>JASVEL010004705.1:0-622500 GCA_032618575.1 Nicotiana noctiflora | reverse complement strand
TTTGTATATGCAGCCCTCAACACGCTAACGTGAAGAACAACCTTATCAAGAACTGTGATCACGACAACCTTTACACGATCATGTAGATCAAGCTTCACTAGTTCCACTTAAGCCTTTGCAATCTCGACCCTACATCCGTGAATCGCGAGGTATACCAAACACCGTAGAAACCATCGACTGTAAAACATAGAGAAATAACTTAAAAGCACCCCGAAAGATACCCGAGAACCCCGGGACGTCATCCAATCATATCAACAAGTCTCCATACCTTATCCAAACTTATAGAAAGGTCAAAACGCCATCAATAACATCACAACTATGAATCAACGATCAAAATTCTTCTTTTAACCTTTAATCATTCCAACATCGCCAAATGCGCCCAAATAACACATAGATATTCCGGATCACGACCAAACTTCGCGCACAAGTTTCAATCAATAAAATCAACCAATCCAAGGTCCTAAAACATCACCCGGAGTTCAATTACACCAAAGTCCACTCTAATTTAAACTTAGCTAATTCAAAAACTTTAAAAAAATGCAACTTTTCATAATTAGCGATGAATCACTCCCGACCCATCCGATAATTAACCCGGACATACGCCTAAGTATGAAATCACTATACTAACCTATAGGAACCTTAAAATCTCTATTTAGAGGTTGTTTACTCAAAAGTTAAATCTTGGCCAACTCTTCCAACTTAAAGCTTTCGAATAGAGGATTACTCGTCCAAATTGATTCTGAACTTCACGAAAATAAACTAATTACATGTGTAAGTCATAATGCATATAGTGAAGCTTTCAAAAGGTCTCAAACTGCAAAAAAACAAGCTAGAGCTAAAAATGACCAGTCTGGTCGTTATATTCCCCCTACTAAAACATACATTTGTCCTCGAATGTGCCAAGAGCCATTCTGAAATTGCCAAAATCATTGTATAAATCCTGTACAGCTGCCCATGCCACCAGAATCAAATTAAGCACATTAGCTCAACCCATACTCAAGATCTTTTCTGCGACCTTGGCCCGCAAGTCTTAGAACCAAATTTCCAACATTCAAACTTTTATATAAGATCTAATTTCATGTATACATACACTGTATCAGTCTCCACACATTATACCAAAACATATATATGTACCTAAGTTTAAACCATATCATGTACCACATTCACACTAATACCGCACGGTAACATTGCAAGAAACATCACAATGCACTGTTTATAGCCTTGAAACCATATGCAACACCAACATTGGAAAAAATGATAGATTACCCTTCGACAAGGCGAAGATAGAAATCTACCCTCATAATACAGGGAAAAACAATCCATACCACACATGTATCACCACCACAATTCCTGGATGCCCAACTAATATCGAGTGATCGACATCATGTATGAATGAATTGGAAGAAATGTAAGATATAAGCTTCATCAAAAATCAAATTTCACGACAAGGAATCAAGAAAGGGAAGTTCTCCTAACAGTCATGTAGTCTCTCAAAGATAAGTAAAGACGTATTTGTACCGATCTACAAGACTCTACCAGACTTGCTCATGACTTGTGAGCCCTAACCAAACCAAGTTCTTGGATACTAAGCTATCACAACCGAAATCCTATGATAGGTCATGATGGTGCCCAACGATGCTGCCAGGCAAGCCAACGCATAAACCTCAACTTAATTATCCATTTTAACTGTTACAATTGGGAATTTCATTAAATAAATAAATGTACATCTAGAACTCATAGAAACATATGTTCTTCTTTGCCAAATTACTGAGTATAAATAAATCATAAAGCAAAGTGATATAAAAAATAATAGGAACAACTGTGAGCATTCACTAGAAATCCCTAAAACCCGGTGTCACAATGTGACGACCCAAGGGTCATCATCTGTTTTCCTCATTTGTTCTATGCTTCCACAGCCTTGAAAACCTCATTTTATATTTCCTCGAATTGCGTGTGCAATTCGGGCACATAGCCGAAATTTTTTTATGTGGAAATATGTTAATTCTATGAAAAACTTGAAGAATTTAGATACTAATATGATTATGGTTGACTTTTGTCAATATTTTTTGTACATGGACCCGGACCCGAGAGGGGACAGTCCCGGAAGGTTCATAAAAAAATAGGGGACTCGGGCATGTGCCTAGAATCAAAATTCGAGGTCTAAAACTTGAGTAAAAGAATTTTTCTGTTAAATTATTTTTCTGAAATAATTGAGGAAAATAAAAATGAAAATTTATTAAAAATACTATGGTATCGGGCTCGTATTCTGGTTTTGACACCTTGGTATAAGTCGTATATATCGTTTAAACACTTCCTGTAATGTTTGGTCGAAATCGGACGTCGTTTGGTGTGTTTCGGACCTAAAAGGCTAAAGTTAAAGTTTATGAACTTTGAAATGAGAAGTGAGGATCTTGGGGTTCAATTCGCTGATTTGATGTTATTTTAGCGAGATGATCACTCGAGCAAGTTCGTATGATATTTTTTAGTCAATGAGTATAATTGATTTAGAACCCCGAGGGCTCGGGTGAGTTTTGAGTAGGTCCCGGGAGGCCTTGGCTTAAAAATATCATATGTTGCAATACAACAGGTCTCACGCGGCCGCAATACATTTCTGTGCGGTCCGTGTGGACTGGTTTAGAGAAGGCACATGTTTAAGCTCAACCAGCGTGGCCGCACACCAAAACAGTGTGGTCCGCACTGGAAGCCATACGGCCACAATGCAATTCTATGCGGTCCGCATGGCCAGATTCAGAGGGTTCGCGTTTGACCAGCGCGACCGCGTACCAAAACAGTCAGTCCGCGCTGGGTAGGTTTAGAGAGTATATTTTTCTTCCCTTTTTAGGCGCGGCCGCATTGCATTTTTGTGCGGTCCGCGCCAACCCGAAAAGTATATATAAACCGAGATCTTCAGCTATTTTACACTTTTTCAAAACCCAAAACATAAGAGGCGATTTTCCAAACAATTCTTCTTTTTCAAAACGATTGGTAAGTGACTTCCACTGTATTTTCCCTACTCCTTAACATCTTTAAACATAATTTCAGCTTCAAAACAAGGATTATAATGGGGGAATTGGGAGTTTAGTGTAGAACTAGGGTTCCTAATTTGGGGGGTTTTGGACCTCAATTTAGGGTTTGATTTTAAAACAAATTATATATTCGAACTCGTGAGGGTATGGGTAACCGGATTTTGGTGCGAACCCCGAGTTTCGACCACGTGGGCTCGGGGCATTTTGGGAATTTTTGAGTAAAACTTTAGGAAAATTATTTTTATGCATTCAAACATATTCATATAGTGTTTATTAAAGTAATTGAACCAATTATGATTAGATTCGAGCGAGTTGGAGGTTGAATTACGAGGTAAAGAAATAGTTGAAGGTTAAGCGGACTTCAAGGCTTTAAGGTAAGTGTTTGATCTATCCTAGCTTGAGGAAATATTATTAGAGTGTAATAATTTGCTAATTACTAAATGATCGAGTGTGGTGTATAGGCGTGGTGACGAGCATCTATACACCGGAGTCTAGCATGACCGTGAATCGTTGTTGGTACATGTTGTGAACTAATGTGTAACTCTCTTAAGTTATAATATTGAGCCCTTGCCGGGTTGTGAAGGTTATGTTATTGCTCCCTTGCCTGGACCTTATTGTTGTTGTTGTTATTGTTCCCTTGCCGGGATATTATTATGGTTGTTGTTAGTCCCTTGCCGGGATGGTACTTGTTGTTTATTTCATTCTTCTTACCTGTTGATTTTGATTATTGTTTGGGTGAGGAAGGGTGATGTCGTGCCATTTTTAATTATATTCGCATGAAGGATCATTCCGTACCATTGTTAATTATATTTGCACGAAGGATCATTCCGTGTCATGTTTTACTATTTATGCACGAAGGAACATTCCGTGCCAAGGTTTACTATTTACGCATGAAGTAACATTCCGTGCCATTGTTAATTATATCATGCACGAAGGATCATGCTGTTCCATGAATGTGAGGATGAGAGTAAAAGCATGAAGGGTGATGTCGTGCACTTTTAATTGAATATTTGGTGAGGATGAGAGTAAAACCATGAAGGGTGATGTCGTGCACTTTTATTTGATTATTTGGCAAGGATGAAAGTAAAAGCACGAAGGGTGATGCCGTGCAACTATTAAATTTCTTATTTTGTGATAATTGTTTGTTGCACTCTATATTTATTTCACTGATGAATTATGTATATTCGATTGTGCTTCCCATAGCATGTTCCCTCCCATGCTATTCGTTTTGTTCAGTATTTCTATTGTATTGTGTTCTATATATATATATATATATATATATATATATATATATATATATATATATATATATATATATATATATATATATATATATATATATATATATATATATATATATATAACTGCACAGGTTTATGTGAGTGTGTGGTCCTAGGCTTGTCACTACTTTGCCGGGATAGGTCAGGTACTTACCAGCACATGGGGTCGGTTGTGCTGATACTACACTTCCGTGCGTATTTGCACAGGTCCAGCTTTTGAGCAGAAGTAGCAACAGTAGTTCATTAGCAAGATTGTCATACCCACGAGACTGAGGTAGCTTGCAGGCGTCCGTAGGCCCGACATCTCTTCTTATATTTTTCATTATTTTTTTAGTCTCATTGTTTCGAGAAAGACGGTTATTATATTTCTTTCAGACCATTATGTGTAGTTATTCTTAGTAATTCGTGAGTTTGTGACTCCACATCTTGGGTAGAGTGTTTATATTCAGATTTACGAAGTAGACTTCCACAGTTAACGTTATTATAAATATTCTTATTAATAAATTGACAACGGAATGATTTTTATTAATGGAAAGATGGTGAGTAAATTGGCTTGCCTAGCTACCACGAGTAGGCGTCATCACGATTCGGGTCATGACACACAAGTGCTTGAGTATTTACTAGAATATACAATACTACAATGACAACTATCTGGTGTAGAAATGTGACGACCCGGCCCGTCGTCACGGGAATTACCACCCCGTTATGTTGTAATTACATAATTCATGCTTTTATATCAGTGTTAGAGTCTATCGGGATGAATTCGGGGGTATTGGATTGAAAATGAGGCATATAGCCTTTAGCTAAATTGTTGTTGTGTCTGCAGAAGGAAATCCTTCATCGCGTTCGCGATGAAGGGCACGCGTCCGCGAAGGTCAGCAAGGGTATGCATCGCGTTCGCGATGGTCTGGACGCGAACGCGTAGGGTCAGGATCGGAGGCTTCGCGTTCGCGTGGAGTTGGAACGCGTTCGCGTAGGTGAGAAGGGTTGGTCATCGTGTTCGCGTGAGTGGAGACGCGGACGCGTAGAAGAAATCCGGGCGGTTGGAAATATGTGCTTCGCGAACGCGTGACTGGGTGTCGCGTTCGCGATGGGAGGGCGGAGCAGAGCAACGCGTTCGCGTGAGGCGTGTCGCAAACGCGTAGAGCAATCGACCCAGGCAGTGAATTAAAACCAGAAACATTTCACATACGGGTTCATTTGCAAAACCCTCCATTGTTGAGCTCTAGAGTGAGAAAGTGACGGGAAATAGCTGGGAGATCATCGGGATATAGTCGGAGGTAAGTTTTGTGGTTTAATTACACACTTTTATCATGGAATCATGAATTATTCCTATGGAAATGGAGGATTTAATGTGGGTTTAAGCCCTAGGCCTAAAATTTTAGAAAAATATCGATTTGAGTGGGCAAATGGAGTCCGAATTTGGTAAATTTGATATGCCTAGACTCGTATTGAGACGAGGGTTCCGAATATATAACTTTTATAATTTTTTGAGAAGCACACCAAAAGTCGGGTTTTGACAACTTGTGGGTTTTGATATAATTTGGGTTATTTCGAATGAATTTCGTGAAATTAGCATATATTGATGCATTCTCTATGATTTTGAGCAGATTTGGCACCCGAGGAGATTGATTTGCGAGGCAAGCGCAAGGTGGATTGAAGCTTCTACCGGTTCGAGGTGAGTGGTGGTAGTAAACAATGTACTGAGGGTTTGAAACCCCGTACTAGCACTTCACAGTGTGCTATGTTGAGATGAGACACACGTCTTGAGACGAGTGTGGTGACATTGTGATTGGGGACTTGGACTTGGTCCTTCCCGGCTAATAGAATACTCTGTTGTATGACTGCTAATGAGATTATAACTGTACAATTGGGCTAATAGCCATGTTTGGGGCCTTGTGCCGATCTGTAGAGCATTAGGGAACCTATAGAGCTAGGTGACCCGTATATCTTGTTGGAAACATTCACTCAGCCGTAGCTCTAGCTGTATAGCATAATAGGAGCCAGTACTAGATACGTACATTGAGAGAGATTATCTAAGGTATAATTCCCTATTCTAGCTGAGTGGGCCTGAAAGGCCAAGTCTATATTGACTAAGACAGGGTCAAGGACCCACTGTGATATATATTATATTGGGCCTGAGAGGCCAAGTATATACTGACTGGGATAGGGTCGAGGACCCATTATGAGGTATTATATATATATATATATATATACATACATATATATATATATATATATATATATATCTATATTGGATCAGGCTGCACGCCACAGCAGTATATATATTGGATCGGACTGCATGCTGTAGTAATATACATGTAATATACATGTAATATACATGTGGGATGGACTGCACGCCGCAGTATTATTGCGTTTGGGCTGTAGGAGCCCCTTCGGAGTCTGAGTCTGCACACATTCTCAGTGAGCACTTGTGTATATTATGGGATCAGGCTGCGCGCCGCAGCAGTATAAATATATATACATATATCTATTGGATCGGACTGCACGCCGCAGTAATACATGTGTGTATCGGGCTGCACGCCGCAGTATAATAGTGCTTGGGCCTAGGGAACCCCTCCGAAGTCTGTATACCCCCCCAGTGAGCGCCGTCGATGTTAAATGGTGTGGGCTGGTGCCGCATCGATATATGTATTGGAGCGGGCTGCACGCCGCATCATTATACCTAATCATATCCTACTATCTACTCAAATACATATACATTATAGACATAGGTATGTGTCCTTATATGTTGAGATGGCCGTACACCGTAGGGGTACGAGTGAGGGTTGGATCAGTGTAGAATCTTGTAGAGATAAACGTGGATTGGAGATTAGAGTACTACTATAGTGATGACGTATCTGTGAGGGTTGCCTTAGAACTGCTAAGTGATAGCACAGGAGTTCTTACCTTCAGTTATTTTTATTATTGTTACTCACTGAGTTGAAATGTACTCACCCCACTCCCCTGCATTTTCTGTGCAAATCCACAGGTGCCCGAGAGCGGTTGAGACATTTTAGCTGCTGATCCCTGTCTACTTTCGTGGAGATTACGAGGTAGCTGCCAGCGTCCGCAGAGCTTGTTTTCTCCTTCTTTATCATCTTGTTGATTTCCTATTTGCCTAGACTTGGTTGTATTAGGATGTTATTCTATAGAGGCTCAGTCTCGTGACACCACGATATGGTTGGGACCGTATTTTGTATGTTTTACATTTCGTTTATCACCTGATATGATCATTTACTGTTTAAGTTTAATTTGATTAATAACTGGTTGGTTTAAGGGATAATATGGTCGGGCTTGCCTAGCATTGTGTTGGGCGCCATCACGACCAGGGTTTGGGTCGTGACAAGAAAGTAGATAGAATACAGTAAAGGGATAAGATAGGGACTATGTGTGTTGCGGATCTAACATAGGCACAGTAGATATGCCTATGCTCCAAGATGACCACCAAATGTACCTGTCTCCGTACCTACGCAATTAGTGCAGAACTGTAGTATGAATATGTAAATCAACTTATACTCAGCAAGAATCTGGATTAGCACCGAATATGTAGTGACCAAAGATCGACATCGACACTTACTAATGGTCAAATAAATCAAGTACAATAAAAGTAGATAGGTATGTAACATGGCAAGTAAAATAGTGAAAACATATATATGTACATAAATACAATACTCAATAGATAAGTAAACACAAAATGCTCTAGTACATAATATTACTGTGAATGGCATGTATGACAGGTCAATAACAACAAAAATATCACGTCTTCAGTCAAACAATATCATAGACACAATGACTCCTTATAGAATATTACACACGATTCTGCTAAGGTGAATGACCTGATCCCATAAGAGCGATCGGATGATATCCCGTTGTGGCATACAGTCCAATCCCATAATCATAGTGTACTCTACTGAGATGAACAAGCTGTTCCCAAAAGAATATGTACTCTGCCGAGACAAATAGCACGATCCCATGCGAGTGTGGTATATGATACTACCGAGGAGAACATTCCTATCGCACAAGAGTTTATTACATAATACTGCCAAGGCGAATGGTTCAATCCCATAAGAGTGTATTACATAATACTGCACATGCAAATGCCCTATCCCATAATAGTATTGCCAAAGCATTCATCCCGGTCCCATTAAAATATGAAGCTTGATGGGTCACTGATTGAAGCCAACCCTATACTACTAAAGAGTAGTAAAAGAGGTGGAAACAACTTTTACCCGATAAAGTTGTAATCGATTTCCACATGGAGCTACATGTTGGCATTGAGTTTCTATTTAGTTAGAGTTGTGTAATTGATCTTAGTTGCGCTTCTAAACATTTTTGGGTTCTTGATTAACTTCTAAATTTATACTACCAGTATGCTAAATTGAGCTACGTTATGCTAAGAGGAAGCTACTAAGGATGTTCTAATGAGATTAAAGGTACTAGGGTATTGACCTTCACCTAGGTGGATAATTAACGGGTGCATATTTCTAAGTCTAGTTTGTCATACTTGGGGATAAAGATATAAGTATTGCACGATTCTAATCACTTTATACCTCAAAATAGTTTGAGTGATTTTGTCCTAATTGACTTTCTCAAGATCAATATGGTATGAACATTTGTGCAAGCAATTAAGGTTCATGTCGGGTATTACGATCTCTCGGTTTAACCCTTTAATATGGGCTATCAATTCTCTTGAGTACGCCCCAATTCCTTGTTGGACTACTTTTAGACACTTAGGCTCTCTTTCTCAAGAAGAGCAAAAATCAACAAAGCATAAACATGTGTTTGCAACCACAAATTTAACAATAAAATCATAAATTAGCCCAAATATCAAATACCAATAGACAATCCAACCTTAAAACATAAGACCCACCAATTACCCACTCTAGGGTTGAGCCACAACCCTAGTTTATGGGTCTAGCTACTCGTGATTAAAGAGAAAAATGATGAAATAGATGAAGATAAACTCATAATAATTAATTACTAAATATAACTTGAAGATTCAATGGTGGAATTAAGCTAAAAGTACTCAAATAAAAAAAAATGAAATCGCGAGCGTAGCTCTACGTATAAAACTATCTGATGACCTAAAAATAGGAAAAGAATCTATTCATACTAGGCTAAATATTTTGGACAAAAATACCCCTGCGAGGTAAGTGCGGACTGCACAAAAACAAGTGCGGCCGCACTAAGGCTCTGAACTTGAATAATCAACTCTCTGAACTTGGGCAATGCGGACCGCACGAAATCAAGTGCAGCCACGTGGCTTCCATTGCGGCCCGCACAAAAAGGACCGCGGACCGTATTGAGCTTCAACATCAAAAACACCACTCTCTGAAGCTTGGCTCCACGGACCATACCTAATCGAGTGCAGCCACAATGATCCCAATGCGGACCGCACAAAATCCCTTGCGATTGTATTGCGTTTTGGCCCGAACATAAACCTCTGTGAACATCACTTGTGCGGACCGTACAGAATGGTGTATGGACGCACTAGCCATGGTTGACTGAGCTTTGTCTTGTCTTGATACTTGTACAAGTTCTACTCCTTTTTGAGCTAGTTTTTGACACTTTGTCACTTTGTTGATCAAACCTGCAATCAAGCACAACTAGTGAGGCTTTGAGACTATTTTGTACACATTTCTAATAAAAACATGAGCATGAAAGATTGTAAAAATGCATCATATTCCCTAGTTATCAGTCACTGTCCCCACTCACAAATATACGTGTGAGTTATAAGATTCAAGAAAACTTTTGGACAAATACGTACAACACAGAAGAAATTTGTGAAAAGGAAGTATATTATCCACCACAAATCAAGTATCTCATCAAGTATCTAAAATAGCTAGTCGAGTCTCAAGCCAAAATTTTATTAAGTCATTTAAATAGAAGGTATAACTCAAATAGTACAATTAAAGCATGTCGTGGGTCTAAATCTACTCGAACATAATCAGAAATTCTAGCATATGCAAGAACCCTCACCACTTCATACATGTGTAGCTCCCATAACATGTAATACATAACAAATATTGAATATACAGAGTAAATTTCCCCTCACATGGTTAGACATGAGACTTAGGTCGCTCTGAAATTTGATAAATGGCTCCACTGCCTCTCTAGCACCTCAAACCAATGTCACACAATCTGGAACTAATCAAAGAGTGTGCAAACAAATCAAAATATGCTTCAAGACATGTAATCTAACAATTAGAAATAATTTTTAACTCCGTACGAAAAGTCAACAAAGTCAACCCTCAGGCCCACGTGTTCGAATTTCAAAAATTCTAGAAGATAAATACTACTCATAGTACCGTGAACTCAAATAAATAGTTTATCTAATTGCGCGCCCAAATTCGTGGTCAAAACTCAAAAATCCTATTTCTTGATTTTCATCCGAAATACCACAATCTCTATCAAATTTTATGTTAAAATCCATATATAATCTATGTATTTAACTCATAATGGGTAGGAATCACTTACCTTGTAATGGATGATGAAAAATCCCCTTCAAAACCGCCCTAAAATCGACTCTAGTGAGAAAAGTGAGATAAACATAAGCCAAGTCCCTAATTCAATTCTTATACACATCCCAATTGCCATTCTTCACGATCGTTGAAACACCGACACAATTGTGAAGGCCAAATCAGCAACTCCAATAATTCACGTTATGCGAACATGAGGACCCTCTCGCGATCATGAAGCTCATCTTGTCCAATCCTACACGAACGCGAGCCTAGTTCCACAAATGCGAAGGCCAAAACCTTGAGCCTCAGAAAATATCTTTCGCGATCATGAACCAAGTCACGTGATCACGATGAACCTTCCAAATCAAGGCCATCCCTACTAACACATCGCGTTCGCGACCCTCACCACGCGAGCGCGAAGAACAACTTAATTAATAACTGCGATCGCGGCAAATTTTACGCGATTACAAAGAACAAAGTCTTCACTAGTTCCACTTAACTCTTCGCAATCGTGACCCTGCACCAGCGATTACAATGAATACCAAACACACCAAAAACTAACAACTACAAAACATAGAAATTGGCCCCCAGGACCCCGTCCAATCATACCAACCACTCTCCATACCTCATCCAAACTTATCCAAAGGCTAGACACGCCAAGAATAACATCAGAACCTCGATTTGACGATAAAAATTATTCTTTTAACTTTCAAACTTTGTTGAATGCGTCTGAACAACACTTAGACATTTCGGATCACGGCCAAACTTTACACACAACTTCCAATCAATAAAATGAACTTATCCAAGGCCCCGAACCACCACATAGAGTCCGATAACATTGATGTGCACTCTAGGTTAAGCTTAGCAAATTCAAAAACCTTAAAAAATGTAACTATTGACAATAAGAGCCGAGTTGCTCTTTGACCATCTGATACTCAACCTGATCATATGCCTAAGTCTGAAACCACCTTACGAACCTATAGTAACATTCAAATCTCGATCCAGGGTCGTTTATTTAAAAGACAAACCTTTGTGAACACTTTCAACTTAAAGCTTCTGAATAGAGGATTATTCTTCTAAATCGACTCCGTACTTCTCAAAAATCAAAATCGACTACACGTGCTAGTTATAATACATACAGTGAAGCTTCTCAGGCCGAACGACATACTAGAGCTCAAAACGACCAGTTAGCTTCGTTACTTAGTCTATTATTTTTTTATTACTACAACTATAAAATTTTGAGCTGCCTGCATAAATATAGAAATTAATATCCGCAGCACCGACCGAGTGACCAAGGAATGTGTTATAATTGTGTTAGAAAAAATATATAATCACAAATGATGCTTTCATGATAAAGGAAAACGATTGTGATAGTAAAAGTGATGATGTGATGTGAGATAAAAGTCATGAAGTATATATGCTTTCATTAGGCATAGAACAACTTCCCCTTTGTATAATATATGCTTTTTAAAAATAAAATAAACATATTGAAGCTATCGAAACCATGCACATCCGGTTCGCAGAATCCAAAATGGATGATCAGATTTCCTTAAGATTTGGTACCTCTCCCACTACATTATTGGAATTATCTTTTTCCTGGAGATTAAAGAACGAGTCAAGATTCCTTTGAGGTAACCAAAGCTAAACCAAAATGGATTCAGCAAGTCAGATGAATCTTCCACGCCGAACTTTATAGACTCTGATTCCTATTCTCCCATAATTTCGTCAAGAACGAATAAAGCTAAAATAATTTTTTAACCAAAAAAAAAGGTATTGGTTGATTGTTATCGCTGAAAGAGTTATCTTTGCTCCTTTACTGAAAATAAGCTACATCTACCTTCTATTTTAGTTTCATAGCATAACCGAAGATATTTCGATATGGGTTCGGTTTCAGAAATGAAATTTAGAAAAGAGGAGAAAGAGTATGAAAAAATAAAATAAGGATATCCAATTTCATGATTTGTGCATTATGTTTACGCATTAATTGTATGCTTAATCCGTAAAAAGAATTGCTTTTTATGGAATAAACAAAGAATGATGCCATTTTTAAAAATAATTCTTAAGAAATGCTTAACTGTGTAATTCGGCCAAGAAAAAATTAGTGGCCTGGGAGGCTCCATTATTGGCCACTATGACTAAGTACTAAGTGGGAAATTTTACACCTTATAATAACCTTAGTATCATATTTATTTTAAATAAATATCAATTTTTTGTAAATACATTTTATTCTTTATAGCAAAATATCTAAATATAAAAATATTCTATATTTAAGACACCATATATGCTAAATAATATTTTTTTCCTCTCATTTTTAGTATTTTCTCTCACATAATTACCACATATCTTCTCTAACCACGTTCACTATCTCTCTTTTTGCATATACTTTACTCTCTTCTCCCACAAATCCATGTTTTAACTCTTATTCCACCCAAATTCTCTAGTTATCCGCCATTATCAATCCCACATTCAAAATCTTCACAGAATCATATTTTTACCAGCGATTATTATACACCTGGTAATATTCATCTTCGATTTTGATATAACTGAAGAATAGCATATCATCAGCGTCTATCTTCTCGCTTTATTACTATTTTTTATAAATTACTGAAACATTAACCAATGGTATTGTTTACTCACCAAGAAGCTTTGGTTTTTCTCTCCAATTGCGGATTCAACGTCACACAAGATGATAACCATAGGCATACCCACCAAAATTCTCAATTTTGACGGGTCCTCTTTCTCGTTGCAAATAACTCAAGCGGAGTCGGATTTTCCAGGTTTATCAGCAACTACATATTTAGAGAGAAGAACTAAATTACACAATGACAAGTCTAAAGAAGTCCAAGTTGAGAAATCTTCAAAAGAAACAAAATTCAGTTACTTCAAAGAGGAAAAAATCTATGAATGATTCTTCACGTGTCAATGTAAAGGAAGTTGCTGCCAGAAAAATATCAGCTATATTCAGTTGTATTTCGGTGTATTCATTTACTAATAGTACTACTCAACTGTATTATTTCATAATAATACATCAGCTGTATCCAGTTATATTTTTTAGTACTCATCTATACTCAGTTGTATGCTGATGGTATGTTATATAAAAGAGCTCAGCTGTATTTTTTTCTAGGTTTCAGTTGTATTCAATCGTATTTAACTGTCAAATTCAGTTGTATTCAGCAGCATTCATTCAGATGTATCTTTCAAGTTCAGATAATACATATTAAAGAACACAATTTCATATGTATTAAATAGGTTGTACATAGTCCATTATATTCAGATGTACTCAGTTGTATTTAAGTGTATTATTCAGCAGTAGTTAGTTGTAATTAAGTGTATTATTTAGCTATATTAAGTTTTATTCAGCAGCATTCATTCAAATGTATCTTTCAAGTTCAGATAATACATATTAAAGAACACAATTTCATGCGTATTAAACAGGTTGTACGTAGTCAGTTATGTTCAAATGTACACAGTTGTATTTTGGTGTATTTACTTACTAACAGTGCTACTCAACTGTATTATTTCATAATAATATATTAGCTGTATCCAGTTGTATTTCTTAGTACTCATCTATACTCAATTGTATGCTGATGGTAGGTTATATAAAAGAACTCAGCTGTAACTTTTCGTTTTACACAATCTTAGTTAAGGAAATAGACTTGGTACGAATTGTCAACAATTTCTATGATATATCTAATGGGATTGTATTTTTTTATGGGTTCCAAAATTTGTACAAATTACTATCACGTTAATTGTCTGAACTATCCACAAAATTTGTAGAGATTTGTTGTATTTATCTTTATTTCTTACCATGCATCTAATTAGAATGTTCTTCTGACTAATATTACGGTCCCTCGCTCTAAAAAAGATGGATACTTTAGTTCGTTGAGTTAAGTTAGGACAATATCATATAATTTGATTTTCTTTCGTTTTTAACCAGTTTAACCTTCCAGATTTTGCGCAAATGCGTTACTTTATTAAAGATTAATGTCGCTTGAATACAGCTAAATACATGTCAATCTAAGTTGTAATTCCCCTTTTTGGCCTATTTTTTTTATTGTATTAATGAATACAACAGCTTAAATATATGAAATATATTGTATGAAAACATAAAAAGTATCTATAACACATAATATAGTAAAAAATATCTATAAAAAACTAATTAGACGTAAAAAATAGTGCTTTACAAAAAATTCTCTACATATAGTCAATAGGATCCTAAAATTTGACCGTAGTAATGATAAACTTATTTTTCCCAGGAAAGAGACAAATGTGACCCTTTTCCATTGCTGGAAACTTGTCCAATAGTAGTTGAAGATACTACCTCCGTTCCAAAATAAGTAATTTTTTGGATGTTTTCACGCATATTAAGAAAGTCACCTTTTAGCATTAATTAGCAATTGAATTCACCATTTTAACCTTACTATCTCACATAAACACTTTTGACACATATTCCAACATTATTTACTCCAAGGACAATGTAGTAAAAACATCATTAAGTCATTCTTGAAATCCGAAAAAATCACTTATTTTGGTCCACAAAAAAGATGCCAAAAAACCACTTATTTTGGACCGGAGGGAGTAAAAGGGATTGGACAGATACACTTCCTCGCCACTCTCATCTCGGGAGATATCTTTTAAGAGTCAACCCCTTTCACTTGTCAGACACTCAAGTCTAACCATGAGGGAGTTGGACAGCTTATAAATTCTCTTCGTATTCTCATTTTTTGAGTCATCTTTTCTAAAGATCGTGTAATACCTCGACCCTATATATTGAGGGATCTGTTAGTCAAATAAGTAGATATACCATTCCACTCAAAGGCTAGTCAAATTTCTTGATCATTTATCCTCCGAAGATCATAAAAGAGCAGAGTAATGGAAAGCAGAAGGCACAACTGCAGGCAGTGTGGACTGCAGCTGGCAGCTCCTATTGGAGCAAAAGCCATTTACTGTCCAAGGTGCCAACGTTTCACGCAATTCCAACCAAGAAATAATATGCATGGTTTCCCTACAGTCAATGCCCACAGGCCGTACAGTAACAATATTAATGCAATGAACACAGGGCTACCAGCTTATCGTGCCAAACCAACGACAGTAACATCTGGATTTGGTTATGGAAATTTTAGGCCACAGTCCTTCCAGATCAGGTCACCACAGGTCATGCGACCTCAGCCTCCACCAACAGTGCATGGACGGAAGCGAGCAGTTCTATGTGGAGCTAACTACCGTGGGCATAACAAAAGTTTGAAAGGTAGCATCAATGACGTTTTAGCCATGAGATATCTTTTGGTCGACAAGTTGGGGTTCCCCAATGCATCAGTAATTGTTCTTACAGGTATCACCATCTCCATATATGTAAATGCTTGTTTTAGTCTTTCACTTCGAGAGCCAAAGGCGATCAGTGGCGAAGCCAGGAAATCAATAAGGGTGTTTAAATTTTGAACACGCTTTGCCAGTAGCTATGTAAGGTTGTTCAAATTCCATATTTTAATTGATAACAAGTACTCCCTCCTTCTCATATTGTTTAAGGTAGTTTGACTCGACACGGAGTTTGAGAAAAAAGAATGAAGACTTTTGAAAGTTATGGTAGGTTTTGTAGGGTCATGCCATTTGTGTGGTCATAAAAGCCTCTTATTAAGGGCAAATAGGGTAGAATGAACAGTTTAAAGTTGAATTATTTCCAAATTTAGAAATGTACTCCCTCCGTTTCAATTTATGTGAACCTATTTTCTTTTTAGTCCGTGCCAAAAAGAATGACCCCTTTCCTTATTTGGAAACAATTTACCTTTATGCAATGATTTATAGCCACACAAAATAAAGGTGCCTCATTTTACACCACAAGATCAAAAGTCTTCTCTCTTTTCTTAAACTCCGTGCCCAGTCAAATGGGTTCACATAAATTGAAACGGAGGGAGTATCATTTATTTTGGAACACTAAAAAAAGAAAGTAGCTCATTTAATATGAAACGAATGGAGTATATGATTTCTTATCTTTGTATAACACCAAATTTTCTAACTAACCAACATTTGGGACAAGAGAGAGCAAATACA
The DNA here is from genome assembly GCA_032618575.1 of Nicotiana noctiflora. Taxonomy (NCBI): domain Eukaryota; kingdom Viridiplantae; phylum Streptophyta; class Magnoliopsida; order Solanales; family Solanaceae; genus Nicotiana; species Nicotiana noctiflora. The sequence goes on along the minus strand of JASVEL010004705.1, from coordinate 605,682 downwards.
AGCGCAAAGAATTATGTCTTAGATATTGTTAGGTGAGGTTTCATTTGAGTTGAGAGTTAAAGTGCTTGCTTCTACTTCTCATCTTTTGAAACACGTAAAATTTGCAGAGAATGAGAAAGATAAATTTAGAATCCCAACCAAAGCCAATATCAGAGCAGCACTGCGTTGGCTTGTTCACAGTTGCCAACCTGGTGATTCATTGGTATTTCACTACTCTGGCCATGGCTCTCGAGTACGGGACCTTGACGGCGATGAAGTTGATGGATACGATGAATCACTATGCCCTATTGACTTCGAGACAGAAGGACGAATACTAGATGATGAGATCAATGAAACCATTATAAGGCCTCTACCTCGTGGTGCCACACTTCATGCTATAATTGACGCTTGCCATAGTGGAACTTTTCTTGATTTGCAGTTCATGTGCAGAATAAACAGGTTAATGAATCTTCTTTTTGAATTTCGGCTCTTCATAACAAAACTTCATCAACATATATATATATATATATATATATATATATATATATATATATAATTTTAGGGGAGGAAGCTATATGTGGGAAGATCATCGCACTCCACTTAGCACATATAAAGGTACAAGAGGGGGAGTAGCAATATGTATCAGCGCTTGTGATGATCATCAGAGCTCTGGAGATACCATTGTAAGTTTCATACATCCATGGTTCATTCCATCGTAAAACAATTGGTGTTTGTTGACAATGAAAATATTCTGCTCTGTTCGGTTAAGTCAATTTGATAAGGAATCTTAATATAATAATGAACCTATTTCTTTTTTAGTTTGTTCCTAAAAGAATGACCACTCTCTAGATTTGATAACAATTTAGTTAAAACTTATAATTCTTATAATTAGCAAGAAGTCTTTACAAGCACACAAATACTCTGGCCCTTTCTGTCTTGTTTAGGTTTAGAACCACAAATTATAAAACATTTCAATTTTTTCTTAAAGCTCAAACAGCTCTTAGGCTGCATCACTTCAAATTAATATCAGCATTTTCAGTTGCATTAATATCTATGCATCAAAGTTGGTAACACACACAACTTCTGCAGGCTTTCACAGGTTTTCCAACTGGTGCACTGACTTATAGTTTTGTGAAAACATTGGAACAAGAGCCTAAATTGACTTATGGACGCTTGCTTCTATCAATGCACAATAAGATCTACGAGACACAAAAAGGAATAGGCCTCAATATTAAAGATGTATCTCAGGTGCAGTTCTATGAGATTATTTTAATTCTTAAATTTGCAACTATACATTACTTGATTACTCTACCGGCTTCAAGAGGTTTAATATGATAGCTATGTGAACACTTAACTGCTTATTAACATAATCAAACAAGAAAGCCTACATAGAATGGAATGGATAGAAAGGGTTAAAGAGCCGGATGGAGACATAGCTGGTTGGTAACATAATTAAACGAGAAAATACAAAGTTATAGTTGATATTAAAAACCTTATTTATGCCAAGCCAATTTTATCATTCAGAATATTATGCATAAACTGATGTATCTTAATGGTTTTTACTGGTTTTGCCCAGGAACCTCAACTATCTGCTTCTGAACGGTTTGATATCCACTCCAAGCTACTCACCCTATAGGAAATTTACTGAACTGCATTGGCTGCTGAAAGATAAAATAAACTATTTCTCGTGTCGTGTTTGGCTAATCAATGTATAAATCGAGCTTCAATCTCTTTTGAGGTGTACTCATATAGCATCACTGTCATATAGTTTTCACTTAATCATATAGTTTTCATATGTATGCTTCACTAATGATTCTGGATTTACTCAATAATTCTTTGGATAAAAACGAATTTATGAGCCGTGGAAGTGCTCAACCATTGTTAAATTATTTGGTAAGCGAATATTACATAAGCACTTAAAGAAAAAACTTCAAGAACTTTCGTACCCAACGGAGGAATTTTCATTGATTGATCTAGGTGAAAACTACTTCATAATCAGATTTAAAAGAAAAGAAAACATGGAAAAAGCTCTTCATGAAGGTCCTTGGTTTATCAATGGCCACTACCTTTCAGCTGCCAAATGAAAACCAAATTTTGTTGCCACAAAAAAAAAAAATTAACAACCTCATCAATATGGATTAGGCTACCACAACTGCAAAAAAAATTTATGACAGGAGAATTTTGGAAAGAATAGCTAATTTTATTGGATGATTACTGAAAATTTATACGTTCACATCAACAACAATTAGGCGTCGTTATGCTAGACTTTGTATGGAGATTCCAATTGAGGTTCCAGTACAACCCTTCATCTATATAACCACAAATAATATATACACTATGAAGGGGAAAATATTCTATGAAAAAATTGCGGACGACTGAGTTGTACAGTTACTCAATGCAATTACATCCTAAAGGATACTAAAGAAAGCCCAGACCCGGCAACGATCAAAACAATACGACTACAAAACAATTTCTCACTCTTAGATCATGAGCAACTGGTTTTGGATAAAACGACCAACAAAGAAAGTAAAAATTGTTCAAAAAATATTCATGCAAAGAGACAGTTGGATACTCAAGCCAATGACATGGTATCACTAGACTCCTACGTCTACTACTACTACTACTATTACTACCACTACTACTACTAATACTAATTGTGACATGCAATCAGACAACTCTAATGATGATATTACTCCCTCCAGTAATACTTATTCTACGTGGAATACTAACCAATTAACACAAAAGCCTATCACTAATCATCCTATAACTGATTCTATGAGTAAAACTATCCCAACGCTATAAAAATACTATCACCCTAAAACATGCTTGACAAATAGACATTTTAGATCCCAAGGATGAACGACGGGCTTCTTTAATAGAGCAGGGTAAAGATACTACTACCACGAACTATCTCCCTATAAATCTAAGTATTGGACACTCATATGCCATCAAAAATTAAAAACCAATCATTACCCAAGACATCAATCACACCCTCCCAACCGATAACCTTCGTCCCACGCCTACTATTCACTCCATTAATAACCAACTGTCTTCTCAAATTGTCAAGAATCCTATCTACCCTAAGAATGAGACACAGACTCATCCAAATTCCAAGGCAAAACATAGTTCAATCGATGGAGCACTTACCTCCATTCCCTCCACACCCGGAAAATCCTCAAATTAGCTTTGTCAAACCCCCTCAGGATTAAGACTATAACCACTCTCATGGATGTATATGGGTCTAATGGGACATGTAGTTTAATTCAGTATCCAAGTCATGTTCAGGAGTTGACAGTAAACCTCCAAAATACTCAATACCTAGCACAATTAATAATCGAGGGACTCAGGAATGCAATGAGCAAGTACTTGAACCAAGTTTTGCTTAACAATATCCTACACCGACTATCACTATAGTTGAATGCAAACCTAGTGCACGCAATGAGGTATAAGTAAAGTATGCCACCACATTTCGACCCAATTTAACCACGGAATATCCTCCCAAACATTAAATTCTTCCCATCAGAAATGCTAATCAACATGAACCCCATCCTCATGCCTTGGTAGACCACCCAACAGGCATAGGAACAACCGTTCAATCATGTGAACCTAGAGGCACCACCACCACAATCCCATGCAATGCAAGAACCAGATAACGTAGAGGTAGTAATGGAGGAGGTGATAGAAAAACACATCAACATATGCTTAGAACAAGTCTTAGACTTCTCAAATCTTGATGGGATAAAAGTGTATCTCTTCAAGGAGATGCAAGAGATGAGGCATATGCACAGCTTCCCCATAGCACTGTACACGTGCTCGATGTATATCAGGCCACCCAAGAATCCAACAAAGGGTAACAGGACCATGATACTAGTACAATCTCTAAGAAAGAACCCTATCTTTCTGGGAGGGGTGAAGGAGAATGGGGAACCAGCAAACATGAGCCTAAATCAATTGATGAATCGCCCAACTAACTTTCTCATCTGAAATGTAAGAGGGGAAATAATAATAACTTCAAAACAAATCTTAGAGAAATGATAGACACTAAATGCCATGCATGGTAACTTTACTAGAAACTAGGATGGTAAACCACGGGCAGATGCTGGAATATTTTGGCTTCTCGGAGCTGATAGAGGTTCCAACAGAGGGTCATTCAGGTGGCATGGTCATTACGTGGAATCATGAGGTGGTCAATGTCCATAACTTCACCCGTAGTAACCAAGAGATTCATGCTATAATTGAGGTACTTACTATACGTAAAACTTGCCTTTTTCCATCTATATATAGTAGTACTAACTAGAGCAGGGTAAAGATACTACTCCCACGAACTATCTCCTTATAAATCTAAGTATTGGACACTCAGATGCCATGCAAAATAGAAAACCAATTATTACCCAAGACACCAATCACACCCTCCCCGCCAATAACCTTAGTCCCACTCGTGCTATTCACTCCAAATAACCAACTGTTTTCTCAAAATGTCGAGAGTCCTATCTACCCTAAGAATGATACACATACACATCCAGATTCGAAGGCAAAACAGAGTTCTATCGATGGAGAACTTACCTCCATTCCCTCCATACCCTGAAAACCCTCAAATCATCTTTGTCCAACCCCCTCAGGATCAAGACTATAAACCACTCTCATGGATGGATATTGGTCTAATGGGACATACAGTCTCATTCAGTATCCGAGTCAATGTTCAAGAGCCGATAGTAAACCTCCAAAATATTCAATACCTAGCAAAATTAATAACCGAGGGAATGAGGAATGCAATGATTAATAATTTGAACCAAGTTTGGCTCAACAACATGCTACACCCACTAACACCATAGTTGAACGCAAAGCTAGTGCATGTAATGAGGAATCAGTGGAACATGCATATGCCACCACAATACAACCCAATTAAACCATAGAATATCCTTCCAAACATTCCATTCTTCCAATCAGAAATGCTAATCAACATGAACCCCATCCTCATGCCTTGGGAGACCATCCAACATGCATAGGAACAACCTTTAAACCATGTGAACCCACAGGCACCACCACCACAACCCCATGCAATACAAGAACTAGGTCACACATAGGTAGTTGTGGAGGAGGAGATAGAAGAACACATCAACATAGGCTCAGAACAAGTCTTAGACTTCACAAATCTAGACAGGATAAAATTGTATCTCTTCAATGAGATACAATAGATGAGGCATATGCATAGCTGCCCCCTAGCACTGTACATGTGCTCGATGGATATCACGCCAACCAAGGATCCAACAGTTGCCAACAGGACCATGATACTATTACCATATGTAAGAAGGAGCCCTATCTTTCTGGGAGGGTGAGGGAGAATGGGAAACCAACAAACATGAACCTATATCAATCGATAACTCGCCCAACTAACTTCATCATCTGGAATGTAGGGGGAAATAATGATAACTTCAAAATGAATCTTAGAGAAATGATAGACACTAACATGACTTGCATGGTAATTTTACTAGAAACTAGGATGGTAAACCACGAGCAAATGCTGAAATATTTTGGCTTCTCGGAGGTGATAGAGGTTCCAATAAAGGGTCAATCAGGTGGCATGGTCATAAAAAAGCTCATGAGTTGACACGAGAAGAAACAAAGATGCTGAAAAAAAAAACAAAGGAAACAACAAAATTCAGCAAGAATAGCTGAATAGAGAGAATTGACTATATGGATTTCATCATAGCATGAGTTACATGAATAAAATGATTTAATTCAGAGAAAAGAAAAAGATCACAATATGTAGTATTTAAGTAAAATACTACTTATTGAGTAAGAAGAATAGATGATTAAAAAAATTCCAGAAACAAAAGACTGCTCTGGATTATAGTATTTTTGGTATATTTTTTTGTTTACTTTTTAAAAAAAAATAATAATAAAGAGATCAAAACTTGAACAAATATATACGACACTATAATCAACAAGACTGAGATACCAAATGATGCGGAACCCAAAGATCAAAAGATATATGACGTATATGAAACTGACGTAGGATAAAAGATAAAATAATAGAATTTACAAGGAGATTAGACCCCAAGATTAGAAGCGCAAGCAACCATGGATATATTAAATCCACAACTTCAAGAGCAATAATCAAGTAACCTAATGTATCACCTAGGATAGACGATTACTTACAAGGAGAAACTATCCTTGAAGCAATCAAGACAAGTTGTTGGTAGAACTTAAGGAGAACTCTCCTAAACACTCAAAGAGATGAATATATTTCATATAAAACTCAAAATAATCTGATTTTATAATGAAAGAGTAATGGCTATTTATAGAGCCATTTCAACTACTCTTTACCAAACTACAAGTATGAAAACAAATACTAAAATGGTCTTCAATGGTGGCCGCATGCAATCTTCAACAATGGAGGCCTCAAAGTCATCCAAGAAATCTTATGATGGCCTACAAATATGGATATATAATTATTGATGCATATTCAAATTGAGTTCACAAGAGCAATTCAATTCAATGTTTTCCACCAAGTATGAATGATTGAATCTCTTGTATTGGAAATCTCGGCAGATTGGTGCAGTCTTGGTAGAAAGTCTACAATTTGTCTAGAAGTGCTGATACGGCACAATTCTTAGTTCACTGAAAAAGAATACATATGAGGCTACACTTTAGCTAAGTTTCATAGCTAGATTCATTGTATTCTGTTCCCAAATGAATTTCAAATTGGACTATTGTGATTCCATCTAGATATGTACAGTTGTAGCTTGTATGTCCATAACTTTATGTATGAATCTCCAAATTAAGAACGGTATGGCTCATTAGAATAAAGACTTCAATATCTTGAATCTTGATGAATTTGGTAGCCCAATTTGATCAATACTAGAACAGATTAATATTTAAAATTGGTCCATTATTTGGACAGTTTTGTGAATGTTGGATAGTATTGAGTATCACTCCTTTGCTCCAATTCTCACAAATATTCACCAAATGTTGCATGCCTATAAAATAAAATAAAAACACACTCAAAGTAATATATTCTAAAAAATAAAGTATTAAAAATATATTATTAATAAAGATGCAAAATAATAATCACAAGTTAGTTCATCACCATCTGATTTAGAATCACGAGTATCTCCATTTAGGCTCACTTGATATAAGTGTATTAATTTTGGATTCTCATCCACACATATGACTCCCGCTCATATGTCAAGTAGCTTCTTTACCATCCCATGCATTACTTCTTGAGCTTTTCTTGCTTTAGCTCTCGTGATTGGTCCTGATGGAAAATATAGATCCTTGATTGCAATTTTATCGAGCGTGCTCGAATCACTTTGGTTTGCCAATACCTTTTTATATGCCCGACTTTGCCACAACGGTAACATTTTAAAAGTCATTTACCATTGCTAGAAGACCTCCTTCTTTCCGGACGAGCTTGAACCACTTGAGGACTGAAAGTGCATGCTAACTCTTGATTTTATTTTATAGTTTCTCTTATCGCTAACAAGAGAAATTACTCCCCCGTTCTTGAGAGATACACCAGCCATTTTTTTAGCTAGTACTTCTTGTGATGACAACAAATTCTCAAATTCTTCCAAAGATGGTTGTTGAACCCATCCTTGAATCGATGTAACAAATGGAATATATTCTGACTTTATACCACGAATAATGATTCTTCTTATTCGTGCTTCAGAGATGGCCTCGTCCAGATTGAATAGAGAAATTTTGGAACACAGATTTTAACCTTCGATAAATACTCGGCTATAGAGAGATTACCTTGAGTGGTGTTAGCTAAATCATTCTCAAAAATCTACAGCCGAACTTTATCCTTCTTGTTGAACAGTTGATCTAAGGTCCTCCATATTTCATGAGCTGATTTAAACCTTATAAGATGATCAAATAAATTAGGAGAGATAGACCTCTTTAGGATAATTAACAATAATTAAAACAAGAAGAAGTGTATTGGCACGTTTATTATTAATAGGTAGACCTCCAAATTTATCGTTAGCATCAAGGATTTCATTGAAATCCCCACCTTTCAACCAAGGTCCCTTATAATTATCAAAGATACATTGAAGATTTTTCCATAATACAAGCCTATTCGATAAATCATTACTAGCATATATGGCACTAAATAAGAAAGTAAAAGGTAGAGGACTAACCTGGATATTGCAATGGATCTCTTGAGTAGTTGTAGCAACTTGAGTGACATTTAACAAAGCTGCATTCCATAAAATAACAAGCCCGCCTAAATGACCTACTACTGGTACTTCTATCATGCCAGTGAAACAAAAATCATCCTTAACTATTTGATGAGATTGTGCATGGGTCTCCAATAAAACAACTAAAGCAGGTCTATTGTAATCTAACAAAGACCTAAAATTCCTACGAAATTCCACTGAATGACTTCCCCTACAATTCCAGATTATAAAATTCATATGATTATCATTGTCTACAAATAACTCAGAATTAGACTGTCCTGGACGTAAGGTCAGGGTCGGAAGAAATAACATGGCGTATTTCCATACTGTTGGATTGGTTGTTGGCCTGATTCTGAATAAGCTTGACACTTGATTTTGAGGACACCTTATGAAAATTTTTCTTTCGAACTCCTCCTTCTACACGAAGATCTTTACTCCATTCATGCATGCATAAATTGATGTAGTCTCTCTGTTGTAGGCGATTGCTGCGTCTAACTCTCTCTGTAAGTTCTCCTCTTGCTCTCTTTGTTCTTGTTGACTATGATTGTCCGGTGAGGGTGGAGGAGGTGGTGGTGTGTGAACATGTGGTATGCCTGGACTCAATAATAGCGTGTGAGGTTGAGTCTCCCAGTAAGATTGAATCCAAGGGACATTGGGAGTTCGTGGAGGATAAAATGGCAGTGTTATGGCATTTGGATGAAGAGGTGTCTGCTCCCAGACTGGAAATGGAGGATGAAGGGGTTGAAATGGTGCTATATTTGGAGCTTGCATCATTGACCAATGGTAGCGTGCAAACATTTCCGTTCACAGTGTTATTCCCTCCGCTACAATTTGAGCTAAGTCTCTTGGATGATTTATTAGAATGGTCACATCTTGTTGATTCACTTGCATGGTGAATGTGAGAGCATGGTTGTTGAGTCCCGCTTCTAGACAAGATGCTAGGTACGTTGGTGCATGGGGAGTGTGAACCGTGTACACTATGGAATTTTGTTCCATTTTTAGATGGGGGGTGGATGAGAGAATGGATTGGGATTGTTGTGAAGTTGATGGGATATTTGTCTTGGAGTATTGCGTGAGCTCCTTAAGTGACTTAGGAAATTGAATAGGAACATGTTGAAGTTGAGTATTTGTAGAAGGAGATAAGGAAGATAGATTATTAATAATAGGAATATCTATATTAGTAGATATGTTAGTGGGTGTTTTGGCCGGTTGAAAAGATTGATATGAAGGGTTTTGGTTTGACCTAGTCATTGAGGTTGAGTTGGTTCTTTGCTCTATTTGCATGTGATCATTAGCTAGGGTTGGAGGGTTGCCATTGATGAGGGAAGGAGGAGGTTTAAGTATTTAGGGGAATGCTGGTCGAGTAATGTAGAATTAATAGAAAGGGAGAGGGTTTGGTCATGCAAGTGTATGGGTAGAGCTTTGTCTTGCATGTGTGAGTGTGTGTCGTGGCTCTTTGCATGTTGAGAGATAAAAGTAGTGGTGTGGTCAAGATTTTCTAATTGGACCCCACTATTAGGTGCTTGATTGCTAGATAAAATTTGACTAAGAGTATTGTCTTGTCTAGGACTATTATTAGGGTGATTTAAAGCATTGAAATGATTAATATCATCCTTTAATAAATGAAACTTATTACTAGTTACAACTACATTTGTTTGGTCATTAATAATAGAGCCATTTTTAATAGGTAAACGTGTATTATGTAAAGATAATTGGGTAAGGGGGAGATGATTAGGATTAACATTAGCCAAAGACTTACCCTTACCAATACTTACCTCTTTACGTGCTTGCTTTGCATTTGCAACTTTGGAAGGAAATTGAACTAATTGCCATGAATTTTATGTATCCATTGCTTCCCCAGTAGTAGAAATATGGTTAGAATTAGCCAAGTTTAAATTCAACCCTTTGGATGGACAAGTTCTTTGATTATGACCCATACAACCACATATAATACACATTAAACTCAAACCTTCATAGAGAATAGCTTGTTTGTGTTCACCAATGTAAAGATGAGACTTTAACGGTTGATTTAATTGAACTTCAACACATAAACGAGCATATTGACCTCTTGTAGTATTAGAAGTACAAATATACATAGATAAGAATTTTTCAACTTTCTGAGCCAACTTCTTTAATAGATGATAATCATAAAACTCAGTAGGTAATTCTGGTAATCGCATCCATGTAGCAAAAGATGTAATTTGAGTAGATGAAGCTTTAAACCTAGGCTCCCATTGTCGCACAGATAAAAAGTGGTTTAAAACAAACCAAGGTCCTTCTTGCAAAGCACGAAATTTATTTTCCTCTTTTGAAATTTAAGAAGGAAAAAATCTGAGCCTAAATCAATTAATGGGAGATTTTCAGTAGGTTGCCACATAGCATACACCTTTTGTCTTAGCAATTGATGTTCCACCTTACGCCCATAAACCTTGATAATCACAATATGTTCCCAAGGTTTATAGAGTCGATGTTTTTCTTCTACTGTTAATGGAATAAAAATAGAAGAATCAGTAGGTGCTTCTATTTCTTCATATAATCAGAAGAGCCCATCCATGGAGTAGAGGAATTAAACTCTATATGGTTAGGACTATTAGTGGTGAGAGTTTCAAGATAGGATTTTGGAAGCTTTGTAGTATCAATCATTTGAGTTGGTGAATCTAGTTGCATAGCCGTATTCATGGTTATAGAATTTAAAGGTGTATTGTCAGGAGGTTTTGGTGGTATTAATGGTAAAGGAGACGAGTGTTTAAAGTTTGGGAGTGTTTGGTTCATTGGTAGAGGACTTCACTTTTCCTATACAAACTCTCATACAACCACAATAAGATAATAACTAATAATTGAGGAGTTTTATTTTATAGTTTCTTATTTTATTGAGTTTGTAATATATAATTAATATTAATCATCCTAAAAATTTTTGCCTTTTATTTTATCACTCAAGAATACTTTAATATAATAAGTATGTGATTATTTTAAAAAAGATGTTACTCACTGAAATAGGGTATATGTACAATGCGCGTACCCTAAGACTAGTATATAAATATATATATATATCTTCAAAGTAAAGTTAGTTAGTACGAACTTTTGTAACTTTTTTCTATGTAAATCTGGTCTGCAACGAAGCTAGAAGCAGAGAAGGATAAAGATGTTGAATTCAGGATAAAAGAAGAAAAAAGAAAGTTATGGTTTTGGGATATTCCTGGTCTTTGGCTTTCTTTGGCTTTCATCGCATGTAACCTTTTTTACATAAATAAAGCAGCAGCACACCAGATTTAATGTTTGGTTATAGATATTTTGGGAAATGAAAACAGAAGACTGGCATGTGAATGGATGAAAACGAGTGCAACATCCAAGTGTATCATGAAGAGTACAAATGCCACCATCTTGTTTATTTTTTATTTAATTTGAAAAAGACACATGCATGATGAATATTTAATAATTTTGAAGTGTTTGGTGGTGGTGTTTGGGATGGGAGGGGCTACATGTTCCTATCATGGACAGTATGGAAATCTCCTCAACTGTCAATATATGAACAGCTCTTTGAACTCCTTAAAAGCATGGGTCTGATCCATCATTGTTGTCCTGAACTGAAGCTTATTTGGACCACCAAAGGCATCTTTTCAGATGTTGCATTAACGTTTCCATTGAGAATGAGGGGGGGGGGGGCCTTTAAATTTACCACCTTTCCTTATTTTTTCTTCACGAGGTAGCTGCAAATCAATAAAGCTGAAAGTCAAGATAGTGTAACTCTGTTTCCTTTATTAACCTATATATGTTGTGCCTTTATTTGTTCCTAAAAATTTATATATAGTCTAACTACAAGCAGGGGCGAATCTACGGTGTAAGATCTGTATTCCCCGGAATCCATTAAGTTTTGCGTATATCTTGTATTTTTGTTTAAATTTTTTTTAAATATCTATAAATATGTATTTGTGAACCCAATTATTATTGTATATTAATATGAAATTGTGACAGAAACCCATAAACTTAAAATCCTGGATCCACGTCTAGTGTTTGAATAATATCATATTTATACTTTGTAATGCATGTGATACCATTACTCCTCATGAGTAATAAAAATGATGCTTAGAATACAGTTTTAGAGTTTTGCTCCACATATTGGCAAATCAGTCCGGGCTTTTGTTATTAAGTATGAAGTTGACGTACGTACCTTATGCATGTATCATATTTAAGACAAGCTAATCAATGGGTTCCGCTGATAGGAGTTAGGTCGCTAGTGTTAAAGATCCTGATAAGGATAAGATCGTCGAGTAACTAATGTGATAAGATAATTTAAATTGAGAATTAGAGCAGATCACGAGTTAAAGGAGAAACAATCTTACAATTAGCTTTATCATACGACCCAGAACATCAAATAAAGGTGTTATTCCTAAATGTTCAAGTAGCCTCCTAATTATAGATGTGGTCGATAATACAGCAATAAGAAGAACTCTACAAGACATAGATTCGTGATAACCTAGGACACTTTAAAACCTTAGGTTCTCATACCAAATTTTCATGCCCCGACCTCGGGAAGCGGACCTGTGCTCAATCGAGATAACCTGGCCAAGCAAGCCTGCTAGATTTCCTTCTACCCGAACTCCCCATGAATAATGAGAAGAAACATTTTCGTTAATTAGACAATGTAGAGATCATGTATATAACACCAATCCATTACCATTAGTTACTTCATTTTAAAGTCTCAAAACACACACATTCACTGTTTAAAGTATTGAACAAATGATTCAAACACAACATAACTAGTTTGACTTTCACAACACCAATATTATACAATCCAGACAATGTCTACGGAGCCTCTAATAGATAAAATATGTTATGATATTTTCGATAACAAGGCCCCGGCTATACCTCAAAACATAATACAACAACAAAAGATACACGGCCCTAAAATGAAGCGGGGCTCACCAAGTCAGCTGAGAAAAGGGGGTACCGCTATCACTGATCAATGACACTTGCATCCATTAAAGACGCGGCTCCCATGAAAAACATAACGTTAGTACTTATAGAATAGTACTAGTATGAATGAATAAACACCCTCTCAATAGAACAAGTGATAATATAAGAAAGAATAATCATACAATCATTAGAAGCATCAAACAATACCGAAACATCAAGTTAGGATCTAGATAAATTTTCAAGTAAATTACCATATGTTAGGTTAGGAGATCTTAGTACCGATATACCACCATATTTTTATCATGGAGACCGATCTCGGCCCGATCAGCTAAGGTGTCTCATCAAAGACATCCAATCACAACACCACCATGTGCACGGCATGGCATCCGATCTCAACCCGATCGGATATGCCGTCTCACCACAATGTTGTGTAAGTCGCATTACATTCCGAGCGCAATCATCTCATCTCAAATAAGGGGAATAATCTCAATCATCTCATCTCAAATAATGGGAATAATTTCATCACAATTAAGAGGAATAATCACATAACATCAGTGCGAGAATTTACCCCTCAATCACTCATACACCGACATATGTAATTTCAGGGTTAGGTTATTTCGACTTACCCTTCCGCGGTGACTAGATGATAGTCCCAAAGAATTTATTATTTAAAGGATTTACAACTCATGCCATACTCTTTCGCACATCTTTCCATTCTATTAGCGGTAGTGTCCATATACAATTGTAATATCATTCTTGGCATGTTGGCCGTATGTCATATTTTATGCTCATATATTTCACTTTCACTTCAAACATCATCTTGGATTTTCAAAAACAAGGCATTTCTATTCAAGATATTAAGGACAAATGTGAGCAAATAAGAGTTTTAAGCACATTGAGATTTACTTGCACAACAAAAATGAAAACCTTTAAGCCATGGCCCTCACATTAGTATTAACTTAGTATTAAAATAACCCTAAATAATCGTAGTGTTCTTTAGGCCCGATTTAAATTATTATTGCCATTATGTATACGTTCGCGTAACATAATTGCAAATTTAATTCCTGAAAGACATTCGAGGGATGTGTTCGTGCAACTTCAACTAAATTTCTGTTAATAAAATAAACAAAGCGTTATTAATTATGGACACATTTGCGTGACATGATTTTGACGCGCTAACGGAAAAGAGTATGTGTACGCGTAACTCAATTCTTTAATTACGATTAACTCAACTAATTAAAAGCGATAAAAGATAAATGCTCATAGATCCTCAAAAGGAGTATTTAAACAATTTAAGCCATGTATAAATTACTAAGCGACCGTGCTAGGACTACGAAGCCCGTGAATTCCTAACACCTTCTCCCGAGCTAACAGAACTCCTTATCTAGAATTTTTGGTTCGCAAACTTTTAAAAGTAAAAACTTCCTCGACTTGTAATTTAAAATATACCATTGAATTGGGATACAATAATATATTCCAAGCGGCAACTCTGATTAAATAAATTAAATAATCTCATATTGATTATTGTAACTTAAATTGGAAAAACTTCCTTATATACCCTTGGGATGTAAAAAGGAAGTGTGACACCTCTGACGATTCTACTGGGATAAGAACCCAAAACTTCTGGTTCAGGGTTCAAGAGTTTGAGTTTGTCAATGTGATTTTATTTGGCTTTACTTATTGTTATTACTGTATTTTTATGGACCTAATGTACTAATTGCCATTTATTTACCTCTTTGATATTACTTGAAATGTAGTTAACTACCTTCTTACGCCCCTCTTTTGAGTCTTCTAAAAAATAGTTCTCATGTTTGCGTGTCCCAATTTTCTGTTAGAGTTATACCAAAATAAGACGGGGCTAGGCAAGCAACAAGGCCAGGCAAACTTTCGTGCTCCCGGTACGTTGCCACCTCCTCAACTCGATTTTTCCCCTTGGGTAAGCCAGGTGTAGAATACAAACCCTAGGTTTTAAACCTAGAATAACTTAACCCCATGCTAGATCCCTAGTAGGAACGATTATTTGCGCCACGTTCATTTGACCTTGGGGACTCAACACAAGGGTTGGGTCTGTCTAGGAAATGTATACCCAAAATAAAGATATCTTGAAGCATCCTACATACTATATGAATATTTATTTGTTTCGGCTCGCATGTTGACCAGCTACGAAAAGGAAATAAAGAGAAAATCAAGAGTGAGATAGGATAGAGAATTTACCCGGTTCCAAAAATCCCGGTATTTCAAAATGCCTCGAAACTTTGCAATTGTTAGAAAAAAAAGGAGAAAGAAGAAAATGTATTTCAAAAAACGTGTGAGTCAAATATCATATTTTTATGTCAAAACGGACCAAACTGCAGAGGTCTAATTCTCACCGGATTTGGGATCATTAGGATACCCACATAAGGTTCGGACTCATTTTTAAAAATAAATAAATAAAGTAAAGTGTATTTTAGAGCTTTGGTGAAAAAAATAAGTCGACCCAACTTCGGTTGTATTTTAAGTCGTTCTTACCAAAATAGCCTTAGATTACCTTTCAATTGTCGAAAGGTTGTTTTCGGGCAATTCTGTCTAAAAGGTATCTTTTCCAATAAAATACTTTCCCCTGGCCTCAAAATTTTGTTTGAAATTGCGAAGGGACCGGGTATGCAAAAACGACCAATTTTGCTAAAGTAGCATAAAAGTAGTCTTTGTCCGTTTTTTTAGAAATTAAAAATAGACTTGGTTTGCAAAGAGAGTCCACAAGAGTCAACCCTAACCTTGACCCTCCATAGATACAAATAAATAATGTCCAGAACTCATCACAAATTAATACTGCCCAGGACCCGTCATAATCTGTCAGAGAACGAGCTCAGTTGCAGCTTCGCATGTGGTGGCATGATTTAAATTAAGATGGCCAGGATTGGGTAAAAGAACAGTTGGGTTCCCTTCTAGACATCATGAGCATCAAACCCTAGAAGGATTTAATCAAATCCTTGGCAACCTTTTGGGATCATGTCCACAACGTGTTCCGTTTGTCCGATTTTGAGCTCACCCCTACCTTAGAAGAAATGGCCGAATACATTGATTTTGGGCAAGACTTGAGGAAGCAACAACTCATATTCCTATTGGCTCCCTTTTTGCACAAGTTATTCGATCTTCTGAATATTAGTGAACAAATGAAGAAGGCTCATGTAAGCAAATGATGTTGTTCTTTCTATTTCTTATACTTCTGGTTTGGGCATTCAGCTGGTTTTGAATCACATGAAAGGGGTTGAAAAACAAGCAAGATAAGAACACTTGGAAAACTCATCTTCGATTTGCATTTATCGTGGACTTTTTGGGGATCATGGTCATTCTAAATACGGAAGGGACAATAGACACTCGCATGGCCGGAATTGCACAACTCCTACTACCAAGGAAGATCGCACACATGTCCCGTTAGTGCTATCAAATATTTACCGAGCATTGACATTGTGTAATATTGAGGCTTAATTCTTCGAGGGCTGCAACATTCTTCTTCAAATGTGGTTGATATTGACACTTTCACCCCAAGTTCATGAGTTATAGTGCAGATGGGAATAACTTCATAAAGATTTATGAGGAGAGAGCAAAGGATTACAAGACTCCAGAAGGTTTTGAGGCTTGGGTTTCAAACTTAAGGACTTTGAAGGCAAGTCAAATTGAATGAACTCTAGGGTGGCTTCCAGTAACATAAGTCATATACATAATAGCTTTGAAAGGCTACTTGATGATGATGGGCCTGAGGTGTATCCATACCTATGCACTGCAAAGAGCTCTAAGACAACTGGGAAGGTATCAAGTGGTACCCGAGGATATAGATTTGAGTACCCAGGTCATTGACTTGCACCTAGAAGCAACACTACCTAAGGATTTAGTCTAACGGGATTGGAATTGTTGCCAATATCTGAAAAGTGACACCTAGATACCGAATATTTCTAGAGGAGAAGTTGATCCAAACCATTCGGCATGATTTGAGAGAAGTTTTTGCTAAAATAATGAGCTAGAGTCCAAACAAACAATACATTCGAAGAGACCTCATGTTGAAGCTTTTGATGATAAAATTCGCGAAATATTGGGTTAGGGAGAGAAGGAGAAAAAAATATCATGCCACCATTCACGCTTTGTAAGAAGAATTGAGGAACGTCGTATTCAATAATGATCTATGGGCACAAGAAGCTGAAAGTGAAAGGAAAAGGTTGGCCCAGGAAAATGAAGCTCTCCGAACACAAGTTAAAGAAATGATAATAGCAGTTGAAACCCGGGCAGAAGCCGTAAAGATGAAATGCTTATCTATAGCCTTACAAAAAGTACGTGGCTCTGAGGATGATTTGAAGAAGACTGAGTCTGAGTTAGCAAAAGTACAAGCGAAGTTGGCAAAAAATGCAGAATAATGGGCAACATTCATTTGATAGTTGACGATATGGCAGATGGGTCATAGGTTGGAAAAAAGGAGCATAACAGCCTTGAGGGTGAAATGACTGAACAAGCTAAGAGCTTCAAAGCCGAGGGAAAATATTTTTACGCTTTAATGGCACGGATATAGGGAGACCTACATCATTTGCAAGAACAGAATCATACGGCCACTCAGGTCTTGGAGGCTAGATCTTAGTAGATTGGGCGGTTGTTGCAAGAAAATGGCATCATCAAGGAAAGGTTAGAAGAATCACTATATACATTGTGACGAAATGCAACGAGTGTGAGGACATGACCAGGTCCATGTTCTTCTCCGCAATAATGGTTTTTGTCCGCCAGATAATAGATGATCTCTATCTCCTACTGGATGACATGGCGCATAGGCCCGCAGCAAGACCAGTTGGTGTTCTAGGACAGGTTTGGAGGCACTAATGTACTCCTGATTGTGTTTTCTTTTTCGAGACTGTATTTTTAATTCCCTAAACTCGATTTCGAGTCTGTATTAGTTTCCAATACTAAATTCTGTAGGATCAAGTCATTGTAATAGAGAAAAATTAAAAGTCTTGTTTTATTGAAATTTGAAAAACCAAAAATGTTTTTTTTTCTTTTGCATTTATTTCTTGAACTACGTTATGATCTTATTCACATGATGTCATGATACGTAGGCAATTCTTATCGGATCTGGTCATAATTTTTAAATAACTCAACTAAGAGAGAAATTGATAAAGCGAACGGTGAAAATAAGGAGAAATTGGGGAGGTAAACAAAAGCTGGGATGAAACAAGCAACCGTTGCAAAGCATATAGAAAACACATTTAACTATATAGGTCCATCACACCCTGTCACAGCTCCTTTTTCCGCACATAAGGTAATGTACCACTGTTTAATATTACACCCCGAGAAGGGCTATAATAATGATCAATGAAGGAGTTTTTCCACTTAAAGGACAGTCGGAACGGGATCAATTTATTTAATTTTTCAGAGTCGCCACTTGGGAGATTTATGGTGTCCTAAGTCACCGGTTGAATCCCGAACCGAGGAAATTTATGACTCTATATTACAGTCTGCGAAACTAGAAACCTGGATAAGGAATTCTGTTAACCCGGGAGAAGGTGTTAGGCATTCCCGGATTCCGAGGTTTTAGCACGGTCGCTCAACTGCAATTTTTGCTTTTATCTGATTTCTTTATATATTTTAATTAGGTGCTATTACTGTTCCGCTTTTTAATTTTGGAGGAATTGCGACGTCACGAAAACACATTTCGAGTCACACCGCAACCAGTACGCCTGTGACTTTAGTGTATTTCAGTTTCGCCGAGAGTAAGATTTGGGTCACATAAATGCGCACCCGTATTTAGGAAATTATTTTTATTAAAGTCGTGCCTAAAGAGTGTATTGTGTTTTTAACTTTTGGAAAGATCGTGAAATTCTTTAAACGGTCCTTCCGAGTCTAAAATTTTTTATAATAATTAATCAAGGACACCGTACATTTAATTTCTAACGAGGCTCGTCTCGTTATTTTATTTAGTGTCATTCCTAGTTAGGCTTTACAAAACTAGCAACGTTAACCCCTTTAAAACACACATTTCTAATTCAAGTTTAACAAAGGCGTCTAGTTATCATTATTATATTACCGGTGAGTTTTAATGTTACAACAAATCACAATCGACTTTTGTATGAAACAACTCTTTCTTATATTTTTATCCTATGGCATACTTCAAATGTTAAAAGTATTAGATTATATTTCCAATTTTAATCACATGTTTAGCCTATATTACTTATATGAATTACTACAAGATGCTAGACATCATATGCTATTAGTTTTAGGAGAATTATATCAAATACTGGATTCGGAACAATATCAAATACTATATTACTTATATGAATTGCTACAAGATGCTAGACATCATATGCTATTAGTTTTAGGAGAATTATATCAAATACCAGATTCAGAAGCTATCCGATAACTATATCAAATACTAGATTCAGAACAATCATCTGCTTACTCCTCTAATTGACAGTTCAAACTAAAATAAATGCAAACCCCAAATCTGTACACAAACACAACATAGAGACAAAACCAAAGTTAACTTGTATTTTACTAGCTTCAGCTTCCCTTATACTGTAAGCATATTATTCCAATATATCTAAACTTAAAATGACATCAATTAAATCAATACAGCCTAATTAACAGTCCATATTAATAACAAATAAACTTCCAAAGAGATTTCAAATGTTCAATTTATACTAATTATACAACAATAGCAAAACAGGAACTGAAATATAGAGTAAACGATAGAGTCCACAACAAACTTGAACTTTGACTTTCATATCATATTTTTGCATCAATTTTCCAACTTAGAGATGTTAGAAGAAGTACCTGGTATATAAAACCAAAAAGGAGAGGAAAGTCAGCATGCAGCAGCAGCAGTAACAGACCTCAACAGCAGGAAAACAACCAGTAAAACCAGTCCAAACCAAGCAACGATGCAGAGAATCTCAATAAAAATAATAACCCAAAGGCCAACAATTAGAACCAGCAACATGAACCATCCAGCAAGTATTTGTACACCAAAATTCAAGCCACAAAATAAATGGATCCACAAATTACTTCAGAAGTTCATGACCTCAAGAGATGATAAGAAAACTTCAGTGCAACAGTCTCTCTCAAGTCTATCTGTCTGTTTTAATCTCTACAGGCTCTTCCTCTTACTGTTTTCCTTACTCACAGGCTTACCCAATCCCTTAAACTACCCCAATGTATTCTATGCCCTCTACTGTGTGTTTTATTTTTTCGAACAGTGTTCTGCCTCTAACCTGTGTGTGTATGAAAACTCTGTGTATATCTCTCACCCAAGGTGTCTATCTGTATCTCCCCTCCTCTGTGTCTTAGCTGCCTCCTGTTTTATAGACCAAAAAATAGAACAGCCTTCTTCCTCTCATCCCCTGCACATGCCTCTCTTTAACCTTTTCAATCACCCCCCCATGTGTTTTCCTGATTTACAGCTCTTAAGAGCATCTAACAGTATTAAAAACTAATTTCTGACCCTTATATTCTCTGCCCAGCCCACTACTTAATATCTAATCCTATTTTTAATTCAAAAATGTGTTAGCAGCCCATATCTTTGTTCAAATTCTTTCAAACTTTGTAAACATGGTGTCCATGTGATCTCCTTTCCTTTCTGACACTACAGTGTATTGATTAACTTATTAGTCCAATAGTATTACCTAATCAACAACTTGCTGGATCATTTTCATCTTCTCAAATTCCAAACTACCCTCAAAAACTCTATTAGGAATGCAGCTATAACCAATTCATCCTAAACACAAAACCTATTTCAGTTTCAAATCACACAACACCCCAATTCAATTCAATAGTGCTTAATCAACTATCCAGAATTTCAAACGGTCAAACCTACGCAATTAAACGACGACATTTAACAATCGATTCCAACACATATAATTAACAACAATCAATCGTTGAATCAGTGATTCGAGCAATCCTCGGCCAATGCTGGAAAAATACAAAACTAATTGTTCGACGACGCTAATCGACGCGAACACGTATTCGACAACATTCACACTCAAATAAGCAATACAGAAAAGTAATTGACCAAACAAAAAGGTCTTGGAGAAGAAAGAAAACGAAATAGAGACGGCCAAACAAAATTGAGAAGAGTTCAATCAATCTAAAACTAAACAAATACAAAAACGAATTGAAGTAAACAGAAAGAAGAAAATTACCTCAAAAAGAAATCAAAATCAAATAGACCCGGTTCCAAAGGATTCGAGTTTTGCACCTTTTGAAGTAAACGGACTTTAATTGAAGTGTTTTTCAAACGAAAAACACTCCAATTAAAGTCTATTGACTTCAATTACTTTTAAATCGAACAAAATCCCTAATTTCGAATTCTAGGGTTCTTGAAGCTCGGTTTTGGGCCTTGACTAGTTCCGGCCGGATTCGAACAAAACCAACTATGGTTTGGTGACGAGGGAGGCTAGGGAAGTGTTTGGGGTGAGTTTGGGGATGTTTGGTGTAGGTTGGGTTCGGACTCGAATCTTCGATTGAAGATTCGAGGAGCTCGGGCTTGATTCGAAACAAACCATGCATGAATTTGAAGGGGGGGGGTTAAGGTGGTCGTATGGTG
The DNA here is from genome assembly GCA_032618575.1 of Nicotiana noctiflora. Taxonomy (NCBI): domain Eukaryota; kingdom Viridiplantae; phylum Streptophyta; class Magnoliopsida; order Solanales; family Solanaceae; genus Nicotiana; species Nicotiana noctiflora. The sequence continues at coordinate 584,052 of JASVEL010004705.1, read as the reverse complement.
TTATTTTGGTGGCCGGCGGCGTTGTTGCCGCCGGGTTTCAGGCGGTGGAAAGGGAGGGCGGCGCTAGGGTTTAGTTTTGTCTCTGATAGAGACGATGGAGAGATAGGGGAATGAGGAGAAGTGAGGTGGGTTAGGCGGGTTTGGGGGGGTTATTTGTGTATTATATCCAACTTTAATCTTAGCCGTTGGATTATTACATCCAACGGTTGAGATTGATCAAGCAACACTGGAACGCCGTCGTTTAAGTGTGATACGACACCTTTTAATTAATTTAAGAGACGGGTCGGTTCAAAGCAAAGGGGACGGGTCAGGCGTTTTTTGGATTGGGCTCTGGGCATATGTGTTTGGGCCTGGGCGCTGCCCGGTCCAACTCTTATTCCCCAATATTCTCTTTTCTTTTCTTCCCTTTAATTTAGTTCCTAATAAAAAATTCTAAATTATACTACAAAAAATCAAATTAATTTAGAAAAATACCAATTAAGTTCCACTAACAATTAACACACATAATTAAATATCTATTAAATATAAGTCACACAATTGTACATTAAATGACTCAAAGGCAATAGATACATATTTTTTGCAATTTTCTTTCTTTAAAAATTAAACACGGTTCAGTTAATTCCTAAGCGCATAATTGAGCTCCGAAATGCGCGCACAACATATATTTTTGTATTTTTTTATTAATTTTAAACAAATAAACACGCACAGATAAAATTCAAACAATAAATAAAAATAACACAAAATCCACAAAAATCGCACACAACACAAAACTATTTTATTTTGAATTTTTCTGAGAGTAATTCTCATGTAGGGCAAAAATTACGTGCTCACAGCTGCTCCTCTTTGCGCAGAAACATGAAGAGTTTCCGTGCAAAGATAATTGAGCGGATACGAGCGATTTTTTGCCCGTCTGAGCACTCCATGTGAAGCATTTTTTTGAAAAGTTTGACCGAACCTTTGCTTCAGAAGATCTCCTACATATCCCCGGCTAAAAGGGAATCAGGTCAATGTAGTTCGGAAAGTTTTGGTAGCTGGGACTACCATGACTGCTGTGTAACGACCCGGCCTGTCGTTACGGGAATTTACCACCCCGTTACCTTGCAATTACATATATTATGCTTTTAAAACAGTATTAGAGTATATCGGGTGAGTTAGGAGTGATTTGGATTGAAAATGAAACAAATAGCATGTTTGAAGAAAGCTTGAATATGAAAAGTCAACCAAGAGTTGACTATTGAGTTAAAGTGCTCGGAATCGGATTCTGATGATTTGACTAGTTCCGAGGGATCAATTATGACTTAGGAGAACAATCGTAATTGAATTCGGAGGTCCGGTGTGTTTTAGGCTTGAATTGGCGAAGGTTGATTTTTGGCGAAAATCGGATGGTAGGTGATATTTTGATCCGGGGGTCGGAATGGAATTCCGACAATTTCTGTAGCTTCGTTATGTGATTTTGGATGTGTCCGCAAATTTTCAGGTCATTCGGACATCGTTTGATCGGGTTTTGGATTGAATGTTAGTTTTGAAAGTTTTAAAGAAACTTAGGCTTGAATCCGTGATTAATTGGTGATTTTGATGTTTAGTATGGTGTTTTTATGATTGGAACAAGTCCGTATCATGTTTTGGAGTATGTTGGTGGTTTTCGTTGGGGTCCCGGGGGCCTCGGGATGGATTCGGACCATCAACCGGGCATTTAGAACTTGGAAACAATTCTGCAGAAATTGCAGTCAGCAGTTGCTCTATGCGATCGCGTGGAGGGCATTGCGATCGCATAGTGTCCGGATTTTTGTGCAGTGCGATCGCGGAGGCTCGATAGCGATCGCGGAGGGTAGGAATGCAAAGCTATGCGATCGCATGGCTAGGCCTGCGATCGCATAGAACAAATTGGAGGCCTGAGGAAAATTACTCTATGCGATCGCAATAGGGGCATGCGATCGCATAGAACAAAAGTCTCTGGCAGTGAATTTAATCACAGAACAGAGAGTTACGGGTTCATTAACCCAAAACACAAATTTGAGCCCTAGAGAGAAGAAAACTCGAGGAGATCACTGAGAAGTCATCGGTATTCGTCGGAGGTAAGATTCTTGACTCAAAAACATCATTTTATGGTAGTATTAACATCAATCTTCATGAAATTGGGTTGAAATCTTGAAGAAATGTGGCCTAAATATTGAAAACGGGATTTTTGGATTTGGGAGGCCATTTGAACTCCGATTTCGATAAATTTTATATGCACGGACTCGTGGCGAGATAAGGATCGCGTTGGTGCTAATTTCGGAATTTTCCGAGCAGTGGGGCCCGGGGTCGGGTTTTACCAACTTAGTGTAATTTTGCGAATTTCATATAAATTAAAGTGGGTTATGATTCTTTGACCCGTATTTGATATAATTATTGTTATTTGACTAGATTCTACACACGAGGCAACGAAATTCAAAGGAAAAGGCATCGCGGACGAGTCTACGACCGGCTAGAGGTGAGTAGTTTGTGTATATGGTAGCATGAGGGTTCGAAACCCCGGCTTAGCACATTGTGACGCTAATAGGGCGTGGCTCGCACACCGTGGCAGGTGCGGGATTGATTGTGATTGGGGATTGAGACTTGGTCCATCCCGGGAATGAATAATATGATGTTAGTGTCGAAAATACACGGTATTTGCTATAATTGTGGGTTGTAAGCCTTGTTTGGGGCCTTGTGCCGATCTGTAGCGTCCTTAGAGGGCAATATTTATGTGATAGCTAAAAATTGCTTAAATCACTGATCTCAGTCCTGGAAATTAAAATTCACTTTTGAAATGCTAAGTCACCGGCTTTTACAAATTTAATAAAGTTAAAGTGTTTTCATAAATTATGAATTGAGAACTGGAATTAAGGAAAATGAATTGTTTTTGTGACTTAATTGCTTATTGTGGACTGAGTGTGGGATCGGGCTGCACGCCGCAGTAGTTGATATGAGGGTCGGGCTGCACGCCGCAGCAGTATTGCGCTTGGGCTGTAGGAGCCCCTCCGGAGTCTGTACACACCCCCGGTGAGCGCCGTCGACGTTAAATTGGATCGGGCTACACGCCGTAGCGGTTATGTGCATTGCATTGCATCTATATTTGTTGAATTACTCTGTGGTAGCTATATTGTATTGTTGCTGCTAGTTCGTAGGAGATTCGGACTGTAGTGTAGCTTCATATTGTGGTATTTTTGTGGATTTCTTACTGTCAACTACATATATATATTTGTTACTCACCGAGTACTTAGTACTCACCCCTACTCCCTGCACCTTTTGTGTGCAGACTCAGGTACACAGGAGCAGTAGACGGACATCTCCAGCATTTACATAGTCACATCGAGTTGCTGAGGTAGCTGCCTACGTTCGCAGAGCCTAGCTTCTCCTCTCATTCCAGTTGTTATTGTATATTTTGTATTCAGACTTGAGTACTTCTATATCGTACTCTCTATTTCCTGTTGGTTTTGTTAGAGGCTCTAGACTTGTGACTCCGGATCTTTGGGAGTGTCGGTACTTTCGTTCAGTATTAATATTATTGGAGTTCTTAAACTCATATATTCTTTTTTGGCTGTCCATTTGGGGACTGGTATTGTGTTATAATTAAATCGTTTGTTTGGCTGGCCTAGCTTGATTGTTGGGCGCCATCACGACCGGATTTGGGTCGTGACAAGTTGGTATCAGAGCTCTAGGTTATTAGGACTCGCGAGTCATGAGCCGGTTTAGTAGGCTTTCGCAGATCGGTACGTAGACGTCCGTATCTATCTTCGAAGGGCTACCGAAACTTTAGGAAAAACCTCATTTTCTTGAATTCATATCGTGCGATTTGTGTTATCATGAAATTAAATCTTTCCATATTCTATTCTCTCGCAGATGGCGAGAACACGAGCTAACGGACGTGGCGGACGACCACCATTGGCACCCGGAGGCCGTGGTCGTGGCAGAGGTAGGGCAGCAGCACCAGCACCAGTACCTGCTGATCCACCAGCCGATCAGACTCAGGACCAGATTCCAGCGGCAAACGCTCCGGCAGCTCAGGGTCAGGCACCGGCAGTGCCTATTGTGATACCGGGTCTTCAGGAGACCTTGGCTCAGATCTTATCAGTGTGCACAGGCTTGGCACAGGTAGTTGCAGCTACTGCTGCAGTATCTTCTTCACAGGCAGGGGGAGGGAATCAGACCCCCGTGGCTCACACACCCGAGCCAGTTCAGCCAGTTGCGCCCGTTGCACCAGCTCCTGCATATGTGGTTCCAGTTATGCCCGACGATGAGCAGCGTCGTTTGGAGAGATTTGAGAGGCTACAGCCTCCGACATTCAGTGGAGCTGAGGGCGAGGATGCCCAGGGTTTTCTTGACAGATGTCAGCGCATGCTTCGCACCGCGGGTATTCTAGAGTCCAGCGGTGTTTCATTCACCACTTTCCAGTTCACAGGTGCAGCTTTCCAGTGGTGGGAGGATTTTGAGAGGCGTAGGCCCGCTGGGGCAGTGCCCCTCACTTGGCAGCAGTTCTCCATGGTATTTTTGGAGAAGTACGTGCCTCGGTCTCGGAGAGAGGAGCTGCGACGTCAGTTCGAGTGGTTGAAGCAGGGAGAGATGACGGTTAATTAGTACGAGATGAGATTCACACAGTTAGCCGGTCATGCCATGTGGATGGTTCCTACAGACAGGGAGAGGATCCGGAGATTTATTGATGGTCTTATTTATCCCATCCGCATATTGATGACCGGGGAGAGAGTTTCGACAGTTACCTTTGAGGAGGTGGTGGATGCTGGCCCGTCACATTGAGACAGATCGCCGCAGAGAGCGAGAGGAGAGAGAGGCTAAGAGGCCTCGTGGTACCGGCAGTTACAGTGGTGCTCCGTCTAGGGGCCAATTTCAGCATAGCAGAGGTCGCTCTTTCGGGTCTCATCAGTCTGGACGTGCGGAGTCCGGTGGGGTTTCATCCGATCGTGGTCGTCGAGGTCGACGGGGTTATCGGGGTCGGCGAGCCGCCGGCGAGTCGGCCCGCACCGAGTGCCCTTCCGGCTCGAGCTGCGCTCCTGTTTCCTCGACGATAGGATTCATCGGTAGCGAGGGGTCCTCGGCAGCCCCTTCTTCCATCTTCGGGCCGTTGTTTTGAGTGCGGTGATTTGGGCCATATCGGGAGAGAGTGTCCTCAGTGGCTTCGTAGCGGTCTCAGCGGAGGGATCGGCCTTCGTCTTCTACTCCTGTTTCTTCAGCGCCAGCACGGTCGGCTAGGACTGGTGGCCAGGTATCGAGAGGTCGCCCTAGGGGTGAGGATCGTACTGGTGGAGGCCAGGCTCGTTTCTATGCTCTTCCGGATAGGAAAGATGCTAGTGCTTCGGATGCGGTCATTTCAGGTATTATCTCAGTCTGCCACAGGGATGCTTCTGTCTTATTTGATCCCGGATCCACCTATTCTTATGTCTCTACTTACTTTGCACATCATTTGGGTATGACCCGTGGTATTCTTGCTTTTCCCGTACATGTGTCCACCCCAGTGGGGGATACTGTTGTTGTGGATCAGGTATATCGATCCTGTATTATTACTATTGGGGGTCCGGAGACCCGAGTTGATTTATTACTACCGGGCATGGTAGATTTCGATGTAATTCTAGGCATGGATTGGCTATCTCCTTACCATGCGATTCTGGACTGTCATGCCAAGACAGTCACACTAGCTATTCCAGATAATCCGAGGATCGAGTGGCGTGGCTTGACTGATTATGTGTCCGACAGGGTGATTTCTTATATAAAAGCTCAACGAATGATTGGCAAGGGTTGTTTGTCTTATTTGGCCTTCATTAGAAATGTTGAGGCTGAGACACCCAGTCTTGATTCGGTCCCCATTGTGAGGGAGTTTCCGGATGTATTTCCGGCAGACCTGCCAGGCATGCCGCCTGATAGAGATATTGATTTTGGTATTGACTTGGTGCCGGGCACTCAGCCCATTTCTATTCCTCCCTATCGCATGGCACCAGCAGAGTTAAAAGAATTGAAAGAACAACTTCAGGAACTCTTAGATAAGGGTTTCATTCGTCCAAGTGTGTCACCTTGGGGTGCACCGGTGTTGTTTGTAAAGAAGAAAGATGGCACAATGAGAATGTGCATTGATTACAGGCAGCTGAACAAGGTAACGGTGAAGAATAAGTACCCATTACCTCGTATTGAGGATCTATTTGATCAGCTACAAGGAGCTAGTGTATTTTCTAAGATTGATCTTCGATCGGGTTATCATCAGTTGAAGATCAGGGACTCAGATATTATGAAGACAGCGTTCAGGGACGCGATATGGGCACTACGAGTTCCTGGTGATGTCTTTCGGGTTGACTAATGCCCCAGCAGCATTCATGCACTTGATGAATAGTGTATTTTGGCCGTACCTTGATTCTTTTGTGATTGTGTTTATTGATGATATCCTGGTATATTCACGCAGCCAGGAGGAGCATGCACAGTATTTGAGAGTGGCATTGCAGAGGTTGACGGAAGAGAAACTTTATGCAAAATTCACTAAGTGTGAGTTTTGGCTTGATATTGTGGGTTTTCTGGGACATATAGTGTCCAGTGATGGTATTCGGGTTGATCCTCAGAAGGTTGAGGCAGTGCAGAATTGGCCCAGGACCTTCCTCAGCTACAGAGATTCGGAGTTTTCTCGGCTTGGCAGGCTATTATCGTCGGTTTGTACAGGATTTCTCATCTATCGCTTCACCGTTGACTAAGCTGACACAGAAGAATGCTCCATTTGTGTGGTCTGATGAATATGAAGAGAGCTTTCAGAAGCTCAAGGAGGCTTTGACCACGGCTCCAGTACTTGTATTACCATCAGCTTCAGGGTCATATACGGTGTATTGTGATGCTTCTAGAGTTGGACTCGGTTGTGTGTTGATGAAGGAGGGTAGAGTTATTGCATATGCTTCTCGTCAGCTAAAGCCCTGTCACACCTCCCTTTTTACTACCCCATAACACTTAAAGCGTATAAATACGCTTGTAGGGTATACCCCGACGCTCAATTACCCGAAACGGATAAAATAACGTAAGGGAAGGAGTTTTTCCAATTTAAGGACAATCGGTTCGGGATTTTATTAGAGATTAATCAGAGTCGCCACTTGGGAATGATAATGGTGTCCCAAGTCACCGGTTAATCCCGAATCCGAGGAATTTTGACTCTAAAAATGTCTGCGAAGCAAAGATCCGGATAAGGAACTCTGTTAACCCGGGAGAAGGTGTTAGGCATTCCCGGATTCCGTGGTTTTAGCACGGTCGCTCCACTGTCGTTCTTGACTTTTGTTTGACTCAATTTTAACAACATAATGTGCTTTTACGTTAAATATCATTTTTAGGAATTTGCGGTATCGCGAAAACACGCCTCGAGTCATACCGCAACCAGTACGCCTATGACTTTTGGTGTATTTCAGCTTTATCGAGATTTGGATTTGAGTCGCACCAAGTGCACACTCGTTCATAGGAAGGTATATTAAAATCGTGCCCTAAAGTAACGTCTATCGGCTTTTAAATCTTTTGGGAGAAGCTATGGAATTGGCTATTAGCTTTCCCGGGTCTATTTGTGTTTATATCATTACTAAATGGGGGCCCCGGTGTTATTCGGGCGAGGCTCGTCCCAATTTTCATTAAAGGGTTCAATACTTGTATTTAACTACGTTTTCTACACTTGTTCTTTCCTTAATCGTATTACTAACACTATAATAATCCAGGCCCGTTGAGTTCTTACTATTTATTGGGCCTGGACTGTCCATTAAACGTATGGACTGTCTTGGTCTTCAGGTTGCTTTGGGTTTAAACTTGCTGGCCTCATTAACTTCACGTTGTAGTTCAAAGATAGTTTGCATATTGAGCCAAAACCGATAAATGTAATATGAAATAACAATAAGTGCAAAGAACCAGAAAACGCAAATCAACAGGATCGAAATCAGATTGCTTTTATTCATTGAAAGAGTAGAGCCACTGTACAGAAATTCTATGATTACAACTAATTAGGAGGAGAACTAAATTAACCGGCTACTTTTATCCTCATTTCTGTTGATCTAATTACTAGCTATGTTACCAGATTATTACACTAAGTGACTAAGGAAAATTGAACAAGATTCATTACTGGATTTCTACTAATTGCCTCCATTTGTTATTACATTTCCTGGTGGTAAATGATTCACCACTTCTATTGACCATTCTTGTCTCCAACAACTTCATAGATGTTACTCTGGTTTTTCAAAAGATCCAGAGGCTACTGGATTGCATATGAAAGCATAACGAACTATTTAATCTGATTAACCCTGATACTTAAGCTATCTGAATTTAAGATTAGCTATCCACAAGTTGCCAAGCCATTCACTGATTTTAAACTTATTAGATATCCCGAATCTAGTTTTAATTACTTAGTTGCAATAACCCGGTCGCTACACCTAAATGATTCAAAAACTCGTTTATACTACTGATTTTACCTTGAAATACTGATTACTGGTCTTACTGATATTGTTGATTAACTTATGTTTTAGGAGTTTTTACCTAATTAACTAGGTGATAAGCTATTGACACTATACTACTACTATACTATTACTACTAACTATTACATTGTTTCTGTGTTCACTTTCTGTCCTTCATCTACTACATGCTACTACAATCAAACTACTAATTTAATAATTCAGAAATGACAAATGGACTAAAACAGGAGCTTCATTTCAACGTTTCAGCAATTACATCTTCATTAGAATAGAGAAATGTACCTGGATCAAATAGAAAGAGAACCAATGAGTCTAAGGGATGAAGAGAAGTAATCAGCAATGGACACAAAGTAACAATGCAACAGTAGAGTGAAGGCACAGCAACACAGCAACAGCAAAGTCCACAGCAAACAGAAACCCAAATGATTGAAGCAAAAATCCCAGAATCAGAATAAACTAAACCAGTCACTCGATCCAAAATCTCAGAAGAACACTACTATTCTATTGCTATTTCACTCTCAAAATTACTGTATTTTATCAACCTTGATATATATTTCAGATTGCTTAATGTTGGACCCCCCTTTCAGCCCCTTTCTTAGAGATATTTATAGCTATTTTTAGGGCTGAATACTTGGGGAGGAAGTATGGGATTAATCCCACTTCCCCCTCCTAAAATTATCAATTCTACACTTAAGCCCCATTTCAGTTATGAAAAACCCTTCCAGCATGTGCTGGAAGGTTCTAAAAGATTCCTTTTAGGGCCTTTTACTAGTATGACCTTAGGGGTTTGAGATTTTTACAGATTTCCCATTTTTAGGAGACCATTATACCCCTAAATCTCTGCAAAATTGCAGAAATCAGGAGCATGAATGACTCCATTACCCTTTTAAGTTCTAACTAGTTACTATTTTACCTTCTTAATACCCAATTATGCCCCTAAGGGCACTGCTGATTTACTAGCCTACCTAGGTCAATTTTCAGCTTGTTTTGCACCTATTTAACTAATGGCCAGCCCTGGCATTAGTATTTAAGGGCTGGCCAGTTCTATTTTAAGAAACCATTTCAATTCTAGCCACTTTTAATCTAATTCCAGTCAATTAAGACCAAATTATTTCAATTTTAAGCTAATTGCAGGCATAGCCTGTTTTATTGTTATGATTAAACTATTTAAAACTTAGCCAGTCTCAAGTTGAGACTTGGCTTTGGCTATTAAGGCCAATTACTGAACATTTGGGCCCAAAACCATTTGCAGGTTTGGCCATTTCATGCTCAGGGCTCTAAAGAGAGCCTGGGCTAGTCTGCATTTGCAGACATAGCCCCTTTTGCACAACCAGCCACTTTTAACAGTGAGCTGTGTGTTAGGGCTTATAGAATTGGTCAACCCCTTGCAAGGTTGACCATTCTTAGGCCAATTATTTAACTTATAGCCTAATTATGATTTTCAGTTTTAGTCCTATTTCAAAACTAGCCATTTTCATGGAACCTAATACTAACAGCTATAACCAATTCACCTAGGGTTCAAACAGTGTTAATCAAACACTTACACTCAACCAGAACCAATAAAACTAAATCAATTTCAACATGGATTGCATATTAGGACACATAAGACCAAACAAAAATGTAATAATCAACCAAAACTCAGAGAAGGCAATTGATATGGTTGAATTTTAGTTGATTAATTCACATTATCTAATTTTATGAGACAAAGTATGAATTCATGTTAATTAAGACCTAATTACTGCCAGTTCAAGTCACATGAAAGTTTGAACAACTCAGAATCACCAAGGTCCATGGCATAAACATGCTCAGAATGTTAAACTCTAAGAAACAGCAAGTAGTAGATGAAACAGAATTCATTTAAGCCCAGAGTACACACAATAGCATAGGCATGTTAGCTAATATATATTTTCAAGTATTAATCCTAGCCTTATGTATACATGTGATGGATCAAGATGAAGATAAAGAAGAGAAGAGACTTGAAGAAACAGTGAAGAGGAATCCTAAATCTAGCACAAGTGCATGACAAATAAAATGAAGATGATGAAAAGAAGAACATGGAGAAACAGTGACAAAAGAAACAAGAAAGATCAACCAGGATACTTCAAAAGCAACTTAATGTAAAGATGAGAAGAGAATGAAGTTAAGCTACTATCAAAACTATGCATTCATGACAATGGGAGAAAGCTGGACTGTAAAAGCTAAACAGATCCAAAGACTACAATATTTACAAGATGGAGGAAGCAAAGGAAATTCAAGGTAACTCTTATGACTTAACATGATTGGTAGCAAACAATTGTGAAGATGAACAGGATGAAAAAAGAAGCCTAATTCCATCATAGATCATTAAAGCCAAAGGCAACAAGAGTGGCCACAGTAACTTGAACTTAATTTTAAATAGCAGATACAGATTAAAGATCATGCTTTTGCAGTGAATCAAAACTCAACAATCAAAATGACAAAGGAAAGATGAAATTTCTGAACTTGTAGCAGAGAACCATAAAAACAGGACAATTAATCAGATAAAATCCCATTATTAACAGGCTCAAAAGAAGCAGGCAAAGAAACCTTATGATTAATCATTAGAGAAACATGCAAGAGATGTGAAACAAAAGAAGAGACAATTATATAAGAACCTTATAACTAACATGCGAAGCATAAACTAAGAATCTACAGGATAGAAAGAAGACATGCTGAGATATTCAAGATAAGAGAAACACAGACGAAAGCAAAGAAACAAAGACAATATGACTAACACAGGATTTCAAACCCTCAAAAATAACAAAACAGAAGAGATGATCATAATAATAAGCAAGCAACAAACATTAAATAAAACACAGAGGGAGAGGAAACGCTTAACATGAGAAAAATAAACAGAAAAGTCTTAGGCTAGCATGTGAAACAACTAATCAGTATAGCAGAGCCAACAATTAACAAAGTAAAGCAACAAAAGAAATGTGAACTATAGAACTATGGGGAACATAATCAAACAGCAACAAATCACGAACGCAAACTAAAATCAGAAAAGACATAGAAGACATGCTAAACACAAAAATCAAACAAATAACAGACAAATGGAAGGGACTTAGCTTGCGGGGTCTGTCCCCCAAGCTTCCTAAATCTCCTTATTCACCGCATTTTTTTCTTTCTTTGCTTCTCTTTTCTTTTCTCTTTTCTCCGACTTTCGGCAATCTCTTCATTATCCCCTTTTTTTTCGTTTTTTCATTCATTTTTCATTCTGTTTTTCCTTTTAGGCTTTAAAGACGGAACCTTTTTCGAGATTTGAGTTGCATGGGGTGTTCAGGAGTGTAAAAGATGTAGTCTTGACTGGGGTTGAATTTGGGGTCACCGGAGTTAGGTTTCCGGTGACCTTATTTTGGATATTCGAAGAATTCAAGGGAGATTCGAGGATGGAGAGTGGTATAGTTGGGTAGATCAGAGAAGAAGGGTTCGAATGGCATTGGTTTTATGCGGTGGTTCATATTTTGGTGGTCACCGGTGAAGATTCCGGTGACCGGGATTTATGAAGAACAGGTGTTTTTCTGGGTTTTTGGGTGTGCTATGAGTGAAGAAGAAGAGAGAAGAAGAGGGGAGAGGTAAGAGGAAAGCCGGCGACCACCGTGGAGGGTGGTGGCCGCCATTGGCTAACTAGGGTTTTGGTTGAAGGTTTGAAGATGAAGATGGAGAATGGAGAGGCTTCTAGAGGCGGCTAGGTTAAGAGATTGAAAAGAAAAATGGCCGGTTGTTCGGACAAGGGCCTTATATAGGCCAAATGTCCGAGATAATCCTGACCGTCCGTTTGATGAGAATCGACGGCTCTCACAGGCGTTACTAAAACGACGCCGCATCGTCGCTTATGAGGCCAAGGCCATCAACCGTTAGATCAATTAGAACGGACGGCCCAGATCGCTTCTCTCAATTAATTAACCCTAATAATCCTGCTATTAATCTCGACCGTCAGATCTGTCTTGATGGACGGATGAGATTGGATCTCTCCACGGATCGACGGGCCACTTCACTGGGCCAATTCACTGGGCCAAACACACGAATTTCAACTGGCCCAGTTTTATTAAACCTATGTATTTTTGTGTATTTTCTGATGTTAATCAATTTTTATGTATTTTCTTTTATACTTTTTTTTTTCTTTTTCTTTTATGAAAAATTTCAAAACCTAATTTCCTATTTACTCTAATTTTCTAGTATTTTTTGCAATTTTCTACTATTTTTCCTAATTTCTACTACTTAACACTATTTTTGTCATTTTTCTTAAAATCTAACTAATTAAACAAAGTAATTAACTAGCCTAATTTTTTTTGATTTTTTCTAATTTTTACTTATTCGAACACACAAAATATAGTTAATTTCAAACAAAGCAAGTAATTGCACTCAAAAACATATTTATTTTAATTTCGGAATTACTTGCTCGGTGCAAAAATCACGTGCTCACAGCCTGCCCCTCTTTGCTCGGGAACACGAAGAGTTTCGGTGCAAAGACAAGTGAGCAGTAATGAGAGATTTTTGCACATCGGCACATTCCGTGAAAGCATTTTTGAAAACCTTTTGACCGCACCCTGCTTTAGAGGTTGCCTACATATCCTGGGCTAAACAGGAATCAGGTCAGTGTAGTTCGGGAAGGTCTGGTAGTTTAAAAACTACCAGACTCACTGTTGCATTAACACTGTTGAGACCTGCTGACTCACTCCTTATTACACCGGGGGGAAAATGTAAAATGAAGAAGCTATTCTAAGCTATGATCCTACGATTACAATTGTTCCTAATCTAGCTTTTGCTCTTCTTCCCTTTCCGGTGATGCAGAATCTTCCTTTTGTTGATTTTCTTTGATGTTGACTCTCTTTTTTGTTGATTTTCTTGTTTTTCTTGTTGACTCTCTTTTTTGTCGATTTTCTTGTTTTTCTTGATCTCGAACTGAACCTGCTTAAAACAAAACAACAAACTACTTTTTTCTTTTTCTGCCCCAGTGTGGGCTTTTTAACTGTATAAACCATGATGTGCAAAAATATTCCCGTATTTGAAGGTGGGCGCCTAACAGAAATTAAACGTGCAATGCGAATGCAGAAAATATTCCCGTATTAGAAGGTGGGCACCTAACAGAAATTAAACGTGCAATGCGATGCAGAAAATATTCCCGTATTAGAAGGTGGGCGCCTAACAGAAATTAAACGTGCAATGCGATGTAGAAAATATTCCCGTATTAGAAGGTGGGCACCTAACAGAAATTAAACGTGCAATGCGATGCAGAAAATATTCCCGTATTTGAAGGTGGGCGCCTAACAGGAATTTAAACGTGCAATGCGAATGCAGAAAATATTCCCGTATTTGAAGGTGGGCACCTAACAGAATTTAAACGTGCAATGCGAATGCAGAAAATATTCCCGTATTAGAAGGTGGGCACCTAACAGAATTTAAACGTGCAATGCGATGCAGAAAATATTCCCGTATTAGAAGGTGGGCGCCTAACAGAATTTAAACGTGCAATGCGAATGCAGAAAATATTCCCGTATTAGAAGGTGGGCGCCTAACAGAAATTAAACGTGCAATGCGAATGCAGAAAATATTCCCGTATTAGAAGGTGGGCGCCTAACAGAATTTAAACGTGCAATGCGATGCAGAAAATATTCCCGTATTAGAAGGTGGGCACCTAACAGAATTTAAACGTGCAATGCGAATGCAGAAAATATTCCCGTATTAGAAGGTGGGCGCCTAACAGAATTTAAACGTGCAATGCGATGCAGAAAAGTATTCCCGTATTAGAAGGTGGGCACCTAACAGAATTTAAACGTGCAATGCGATGCAGAAAATATTCCCGTATTAGAAGGTGGGCACCTAACAGAATTTAAACGTGCAATGCGAATGCAGAAAAGTATTCCCGTATTAGAAGGTGGGCACCTAACAGAATTTAAACGTGCAATGCGAATGCAGAAAATATTCCCGTATTTGAAGGTGGGCGCCTAACGGAATTTAAACGTGCAATGCGAAGCAGAAAATATTCCCGTATTAGAAGGTGGGCACCTAACTGAAATTAAACGTGCAATGCGATGCAGAAAATATTCCCGTATTAGAAGGTGGGCGCCTAACAAAATTTAAACGTGCAATGCGAATGCAGAAAATATTCCCGTATTAGAAGGTGGGCGCCTAACAGAATTTAAACGTGCAATGCGAATGCAGAATATATTCCCGTATTAGAAGGTGGGCACCTAACAGAATTTAAACGTGCAATGCAAATGCAGAAAAGATTCCCTCAGCCTGAGGACTGGGGAGCAGATTTTAAAAGATGTTACCTTCCTCTTTTTGGTATTTTCTTTCTACCAACTTATCTCTTGCCTGTGAATTTCTCCACTTATTCGGCAGACTTTCTCTTTTTGGTATTTTAAATTTTCCACATTGGTCACATTCACTTTAAAGTGATTAGTGACAATTTGTTCCTGCATGAAACAAAATTTATTAGATATAAACCGCTGGCAACTGGCATCTGCCGTCCCCACTTCTTATTGCTTCCTTTGTTTTTTGCTTTCTTGTGTTGCATGGCTTTCAACTTTTTGTCCCTTGCATACTCTTTTTGTATTTTTCTCATTTCTCCATTTTTGTTTTGTTTTCTTTTTCTTTGGCCATGTTTGCCAAGCTTCTTTATTCCTTTCCCCGATCTTCTATCCTTTCTGATCCAGTGTTGTTTCAACTTCCGTTATCAGGAGCCGGTAGTTAGTTCTCAAAAAGGTAAACAATGAAATGCAGAAAAAATGAAAGAAATGTAAGGGTATTTTGGAGAGAGGACAGAACTTATCTGGGTATTTGCTGGCTGATTCCGCTGACCATGCCATGTATTTAAACTCTGACCCAGTTCGTTCCAATCATTATTCTGACTCTGAATTGCCTTTGACCCAAACCGATACTCTTTTTTGTTGCCTTTTCTCTTTTCTCACGGTCCTCATGATCGCCTTAAGGTGCCTCGAAAGGTTTTCACCAATAAGACTCTCTCATTTATTCTCTCAACCTCACAATCATCTCACAGTGCCGATTAAGGTTTTCACTGATGAGACTCTCTCATTTTATTTCTCTCAGCCTCACAATCGCCTCACAGCGCCGGTTAAGGTTTTCACCGATGAGACTCTCTCATTTTTTTTCATTTTTCATTTTTCCTTTTGTATTTTGTTTTCCGTACCACGGGTATTATCCGATGCTTCGCTCCTCCTTCGTTGTATTCGTTATCATTTCAAAATTGATCAGAAGGTCTTTCTTTGGACTGTAACGTGGCTTTTGGACGGGTTAAGAAAGATAGATATAAAGGCTCAAAATTTCAACGAGGGTTAAAAATATTTACAACTCTCGGATTTATTAAACATAACTTCTGCCCCAGTTTCAATATGTGGGGAATTTTTGGATTTTTTCTTTATTGTGACTGAGCTCAGAGAGGCTGCCTACGTACCCTTTCGGGATCAAGTCAGACGTAGTTCATCCAACTTCATAAGTTAGATGGATTTCTTTTTGACTTTTTCCCGATTTTTTCTTCTTTTTCTCTTTTTTTTCATTTCATTTTTTTTCAATTTTTTTCATTTTTTTTTTCATTTTTTTCATTTTTTTTTCATAATTTTTTTTTCATTTTTCATTTTTCCATCATTTCATTTTTCATTCTGGCAATTTCGATCTTATTGCACTAGAGCGATTCCGAGAGAGGGATATGAAAGAATTCATTCATTAAGGCTCAAAGGGGTTAACAATGGATAAAGTGTTTGGATAGAGAATAAAATGCCTTCGTCATTTCAATTCCAAAATCACAACAAAATACAAAACATTCAATTGAAAAGGAATCATACATAGTATCTTTTGACCGCATCTGAATTGATAGCAGTCTCTACGCACTTTCCTTCAACATCCGTTAAATATAATGCTCCATTGGACAACACCCGTGATACCACGAACGGTCCCTGCCAATTCGGCGCAAATTTGCCCTTTGCCTCGGCCCAATGTGGTAAGATACGCCTCAATACCAGTTGTCCAACTTCGAACTTTCGAGGTCGTACCTTCTTATTATATGCTCTGGCCATCCTTCGCTGATACAACTGTCCATGGCAGACTGTGGCCAATCTCTTCTCATCAATCAAATTCAACTGTTCTAACCGGGCCTTTACCCATTCATCGTCATCTATCTCAGATTCGGCTATAATTCGCAATGACGGTATTTCTACTTCTGCGGGTATAACAGCCTCTGTTCCGTACACCAGGGTATAAGGTGTGGTTCCGATAGAAGTACGTACCGTCGTGCGGTAACCCATGAGAGCAAAGGGTAATTTTTCATGCCATTGCTTGGATCCCTCCACCATTTTTCGGAGAATCTTCTTGATATTCTTGTTAGCCGCTTCTACTACTCCATTTGCCTTTGGCCTGTAAGGTGTGGAATTGCGGTGCGTGATCTTAAACCTTTCACAAACTTCGGCCATGAGATGACTGTTTAAATTGGCTCCATTGTCTGTGATAATCACCTTGGGGATTCCAAATCGGCATATGATATTCTCGTGCACAAAATCCACCACCGCCTTCTTCGCACTGCCTTGAATGTCTTAGCTTCAACCCACTTGGTGAAATAATCTATTGCAACCAAAATGAACCTGTGCCCATTAGAAGCGGCTGGATCTATTGGGCCGATGACATCCATGCCCCAAGCAACAAAAGGCCAAGGTGCTGACATTGTGTGCAACTCGTAAGGCGGGGAGTGGATCAGATCCCCATGTACCTGGCATTGATGGCATTTCTTTACATACCTGATACAATCATGCTCCATAGTGAGCCAGTAGTACCCAGCTCTCAAGATCTTCTTTGCTAAAACATATCCGCTCATGTGGGGTCCGCATACTCCAGCATGTACTTCAATCATGATTTCATTTGCTTGTTGTGCATCTACACACCGCAACAAACCCAGATCTGGTGTTCTTTTGTATACCACTCCTCCACCGAGGAAAAATCCATTGGCTAGACGCCTGAGGGCTCTCTTTTGGTCTCCAGTAGCTTGCTCCGGGTATTTGCCAGCTTTCAAGTATTCTCTAATATCATGATACCACGGCTCTCCATCCGACTCTTCCTCCAGAGCGAAGCAATAAGCATTCTGATCTCGGACTTGGATCTGGAGCGGATCTATATATGTCTTGTCCGGATGATGCAACATAGAGGACAATGTGGCCAAAGCATCCGCAATCTCATTGTGCATTCTTGGGATGTGCTTGAACTCTATAGACTGGAATCTTTGAGACAACTCGTGCAAACAATACCGATACGGTATCAATTTCAAATCTCGTGTCTCCCATTCCCCCTGAATTTGGTGTACCAAGAGATCCGAGTCACCCATGACCAAAATCTCTTGAATACCCATGTCAATTGCCATCCTTAATCCCAAGATGCACACCTCATATTCGGCCATATTGTTGGTACAGAAAAATCGAAGCTGAGCTATGACGGGATAGTGTTGGCCCGTACTTGAAATGAGTACCGCTCCGATACCAACACCCCTACTGTTGACGGCTCCGTCAAAATACATTTTCCATCCTGGTCTCTCGTCTTGCTCCATCTCCTCGACAAGCATTGCCTCTTCATCCGGAAAGTATGTTTTCAATGGCTCATATTCATCATCCACCGGATTCTCGGCTAAGTGGTCCGCAATAGCTTGTGCCTTCATTGCCGTACGAGTTACATAGACAATGTCGAATTCTGTGAGCAGAATCTGCCATTTGGCCAGTCTTCCCGTGGGCATAGGCATCTGAAATATATACTTGAGAGGATCCAATCATGATATCAAGTACGTGGTGTATGCTGACAAATAATGCTTTAGCTTCTGAGCCACCCAAATCAATGCACAACAAGTTCTTTCCAGTTGGGTATACTTCACCTCGTAGGATGTAAACTTTTTGCTGAGGTAGTATATGGCTTGTTCTTTCTTGCCTGTCTCATCATGTTGACCCAGTACACAACCGAAAGAGTTATCTAGCACCGTCAGATACAAAATCAAAGGTCGCCCTGGTTCTGGAGGTACTAACACCGGAGGATTGGCCAAATATTCCTTGATCTTGTCAAAGGCTTCCTGACACTCGTCGGTCCATTTAACTGCTGCATCTTTCTTCAACAACTTGAAGATCGGCTCGCATGTTGATGTCAATTGAGCAATGAACCGACTAATGTAATTCAACCTTCCTAATAAGCTCATGACCTCCTTCTTGTTCTTCGGCGGAGGTAGACTTTGAATAGCCTTGATCTTTGATGGATCCAGTTCAATACCTCGCCGACTCACAATAAACCCCGGTAGTTTTCCTGAAGGTACTCCAAAAGCACACTTCGCCGGATTGAGCTTTAGATTGTACCTCCGGAGTCTTTGGAAAAACTTCCTCAAATCTTTCACATGATCAGGTTGTTTTCTGGACTTTATGATGACATCGTCCAAATATACTTCAATTTCTCGATGCATCATATCATGAAACATTGTGGTCATTGCCCTCATGTAAGTTGCCCCGGCATTCTTCAATCCAAACGGCATTACTCTATAACAGTACGTTCCCCAAGGTGTAATGAAGGCGGTTTTCTCAGCATCTTCTTCGTCCATCGGGATCTGGTGATAACCAGCATAACAGTCCACAAACGAACCGATCTCATGCTTGGCGCAATTGTCGATCAATATGTGAATGTTTGGCAATGGGAAGTCATCCTTCGGACCGGCTTTGTTGAGGTCTCTATAGTCTACACACACTCTGGTTTTGCCATCTTTCTTCGGGACCGGCACAACATTTGCCAACCAGGTGGGGTATTTGGTAACTCTTATGACCTTTGCCTCAAACTGCTTATTCACCTCTTCTTTTATCTTCACGCTAATGTCCGTTTTGAATTTCCTCAGCTTTTGTTTTACCGGCCGGCATTCCGAGTAGATAGGCAACTTGTGTACCACTAAATCTGTGCTAAGCCCGGGCATGTCATCATAGGACCAGGCAAAGATGTCCTTAAATTCATGTAACAACCTTATCAATTCATCCCTGAGGGGTGCCTCCAAATGTACACTAATCTTTGTTTCTCGGACATCATCTTCGCTCCCCAAGTTTACAGATTCCATATCACTCAGATTCGGCTTGGGTTTTTCCTCGTATTGTTTCATGTCCTTACTTATCTCCTCTAGGGCTTCCTCATCCTCACATTCTATTTCGCTATCTTCCTCGATTTCTTGTATAGTAACGTGATTGTCAGAACTGGGTCTAGAATCCTTCACGCATGACATGGCATTGGAATCAACACATGCAAAACTGTACAAAAGGAAAAATAAAGAAAAATAAGGCAAAAGTGAAGAAAAAGGAAAACTGCATTTCATTGATAAAAGAGTGAACAATGTTCGGGATACATGGTGATTTTCTTTTCATGAGGGGAAGGGGAAAACTATAAAATAACAATTTTCGGGAAAGCAATGATGAAATTTTGAGCTAACTACCAAGACTCCTTCCTGATAGGGAAAGGAGTAGCTTCCCAATTGTTCAATGTGATTCCCGGTCCCACAAATTGCACGTCCATTCTGCTTGTGCCTTCCCCTGCTTCAATCGTATTCACCTCCCAAAACATTTTCTCAAAACCAAGCATTTCTTCATCAAGTTGGGTCTCAATGCACTTTGTTGCAGCAGATGGTTGATATTTTGTACCGGGCCTGATGAAGGTGTCGGATAATTTGGGTATGGGTTTGGGCAAGGTCCAGTGCTTTTTGGCTTTAGAGGCTCTTTGGATGTCGGCGAAGGTGGGTTTGAACCCTAAACCGAATGTACCTTTATTCTCCGGAAGCTGCACTGGTTGAATGACTCCCTGCAGTGTTTTGCCTAATCCCCTCCCTGGTGCAAATCCGTTTCTCAGCATTTCTCTCTGGCCACCATTATAGCAGTTGGTGCCATCATAGGGGTTGGTAACTTTTCACCTTCAGCAACTCTATTCACCACAACAGAATCCGTCACTTGGTAGACCCAAGGACCTCTATCACCATTAGTATCATCAAAAGGTGCTACCACATTACAAGCATTTTCCTCCCCGTGTACGACAATCTCTTGTTGTTCCCATTCAAACTTGACCATCTGGTGTAGAGAAGATGGTACTGCCTTAGCTGCATGAATCCAGGGTCGACCTAACAGCAAGTTATACGATACGGCAATGTCGAGCACCTGGAACTCCATTGTAAAATCAACGGGACCGATGGTCACTTCCAAAATAATATCTCCTAACGTGTTCTTACCTCCGCCGTCAAACCCTCTAACATTGATACTGTTTCTCCGGATTCTGTCCGGGCTAATGTTCAGCTTCCCTAAAGTTGACAGCGGGCAAATGTTCGCGCTCGACCCATTGTCAATCAATACCCTGGTCACGACTGACTCTTCACTCTTTACTGTGAGGTACAATGCTTTATTGTGTTCAGTTCCTTCCACCGGCAGCTCCCTATCAGAGAAGGTGATCCTATTAGACTCGAAAATTTAGCTGGTAATCTTCTCCAAGTGACACACTGAAATCTTCTCCGGAACATGAGCCTCATTTAGAATCTTCATAAGAGCCTTCCGGTGCTCTTCTGAATGTATCAACAAAGATAGCAAAGAAATTTGGGCCGGGGTCTTTCTTAACTGCTCAACCACTGAGTACTCTTGTGACTTCATTTTCTTAAGAAATTCTTCTACTTCCTCCTCCGACACTGGCTTCTTCAATTGACTTTCTCTTACCGTCTTCATCTTTCTCAGTTCCTCTGGAGCAAAACACCTTCCCGATCGGGTGAGTCCATGCGTTTCGTTAATTTCACCAGAAATCTCTTTTCCCTTGTAAACTACTGCTACCTTGTTATAGTTCCAAGGTACAGTCTTCGTACTCACCACTGGCATTTGCACTACTGGTTTTATGATTACTGGCTCTGTACTTGCTCCTTTTACAATCACGATCGTCTTTGCACCTGGAACTACCACCTTTAAGCCTCCCACCACTACTGGCTTTGATTTCTCAACAATTGCTTTCTCCTTCACGACTTCCTTTTCTAACTTGTCACTCGACTTTATCATCATGACGGCCTGAGATGGTTTTTGATTGCCATCACCCTGCACCAATTCTATCATATGCGTTTCGTGGTGATTTGGCAATGGATTCTGGGTAATGTTTGGGGCTTCGGGAGCCTGTACTTCGATTCTCCTCTCATCGATAAGATCTTGAATGGCATTCTTTAATTGCCGACACTTCTCAGTATCGTGGCCCAATATTCCCGAACAATATTCACATCTGACAGAAGAATCAAGATTTTTCGGGGGTGGGTTTGGAACTTTTGGTGCAACTGGTCTCAACATCCCCAATTCTTTCAACTTGTGGTAAAGACTGGTATATGATTCTCCGAGAGGAGTGAATGTTTTTCTTGCTTTGTTTCTCCAATCAGCGTCCGGCCTGGGTCTATTCTGGTTTCGGTAAGGTTTAGGGGTTGGGTATGTGTTTTGGGTGTGGTACACATTGTGTGGAGCTTGAGCTCTCCACACATGGGGTGGTGGTGGTGGGTAAGCTTGGGCTTGAGGGTGGTGGTAATGTGGTACAGTTGGTGGGTATGGCGGTGGTGATGGGTTATATGGGCTTGGTGTGTTGTAGGGGTTTGGCGGGTAAGATGGTGGTGGTGGATTATATGGAGTTGCTGGGCTTGGTGGGTGTTGGCGATAGGGTCTTGGTGGGTTATAATGTGGGTTGCGACTCCATGACCTACTTTCAATGGTTTCTACTTCTTCTTTCTTCTTCTTTCCCATCACTCCTCCGTTTCCACTCTGTATAGCTTGATTAGTGGCCTTGATAGCTGAAAAACTCATAATTTTGTTTGTCTTCAAGCCTTCTTCTACAAAACTCCCCATTTTCACAACTTCATTAAAACTCTTTCCAATTGCTGACACTAGATGGCCATAGTATGTTGGCTCCAAAGCTTGCAGAAAACAATCCACCATCTCTCCTTCTTTCATTGGTGGATCCACTCTAGCGGCATGTTCCCTCCATCTAAAACCGTATTCTCTAAAGCTCTCTCCTGGCTTTTTCTCCATCTTGGTAAGGGATAACCTGTCGGGTATGATCTCCAAATTGTACTGAAAGTGACTAGCGAAAGCTTGCGCTAAGTCATCCCAAACGAACCATCTTGTATGGTCCTATCGGGTATACCATTCCAGAGCTGATCCACTCAAACTTTGGCTGAAGTACGCCATCAACAATTCATCTCTACCTCCCGCGCCTCTCATCTTGCTACAGTATCCTCTTAGATGAGCTACCGGATCCCCGTGTCCGTTGTATATGTCGAACTTTGGCAACTTGAATCCCGCAGGAAGCTGCACCTCGGGGAACAAACACAGGTCTTTGTAGGCTACACTTACTTGCCCTCCCAGTCCTTGCATATTGCGGAAAGCATTCTCAAGACTCTTTACTTTCCGAGCCATCTCTTCCTGCCCGGCACTTGCTTCCATCATCGGAGCATGAGACTCGTGTTGTCTGAAAGTCGGCTCCGGAGGGTAGTAGTGAGGATCCTGGATATGAAACATTGGTTCACTAGAGGATTTGTGGATAACAGCGGGCGGAGGTGCCACATATACAGGAGCGACTTGTGGTATCTGAGGTGGTGCTTGCTTGGCTGGAGGTGGTGGTATATGGGAGGTGGAAGCATAGTATTGAGGGTAGTCGGGGTAGGTGGAGGACGAGTTCATTGTTGGTGGCTCGGGGTTAGGATTGGCTGGAGGGACATATGCAGGGTTAGCAGGGTAGGCTGGTAGTGGTTGACCTCTTGACCAAGCCTGGTACATTTCAGCCATCTGCTGTCTTAACTTGTACATTTCTTCTTTCATCCCTGTCACATCCACGATCTCTTCTTCGTGAGCAGGGTCTACAATGGTCGCCTCGATCTCCTGGGACACAGCCTTTGTCATCTTTTTGGACCTGGTGTTGTATGGGTGGGTAGCCAGTATGCCAGTTGCCTAGAAAATCTGAACTCACAAACATCAACACTTGTTAGTTGTTAGCGCATGAATAAGATGTAACGACTTTTAAAAACAAACACATTTGCTCGAGTCGTTATGCATCATCCCGGCCGCTGCTCACTTCAATCATCTTTTCTTTTTCCGCTCTTTTGTTTTCTTTCTTTCTTTTCTTCTTTTCTTTTCTTTTCTTTTTTGCTTTTTCTCTTTTCTTGCTCTCTCTCTTTTTTTTTTTTTTTCTTGCTTTTTCTTTTCTCTCTTTTTTCCTTGTCGTTTTCATAATTACGTCCCTATTTATTTGCCTAGCGGATACAAAAGAAATGACATAAAGTAAAAGAATTGGTAACAACACTTGTTTTCTCATTGATAATTCAAAACATTGATTACAAAGTGATGTTTTTAAAAAGAAAAATAAAAGATGATGCATGACCTAAGAGTACATTAATGCACCTAGTGCCCGCGAGGCATCGTTCGGCCTTTCCGCGGGCCTATATGCTAAACCCCTTTGAAGCCTATCCAGGTCGGCCATGACTTGTTGTACAAAGAACTTCACTGCAGATACAAAAGTCCTCCGAGACATATCTTCACAAAGCTGAGTCTTTCGGGTGATGTATTGGGCGATGCGAACAATCTTTTCTCTGATGACCCCTTTTTCTTGCAATAGCCGGCTTATTTGTTGAGTGCGAGCATCCAAGGTGTGTTGGTTGTTCTTTTGCACTTGTTGCAGCTCCAATTCCAATCTAGCCATAGTCGTATAGCAGTGTTCTCTTTCTTCTTCAAGACCTTTGATAATCTTGTTACTCTTGACTGTGGCCGAGATTATTTTCTTTCTAAGCTGAGCTACTTCAACATCGTGCATGTCTTGTAGCTGCCGAACCAACTTGGCTCTCTCATCGGCGTCTCTGCCCATTTGCTTCCGAGCCTTGACTAACTCTTTTTCAGCTACGTCCAAATCAAAGCTGTAGTCATTCACTTTCCGCCGGAGAATCTCAATTAACTTTTCATCTCGGGCTGAACGAACTGGGGTCTCGGATGCAATTTTCATTTGAGCTATTTGAGCCTTTAACATATCATTTTCTTTCTTCAGCTGTTTCTTTTCTACTTCATCGGATGCTGCTTGTAAGCCGCTTTCGAAATGAAGATTTCTCAGTTTATCTTCCAACAGACTGATTTTGGCCTTATATTCTTTTTCCTTGGCCGCCCATTTCAGATTTTCCTCGGATTGCTCTATCAGGTCTTGCAAGTGAGGTCTCTTTGAAAGACGTTCATGTTCAACCCCTCGTCGGTACCATGTGGAGTACCCAGGTGATATCTCCCCCTTTGCTCTATTCGGCACACAAGTATCAATTTTCAAATTTTGGCATTCATTCCAGATTTGCCGGATTTTTGCTTCCGGGAATTGCCCGTCTGGACCAATTTCCACAGCTTGCACACTGAGATCCCCATCCCTCGGAATAATCTGACACCGACCCAACTGTCGCAGGGCTCTGTATGGGGCATAGGGTTGTATACTCTTCAAACCCATGATCAAAAACGGCGATCCCTCCGTTGGCATGTATATCACCTCGTCAAGAGGTAACCAGTCATACGTCCAATCGATTTGACCGTCAGTTAGTGATCGAAGATACACAATCCAACCTTGAACTCCTTCTGGCAACTTTACTTCCTTTGTCCTCGTACCGAACTCTTCCAAACATGTCCGTTCGGCCGAACCATAGCTTGAGTACGAAGGATGGTGGCATAGGTGCTCAATTAGCCAGATTTGCAAGATCAAGTTACACCCCTCGAAGAAGCTAGCCCCTGCTTTGCACGCAGTCAGAGCACGATAGATATCCGCAACAATCATCGGGGCCAGAGTACAGTTTTCTTGTACTATCAGTGTGGTAGCTACCCCGGCGACTTTTATATTGATATGTCCATCTTTCCTCGGGAATACAACAACTCCGAGAAATGCCACCAAAAATGCGAACCTCCGGTGTTCCTCCCATTTCGCTCGGTTGGACTTACAGCATAATTTGTTGGTAGGATCGTTGAAACCCCCAACGTGTCCAAACCTATTGTAGATGAAGCTTAAAGAACAAAACCCGTTGGCCAGATCTTCATTATGAACATTCCGGGCAATTTTCAAAGAGTCGAGGAAGCGATGTACCGTCACCGTCCTCGGAGATACCGGGTATTTTCCTTTCAGCGGAACCTCGGTCTTCCCAATGTAAAAGGCAATCTCCTCCAAAGTTGGGGTAAGTTCAAAATCCGGGAAATGAAATACGTTGTGTGCCGAATCCCAAAACGTGACCAACGCTCTAACCACATCACCTCGAGGAACCATGTCTAGTAAACCCGTAAGGCCTTTTAAGTACTTTTTGACCCAGTCTTGACCATCGGATCCCATATCCTGCCACCATAATCTCAGCTCCAAAGGGATTTTATTTAGGGAAAATTGTTCATTCATCATCGTGCTCGTCCTGCACATTTATTAAGGTGATTTTATTTAGAAGAAAGAAAAAATCTTTTTTTTAATGCAAGTTTTCAATTTTTTGAATGAAAGAAAAGAAAAATGGTTTTCGAAGTGGCCATTTTTGCAAAAACAGCCTTCCGTCGTCCTTTCGGAACATTCGGCAATTTCCAAAAATAGCAATCACCTCGATTATTTGAAAAAAAATAAAAATCTTTTTTGGTCTTTTTCTAAAAGTGTGGTTGGACCCGTTTAAGGGTTGCCTACGTATCCCACCTAATGGCGAGAATCAAACCTGCGTAGTTCGGTCAGGATTATTTGACCAATTATTTCAAAAAAATGTTCCACCTATTTTTCAATTTTTCCAAATTTTCCATGTACCTATTTTCTACAAATCATTATTTTCCTCTCTCTCTTTTTCAACAATTTTTCCAATCTCGGGATTTTCGCCGGTCCGCATAATGATCAAGGACAATAAAATGCAACACATAGCATGCTCGGTCTTTTCAATACCGGGTCACCTGTCCTAGACGGACCCAACCCCTGTGTTGAGTCCCCTAAGTCAAATATGATGCAAATAATCGTCCTAGACCTATGTTCAAAATCTTATGGTTTCATGGATCGCTAGACCGTGTACCCGAGCGGACAACTCGAATCGAGGAGGGGGCTACGTACCGGTGACCCGCGGAGTCAATCGGCTTTGTAACTTATCCGGCCTCTGTTTTCTTAATTTAAGGTGACTTTAACAGAAAGGGGAGTCTCAACCAATAAGCACATCCCCGAGGGAGAAGAGAGAAGGGTTTTCGGCACAATTTTATATATACAGTCCAGATAATATCAAAGCGATAAAACACATAGCATGTTGTTCAAATTATATAATGAAGTCAAAAAAAAAAATGCGAACGGCAATTCTAAGGAGCTCGAGTTCTTAAACCCTGAAATCGAAATTCAGGGTTGGATCCCCAGCAGAGTCGCCAGAGCTATCACACCTCCCTTTTTACTATCCCACAACACTTAAAGCGTATAAATACGCTTGTAGGGTATACCCCGACGCTCAATTACCCGAAACGGATAAAATAACGTAAGGGAAGGAGTTTTTCCAATTTAAGGACAATCGGTTCGGGATTTTATTAGAGATTAATCAGAGTCGCCACTTAGGAATGACAATGGTGTCCCAAGTCACCGGTTAATCCCGAATCCGAGGAATTTTGACTCTTAAAATGTCTGCGAAGCAGAGGTCCGGATAAGGAACTCCGTTAACCCGGGAGAAGGTGTTAGGCACTCCCGGATTCCGTGGTTTTAGCACGGTCGCTCCACTGTCGTTCTTGACTTTTGTTTGACTCAATTTTAACAACATAATGTGCTTTTACGTTAAATATCATTTTTAGGAATTTGCGGTATCGCGAAAACACGCCTCGAGTCATACCGCAACCAGTATACGCCTATGACTTTTGGTGTATTTCAGCTTTACCGAGATTTGGATTTGAGTCGCACCAAGTGCACACTCGTTCATAGGAAGGTATATTAAAATCGTGCCCTAAAGTAACGTCTATCGGCTTTTAAATCTTTTGGGAGAAGCTATGGAATTGGCTATTAGCTTTCCCGGGTCTATTTGTGTTTATATCATTACTAAATGGGGGCCCCGGTGTTATTCGGGCGAGGCTCGTCCCAATTTTCATTAAAGGGTTCAATACTTGTATTTAACTACGTTTTCTACACTTGTTCTTTCCTTAATCGTATTACTAACACTATAATAATCCAGGCCCGTTGAGTTCTTACTATTTATTGGGCCTGGACTGTCCATTAAACGTATGGACTGTCTTGGTCTTCAGGTTGCTTTGGGTTTAAACTTGCTGGCCTCATTAACTTCACGTTGTAGTTCAAAGATAGTTTGCATATTGAGCCAAAACCGATAAATGTAATATGAAATAACAATAAGTGCAAAGAACCAGAAAACGCAAATCAACAGGATCGAAATCAGATTGCTTTTATTCATTGAAAGAGTAGAGCCACTGTACAAGAAATTCTATGATTACAACTAATTAGGAGGAGAACTAAATTAACCGGCTACTTTTATCCTCATTTCTGTTGATCTAATTACTAGCTATGTTACCAGATTATTACACTAAGTGACTAAGGAAAATTGAACAAGATTCATTACTGGATTTCTACTAATTGCCTCCATTTGTTATTACATTTCCTGGTGGTAAATGATTCACCACTTCTATTGACCATTCTTGTCTCCAACAACTTCATAGATGTTACTCTGGTTTTTCAAAAGATCCAGAGGCTACTGGATTGCATATGAAAGCATAACGAACTATTTAATCTGATTAACCCTGATACTTAAGCTATCTGAATTTAAGATTAGCTATCCACAAGTTGCCAAGCCATTTACTGATTTTAAACTTATTAGATATCCCGAATCTAGTTTTAATTACTTAGTTGCAATAACCCAGTCAGCTACACCTAAATGATTCAAAAACACGTTTATACTACTGATTTTACCTTGAAATACTGATTACTGGTCTTACTGATATTGTTGATTAACTTATGTTTTAGGAGTTTTTACCTAATTAACTAGGTGATAAGCTATCGACACTATACTACTACTATACTATTACTACTAACTATTACATTGTTTCTGTGTTCACTTTCTGTCCTTCATCTACTACATGCTACTACAATCAAACTACTAATTTAATAATTCAAAAATGACAAATGGACTAAAACAGGAGCTTCATTTCAACGTTTCAGCAATTACATATTCATTAGAATAGAGAAATGTACCTGGATCAAATAGAAAGAGAACCAATGAGTCTAAGGGATGAAGAGAAGTAATCAGCAATGGACTCAAAGTAACAATGCAACAGTAGAGTGAAGGCACAGCAACACAGCAACAACAAAGTCCACAGCAAACAGAAACCCAAATGATTGAAGCAAACATCCCAGAATCAGAATAAACTAAACCAGTCACTCGATCCAAAATCTCAGAAGAACACTACTATTCTATTGCTATTTCACTCTCAAAATTACTGTATTTTATCAACCTTGATATATATTTCAGATTGCTTAATGTTGGACCCCCCTTTCAGCCCCTTTCTTAGAGATATTTATAGCTATTTTTTAGGGCTGAATACTTGGGGAGGAAGTATGGGATTAATCCCACTTCCCCCCTCCTAAAATTATCAATTCTACACTTAAGCCCCATTTCAGTTATGAAAAACCCTTCCAGCATGTGTTGGAAGGTTCTAAAAGATTCCTTTTAGGGCCTTTTACTAGTATGACCTTAGGGGTTTGAGATTTTTACAGATTTCCCATTTTTAGGAGACCATTATACCCCTAAATCTCTGCAAAATTGCAGAAATCAGGAGCATGAATGACTCCATTACCCTTTTAAGTTCTAACTAGTTACTATTTTACCTTTTTAATACCCAATTATGCCCCTAAGGGCACTGCTGATTTACTAGCCTACCTAGGTCAATTTTCAGCTTGTTTTGCACCTATTTAACTAATGGCCAGCCCTGGCATTAGTATTTAAGGGCTGGCCAGTTCTATTTTAAGAAACCATTTCAATTCTAGCCACTTTTAATCTAATTCCAGTCAATTAAGACCAAATTATTTCAATTTTAAGCTAATTGCAGGCATAGCCTGTTTTATTGTTATGATTAAACTATTTAAAACTTAGCCAGTCTCAAGTTGAGACTTGGCTTTGGCTATTAAGGCCAATTACTGAACATTTGGGCCCAAAACCTTTACAGGTTTGGCCACTTTGCTGTTCAGGGCTCAATGTAGAGCCTGGGCTAGTCTGCATTTGCAGACATAGCCCCTTTGCACAACCAGCCACTGTTTAATAGTGAGCTGTGTGTTAGGGCTTATAGAATTGGTCAACCCCTTGCAAGGTTGACCATTCTTAGGCCAATTATTTAACTTATAGCCTAATTATGATTTTCAGTTTTAGTCCTATTTCAAAACTAGCCATTTTCATGGAACCTAATACTAACAGCTATAACCAATTCACCTAGGGTTCAAACAGTGTTAATCAAACACTTACACTCAATCAGAACCAATAAAACTAAATCAATTTCAACATGGATTGCATATTAGGACACATAAGACCAAACAAAAATGTAATAATCAACCAAAACTCAGAGAAGGCAATTGATATGGTTGAATTTCAGTTGATTAATTCACATTATCTAATTTTATGAGACAAAGTATGAATTCATATTAATTAAGACCTAATTACTACCAGTTCAAGTCACATGAAAGTTTGAACAACTCAGAATCACCAAGGTCCAGGGCATAAACATGCTCAGAATGTTAAACTCTAAGAAACAGCAAGTAGTAGATGAAACAGAATTCATTTAAGCCCAAAGTACACACAATAGCATAGGCATGTTAGCTAATATATCTTTTCAAGTATTAATCCTAGCCTTATGTATACATGTGATGGATCAAGATGAAGATAAAGAAGAGAAGAGACATGAAGAAACAGTGAAGAGGAATCCTAAATCTAGCACAAGTGCATGACAAATAAAATGAAGATGATGAAAAGAAGAACATGGAGAAACAGTGATAAAAGAAACAAGAAAGATCAACCAGGATACTTCAAAAGCAACTTAATGTAAAGATGAGAAGAGAATGAAGTTAAGCTACTATCAAAACTATGCATTCATGACAATGGGAGAAAGCTGGACTGTAAAAGCTAAACAGATCCAAAGACTACAATATTTACAAGATGGAGGAAGCAAAGGAAATTCAAGGTAACTCTTATGACTTAACATGATTGGTAGCAAACAATTATGAAGATGAACAGGATGAAAAAGAAGCCTAATTCCATCATAGATCATTAAAGCCAAAGGCAACAAGAGTGGCCACAGTAACTTGAACTTAATTTTAAATAGCAGATACAGATTAAAGATCATGCTTTTGCAGTGAATCAAAACTCAACAATCAAAATGACAAAGGAAAGATGAAATTTCTGAACTTGTAGCAGAGAACCATAAAAACAGGACAATTAATCAGATAAAATCCCATTATTAACAGGCTCAAAAGAAGCAGGCAAAGAAACCTTATGATTAATCATTAGAGAAACATGCAAGAGATGTGAAACAAAAGAAGAGACAATTATATAAGAACCTTATAACTAACATGCGAAGCATAAACTAAGAATCTACAGGATAGAAAGAAGACATGCTGAGATATTCAAGATAAGAGAAACACAGACGAAAGCAAAGAAACAAAGACAATATGACTAACACAGGATTTCAAACCCTCAAAAATAACAAAACAGAAGAGATGATCATAATAATAAGCAAGCAACAAACATTAAATAAAACACAGAGGGAGAGGAAACGCTTAACATGAGAAAAATAAACAGAAAAGTCTTAGGCTAGCATGTGAAACAACTAATCAGTATAGCAGAGCCAACAATTAACAAAGTAAAGCAACAAAAGATATGTGAACTACAGAACTATGGGGAACATAATCAAACAGCAACAAATCACGAACGCAAACTAAAATCAAAAAAGACATAGAAGACATGCTAAACACAAAAATCAAACAAATAACAAACAAAGGGAAGGGACTTAGCTTGCGGGGTCTGTCCCCCAAGCTTCCTAAATCTCCTTATTCACCGCATTTTTTTCTTTCTTTGCTTCTCTTTTCTTTTCTCTTTTCTCCGACTTGCGGCAATCTCTTCATTATCCCCTTTTTTTTCGTTTTTTCATTCATTTTTCATTCTGTTTTTCCTTTTAGGCTTTAAAGACGGAACCTTTTTCGAGATTTGAGTTGCATGGGGTGTTCAGGAGTGTAAAAGATGTAGTCTTGACTGGGGTTGAATTTGGGGTCACCGGAGTTAGGTTTCCGGTGACCTTATTTTGGATATTCGAAGAATTCAAGGGAGATTCGAGGATGGAGAGTGGTATAGTTGGGTAGATCAGAGAAGAAGGGTTCGAATGGCATTGGTTTTATGCGGTGGTTCATATTTTGGTGGT
Source organism: Nicotiana noctiflora (assembly GCA_032618575.1). Classification (NCBI taxonomy): domain Eukaryota; kingdom Viridiplantae; phylum Streptophyta; class Magnoliopsida; order Solanales; family Solanaceae; genus Nicotiana; species Nicotiana noctiflora. The sequence goes on along the minus strand of JASVEL010004705.1, from coordinate 552,176 downwards.
CACCGGTGAAGATTCCGGTGACCGGGATTTATGAAGAACAGGTGTTTTTCTGGGTTTTTGGGTGTGCTATGAGTGAAGAAGAAGAGAGAAGAAGAGGGGAGAGGTAAGAGGAAAGCCGGCGACCACCGTGGAGGGTGGTGGCCGCCATTGGCTAACTAGGGTTTTGGTTGAAGGTTTGAAGATGAAGATGGAGAATGGAGAGGCTTCTAGAGGCGGCTAGGTTAAGAGATTGAAAAGAAAAATGGCCGGCTGTTCGGACAAGGGCCTTATATAGGCCAAATGTCCGAGATAATCCTGACCGTCCGTTTGATGAGAATCGACGGCTCTCACAGGCGTTACTAAAACGACGCCGCATCGTCGCTTATGAGGCCAAGGCCATCAACCGTTAGATCAATTAGAACGGACGGCCCAGATCGCTTCTCTCAATTAATTAACCCTAATAATCCCGCTATTAATCTCGACCGTCAGATCTGTCCTGATGGACGGATGAGATTGGATCTCTCCACAGATCGACGGGCCACTTCACTGGGCCAATTCATTGGGCCAAACCAATTCACATCCCTTTGGCCCAAAGCAATTATACACAATGTATTTCTTTGTATTTTCTGATGTTAATCAATTTTTATGTATTTTCTTTTATACTTTTTTTTTTCTTTTTCTTTTATGAAAAATTTCAAAACCTAATTTCCTATTTACTCTAATTTTCTAGTATTTTTTGCAATTTTCTACTATTTTTCCTAATTTCTACTACTTAACACTATTTTTGTCATTTTTCTTAAAATCTAACTAATTAAACAAAGTAATTAACTAGCCTAATTTTTTTTGATTTTTTCTAATTTTTACTTATTCGAACACACAAAATATAGTTAATTTCAAACAAAGCAAGTAATTGCACTCAAAAACATATTTATTTTAATTTCGGAATTACTTGCTCGGTGCAAAAATCACGTGCTCACAAGCCCCACGAGAAAAACTACCCTGTTCACGATTTGGAGTTAGCTGCTATTGTTCATGCCTTGAAGATTTGGAGGCATTATCTATATGGTGTATCTTGTGATGTATATACAGGACCACCGCAGCCTTCAGCATTTGTTTAAGCAGAAAGATCTAAATTTGAGGCAGCGGAGATGGCTTGAGTTGCTTAAAGACTATGATATTACTATCTTGTATCATCCCGGAAAAGCCAATGTAGTGGCTGATGCATTGAGCCGGAAGGCTATTAGTATGGGCAGTTTGGCGTATATTCCGGTTGGGGAGAGACCCCTAGCAGTTGATGTTCAGGCGTTAGCTAACCAGATGGTAAGGCTGGATATTTCTGAGCCCAGTCGGGTGATGGCTTATGTAGTAGCTCGTTCTTCTTTATATGATCGTATTCGAGAGCGCCAGTATGATGATCCACACTTACTTGTCCTTAAGGACAGAGTTCAGCATGATGATGCTAGGGATGTCATTATTGATAGTGATGGTGTGTTGCGGATGCAAGGCCGGATATGCGTGCCCAATGTTGACGGCCTTCGTGAATTAATATTGGAGGAAGCCCATAGCTCGCGGTATTCTATTCATCCAGGAGCCGCGAAGATGTATCAGGATTTGAAGCAGCGTTACTGGTGGAGAAAGATAAAGAAAGATATTGTGAGCCATGTGGCTCGGTGTCTAAACTGTCAGCAGGTCAAGTATGAGCATCAGAGACCTGGTGGTGTATTCCGGCGTATTGATATTCCGGAGTGGAAGTGGGAAAGAATAACTATGGACTTTGTTAGTGGACTCCCTCGGACGGCGAGGAAGTTTGATTCAGTTTGGGTGATTGTGGATAGGTTGACTAAGTCAGCTCACTTCATCCCAGTGTGTACTACCTATACCTCGGAGCGGTTGGCAGAGATATTCATCCGTGAGATAGTGAGATTGCATGGAGTTCCTATTTCCATTATATCAGACAGAGGTACCCAGTTCACATCTCAGTTCTGGAGGACATTTCAGCGAGAGTTGGGTTCACAGGTAGAGTTGAGCACAGCATTTCATCCACAGACGGATGGGCAATCTGAGCGTACTATTCAGATATTGGAGGACATGTTGCGTGCTTGTGTCATTGATTTTGGTGGTTCATGGGCTGATTATTTGCCTTTGGCGGAGTTTGCTTACAATAATAGCTATCGGTCCAGCATTCAGATGGCACCGTATGAAGCTTTATATGGGAGGCGGTGTAGATCTCCAGTTGGTTGGTTCGAGCCCGGCGAGGCTAGGTTGTTGGGGACAGAGTTAGTCCAAGATGCTTTAGACAAGGTAAAGGTGATTCAGGAGAGACTTCGCACAGCTCAGTCGCGTCAGAAGAGTTATGCAGACCGGAAGGTCCGAGATGTGTCTTATTCAGTAGGTGAGAAGGTGTTGCTGAAAGTTTCGCCTATGAAAGGTGTTATGAGGTTTGGAAAGAAAGGAAAGTTGAGCCCAAGGTTCATTGGACCTTTTGAGGTGCTTAGGAAAGTTGGGGAGGTGGCTTATATGCTTGCTTTGCCACCCAGTTTGTCGGGAGTTCACCCGGTGTTCCATGTATCTATGCTCCGGAAGTATGTCGGAGACCCGTCTCATGTGTTGGACTTCGGCACGATACAGCTAGATGAGGATTTGACTTATGATGTGGAACCAGTAGCCATTTTGGGTCGACAGGTTCGTAAGCTGAGATCTAAGGATATAGCTTCAGTGAAAGTGCAGTGGAGAGGTCGTCCTGTGGAGGAAGCAACTTGGGAGACCGAGCAGGAGATGCGAAGTAGATATCCACACTTGTTTGATACTCCAGGTATGTTTCTTAACCCGCTCGCGGACGAGCGTTTGTTTAAGTTGGGGAGAATGTAACGACCCGGCCTGTCGTTACGGGAATTTACCACCCCGTTACCTTGCAATTACATATATTTTGCTTTTAAAACAGTATTAGAGTATATCGGGTGAGTTAGGAGTGATTTGGATTGAAAATGAAACAAATAGCATGTTTGAAGAAAGCTTGAATATGAAAAGTCAACCAAGAGTTGACTATTGAGTTAAAGTGCTCGGAATCGGATTCTGATGATTCGACTAGTTCCGGGGGATCAATTCTGACTTAGGAGAACAATCGGAATTGAATTCGGAGGTCCGGTGTAGTTTTAGGCTTGAATTGGCGAAGGTTGATTTTTGGCGAAAACCGGATGGTAGGTGATATTTTGATCCGGGGGTCGGAATGGAATTCCGACAATTTCTGTAGTTTCGTTATGTGATTTTGGATGTGTCTGCAAATTTTCAGGTCATTCGGACATCGTTTGATCGGGTTTTGGATTGAATGTTAGTTTTGAAAGTTTTGAAGAAACTTAGGCTTGAATCCGTGATTAATTGGTTATTTTGATGTTTAGTATGGTGTTTTTATGATTGGAACAAGTCCGTATCATGTATTGGAGTATGTTGGTGGTTTTCGTTGGGGTCCCGGGGGCCTCGGGATGGATTCGGACCATCAACCGGGCATTTAGAACTTGGAAAAAATTCTGCAGAAATTGCAGTCAGCAGTTGCTCTATGCGATCGCATAGAGATGATTGCGATCGCATAGAAGAGTGGAAGGGGCGTGAAGTTTTCTCTATGCGATCGCGTGGAGGGCATTGCGATCGCATAGTGTCCGGATTTTTGTGCAGTGCGATCGCGGAGGCTCGATTGCGATCGCGGAGGGTAGGAATGCAAAGCTATGCGATCGCATGGCTAGGCCTGCGATCGCATAGAACAAATTGGAGGCCTGAGGAAAATTACTCTATGCGATTGCAATAGGGGGCATGCGATCGCATAGAACAAAAGTCTCTGGCAGTGAATTTAATCACAGAACAGAGAGTTACGGGTTCATTAACCCAAAACTCAATTTTGAGCCCTAGAGAGAAGAAAACTCGAGGAAATCACTGAGAAGTCATCGGGTATTCGTCGGAGGTAAGATTCTTGACTCAAAAACATCATTTTATGATAGTATTAACATCAATCTTCATGAAATTGGGTTGAAATCTTGAAGAAATGTGGCCTAAATATTGAAAACGGGATTTTTGGATTTGGGAGGCCATTTGAACTCCGATTTCGATAAATTTTATATGCACGGACTCGTGGCGAGATAAGGATCGCGTTGGTGCTAATTTCGGAATTTTCCGAGCAGTGGGGCCCGGGGTCGGGTTTTACCAACTTAGTGTAATTTTGCGAATTTCATATAAATTGAAGTGGGTTATGATTCTTTGACCCGTATTTGATATAATTATTGTTATTTGACTAGATTCTACACACGAGGCAACGAAATTCAAAGGAAAAGGCATCGCGGACGAGTCTACGACCGGCTAGAGGTGAGTAGTTTGTGTATATGGTAGCCCGAGGGTTCGAAACCCCGCTTAGCACATTGTGACGCTAATAGGGCGTGGCTCGCACACCGTGGCAGGTGCGGGATTGATTGTGATTGGGGATTGAGACTTGGTCCATCCCGGGAATGAATAATATGATGTTAGTGTCGAAAATACACGGTATTTGCTATAATTGTGGGCTGTAAGCCTTGTTTGGGGCCTTGTGCCGATCTGTAGCGTCCTTAGAGGGCAATATTTATGTGATAGCTAAAAATTGCTTAAATCACTGATCTCAGTCCTGAAAATTGAAATTCACTTTTGAAATGCTAAGTCACCGGCTTTTACAAATTTAATAAAGTTAAAGTGTTTTCATAAATTATGAATTGAGAACTGGAATTAAGGAAAATGAATTGTTTTTGTGACTTAATTGCTTATTGTGGACTGAGTGTGGGATCGGGCTGCACGCCGCAGTAGTTGATATGAGGGTCGGGCTGCACGCCGCAGCAGTATTGCGCTTGGGCTGTAGGAGCCCCTCCGGAGTCTGTACACACCCCCGGTGAGCGCCGTCGACGTTAAATTGGATCGGGCTACACGCCGTAGCGGTTATGTGCATTGCATTGCATTTGTATTTGTTGAATTACTCTGTGGTAGTTGTATTGAATTATTGCTGCTAGTTCGTAGGAGATTCGGACTGTAGTGTAGCTTCATATTGTGGTAATCTGTGGATTTCTTACTGTCAGCTACATATATATATTTGTTACTCACTGAGTACTTAGTACTCACCCCTACTCCCTGCACCTTTTGTGTGCAGACTCGGGTACACAGGAGCAGTAGACGGACATCTCCAGCGTTTACATTGTCACATCGAGTTGCTGAGGTAGCTGCCTACGTTCGCAGAGCCTAGCTTCTCCTCTCATTCCAGTTGTTATTGTATATTTTGTATTCGGACTTGAGTACTTCTATATCGTACTCTCTATTTCCTGTTGGTTTTGTTAGAGGCTCTAGACTTGTGACTCCGGATCTTTGGGAGTGTCAGTATTTTGTTCAGTATTATTATTATTGGAGTTCTTAAACTCATATATTCTTCTTGGGTTGTCCATTTGGGGACTGGTATTGTGTTATAATTAAATTGTTTGTTTGGCTGGCCTAGCTTGATTGTTGGGCACCATCACGACTGGATTTGGGTCGTGACATGCTGTGATCTTGCTGTTACTGTTGTTGCTGCTGTTGCCACTGCTTAACTGATCTCCTTATTACATCGTGCTAAACGAAAAATAAGAAGCTAGACTAAGTTATAGTATTGCAAATTCTTATCTATCTTTTCAACTTGATCTTTTCATGTTCCTTGCCATCCTGCTGGCTCTGATGTTTCTTCACATGCTTCCTCTCTTCTGACAATTGTTATCTCGGCCTATCTTGATTGCCGAACTCCGACCATTGGTCCCTTCCTTGTGATCTTCGAACTATTATGCTTCGAAGTCTGAATTTATCTTTCTGATCCTTGTTGCCTTCCTTCCGATTATGAACTTGGATTCATGCTGGGGATTTCCGTTACATTCTGTCACTTTCCGATTCTTCACTATCTTTATCAAATCTTAGAAATTGAGACGCCGTTCTGCTTTTCCGGCGGGCTTCTGACTTTATCGACAAACTCTAATCAAAAATCGTCATTCCATTCTTCAGGCGGGCACCTGATTTCAACAACAACTTCAAAAATAATAACACGCCACCCCGTTCTTCAAGCGGGCTCACTGACTTCAATCATAACTTCAAAACTAAATCGCCACTCCATTCTTCAGGCGGCTCCCTGACTTCAACTATAATTTCAAGATTAAATCGCCATTCCATTCTTCAGGCGGGCTCCCTGATTTCAACTACAACTTCAGAACTAGATCGCATTCCTTTGCTTCTTATACCATTTTATTCTTGCTGCATCGACTCTTGAACCATCATTTCTCCTAAATTACCTTGTTTCGGAACTGCTTTCTTCCTGGGTCGTGTTGCTTTCCCTCCTGACTGCTGGGGATGTCTTTAGAACTATTTACTTGCCGGATGAGGATAATGATGCTGGGAAAATTTTCCTTCATTACCTCCTCTCCTTTGACTCATGCGCTTGAATTTGCGCTGGGATCTCTTATTGTAACCCTATGCTTTATGGTGGGTTACTGGTTTCAAGACCTGCAATGTAAAGACTGAAGACTTGCCTTTTGTTATACAGGTAGGCGCCTGCTTTTAGTAGCAACTTTTGAATTAAAAATGCATTCTGGCAATAATTTATGAAATATGCAAAGGACAATGTAAAATAAATCAAATGTAAAATATCCTATTCGAGGGCGGATAGTCCCATCATATTCTATTCGAGGGCGAATACTCCCATTGTATCCTATTCGAGGGCGAATACTCCCATTGTATCCTATTCGAGGGCGAATACTCCCATTGTATCCTATTCGAGGGCGAATACTCCCATTGTATCCTATTCGAGGGCGAATACTCCCATTGTATCTTATTCGAGGGCGAATACTCCCATTGTATCCTATTCGAGGGCGAATACTCCCATTGTATCCTATTCGAGGGCGAATACTCCCATTGTATCCTATTCGAGGGCGAATACTCCCATTGTACCCTATTCGAGGGTGAATACTCCCATTGTATCCTATTCGAGGGCGAATACTCCCATGATATCAATGTATGAAAGTGAACAAACCTGAGACGTCCTGTTCGAAGGTGGACAAACCTGAAACATCCTATTTGAAGGTGGACAAACCCGACACGTTATCTTGAATTGCCTTCTTCGTTTCTCCGAGAAAATTTTCAACAACGGCAGAAAATTTTCTGCCCCAGTATTGGTGTTATTCCTTGTGGCATGACTTTCTGCTATCAATAGCATTTTCTTTCCCTGTTTCAAATCAAAGAAAATTTGTTAGTTCAAAACATTGTGAGCGGTTGTGCCGCTCCCGTGGGGTGGTTTTTCCTTTTCCCCTTTTCCTCGCTCGGGGTTCCCAAAACTTGTTGGGGAATGATTTCATATGCTGGAGATGATATTCCTGCTGGGGATAGGTTTTTCCATTTATCCCTTCCCTGTTCTGTGTTTCTCAACTTGCTGGGGGTTATTTTGTTGAAGATGAGATTTCCTTTCTTCCTTTACCACTCTGTGTTGTCCGACCACCTCGGAACTTGCTGAAGATAACACTGCCGGTGGATTTTCATTTCCTCAAAATTGGTGTTTCACTCTTCTAAAGGCTGTTGAGGATGACACTGGTTCGAAGACCATTTCCCTTAAGGCTTTGTCCTATCTTCCTTCTTCCCCAAGTACAACTTGACTTCCAGAAAATTTTCAAAGTGAAAAGAAAATTTTCTGCCTCAGTTTAATAATCTTCTTTGCACCATACTTCTCTGCCGTCAATGGCATTTCCTTGCCTTGCATATTAATTGGAAAGTTGGTGGCAAGTTTTGAAGTCATTTCTCACTTGTTCTGACTAGACAGACTTTGATGGGGAATTTTTGATAAAATGGAAAAGATAAATAGAAGACAAAGAAAAAAAAATGACTCTCTAGCAAGAAATAACTATAAAAACTTATCAAACGCGAATACCAACTCTACTGGTCATGACATGCACATATGGTCTATCCTCCGTCGTTAATTGCCTTTCACGATTTCTGTCTCTTGATTTCCCTCTGATTATCACCTTTATTCAACTTGTAGTGCCCGAAGGGTTTTCACTTTCAAGCCTCCCTCATTTTGATTATCTCTCAGCTTTCGTCGCCTTATGGTGCCTGTGAAGGTTTTCACCGGTAAGACTCTCTCATTTGTATCACTTTTAGTTGGGGATTAGGGTGTCACTGCTAAGACTCTCTCGTGTTTCCTTTCTGCTGGGAATCAGAGTCTTTTCTGCTGAGAATCAGAGTGTTATATTCTGATAGGACTCTCTCACTCGCCTGACGTGGCATCTTTTGAAGACTGATCAGAAGGTCTTTCCGGACCGTAATGTGGGATTTGGATAGGGTTAGAAAGAAAGGGTATTGAAGGCTCAAAACAAAATCAATTTTGGGTTCAAAATTTACAACCTTCGGACCTAAATTTATTTATAATCAACACAATTTTTCTTTGCCCCAGTTTTTACTTCTTTGCACCATACTTCTCTGCCGTCAATGGCATTTCCTTGCCTTGCATATTAATTGGAAAGTTGGTGGCAAGTTTTGAAGTCATTTCTCACTTGTTCTGACTAGACAGACTTTGATGGGGAATTTTTGATAAAATGGAAAAGATAAATAGAAGACAAAGAAAAAAAATGACTCTCTAGCAAGAAATAACTATAAAAACTTATCAAACGCGAATACCAACTCTACTGGTCATGACATGCACATATGGTCTATCCTCCGTCGTTAATTGCCTTTCACGATTTCTGTCTCTTGATTTCCATCTGATTATCACCTTTATTCAACTTGTAGTGCCCGAAGGGTTTTCACTTTCAAGCCTCCCTCATTTTGATTATCTCTCAGCTTTCGTCGCCTTATGGTGCCTGTGAAGGTTTTCACCGGTAAGACTCTCTCATTTGTATCACTTTTAGTTAGGGATTGGGGTGTCACTGCTAAGACTCTCTCGTGTTTCCTTTCTGCTGGGAATCAGAGTCTTTTCTGCTGAGAATCAGAGTGTTATATTCTGATAGGACTCTCTCACTCGCCTGACGTGGCATCTTTTGAAGACTGATCAGAAGGTCTTTCCGGACCGTAATGTGGGATTTGGATAGGGCTAGAAAGAAAGGGTATTGACGGCTCAAAACAAAATCAATTTTGGGTTCAAAATTTATAACCTTCGGACCTAAATTTATTTATAATCAACACAATTTTTCTTTGCCCCGATTTTTTACTTGGGGAATTTTTATTACTTTATTTACACTATGACCGAGCTGTGAAGCGCCTACGTATCCTCTTTAAGGAATCAGGTCAAACGTAGTTCCCAATTCCCTTTTTTTTCAAGTTGCTCTTTTTCATTCATTTTTCTTTTTCTTTACTTTTCTTTATCTCTTTTTGTTGTTTTCTTTTTCTTTTCTTTTCTTTATCCCTTTCTTCTCTTGTCTTTCAAACTTGTGTTTCTAGTCTTCGCAACTAATTCCGAAGGAGGGGTATGAAAGAATTTAGATTAAGGCTCAAAGGGTTGACGATGGATAAAGTGTTTGGATAGCTGAACAAAATGCCTTCGTCATTCCAATCTTCAAAACATGCCAAGTTCAAACAACATATTCACGACATCTTCTATTTGCGCCCTGATTGATAACCATATCGTCCATTCGCCTTTTCATCTGTCATTTTGAAGTATTACTGGATGACACTTTCATTTCAGTATCACGAGTGAACCCCGTCTTAGCATAGCCAATTTTCCTTTAAGGGTTTCTTCATGTTTTACCTGCCCCAGTCTCACATGATTCGGGCTCCAAATAATCTCAAATCATTTTTATTTCTTTTTAAAATGACTTGATTATCTTCGAATTGCTTCATGATTAACCCTTAATATTAGGCCAAAATTATGTGCGATGCCATGTCATTAGAGTCGGCGTTCGAACAAATGACAAACTTAAAGATAGAAGAACTAAACAAGAGATGACTGGGTAATAAAAGACCGAAAGTTTCATAAAACTAAACGGCGAAATGATTCAAATACAAATAAGCAAACCAAAATACAAAACTAAAACGAAACTTGAAACGACTAAGCAAACTGCAATGACCAAAATGGAAAGATAAGAGGGTTTCACTTCAAAATAAGATCCGGGTCACAACCCTGAAAACAACTCGGACAAAAGAAATGACAACAAAACAAACCACCGAAACTCCTCCTGATTACCAAGCATGACTTCTTATATGTTGGGTCTAATGGTGAGCTGGCAATGGATTCTGATTAATGTTGGGTGCCTCTGGTGTCCGAACCTCGATCTTATTGGTGTCAATAAGATTTTGCACTGCATGTTTCAGTTTCCAACATTTCTCGGTATCATGTCCGGGAGCTCCTGAACAATACTCACAGCTTACTGAGCGATCCACATTTGGGGGTAGGGGATTTGGCAATCTTGTCTCAACAGGACTCAACAAACCTATCTGCTTCAATTTGTGGAATAGATCAGTATAAGTTTCTCCCAACTCGGTGAAGGTCCTTTGTGCCTTTTCCTTTTTGAATGCATGATTCCCTCGGAAACCTGGTCCTGGAGGATTATTGTAAGCCCTTGGTGGTGGATATGTGTTTCGGGGAGGGTGATTAGGGTGATTTGGGTGGTAGGGTCCGGCTTGGTAATGAGGTGAAGGACCTTTCGATCTGGACCAAGTACCCTCCTCTACCGTTGCAACTTCTTCTCTTCTCTTCTTTCCGAATGCAACCCCTGTGCCATTCTGAATAGCTTGAGTTGTTGCTTTCAACGCGGAATAGCTCAAGATCTTATTGGACTTAAGTCCCTCTTCTATCATTCCGCCCATTTTGACCACCTCATTGAAAGATTTACCAACCGATGTCACCAGGTGACTAAAGTAAGTTGGATCCAGTGTCTGCAAGAAGTAATCTACCATCTCGTTCTCTCTCATCGGGGGATCTACCCTCGCTGCCTGTTCCCTCCAGCGGAACCCGAATTCTCTAAATCTTTCGGCGGGTTTCTTCTCTAGTTTTAGCAATGATAAGCGATCAGGGATTATTTCAAGATTATATTGAAACTGGCCGATGAATGCTTGGGCCAGGTCATCCCATGTAAACCATCTGCTGGGATCCTGCCTGGTGTACCATTCTAATGCAGACCCTCCCAAGCTCTGACCGAAGTAAGCTATCAGAATTTCATCTCGCCCTCCGGCTCCTCGCATTTTGCTGCAGAAACCTCGGAGATGGGCTACTGGGTCACCATGCCCCTCGTCTAAATCAAACTTGGGAATTTTGAACCCAGCGGGCAACTGGACATCTAGAAATGGGCATAGATCTTTGTAAGCAACACTGACTTGGTTGCCTAAACCATGCATATTCCTGAAGTATTGCTCCAGGCTTTTGACTTTCCGAATAACTTCCTCATGCTCCAAACTTTTGAAGTGCTTTTCCATTCTGCCGGGTTATCCCAGTGAGGGGTGTGTGAATGCTGTTCAGGAGCCTTAAAGGTAGGCTCAGGATCGTAACAATGATTATCATGTATTTGAAAAAGCGGTTCACCGGACGACTTCTGTAAAGTAGCAGGTGGAGGTGCCACGAAAACAGGGGTGACCGGAGGAGGGGTATTTTGTCTAGCTGGTGGAACCTGGGATGTATAAGGGTTTTCCCCTTGATAATATGGATAGATCGGTGCACTTGTCGAGGGATCAATAGGCGGACGCTCTGGTGCTGGTGTAAGAGTAGGAAGGTTTAGTGATGACTTGTCCCCTAGCCCAGGCTAGGTGCATCTCTGTTATTTGCTGTCTCAACCGATCCACCTCATCTTTCATTATCTGTATCTCCGTTTTCTCTCCATCGAGACTTTTGCCGGAACTAGACATGCTTGCTAGAATTGGCCCCTTTTGATCTAGTATGGTAATGGTGATTGGCTAGAATATTCTGTCAAGCCAACCGCTAAACTTTCTTTTAATGCAACAAACTGGTAAGTTCACAGAGTTTAACAGATATGTTATCACACATTGGATGTAATGCACCTAGTCAGTTAACCATATATGTATTCGCTACATGCATCATTCCAGCTTTTCCTTTTCCATTATCCTTGAAAACCTCTCTTGTTATTAACTTCCATTTTTTTTTCTTTTTTTTTATATATATATACATATACAGTTGTGGTCGAATCTTATGGAGATTGCCTACATATCATGACCCCGCATGAATCAGACCGAGCGTAGTTCTTGCAAATTAATGCAAGAAATAAAGAGATGTTTATTTGATTTTATTTTTAAAGGAAAATTACAGAAACCTACTCCAACCTCAAACTTGAAAAACTTTCACATTTTGTACCGGAGATTTATACAAGAATAAGAATATTTTAGGTGTCAATTATGAGTATTTTCTACAAAATTGGCCACATAATGGCTTATTTGACAAAGTGGCTCTTTTTGCAAAATTTTATTTAAGAAGATGCGAATTCAAAAAATTTTTATCCCGGGGCCTATGGGGCATCGTTCAGCACCGACACAGGCCAACATAAGACCGAGGAAGTTAAAAATAAAAAAAATATGGCTATTTCAGCAAAATTCCGGCCATGTAATGGCTTATTTGATAAAGTGGATATCTTTTGAAAAGTTGAGCGATGACTCAAACTTAATTTTGCGGGTACAACCTTTCGACATTTCCACGAGGGAATATTTCAAGGCTGTGTCCAAAATTGTTTAAAATGACTCAAAGTGGCTATTCTTGCAAAAAGCCTTCCGGCGTCCTTTTGGGGAACATTCGGCTTATTTTAAACAAGAATAGCATCACCCGATTTATTTATAACAAAAATAAAAAATTTGACATTTTTTGGTTATTTTTTGCAAAAGGGGTGTGAACCCGGACTTGATTTTGCGGCTATGGCCTTGCAATATTTCCACAAGGAATATTTCAAGGCTGTGGCTGCAAATTATTAAAAATGATTCAAAGTGGCTATTTTTGCAAAAACAGCCTTTCGGCGTCCTTTCGGAACATTCGGCTATTTTCCAAAAATGTCATCACTTTGATTTTATTGACAAAATTAAAACACACATTTTTTTTTATTTTTTATTTTTTTTAAAAAAGGGGTGTGAACCCGACCTTGATTTTGCGGCTATGGCATTTCAACATTTCCACATGGAATATTTCAAGGCTATTATTCAAAAAAGAAAAAGGAAGGACTTCAAAGTGGCCAAAAAACAGTCTTCCTGCGTCCTTTCGGAACATTCGGCTATTTTCAAAAACAGCGTTACTTTGATTTTATTGAAAATGAAAACTTTGACATTGTTTTTTTTTAATTTTTGAAGGGGTGGTTGAACCCGATGAGGGTTGCCTACGTATCTCACCTAGTGGTGAGAATCAAACCTGCGTAGTTCGGTCAGATTATTTTATGACCAATTATTTCAACAAAATTGCTCTTCCCATTTTTCAAATTTTCAAATTTTTGACAGCATTTTGTCAATATTTTTGATATTTTTCTATTCCAAAATTCTATTTCTTTTTTTTGTCTTCCGGAATTTAACCAATCATCATAATAATACATGATAAATAAATGCAACATATAATATGCTCGGTCTTTGATTACCGGGTCACCTGTCCTAGACGGACCCAACCCCTGTGTTGAGTCCCCTAAGTCAAATGCAACGTGATGCAAATAAGCGTTTCCTACTAGGGATCCGGCATGAAGTCATGTTATTCTAAGCTCGGAACCTCGGTATGTGATCTAGACTGTGTACCCAAGTGGACAACTCGGGCTGAGGAAGGAGCTCCTTTCCGGGAACCAAAAGGCCAACCGGCTTAGAAACTTTCCGAGCCTCTTTATTATTTCGGGGTATGACACTAACAGAATAGGGAGTCTCAACCAGTGAGCACATCCCCGGGGGTGAGAGAAAGAAAGGACTCGGCGCAGTTTGTATATACAGTTCAGATGGTATCAAAGCGGTAAACATATAGCAGTTTGTATATACAGTGCAACTAATATCAAAGCGGTAGACATATAGCACATTAATTAAACATATAATAAAATCAGATATAGAAAAAACAACAATTTAACTGAGCTCGAATTCTTAAACCCTGAACCGAAGTTCTGGGTTATCATCCCCAGCAGAGTCGCCAGAGCTGTCACACCTCCTTTTTCCGCACATAAGGTAATGTACCACTGTTTAATACTACACCCCGAGAAGAGATGTAATAATAATCAGGGAAGGAGTTTTTCCACTTGAAGGACAGTCGGAACGGGATCAATTTATTTAATTATTCAGAGTCGCCACTTGGGAAAATAATGGTGTCCCAAGTCACCGGTTGAATCCCGAACCGAGGAAATTTATGACTCTGTAATACAGTCTGCGAAACTAGAAACCTGGATAAGGAATTCTGTTAACCCGGGAGAAGGTGTTAGGCATTCCCGGATTCCGAGATTTTAGCACGGTCGCTCAACTGCAATTTTTGCTTTTATCTGATTTCTTTATATATTTTAATTAGGTGCTATTACTGTTCCGCTTTTTAATTTTGGAGGAATTGCGACGTCACGAAAACACATTTCGAGTCACACCGCAACCAGTACGCCTGTGACTTTAGTGTATTTCAGTTTCGCCGAGAGTAAGATTTGGGTCACATAAATGCGCACCCGTATTTAGGAAAGTATTTTTATTAAAGTCGTGCCTAAAGAGTCTATCGTGTTTTTAACTTTTGGAAAGATCGTGAAATTCTCTAAACGGTCCTTCCGAGTCTAAAATTTTTTATAATATTTAATCAAGGACACCGTACATTTAATTTCTAACGAGGCTCGTCTCGTTATTTTATTTAGTGTCATTCCTAGTTAGGCTTTACAAAACTAGCAACGTTAACCCCTTTAAAATACACATTTCTAATTCAAGTTTAACAAAGGCGTCTAGTTATCATTATTATATTACCGGTGAGTTTTAATGTTACAACAAATCACAATCAACTTTTGTATGAAACAACTCTTTCTTATATTTTTATCCTACGGCATACTTCAAATGTTAAAAGTATTAGATTATATTTCCAATTTTAATCACATGTTTAGCCTATATTACTTATATGAATTACTACAAGATGCTAGACATCATATGCTATTAGTTTTAGGAGAATTATATCAAATACTGGATTCGAACTATATCAAATACTATATTACTTATATGAATTGCTACAAGATGCTAGACATCATATGCTATTAGTTTTAGGAGAATTATATCAAATACCAGATTCAGAAGTTATCCGATAACTATATCAAATACTAGATTCAGAACAATCATCTGCTTACTCCTCTAATTGACAGTTCAAACTAAAATAAATGCAAACCCCAAATCTGTACACAAACACAACATAGAGACAAAACCAAAGTTAACTTGTATTTTACTAGCTTCAGCTTCCCTTATACTATAAGCATATTATTCCAATATATCTAAACTTAAAATGACATCAATTAAATCAATACAGCCTAATTAACAGTCCATATTAATAACAAATAAACTTCCAAAGAGATTTCAAATGTTCAATTTATACTAATTATACAACAATAGCAAAACAGGAACCGAAATATAGAGTAAACGATAGAGTCCACATCAAACTTGAACTTTGACTTTCATATCATATTTTTGCATCAATTTTCCAACTTAGAGATGTTAGAAGAAGTACCTGGTATATAAAACCAAAAAGGAGAGGAAAGTTAGTATGCAGCAGCAGCAGTAACAGACCTCAACAGCAGGAAAACAACCAGTAAAACCAGTCCAAACCAAGCAATGATGCAGAGAATCTCAATAAAAATAATAACCCAAAGGCCAGCAATTAGAACCAGCAACATGAACCATCCAGCAAGTATTTGTACACCAAAATTCAAGCCACAAAATAAATGGATCCACAAATTACTTCAGAAGTTCAAGACCTCAAGAGATGATAAGAAAACTTCAGTGCAACAGTCTCTCTCAAGTCTATCTGTCTGTTTTAATCTCTACAGGCTCTTCCTCTTACTGTTTTCCTTACTCACAGGCTTACCCAATCCCTTAAACTACCCCAATGTATTATATGCCCTCTACTGTGTGTTTTATTTTTTCGAACAGTGTTCTGCCTCTAACCTGTGTGTGTATGAAAACTCTGTGTATATCTCTCACCCAAGGTGTCTATCTGTATCTCCCCTCCTCTGTGTCTTAGCTGCCTCCTGTTTTATAGACCAAAAAATAGAACAGCCTTCTTCATCTCATCCCCTGCACATGCCTCTCTTTAACCTTTTGAATCACCCCCCCATGTGTTTTCCTGATTTACAGCTCTTAAGAGCATCAAACAGTATTAAAAACTAATTTCTGACCCTTATATTCTCTACCCAGCCCACTACTTAATATCTAATCCTATTTTTAATTCAAAAATGTGTTAGCAGTCCATATCTTTGTTCAAATTCTTTCAAACTTTGTAAACATGGTGTCCATGTGATCTCCTTTCCTTTCTGACACTACAGTGTATTGATTAACTTATTAGTCCAATAGTATTACCTAATCAACAACTTGCTGGATCATTTTCATCTTCTCAAATTCCAAACTACCCTCGAAAACTCTATTAGGAATGCAGCTATAACCAATTCATCCTAAACTTAAAACCTATTTCAGTTTCAAATCACACAACACCCCAATTCAATTCAATAGTGCTTAATCAACTATCCAGAATTTCAAACGGTCAAACCTACGCAATTAAATGACGACATTTAACAATCGATTCCAACACATATAATTAACAACAATCAATCGTTGAATCAGTGATTCGAGCAATCCTCGGCCAATGCTGGAAAAATACAAAACTAATTGTTCGACGACGCTAATCGACGTGAACACGTATTCGACAACATTCACACTCAAATAAGCAATACAGAAAAGTAATTGACCAAACAAAAAGGTCTTGGAGAAGAAAGAAAACGAAATAGAGACGGCCAAACAAAATTGAGAAGAGTTCAATCAATCTAAAACTAAACAAATACAAAAATGAATTGAAGTAAACAGAAAGAAGAAAATTACCTCAAAAAGAAATCAAAATCAAATAGACCCGGTTCCAAAGGATTCGAGTTTTGCACCTTTTGAAGTAAACGGACTTTAATTGAAGTGTTTTTCAAACGAAAAACACTCCAATTAAAGTCTATTGACTTCAATTACTTTTAAATCGAACAAAATCCCTAATTTCGAATTCTAGGGTTCTTGAAGCTCGGTTTTGGGCCTTGACTAGTTCCGGCCGGATTCGAACAAAACCAACTATGGTTTGGTGACGAGGGAGGCTAGGGAAGTGTTTGGGGTGAGTTTGGGGGTGTTTGGTGTAGGTTGGGTTCGGACTCGAATCTTCGATTGAAGATTCGAGGAGCTCGGGCTTGATTCGAAACAAACCAGGCATGAATTCGAAGAGGGGGGGTTAAGGTGGTCGTATGGTGTTATTTTGGTGGCCGGCGGCGTTGTTGCCGCCGGGTTTCAGGCGATGGAAAGGGAGGGTGGCGCTAGGGTTTAGTTTTGTCTCTGATAGAGACGATGGAGAGATAGGGGAATGAGGAGAAGTGAGGTGGGTTAGGCGGGTTTGGGGGGGGGGGTTATTTGTGTATTATATCCAACTTTAATCTTAGCCATTGGATTATTACATCCAACGGTTGAGATTGATCGAGCAACACTGGAACGTCGTCGTTTAAGTGTGATACGACGCCGTTTAATTAATTTAAGAGACGGGTCGTTTCAAAGCAAAGGGGACGGGTCAGGCGTTTTTTGGATTGGGCTCTGGGCATATGTGTTTGGGCCTGGGCGCTGCCCGGTCCAACTCTTATTCCCCAATATTCTCTTTTCTTTTCTTCCCTTTAATTTAGTTCCTAATAAAAAATTCTAAATTATACTACAAAAAATCAAATTAATTTATAAAAATACCAATTAAGTTCCACTAACAATTAACACACATAATTAAATATCTATTAAATATAAGTCACACAATTGTACATTAAATGACTCAAAGGCAATAGATACGTATTTTTTGCAATTTTCTTTCTTTAAAAATTAAACACGGTTCAGTTAATTCCTAAGCGCATAATTGAGCTCCGAAATACGCGCACGACATATATTTTTGTATTTTTTTTTTATTAATTTTAAACAAATAAACACGCACAGATAAATTCAAACAATAAATAAAAATAACACAAAATCCACAAAAATCGCACACAACACAAAACTATTTTATTTTAAATTTTTCTGAGAGTAATTCTCATGTAGGGCAAAAATCACGTGCTCACACACCCAATGTGTGATTCCCTATGTGTTAATTGTCTCAAACTAACCACGTTTTTATGTTTACTATTGAGTAGGTTATACATTAAGGTGGTAGGCTTTGTGGTAATCCGGCTTCACATCCTTACTTTACAAGATCAAAAGGAAGTGTTGAAATATCGTCGGATTGTCATCCACGAACAGTCATTATCCCCTAGGATCGCCTGATCTCGGCCATCCCAACTATAGAGTCGGTGGCTGCTGAGGAAAATAAGGTTCTGCATCTCCGCTTGTTGGAAATATGGGACGCCTGGTCCAATTAGAGAGCCACCGAGTGTGATACCTGGTTTTCCTAAGCTACTTCCCAAGGCAAGTGGAACTTCCAATGTCCCAATAATTTACCCCAACACCCTGCTTGGATATCCTACCATCTCAGCCCACTTTGCTGGAACACCTTCTGAGGCTTGACCCCAAGTGTTATTTTAGGTGTAGCCTCCAACATATTCACTATGCCACCTTTTTCAACCATGGCATAACCCACTTTGCCCAGATCAAACATTGATCCATTATATTTTACTTTTCAAGTATCATCCTTTCCACCAAAAATGGCCCATTTCACTACCATTCTGTACCCCCAACAGCCCTGATATGAGTTTACTAGAAAACTACAAAGAACCCCAAGAGGCTGACTACTTTTAGAATATAATGTCTGCAATGGGGAAACTACTTGCTAAAGCCATCAAGATTGGTGAGATGGTCGAGAACGGTCTGAAAATAGGATGTATATTGAGCCAATCCGCCATAAAAACTACATCCTAAGCAATTCAAAGTGGGCCCAAAGGTGTAGCGAACAGAAAGAAAAAGGAAGAAGTGGCAATAGCGACTTCAGGTCTGAGAAACCCTTATCCAACTAGAAGTTACTTCCCTCCAAGCACCCCACAAAATTATTATCCTCATCAGGATGTGGCTTATGCTATGGCCCCTCAACCTTACGCGATGATCAACGCACAGCCATAGGTTAGTCCACAACAACAGTTTAACCAAAATATAGCTCCACCTCTTAGAAGTAACCCTCCCCACCAAGCTTAGTATAATCCATGACCTCCATAAAATAATTTCCACTACAATGCCCATGCTCAGGAACTAACAAGAAGAACAAATTGCACATTTATTAGTGAATCGCACTCTAGCATTTTTCCTAAACTTGTCCAAATGGGTTTGTTACAACCCGTACCCTAAACAAGGCAAAACCCAGAGTCGCCCTCTCACCGACCCAATTCTCAATGTGCCTACCATTCGGGAGCGGAAGGGCATGACACTGAAGACTGTTGGACTCTCAAAAGGGAAATTGAAAACTTAGAGCAGAAAAGGATAGTGTTGAAAGATGAAGAAATACATAATGTGCCGACAACATACTGTCGTATAATAATGGGCCTGTTATTCGGATGATTTGTGAAGATAAGGAGTTTGATCTTGCTTTGAAAGTCATCATTGCCATCACTGATGTCAAGAAGAAGCCAACGGCTACTACAAAGAAATAAAAGAGGGATACCCTCAAAATGGAGAAAAGACAGTGGATACCAAAACTAGGGTAGTATCCCCATAAGAAGCCATTCTTTATATTCTCCACGGTCACAGGAAAGAGCAAATGACATTGAACCCTCCAAAAAGGTTCGAGCTGAACAAGGGACCTAAGATGTACATGCCTAGAGGGTACTATGTGGTATGAGGGCCAGTAATTTCACCAAGAATGAATGAGCCTGTGGTTATTGGTTACGCACCACAGAAACCCGTGATAGACCCAACTGGTGTCCCATGGAATTACAACAAGGCGATAGTAACCTACAAGGGAAAAGAGGTCCTAGGATAAATGAATGGAACTAACCAAGCTGAGAAATACCTTAACTTGGAGGATTTGGACAAAGCCAAGAAGAAGTGTTTCTCACTCAAGAAGCCTATTAGTGATGAAGAGGATGAAGAATTCTTTTGTAAAATGAAAAATACGAACTATGAGGTAATAGACCAACTCCGGGAGTCTCCTTCACATGTCTCACTCATTCTCTACTGGTATGATCAATCGAGCATCAGAAGGTGCTGATAAAGACCGTCAACAAAGCTTATATTTTGATTGAAACCACTGCCGCACAACTGGAAAGGATGGTAGAAAGATTCTTCGCATTCAATCGGATTTCCTTTAGCATGAATTATTTGCCCCCAGAAGGGGCCTCCCACAAGAAATCCCATCACATGATAATTAAATGCGAGGTATACTATGTGAAAATAGTCATGTTGAATGGCGAGTTCTTAGTTAATATTTTCCCTCTCTCAACTTTACAAAGAATGAAGATTGGGACTGAGAGAATCAGTCCTAACAATGTTTGTGAGCGTGCTTTTGATGGAACAAAGAGACATACCATAGGCAAGATCGATTTAATTTTGACTATTGGTCCTATGGATTTTGAGGTGACATTGCAGGTCCTGGACATTGACATTTCTTATAATTTCCTCTTAAGAAGGCCTTGGATTCATGATGTGGGGGCCGTACCTTCCACTCTCCACCAGATGGTAAAATTTTAGCATGAAGATCAAGAAATTGTGGTTCATGGAGAAGACGACCAATCAATTTACTAGGACTCCTCAGTCCCACGTTTGGTAGATCGGGAAGGTAGCGAACATATAGTCTATCAAGCTTTCAAGGTGGTGGTTGTAGACCAATGTGAAAAAGGAAGCCTAGCCCTTTCTATCAAATGCGTCAATTATGGTTGCCAAGGAAATGATCAAGCATAGTTATAAACTCAAGAAGGGGGGAGGGACATCATTGCAAGGTATCATAGAACATATCACTCTTGCTACTAGCGAGAAGTTCTTCAGTGTGGGTTTTCAAGCCACGCCAGTTGATGAAACATGGGCAAATGAGCGAAAGAACAATGGTTGGATCTTTCCTCAACCAATCCCATATTTATTCGAAACATTCATCAAGCCCAAGAACATGGAAGACGAAGATGAGGCCTTCACGGCCAATGAAATAGAAGAAATGTGTTGAGCTATGAGGAAAATGTTGTATGAAACCCACATGGTCCAGCCGGGAGAAAGCTCAAGCACCGCTGAGGTGATGTATATAGGGCCCAAGGCCAAGTTGCAAAATTGGAAGGCTACTCTATTCCCAATCAGGCGGGATACCCAATAGTCCAGTCCTGCCACCTTTTATGCATCACGAGTTACTCCATGGTGTAAGTCGAATGTATCCTTTAGTTTACTGTCTTTAAATCCCAATGTAATCCTTCGTATCTTCAAAATTCCATGAAATGAAATCAATATTTCATCGTTCATGGATCTTTCTCTTTATTCTTTTTTTATTTTTGTTACCTTTTTCTTATTTCTTCTTTCAGTTCTAATAATGCTGCTTTAAATAACATAACATGCTTGTAGACTTCATGCCCAAATCCAAACACGTTGTCTAATTGTGAAATAATGAATCAAGAACCAAAATACAATGAAGAAGAGTTTTTTAGGGAAATAAATAGAGAATCGGAACAATTTTGGAATAAGCCTGTGACGACCCAAAGGGTCATCACTTGTTTTATTAATCATTTCGAGCTTTTGAGGCCTTGAAAACCTTATTCTATGTTGCCTCGATTTACGTGCACGATCCGGGCATGTAGCCGGAATGTTTTTGTGATAGAAAATATGAATTCTATGAGAAATTTGGAGAAAAATGATATTAATGTTGATATAGTTGACTTCGGTCAAAATTTTTGGTAAACAGACCCGGACCCAATATTGGATTTTCCCGGAAGATCCGTTGGAAAATATGGGACTCGGACATGCGTCCGGAATCGAATTCTGAGGCCTAGAGCCCAAGTTATGAATTTTTCTGTGAAATTATTTTTGATGTAATTATTAAAGGAAAATGAATTAATTGACCTTGGTATCGGGCTCGTATTTTGGTTCCGACGCCCGATACAAGTCTTAAATATTATATATGTGCTTTCTGCAAAGTTTGGTAACATTCGGATGTCGTTTGATATGTTATGGACCTTGAGTTCCAAGTTTGAAAGTTTTGAAAACCAAAAGTATGGAAATCATGAACTTAAGGCTTGATTTGATGAAAACGATGTGATATTGGCGATGTGATAGCACGAACAAGTCCGTAATGTATTTTTGATGTTGTGTACATGTTTGGTTTGGAGCCCGGGGGGCTCGAGTAAAGATTTTATAGACCATTGGATCAATTTCTAAATTTTAACACTGCTGGTTTTCACCCAGCTATTGGCTTCGCAATTGCGAAGACTTTCTCGCAGTTGCGAGATGTCCCCAGGCTGGCCTTGGTTCGCAATTGCGAACCAATCTTCGCAAATGCGAAGATGGCAGA
Organism: Nicotiana noctiflora; assembly: GCA_032618575.1. NCBI lineage: Eukaryota > Viridiplantae > Streptophyta > Magnoliopsida > Solanales > Solanaceae > Nicotiana > Nicotiana noctiflora. The sequence goes on along the minus strand of JASVEL010004705.1, from coordinate 529,618 downwards.
GGAGTGAAATGGTTCGCAAATGCGAACGATACCTCACAAATGCGAGGCCTTCAATAAAAGGCCTAGCTTCACAAATGCGACTAAAATATCGCAAATGCGAAGACCCTTGATCCAGCCTTGTTCGCAAATGCGAACAAATGTTCGCAAATGCGAACTCCCCAGAATTGCCTTGGATTCGCAAATGCGAACAAAAGTTCGCAAATGCGAACTTCCCATCCTTAGCTTATTTTTCAAAGTCCAGAAATTGGTCGGGGTTTGCAATTGCGAACCCATGCTCGCAAATGCGAACACAGAGACATGTAAATCATGATTTCCAGCTTTATTTTTCACATTTCACAACCCAAAACATCCCTTGACGATTTTTTCACGAACTCCCTCTTCTTCAAAGCAATTGTAAGTCACTTTTTACTTAATTCTTTCAATTCCAAACAACATTAAACATGTTTTTCAATAAAAATCAAAGGTTTTCATGGTAGAATTTCTTGTTTTTGGTAGAATATAGGGTTTTTCATGAATTGGGTAATTGGACCTCGAATTGAGGTCCAATTTTGAAACAAATCATATATTTGAACACGTGGGGGAATGTGTAACAGGATTTTAGTCCGAACCCCGAGTTCCGACCATGTGGGCCCGGGGTCGATATTCACTATTCCGGGCAGAATGTTGTAAAAGTTGTAATTTGCCTTATGAATTAGTTTGTTGAGTAGTATTGATGATATTAAATCAATTGTGAATAGATACGATTGTATTGGAGCCAAATTTGAAAGGAAAAGGCATTGCCACAGATTGAATTGTTCGTAAACATTCGAGGTAAGTATTTGTTCTATCCTAGCTTGAGGGAACAGGATTATGTGCTATGTGCTATGTGGTCGAGTACGGTGTATGGGTTGTGGTGACGAGCATCCATACACTGGCGTCTAGCATCACCGTGAGTCGTTGTTAATACTTGTTGTGAGACATATTTAAAGATAAATTGTTGAACCCTTGCCGGGTTGTAGAATTGTTATTGATTGCCCTTGCCGGGACTTTGTTGAAATGATTATTGTGTCCCTTGCAGGGATGGTTCATGATTTGTTGTTTTCATTCCTTGCCCTTAACTGTGATTGTTATTTGGGTGAGGAAGAGTGATAATGCACGAAGGGTGATGCCGTGCCTTGATTTACTGTTTATGCACTAAGGTTAATGCCGTACCTTGTTATTGATTATGCACGAAGGTTAATGCCGTGCCTTGATATTGATTATGCACGAAGGTTAATGTCGTGCCATGTTTTATTGATTATGCACGAAGGATCATGCCGTGCCTTGTTATTGAACCATGTACGAAGGATCATGTCGTTCCATGGATGTGAGGATGAGAGTAAAAGCACGAAGGGGATGCCGTGCATTTTATTTGCTTATTTGGTGAGGATGAGAGTAAAAGCACGAAGGGTGATGCCGTGCAACTACTTGTCATTCCTTGACTTGATATTACTTGTTTTTCCATTATACTTTGTTTTCCTTGTGGACTTATTAACTGTTGTTAATTGTTGAGTTCTTTTGAGATATTCCTTATTGCGTTATTACTTGGTTATTTCTCGTTATCATATGGTATACATATATATAGAACTGCACAGGTTTATGTGGGTGTCTGGTCCTAGGCTTGTCACTACTTCGCCGGGATAGGCCAGGCACTTACCAGCACATGGGGTCGGTTGTGCTGATACTGCACTTCTGTGCGTTTTTGCACAGGTCCAGGTTTCGATCAGGAGCAGCAGCGGTAGATCTTTCGCGTGGAAGTTGATCATATTTGAGACCGAGGTAGCTTGCAGGCGTCCGCAGAGGCCCGACGTCTCTTCCTTTTATTTATGTTATTAGATGTAGTCTCCTTGTTCCGAGACAAACAGATTATGTTATATTTCTTTCAGACTTTTATGTGTAGTATTCAGTAGTAGTTCGTGAGTTGGTGACTCCACGTCTTGGGTAGGGGATTTCAGTATCAGTTATCTTGAAACTACTTATTTCTATTTTTATAAAGTCTGCCGCACTTGTTTAATTAAGATTATGATTTTGGTTATTAAATTGAGTATGAAATATTGTTAAACAGGATAGTGTGAATAAATAGGCTTGCCTAGCTACCACGAGTAGACGCCATCACGATCCCGATGTTGGGGGAAAATCCGGGTCGTGACAAAGCCTAAGCCAAATCTAAATGAAACCGAGGTAGTAAATTTTGGTAGTTCAGAAGAAGTCTAAGAAACCATGATAAGCATTCGCACAGATCAAAGAACTAGGAATGCACTAATCCTACTTTTTTTGAATTCAAAGATGTGTTTGCTTGGTCCTACAATGATATGTCAGGATTGAGTGTTGATCTAGTGGTACATAAATTGCTAACATACCCCAATTACCTCCATGTCTAGCAAAAACAAAGGAAGTTAAAAAATGATATGAGTGACAAGATCAAAGAAGAGTTCACAAAACAGTTGAACGCGGGGGTGATTCGAGTGGTCCGATACACCACATGATCCCAGTGCAAAGAAAGACGGGAAAACACGAGTATGCGTTAATTATTGAAATCTGAACGAGGAATGTCCCAGGGATAACTTCCCTTTGCCAAACATCCATATCCTCGTTGACAACTGTGCCAAACATGAGGTATGGTCTTTTGTGGATTATTATGTTCGGTATCATCAAGTCTTGATGGATAAAGAAGATGCAAAAAAGACAGTCTTCACAACACCCTCAAGCACCTATTGCTATAGGGTCATGGCTTTTGGTTTTAAGATTGCCGGGGCAACTTACATGAGGGCTATGACTGCCATCTTTCAAGACATGATGCGCCAAGAAATTGAGTTGTATGTGAATGATATGATAATTAAATCCAGAATACATGATGACCATGTTCGGGACCTGAGAAAATTCTTTGAGCATCTATGCAAGTATGATTTGAAGCTAAACTTGGCTAAATTTGCTGTCACGAACCAAACCCTGGTCGTGATGGCGCCCAACACCATGCTAGGCAAGCCCGACCTTATTATCCCTTAAACCAGCCAGTTATTAGACAAATTAAACTTAAACAGTAAATGATCATATCAGGTAATAAGCGAAATGTAAAAGCATACAAATTACGGTCCCATCCATATCGTGGTGTCACGATACTGAGCCTCTACAGAGTAACATCCTAATACAAACAAGTCTAGGCAAAAGAAGAAATCAACAAGATGATAAAGAAGGAGAGAACAGGTTCTGCGGACGCTGGCAGCCACCTCGTAATCTCCGCAAAAGTAGACAAGGATCAGCAGCTACAATGCCTCAACGGCTCTCGGGCACCTGTGGATCTGCACAGAAAGTGTAGGGGAGTGGGGTGAGGATATTTCAACTCAGTGAGTAACAATAATAAACAATAACTGAAAATAAGGACTCCAGTACTATCACTAAACGATTCTAAGGCAACTCTCACAGGTACATCATAACTGTAGTAAGTACTCTGATCTCCAATCCACATCTATCTCGACAAGATCCCACACTAATCAAACCTACACTCGTACCCCTACGGTGTACGGCCATCTCAATATATGAAGACACATACCTATGTCTATAATATATAAGTATTTAAGTAGGTAATAGGATATGATTAAGTATAATGCTGCGGCGTGCAGCCCGCTCCAATACATATACCGCTGCAGCGCGCAGCCCGCTCCATTTAACGTCGACGGCGCTCACTAGGGGTGTATACAGACTTCGGAGGGGTTCCCTAGGCCCAAGCGCTATGATACTGTGGCGTGCAGCCCGATCCACACATATATTACTGCGGCGTGCAGTCGGAACCAATATATATATATATGTATATTTATACTGTTGCGGCTCGCAGCCCGATCCTATAATATACACCAGCGCTCACTGAGAATGTGTGCAGACTCAGACTCCGAAGGGGCTCCTACAGCCCAAGCGCAATAATATTGCGGCGTGCAGTCCGTCTCACATGTATATTACATGTATATTACTGCGGCGTGCAGTCCGATCCAATATATATACTGCTGCGGTGTGCAGCCCGATCCCATATATATATATATATATGTATATATATATATATATGTATATATATATATATATGTATATATATATATACATATATGTATATATATATACATATATGTATATATATATATATATATATATATATATATATATATATATATATATATATATATATATACATATATGTATATATATATATATATACATATATATACATATATATACATATATATACATATATATACATATATATACATATATATACATATATATACATATATCTACATATATATATATATATATATATATATATATATATACATATATATATACATATATACATATATATATACATATATATATATATATATATATACCTCATAATGGGTCCTCGACCCTATTCCAGTCGTATATACTTGGCCTCTCGTGCCCAATATAATATATCACAGTGGGTCCTTGACCCTGTCTCAGTCAATATAGTATAGACTTGGCCTTTCAGGCCCACTCAGCTAGAACAGGGAATTCCACCCTAGATGATTTCTCTCAATGTACACATCTAGTACGGGCTAATATTATGCTATACAGCTAGAGCTACGGCTGAGTGTATGTTCCCAACACGATATGAGGGTCACCTAGCTCTATAGGTTCCCTAATGCTCTACAGGTCGGCACAAGGCCCCAAACATGGCTATTAGCCCAATTGCACAATTATAATTCACAATACACTATCAGTCGGGAAGGACCAAGTCCGAACCCTCAATCACAATGTCACCACGCTCGTCACAAGACACGCATCTCATCTCAACATAGCATTGTAAAGTGCTAGTACGGGGTTTCAAACCCTCAGTACATTGTTTACTACTACCACTCACCTTGAACCGGTAGAGGCTTCAATCCACCTTGCTCTTGCCTCGCAAATCAATCTCCTCGGGTGCCAAATCTGCTCAAAATCATAGAGAATGCATCAATATATGCTAATTTCACGCAATTCATTCGAAATAACCCAAATTGTATCAAAACCCACAAAGTTGTCAAAACTCGACTTTTGGTGCGCTTCTCAAAATATTATAAAAGTTACATATTCGGAACCCTCGTCTCAATACGAGTCTAGGCATATCAAATTTACCAAATTCGGACTCCATTTGCCCGCTCAAATCGGTATTTTTCTAAAATTTTAGGCCTAGGGCTTAAACCCACATTTAATCCTCCATTTTCATAGAAATAATCCATGATTTCATGATAAAATCGTGTAATTAAACCACGAAACTTACCTCCGACAATATCCCGATGATCTCCCAGCTATTTCCCGTCACTTTCTCACTCTAGAGCTCAACAATGGGGGTTTATTAAATGAAACCCGTAATGAAATGTTTCTGTAATTAAAGAATCTGCTCAGACGTTTACACTATGCGATCGCATCCCATCATTGCGATCGCGTAGAACAAATGATAGCTCGAATTAATTAAGGCTATGCGATCGCACTTCCTCTCCGCGATCGTGTAGAACATCTCACCCAGGCTCCAAATTACTACTATGCGATCGCAAACTGACCACGCGATCGCATAGAACAATAAGCTTCTTAGGCTCCCCGGATCATTTTACCCTATGCATTCGCACAAGTGACCCTGCGATCGCAGAGTGCCAGGTTCCATACCTATGCGATTGCATCCCCTATTACGCGATCGCATAGAACAACTCTGGGGCTCACTTCCATCCTTCTATTCGATCGCATCTACTCTATGCAATCACATAGAGCATCCGTCTGCAACAAAACCAGCAGCCAACAGCAGTTCAAAAATACAAGAAATGGTCTGTTTAGACCCCCAAAATCAACCTGAGGCCCCCAAGACCCCAACGAAAACCACCAACATACTCCGTAACATGTTTCAAACTTGTTCTAATCATAAAAATACCATCCTAAACATCAAAATCACCAATTACACACGGATTCAAGCCTAAGTTTTCTTTCAAACTTCCGAAACCGACATTTGATCAAAAATCCGACCAAACGACCTCCGAATGACCTGAAATTTTGCAGGCACATCCAAAATCACCTAACGGAGCTACAAAATTTGTCGGAATTCTATTCCGAGTCCCAGATCAAAATCTTACCTACCGTTCGGATTTCGCCAAAATTCAACCTTAGCCAATTCAAGCCTATTTCTATACCGGGCCTCCAAATTCAATTCTGATTGCTTCCCTAAGTCACAAATCACCTTCCGGAACTAACCGAATCATCAGAATCCAATTTCGAGCCCTCTAACTAAATAGTCAACTCCGGGTTGACTTTCCTTATTCAAGTTTCCTTCAAAAAGGCTATATGCCTCATTTTCAATCCAATTCACTCCTAACTCCCCCGATAGACTCTAACACCGATATAAAAGCATGAAATATGTAATTACAACATAACGGGGTGGTAATTCCTGTGACGACGGGCCGGGTCGTCATATTTGCATTTGGAGTTTCGTGTGGAATCTCTTGGGATTTATAGTCAGTCGGAGGGGCATCGAGTTATATCCAACAAAGATAAAGTCTATTCGGGATTTTCCTCCTCTGAGAACCAAGAAAAAGGTTATGAGCCTACTGGAAATGTTGAATTACATAAGCCGGATCATTGCTCAATTGACATCCAAATGTGAGCCCATATTTAAGTTGTTGAAGAAAGATGCGGCAATTAAATGGACATATGAGTGTCAAGAAACCTTTGACAAAATGAAAGAATATCTATCGAATCAACCAGTCTTGCTCCTACCCGAACCTAGGAGGCCTTTGTTTTAGTATTTGATAGTCCAGGAGAATTCCTTTGGATGTGTCCTCGGGCAACATGATATGACTGGGCAGAAGGAGCAGGCGATATACTATCTGAGCAAGAAGTTTACTAGCCACGAAGCCAAATACACTTAGTTGGAAAGAACTTGTTGCACCTTAACTTGGGTCGCTCAGAAACATAGGCATTACCTACTAGCCTACACCACTTATCTCATAACCAGGCTAGACCCACTGAAGTACATATTCCAAAAGCCGATGCCCATATGGAGGTTAGAAAAATAGCAAATCCTGCACACTAAGTTTGATATAGTCTATATCACCTGCATGGCAATGAAAGCCAAACTTTAGCAAATCACCTGGCTGAAAACCCTATTGATAATGAATATCATCCTATGAGTACTTACTTCCTGGGTGTGGAAGTAAATTCAGTTGAGGCAGCATCAAAAGACAACAATGCTTAGAAAATGTTCTTTGATGGAGCTGTGAACGCAAAAGGTGTCGGGATTGGGGCAATTTTAATCCCACCCACTAGTCAACACTATCCAAACACATCTCAGCTTTGACTTTTCTGCACAAATAACAGTACGGATATGAAGCCTGCATTATGGGTATGAATATGGCAATCGACCAAGATGTGGAAGAATTCATAATCATGGAAGATTCAGATCTGATTATCCAACAAACTTAGGCAGAATAGGAAACTCGAGATGTCAAGCTTATTCCATACAGGCAACATGTAGAAGATCTTAGGAAGCGGTTCAAGTTAGTCGAGTTCAAATACATTCCTCATTTTCAGAATGAGTTAGCCGATGCATTAGCTACTTTGGCCTCGATGTTTCCATATCCAAGAAACGTCCACATTAACCTATTGGGTGATACTCTTGTTGTGGGCCGTGTATATCAGTCATGTGTTGTCACTAGTGGGGATCTAGAGACCCGAGTGGACCTTTTGTTACTTTGTACGGTGGACTTTGATGTGATATTAGGCACGGATTGGCTATCATTTTGTCGTGCTATTTTCGAATGTTATGCTAAGATATTGACGTTGGCTATACTGGGTGTGCCATGGATAAAGTTGCGAGATTCGACTGATTTTATTTCCAATAGGGTTATTTCAATTTTGTAAGCCCAATGGATGGTTGAGAAAGGTTGTCTTTCATACTTATCTTTTGTGAGGGATGTCAGTGCAGAGACTCCTAGTATCAATTACGTTCCAGTAGTAAGGGATTTTCCGGATGTGATTCCTATAGACCTGCCGGGCATGCCCCTGGACAAGGATATTGAATTTGATATTGATTTGGTGCTGGGCACTCAGCCCATTTCTATTTCACCATATCGTATGGCACCAACGAAATTGAAGGAGTTGAAGGAGCAGCTTCAGGAATTACTTGATAAGGGGTTATTTGGCCTAGTATGTCCCCTTAGGGTGTGCATATTCTATTTGTGAAGAAAAAGGATGGCACGATGAGGATGTGCATTGATTACAAGTTTTTGAACAAAGTTACAATCACAAACAAGTATCATTTGGCTCGTATTGACGATATATTTGACCAGCTTCAAGGAGCGAGGGTGTTCTCCAAGATTGATCTCGGGTCAGGTTATTACTAGTTGAAGATCAGGGATTCAGAAATTATTTTTACGACTTTTAGGACCTGATATGATCATTATGATTTCCTTGTGATGTCTTTTGGGGTGACCAATGCCCCAACAGCGTTCATGCATTTGATAAATAGCGTGTTTCAGTCTCATCTTGACTCTTTTGTGATTGTATTCATTGATGATATCCTGGTGTATTCACGTAGTTAGGAGGAGCATGTGAAGCATTTGAGAGTGGTATTTCAGCATTCAAGGGAGTATGAGCTTTATGCAAAGTTCTGCAAATGTGAATTTTGGATCAATTAAATGTCTTTCTTGGGGCACATGGTGTCTAATGAAGTTATTTTGGTTGATCCGAAGGAGATAGAGGCAGTTTAGAGTTGGTACAAACCATCTTCATCCACAAAGATTGCAGAATTCCTTGTTTTGGCTAGTTATTACTGTCGCTTCATTCGGCAATTTTCATCTGTAGTATCACCTTTGACCAAATTAACCCAAAAGGGAGCTCCATTCAGGTGGTCGAATGAGTGTGAGGTAACCTTTCAGAAGCTCAAGGCTGCCTCAACCACAACTACAGTGTTTGTTTTTCCATGAGCTTCAGGTTCAAATATAGTGTATTGATTCACGTCCAAGCAGCGGTCGTAGTCAATATAACTTGGTCTAATAAGTCCAAGATCAATCCTACAGAGAATTTACCTATCAATCGCAACTTTCACAACCCAAGAGTACTTCCGAATCAAGTTCCTAAAATTTAGAATATTTTTGTGTAAGATTTTCGACTAACTACTTGCAAGAATTAAGTATGCTTAAAAGAAAGAATTGAATATAGAGAAAAAAAGAATATTAAGAGAAGGACTAAGGTATTGATTTTCCTTATTGATGGAATCCCTTATCGTTATGCTCTTACAAATTGTTAATATATTCTATAAATCATGAACGCTATGTGTATCGTAACCCTCTCCCGAGCAATTACAATAATTTACTAGTGCACTCTCCCGAGCTACCATAGCTAGCTTTAATTTGAATAGTTCACTTAAGATTGCACCCAAGACTTCGTTATTCCTAACCCCGTCTTTACGCCTAAAGTTATAGATTCCTCCAATAACCTAGGTGTGGTGTTGTTCAACAATATACCTAAATATGCACTTTTTTCCAAGTTATGCACACTAAATAGGCACCGCTAATTGGGAGCTCTACCAATTAACTACAACAAGAACGAAGTTGAACAAATAGAAATCTAAGTCACAATTTGTAATCACATATACGATAAGTTCATCACCCAATAGTTTCCATCAAAACCTTAGAAAAGAATTTAGCTACTCATGCTTGAAGAAACAAGAATAATAATTGAAATCATAAAGAAATAATTGATATAAGATAAAAGAAAGAGTTTGAGAGGAATCTCTCTTACTAAAAACCTTGCAAAAGTAATGAAATAAAGATAACATGCCTCTATGGGGCAAACTAGGAGTTTATATAGAGGTTTTAGGGCTTTAAAACTAAATTCGAGTCTATTTGGGATTGCTGCTGCAGAGCCTTCCGCGGTTCGTTCGCGGCCGCGAGCGGACCGCGAACAGTAAAACTTCAAAGGCCTTCTTTTTTCGCGGTTCATCCGCGACCGCGGATGAACTGCGGATGAACAGTGCTGCGTATTTTTGACTGCTTCTTCCAGCTCTTTTCTTGGCCTTTTTATCCACATATGACTTCAAAATACTCTTCTTAGCATCCATTTCATCACATGTACCTATAACACACAAACAAACACTAATCAAAGCATTTTGTCCTCATAAACAACATAAATACCATAACAAAGTGTGATTATTTGGGGTATAATTATAGTCAAATTCACCTATTATCATGTATTATGATGCTTTGAGAGTTGGTATTGGGTGTGTGTTGATGCAGGAGGGTAGAGTAATTGCTTATATTCTCGTCAGTTGAAGCTCAATGAGAAGAACTACATTGTTCATGATTTAGAGTTGGCTGCAATTGTTCATGCGTCAAAATATTATCTCTTTGGTGTATCTTATGGGGTGTTTACTAATCATCGTAGCCTCCAGCACTTGTTCAAGAAGAAGGATCCTAATATAAGGCAGCAGAGATGATTGGAGCAGCTGTATGACTATCATATCACTATCTTGTACTATCCAAGAAAGGCCAATATTGTGGCCAATGCTTTAAGTACGAAGGAGGTAAGTATGGGCAGTTTGGAAAATATTCTTATTGGGGAGAGACCTCTTGCCGTTGATGTTCAGGACTTTGCCAATCGGTTTGTGAAGTGGGATATTTAAGAGTCCAGTCAGATCTTAGCTTGTGTGGTTTCTTGGTCTTCCTTGTTTGATCGCATCAAAGAGCACCAGTATGATGATCCTTATTTGCTTATCCTCATGGACAGAGTTCATCACGACGATGATAGAGATGTGACTATTAGTTATGATGCAACATTGATGATGTAAGGCCTGATATGTGTGCCATTGTAGATGGGCTTCAGGACTTAATTCTGAAGGAGGCCCACGGCTTGCGATATTCCATTTATCTTGGTGTTGCAAAGATGTATTAGGACTTGAGATAGCATTATTAGTGGAGGAGAATGAAGAAGAATATTGTGGGATTTGTAGCTCGGTGTCACAATTGTCAACAGGTGAAGTATGAGCATTAGAGACAGGGTGGCTTGCTTCAGCGGTTAGATATTCCAGAGTGGGAGTGAGAGCAGATCACCATGGATTTTGTAGTTGGACTCCCACAGACTTTGAGGAAGTTCGATGCTATTTGGGTGATTCTGGATCGGCTGACCAAGTGCATGCACCTCATTCTTGTGTGTACTACCTATTCTTCAGAGCGATTAGTAGAGATTTATGTCTTATAGATGTTCGCCTACATGGTGTCCCAATTTCTATCATTTCAGATAGATGTACTCAGTTCATTTCATAGTTTTGGAGAGTTGTACAGTGAGAGTTGGGTACTCAGGCTGAGTTGAGCATAGCTTTTCACCCTCAGACGGGCGTACAATATGAGCGCCTATCAGATACTGAAGGATATTGTGTCATTGACTTTGCAGGTTCATGGGATCAGTTTCTACCACTCACAGAGTTTGCATATAACAATACCTATCAGTCGAGTATTCAGATGGCTCCATATGAGGCTTTATATGGGACACGATGTAGATCTCCAGTTGGTTGGTTAAAGTCGGGCGAGGCTAGGATTTTGGGTACAAACTTGGTATAGGATGCTTTGGACAAAGTGAACGTGATTTAGAAGTGACTTCGTACAGGAAGGTTCGTGATGTGTCTTACACGGTTGGGGAGAAGGTTCTACTAAAGGTTTCACCCATAAAGGGTGTTATGAGATTTGGGAAGAAGGGTAAATTGAGTCATTGGTTCATTGGACCTTTTGAGATGCATCAAAGGATTGAGGAGGTGACTTTTGAGCTGGAATTTCCACTTGTCTTGTCGAATGTGCATCCAATATAACATGATTCTATGATTTGAAAGTATATTGGCGATCTGTCTCATGTTTTGTATTTCAGCATGGTTCAGATAGACGGTTATTTGACTTATAATGTGGAGCCATTGGTTATTTTGGAGAAGCAAGTCCAAAAGTTATGATCAAAGGATACAGAGTCAGTGAAAGTGTAGTGAAGAAGTCGGTCCGTAGAGGAGGTTGCATGGGAGACCGAGCGGGAGATGCCGAGCAGATATCCTTACCTATTTGAGGCTTCAGGTATATTTCTTGACTCATTAAAGGATGAACGTTAAGAAGAGGAGGATGTAAACATTGGGCCGGTGGTTTTATGAGTGACAACCCTATCTCCCCCATTTCTGCTCATTTGTATGTGGTCAAGCTGTATTTGATCATATCGTGTGGGTTGCATTATGTTCAGAGTGGTCTTAGAGTGGAATGAGACATTTAGCCTCTTATTTAGAAGCTTAGGTTGGAAAAAGTCAATCAAATGTTAATTTATGAGTTGAAGGTCTTGGGTGTGAATTCTAATGGTTCAGATAGATTCGCTAGGTGATTTTGGACTTAGAAGCATGTTCGGAATGTAATATGAATATCCGTGGTAGATTTAGGCTTGAATTGAAAAAATGGAAATTAGGCATTTTTGGTCGGTAATGAGAATCTTGATATCAAAGTCGGAATGGAATTTTGGAAATTTAAATATGTCTTTTGGGTCATTTTTGATGTGTGAGCAAAATTTCAGGTCATTCGAACAAGTTTTGAAAGGTTTTGCATCGTTTGCGGAATTCAAAAGTTTTGAAATCCTTAAGCTTGAATCCGAGGGTGATTTGATATTTTGATATTATTTCGAGCGTTCCAAAATTTTGAATAAGTTTTAATAGTGGTATATGACTTGTTGGTATTTTTGGTTTGGGCCTCGAGGGCCTCGGGATGAATTCGGATGGTTAACAGAAGGATTGGGATTTTGTTGAACAACTTAACTTTGCTGCATCTATCATTTTCACACTTGTGGATTGGGGACCGCAGGTGCGCGACTCACAGAAGCAAGACTGTACTACATATCGGAGAAGTGGGGAGCTGAGGAAAAATGCAGGTGCGCAGAAGGACCGCACCTGTGAGATCGGTAGGAGCGAGAAGCTGAACGTAGAAGAGGGATTTCCACGGTTAAGTGAAAACCACACCAGCAATGGTTTTTCCGCAAGTGCATCATCGTAAAAGCGACTATAAGACTTCAAATGCAGAAAACACTGGGTAGAAGGTATAGAAAGGTCTTCTTCGCGAATTTTACTTAATTTCTCCATTTTTGTTGACGGGTGTGAACTTGAGTAGTGATTTCTCAAGAGAGATCAATAGTTATCAGGTGTGTATTCCACTTGAGCTTTATTACTTGTGTTTATGACCATTATTCCATTGTTAAATCTTGACATTAGAGGAAATTTGGGAGATTAGGGCTTGAAATTGTAGAGTTTAAATCGGAAATTTAAGGGGCCATTTGAGGTCCGATTTTGATGATTTTGGTATGTACAGAGTCGTGAGAGGATAAGGATCCTAGTAATATAATTTTTATCAAATTTTGAGACGTGGTCCTGGGGGTGGGGTTTGGAAAATTTCGGGAATTTTGATTAAATTTGATAAATTTTGCGTGGGCTTTGTGTCTTTTGGCATATATTGATGTTATGATTCTGGTTTTGGATAGATTCGGGGTGATTTGAAGTCGAATCTAGATGCAAAAGAGAGTAGATTTCGTTCAGTTCAAGGTAAGTAAATATTAGTAAATCAAGACCTGAAGGTATGAATCTCCGGAATTTCATATTATTTTGATAAATGAGGTGACGCACATGCTAGGTAACGGGCGTGTGGGTGTGCACCCAAGGGGATTATGACTTGGTCCTTTCCATGGGAATTGTAGAGTGGTATATTTTTTATAAACTCTATATGATCTCTATGTGTTCTAGAAATGAATTTGTTAACTTGGACTGAATGCCATGTTTGGGGCGTTGTGCTGTATTGTTGGACCCTTAGGGAAATTTTACTATTATTTTCCCATTGTTTTGATAGAAAACATTATCCTTAGTAATAGTTCATACCTACTTATTGTTAAATCTTGTTCCTCACTCTATTTTAATATCTATGGAAGTGTTTTGGGTCGCGTTCCCTGAGTTTGCACTATGATGCCCGAGTGGCTTGTGAGGTTGATGAGTGAGTAAGATGGGGGGCGGAATTGTGAGGATAGTTATGGATCCGATTGCACATCGCAGCGATATGACTCTTGGGCTGTAAGAGCGCCTCCTGAGTTTGGATTCAGCGGAGTCGACTATATATTTATGGATCGGTTTACATGCCTCACCGGTTATTATGAGATATGTATGGAGTGTGAGTGTTGAGTGTGAGTGATGCTTGATGATAATTGAGTCACAAGTGATAGAGAGGCTTGCCCAAGGGCCTATACATATATAAATGAGTGATACTTCGCCCAAGGGGCTTGTTTTATGAAAATATGCTTTCAATCTCCTTTATACTGAACCTCTATTGAAAATATTGAATAAATATTTTAACAACTTTCTTTTGAAACTGGAGTTTTAACTCGATGTTCAGAATTTATCTAATGATTTAAATCTTGCTATTTTCATTGAGATTTTATGTCATGATATATTTATGATTTTAAATGCATGTCACTGCACTCAGACTTTATTTATAATTATTACTTACAGAGTTGGCGTACTCACGTTACTCCCTACACTTTGTGTGCAGATCCAGGTGCTAGAGCATCTGAGTGAGAGCTATCTCTTGCCTTCATAGCATTTTGGAGATTGTGAGGCAGTTGCATAGTGTCTATGGCCTTGCATTTCTCCTTCCTATCTTTAGTATAACATGTTTCAGCCTTATCATGTAACAGTATCATAGTGTATAGTAGTGGCTCATGACTAGTGACGCCGGGATCGAGCAGTGTTGATGTTTTTGTTTACTTGTTTCCGCTTATTATGATACATTAAAACGGAAGGTTAGTGACCATATATGATTAGTAAATAAATTAAGAAAAAGACCTTTATGTGTTAAGTGTTGAATCGTCTGGCCTAGTATAGTGATTGGCTCCATCATGACCGGGGTGGTTTAGGATCGTGACAGGGATAATGCACAACTTTAAGTGTGGGGTGAAGAGAGTGTTTCAGTGATATCTTATGCTATTTTAGTTGTATTTTATCTGTGCTGAAAAATAAATCAACAATAAATAAAAATTAGGCAGTAATAACCCCTATTGATTTGTCTTATGGCAACGCTTTCTTTCCAATGGATGGCCCTTTGAACAGGGTAGTAGTATTTTTTTTGTAGGTAGAAATTTTAAAAAGTATTGAACTTTTCTCGATGACGGACTTCCTAGACTATTTTCTTCGGGGTATAAAGTCTAAAAATACAAAAATATTTTTTTTCTTTTTCTTTTTAACTGATAATGGAATAGGGAGAACTTGAGTATCTACACTTTTTGGGATGATTTATCTCGGGCTTAGAAGTGGAGCATTTGTACTGAGTACTTTTATATTATACCTATTTATTATGTATTGCTTGAGAAAGGATAAATATTTACGCGGTAGTTGAAGAAAGTCACTCAGAAGGTGTATGAGAGATCAATAGGGGTTTAAAAGCAAGATTAGAGATAACGATGCTTTGACGTGATCATAGTGACCGGTAAAAAAGTGCAAGATAGCGTAAATTGAGAGAATATTACTAGTACATTATTATAGTTTCTCAAGAGAGAAATATGATAAGTCGAGTACTCATGATCAGTATAGAATACTTTGGCAAATGGTAAGAGATGTAGCAGGAATGATTTCGATAATTGGGGAAATCATAGCTCTAAGCCCCCTTCATCCTGTCTCCAACCCTTAGTATCTTTAGATTTTAATTTACTACTATAGGTTCTTAGCTAATTAGTTAAACATAAGAATCTTAATATTTGTGATTTAGAAATTTATTAGAGCTTGTCTTCATAGTGATAGTAAATAGTTGTAGCTAAACCTTAGTTCTCTGTGAGATTCGACCCCGGACGCTTAGACCGGATTATATTTGATGCGGATGTTTATCATTAATGTTTAGAATTAGAGTTGGTCGGTATCACTAACAATACGATATGCTCAAAATATATCAAAATAATGATTTGCAATTGTTTTAAAAAAAAAATCAGGGACACCTTTGTTTGGATCATAATGTTTACAAGCATTTATGAACTCAAAGAAATTGTTAAAGATAAAGGGCCAATCATAGCAGGTCGTAACATATCAGAAATTCAATAAAGGAAAAGACGACGGAAACATATATAGAGACAAAAACCATGATGGAGCTCGAGTAGAAAGTATTAATTTATTTCTCGGGGCAAGAGTCTAGGGAAAATATTCATATTAAATAAATATGAAGTGGAAGAACCCGGATTCCAAATGAACAAATTCAAACTTGAAAAGGATCAGAAGATATTTAGTGATCTTTATTCATGATAATGTATTAATCTGCCTCTCCATGAAGAGTTTTAGATCCTTACAATCATATTTTCATAGATCTACTGTTATTCTATGTTTGTTTTGGTATTGGGTTCTCACTCTGTGTTATACTCTGTATTTCTTAGAGCCCTCATGGGGAGAGAGTGAAGACCCCATTTTTCTCATGCGATCGCGCGTACAGTCGTTCATGGCAACGGGTGATGGTTGGTATGCCATAGTCATGGATTTGAATACATTCTCATCCATGCAAGTTGGGACGCGGGGACTGATTGCTTCAGCCGATAAGGCGGCTTCACGTTTGGAATACTCGAAGCGGCAGCTTTAATTTCGGCAAATTCTCGTTGATTTTGATCGTGGTGGCGACGGTTTTGATGAAAACTGAACCGTTTTCTGATGGTTTGGATACGCATTTAATGGCGCCTGTCAGTTTCCCAAGGTTTGATTTAATTTGCCTATAAGAAGGCCTGATATGTCAGACATCTAACACTCTTTGATTCACTGATAGCCTTCCTCTTTAGCAAATGGCTAAAGAATTCTGTTCTTTCGCTGGCATACTTGTTTTTCATTCTTAGTTATCTTCTTTGTTCCCCCTTAGCCTTTCTTGTGACCTGAATCAATGGCTAGCTCTTCCTCTCGCGACTGTCTTCCGACGTTGGTACCCGCTGGTCCTTCGGTGATTGAGGGGTTGTCCCCGGTGCTTTCGGGCGGTGATTAGAATGAAACTGAGAGAGTACCCTCAGTGGATGAGATACTCCCGGCGGCAAGAAGCTTGGCGGTGGATTTTACCGTAGATGGAGGGCTTGACCCAGTTGATGAGGCCCCGTTGATGGGGGAGGTAGGTATGACCCAACTGCGCGAGCAAGGGTTCATCCCTCCCATGCCGATGTTGTGCTGGCTCTGCCGGGGGAAAGGTTTCACACCGACCGTGTCGGGTATTGTATGTTTTATTCTTACCCCCTCAGGCTGGGGTTCAGGATGCCTCTCCCAAATCTGGTAGTCGATTTCTGCCGGTACTACAGTGTTTGCTCGGGGCTGCTCACCCCATCTGTGTACAAGCTCTTGGCTATGCTGCTGAAGTTCTCAGAGCTGGCTGACCGGACGGTCACGCTGCAGCACGTTCTTGCCCTCTATGCCCCTCAGCAGGTCCAGGAGAGCATGATCCGGATGGTCCCGCGCGGGTCATAGGGTTTGGTGACTGCTCTGCACGACAAGGTCGAGCCTCGTCAATTCGAACAATTTTTCTACATCAGGACCGGTCATCTGGTGGTGCCTTCTCCAAGGTTTCCTGAGACCTAGAATCATGGCAGTAAGTCACATTTTATCCTTTTGGTGGGGTCGAACTTATTCTTCTTCTTCGTTCTTTGAATGGTTGTTATTTTGTTATTATTTTTGCTACAGACAAGTCGCCTCCACCTTTATTCACGGGACTGCGTGGATGGCTGGAAGTTATCCTTCTACACACTGAGCGGATTTGCTCGTGGGCGTCCTTATCGAGGAGGCATGGCCAAGAGCCGGCCGTAGGTAAGGAGTTTTGCTGTCTTTGGGCATGTCCGATTTTTGGTCGTCGCCGTGACTTGAGGCTGACCCAATTTTATAGCTGTTCGCCCTCAGGAGGCGTCGCCCTCTTGTGATGAAGAGGAGAGGCCTTTAATTAGGCTAAGAACCATTCCCCCTCCGGCTCCCTCAGCAGCTCGGCCCACTCCCAATGAGGTGATAAATGTGGATTTCCTGCCCCCCTCCGAGGCGAGGGAGAACATTGACGCGACGTGCGTTCTAGGAGGTGGGCCTGATGATTCTCAGGCTCGAAAAGAGCGAGAAGGAAGCTCTGCTCCTACCGCTCAGTCGTCTACCCACAGGTTCTAGGTGGGCGAGCCCTCTCGGGTGGTCGTGGACATTAGCGATTCCAGCACTCCATTGACGGAGGTGGCCACAGCGGGAGAGGGGTTCATGTCCGGTTTTGACTTGGACTCTGAGGATGTTCGCATCTGTTATGACGGGGTCACGAATGCGACTGTTCATCCAGATGGGAGGCTGCAGGTGATTGAGATTCCTGCGAATGAGAATTTGTTGCTGAGGGAGTCCGCTCTATTGCCGTTGTTGGGCCAGTTTTGTTCCTCCATTGAAAATCAGTCGCTGAGAGAGGTGGCGGACGTTGGCTTAATGAATGAAGTGGCATCGATGGGAATGAGGGTATGTGTTCTAGTCTGATCATTTTTCCTTGAACCTTTCGTTTCATGGGCTTCTATACCTGACTCCTCTACTCCTTTTGCTTTATTTTGCAGGTGTTTCTATTGCATGTGGAGGGCCTAAGTCGAGCCAATGTTCGATCTGGGGTACTCCTTCGGGTTCTCAAGAGGTGCCACCGGTATCAGATCCGGTGCAGGGAGCTTAGTGAGCGCATAAGGGATGATCCCTGTAACCAGGAGCTGGTTGGGGAGTTAGCGCGGAAGGAGCTGCAGAGGAGCCAGGCGCTTGGTCGTGCTGAGGCTCTGGAGGAGCGGCCGCGTCAGGTGAGTGACGAGCTTGAGGCTGGAAGGAGGGCGTCATTGGAGAGCGAGCTTCTATGCTTGGCTAGGGTGACGGAGGTCACCTCGGAGTGGAGCGGGAAAGTTGCCGCGCTGGAGGGGGAAGTGGACGACCTAAAGCGCAAGCTGGCTGAGGCTTCTGCCCGGATGACCGAACTTGAAGGGATAATCTGTGCCAACGATTCCCAACTATCGTTGGTGAGGGTCGCCGCCTCTTTCAGAGAGAGTGGCCTCAAAGAGCGGATCCGGATACTGGAGCGGAATTCTTAGGATGCCGTGGGGCAGATTGCACTCCTTGAACAAGAGAATCGACGCATCCAGGAACAGTCCGCGTGCATGGGTAGCTCCCGTAAAGCTTGAGTTTACGCCGAGCCTCAACGGGACATATATAAACATTTGCTCGAGGCCGGTATGATCTCTAAAGATACCTTCGAGGGGGCGCGTCAGATGGCATGGGAAGCCCATGAGGAATGCAGCTTTGACGCCGTGACGCAATACATCGATGATGTCCCTGGTGGGAGCTTAGCCGAAGCTGGGATTGATGGGGGCGTCGCAGATGCCGGTGGGGGCGTAACTGACGACGGAGCGGCGCAGGCCGGCGATGGTGGGACTGGCGCGGATGATGATATTGGCAATCCCGAGTTAATTGATGATTAGTTGATAATGCCTTCTTTGATTGTTGCCGTGTGTGGCTATTTTTTCTTCCTCTTTTTTTTGCTTGATTGATTGTTATGGTTTGCTTCAGACAATACTTGCATCGGGGCGGACGGGCGTGGCCCATGTCCATCTGTTTTAATTGAGGAAGGGGGAATTCCCCCTTTTCACGTTGTTCACTTGTTGCTCGCTTCACTTTATGTTTTCCTTTAGTATTGTCATTAAGTGTTCCGGATCGAGGGCTCGTAGCCCGAGTTTTACTTCAACTGTCGTCAAATTTAAGTTGGCAAGGGCTCATGGCCTGAGTCCCAATTCAACCGTAGTTGAACGTCGTTGATTCTTTTTGAGTCGAGGGTTCGTAGCCCGAATTTTTACATCAACTATCGTTGAATTTAAGTTGGCGAAGAATTATGGCCTGAGTCCCAGTTCAACTGTAGTTGAACGTCGTTGATTCTTTTTGAGTCGAGGGCTCATAGCCCGAGTTTTTACTTCAACTATCGTTGAATTTAAGTTGGCAAAGGCTCATGGCCTGAGTCCCAGTTCAACCGTAGTTGAACGTCGTTGATTCTTTTGAGTCGAGGGCTCACAGCACGAATTTTTACCTCAACTATCGTTGAATTTAAGTTGGCGAAGGCCCATGGACTGAGTCCTAGTTCAACCGAGTTGAACGTCATTGATTTTTTTTAGTCGAGGGCTCGTAGCCCGAATTTTTACTTCAACTATCGTTGAATTTAAGTTTTGGCGAAGACTTATGGCCTGAGCTCCAGTTCAACCGTAGTTGAACGTCGTTGATTCTTTTGAGTCGAGGGCTCATAGCCCGAGTTTTTGCTTCAACTATCGTTGAATTTAAGTTGGCGAAGGCTCATGGCCTTAGTCCTAGTTCAACCGTAGTTGAACGTCGTTGATTCTTTTGAGTCGAGGGCTCATAGCCCGAATTTTTACTTCAACTATCATTGAATTTAAGTTGGCGAAGGCTCATGTCCTGAGTCCCAGCTCAACCGTAGTTGAACGTCGTTGATTCTTTTGAGTTGAGGGCTCATAGCCCAAATTTTTACTTCACAATTGTTGAATTTAAGTTGGCGAAGGCTCATGGCCTGAGTCACAGTTCAACCGTAATTGAACGTCGTTGATTATTTTGAGCCGAGGGCTCATAGCCCGAATTTTTATTGAGATGAATCGGGCTTGCTCTCGTTGGGTTCACAGCCCTTCGTTCCTTGTTTTCCCTTTGCTTCTGACTTCAGGAAAAGCTACGCACTCTTGCTATGAAATCCCCACAGACGGTGCTAAATTGTTTGGCTCATAATGTTTACAAGCATTCATGAACTCAAAGCAATTGTTAAAGATAAAGGGCCAATCATAGCAGGTCGTAACATAACAGAAATTCAATAAGGGAAAAGACAACAGAAACATATATAGAGACAAGAGAAGATATTTAGTGATCTTTATTCATGATAATGTATTAATCTGTCTCTCCATGAAGAGGTTCAGATCCTTACAATCATGTTTTCATAGATCTACTGTTATTCTGTGTTTGTTTTGGTATTGGGTTCTCACTCTGCGTTGTACTCTGTATTTCTTAGAGCTCCCATGGGGAGAGAGTGGAGACTCCGTTTTTCTCATGCCTGCCTCTGTATTTATAGGTCTTAGTTATACTAGTTGACTTTTCTTGGAGATCGAGTCCGTGTCAGGAGATTATTGCGGGCATACCCGGGAGGCGTCGACCTTGGCCAAAGCTTCTAGGCAGACACGAATTACATCTTGTGATCGGGGGCGACCTCGCATATTGTGACGTTCGCGCTAGTCGAGGGAGGCCTCGCCTCTTGTTGCGTGAGTTTGGGTCGAGGGGGATGATTAACCCGCTTGATTATTATACGGTCGAATTATAGCTCATACAACCTTCATTGGCCTTGCAAGTACATACACTGATCAGATTCAAACAAGAAGATAAATTAGAGAGGGATGGGTAAAAAAAACTTGTCCACCAATTCCACATAGTCCACACATGGGAACACATGTTGCCGGAGAAGCAAAGGCGATGGAAGAAGAAAGAAGAGGTCCACATAGACAATAGTTTATCATAGGCAATGTCATATTCAGGCCACCTATTCTTGAAAGAGAGATGATGAAGAACAACAAGAAAGTGACCTTGAGAGAGAGAAAGAGAGAGAGTGTGTGTGTGAGAGACGGGGACCATGAAGGCAAGGAAAGACAATAACTTAAACACCCTTTATTAGTTAAAGGGAATAAGGGTTCTTCAAGATGGTGACACTTCTTGTGGTGGTGTGAACTATGACATCTCACATCCTCATGCAACTTGCAAGATTAAAATAAAAGTCAATTTCCTGTCTAGGCTAGTGTATGAAAAACATTATTTGATAAACATCTCGCCCAAATTAACAAATCCAATAATTCACGCGCCTATCTTTTATTAGAAGAAAATGCCAAACTATTAAGCACATTTATTTATTACAAAAATTAAGGAACTTATTAATTACTCCGTATGTTCCAATTTAAATAAGGGAAAAGGCCTACAAATCTCACTCAACTCTATGAAATGGTTTATCTATGTCATTCGTTAAAAAAATTACTATTTTTATGCCACTATCGTTAAAGAAATGGCTCATCCATATCATTATTGACTAATGGCTCAATTTTTATTTGGTCCATCCTTGCAACTTCCGTTAGTCAATAATGGCATGGATGGACCATTTCATTAACGGCAGTGGCATGAAATGAACATTTTTTTAATGGATGGTATAAATAGACCATTTCTAAAAGTTTGGTGGCATTTTTAGACCTTTACTTTTCTTATTAGTCCGTTCAAGAAAGAATGACATATTTCTATCATTGGAAGTAATTCAACTTTCAACTTTTATTTTTACCCATTTTATCCTTATTGAGAAGATTTTAAAAATCGCACAAATGTCATGGTCTCATAAAGTTTTTACCCCTTAAGCTTTTTATACCACAAATTTTTAAAAAGTAAAAAAATAAATTCGTACCGAGTCAAACTACCTTATCTTAATTGAAATAGAGGGATTAACTATTTCGAGGAATAGTTCAACTATCTAATTATGGTATAACCTATAAAGGTATCCAAAAACGAGAACATTAAATGAAAATCCAGTAGTATTCGAAGTTGATGTTGAGAAAACAAGAAACAAATATATATACATACATGTAAAGAAAAAGGAAAGGGGATTATGTAAGATTGTTTTCCTACTTTATGAAGGCACAAGTGGTGCAGTTAAATTGAACTAACTCTTTTGATACATGTGTCTGAAAACGAATAATGAAAATGCATATATATATATACGGTCCCCTCAAGACCTCTCTGAGACTATGACTTTAATGGTAAAGAGGGTTTTGCATGAAATGAATGAAGGTAGTCGTTGTTGTTGATGTTTCTTTGTTGGGGTTTGCTATGAGATGTGAATTTCAAAGACAGGTTTTTGGGGCTCCACTTCCATTGAGATGGTGCAATCCATTAAAGAGAAGAAACGAGTGAACATCCATTTAAACACAATACTAAAAACTTGTTCAATTATGGCAAACCGTCTCATCTTTATTTATGTCCAATGAGATAGAGGCTATTCTTTTGTTTTTTCTTTTTCTTTACTAGAGGATAGTGACTACTCTTGCCATGACAAAAGTAAAGAAAAGGTTTATATTAAAGAAAAAAGGGCAATTGTAATGATTTAACCAGATTTCCTATATGGTTATTTTCATCTTGTATATTTTCGTTACCCAACAAATTTAGCGTTTCCACCAGAATCGAAGAAAATATTTCTAGTTTATTTAATTCTTAGGTGCATCTTCTTGTTAATAAAAATTCAAGAGCAAATAAACTTTTTTATTCTGATTTATCAATATATTTCTCCAATTCAAAATGTGTAGATAGAGAAAAGTCCTTATATACATTTAATGTAATTCTACACGATACATACAACATGATGTGGATATCTGGAGCAGAGAAAATAAATTAAAGAATATAGATTTGAAATAACTTTTGGTTGGACAACTGAAAATTTAGGCAATTGTATTAACTATTAACTAGAACAGAAAAAAGACCAATTCGTTTGGGGGGGGGGGGGAATGTTAAATATAAGTCAAACATTATATTCTTATATAATTGCCAATGCATCACCTTTTGAAAGATGTGCTCTACCCTTGTGTTGTAATAACCAAACTATTGTTTTTATTAATACAACACCCCCGGTATAGCTGAGAAAATTTATTTAAAAAAAAGGAAAGCTAAAATGTAGATTTCTTACAAAATGATAAACCATATAAATGGTGAGTACAAAATTACATACATTTGAGGGATGTACAATAACAGCTGATCCTTTATATAACATCCATAACTGAAAGGCTGTACAAAGAGGATGAATTGAAGATCTTCAATTTATCCTCTTTGCCGAGCCTTTTAGTTATGGATGTTATAAAGGATCAGTTGTTATTTAGAATGGAGGATCAGGCTTTTAAACCCAATCCCAGCCTTCCCAAAGTAGAAAACTTAAGAAACACAAAAATGGCAAATTAAAATTTCTCCTATGACCACACTGCCGACCACCGTTACCATAAACCTACTGCCTCCGGACCACCAACCGCCCTCTTGGTCGGAGGTAGCATTGCAAGGTTAGGTTCTCTCCTACGAGTTTACTATGGACAACAACAATGTGATATTGATAGTCCAAAAGTCGACTCACATTGCCAGAGTAACAGTAGAAGACCTGAACAAAGCACTAGTGGTGTTTGGGCTTCTCATCTGGCACTCAATGGCAACCTCAGACAGCCCATCGCCAATTTCAGACCCCCAAGCCCTCAACAACCACATTCTCCAAAGTTTCCTTCAATTACCCTTCTTCCCAGACCTAATGAAGGAGGACCCAGCATTAGAGCCAATCTTTACCTAGATCGAGTCCACAGTGACTCCATCAACGCCCACTCCAAAGAAAACAAGCAGACCACCCCCTCTCCACAACATCCAGCAAGGAGTTTCCAAAGCCCTCGACATGATGAAAAGCAAGGAAATAACGTTGGAGATGGAGCCAACGTACCAAACACCAAGAACGGAGTCGATTATCATGGATTTAGTGATATCAATAGAGTTCAACCTTCAAGTCAGTGAAATTGTAGTGGCACTTTGACCCAAAACAATGTAGAAATGTGGTTTGAGCCTAGTCTCACCTCAAACCATGGGCCAATTCAAACTATTGATCAACCTCGCTCCCATTATGAGTCTGAAGAGGAAAACCCCAGTGGTGCCTTCTATGACGAAATTCCGGGGGGGGAGGGGGGGAGGGAAGGGAAGGGGGGAGAACCCACTCATCCCCCATGTTTCTAATGATGAACTACTTCATATGAAATGTTAGGGGCAGGAATAGTTCGGAATTCAGAAGGCACTGCACTGAGATGGTCAAAATGCATAAGCCGTCTATTCTGGTTCTTCTCGAAACCAAGATGGTAGATAACCAATCCTTGGCCGCTGCCCTTGATTTTGATATGATCATACAATCACCAATGGTGGGGCTTGCTGGTGGGATAGTATTTATGTGGAAGGAAGATGAGGTTGTTGAGGAAAAAGTGGCCACCACACCCCAAGGTATTCATGTAATGGTGCAGGTACGACGAAATCACCTCCCCCCTGGCTTTTTTCGATAATCTATGCTAGTAATTTATTGGTAGAAGTGAAAGCTCTGTGGGATCAACTAATCACGATCTCCACAACCTTAAACAACAACTGGTTCATAGGGGGAGACTTCAATGAAGTCTCGAAGGCTAGGGATAAGTTTTGGGGGAATCCTATTAACCTAAGCCGTAGTAATCACTTATGGAACTGCATTAATAGATGCCAGTTTATTGACCTAGTGTATAAAGGTAATAAGTTCACCTGGACAAATTAAAGTTACAAGAATAGAAACGCCCTAATCCTAGAAAGAATTGACAGGTGTTTTGCTAATGAGGAATGGATTGATCAATACCTTGAGGCAACTGTGCAACACCTGCCTAGGACCCACTTAGACGACTATCCTCTAAAAATCCAAATGGAAAGCCTACCAAGATCCTTAATTGAAAAACCATTCAGATTTGAAACAATGAGGGCTAGTCACCTCTCTTTCCCCAATGTCATCAGTCAAGCCTTTTCAGGCCTAGCACCTCTAATCCAGTCCACTGCCAAATTTCAAGAACTGGCATCCACTTGGAACTATCAAGTCTTTGGAAACATTTTCCATAAGAAAAAAAGACTTATACCCAGAATTCATGGCATCCAGAACTCCCCCAGCTACGACTTCAGTAGCTTTCTCCT
Source organism: Nicotiana noctiflora (assembly GCA_032618575.1). Taxonomy (NCBI): domain Eukaryota; kingdom Viridiplantae; phylum Streptophyta; class Magnoliopsida; order Solanales; family Solanaceae; genus Nicotiana; species Nicotiana noctiflora. Next base: position 503,799 of record JASVEL010004705.1, on the reverse strand, counting down.
TCAGCCTGAGAGTGACCTCAGTGAGGAGCTAAACAGCATACTCAAAAATGCGGAAGACTATCTGTATGGGTCATAATTCGATCACACAACAACCAACTAGATTAACCATTCCTTTCGACTGATATAAACGTAATAAGCGGCGAGACCGCCCTGACCAAGAGTATTACTCGCATCCGCCCCGAACTTAGGCCGGGGTCGATACTTTCCGTGTACGCCCGAAGTAATTCCCTGAAGTGGACCCGATCCCCAAGAAAGTCAACTCGTACAGTAATTGTCTATAAATACAGAGGTAGGCATCAGAAAAAGCTCTCCACTCTCTCCCATGAGTGCTCTAAGAAATAAAGAGTACAACACAAAGTGAGAACTCAACACCAAAAAGACAGAATAATGTTAGATCTATGCATGTAAACATGATTGTAAAGATCTGAACCTCTCCATGGAGAGGCAGATTAATCCGTTATCATGAATAAAGATCACTAATATCTTCTATTGTCCATACAAATGTTCCCATTATCTTTTCCCTTATTAAATTTCAGATACGTTACGACTTGCTATGATTCGCCCTCCATTTTCATTAATTGTTTCTAATTCATAAATGCTTGTAAACATTATATATATATATATATATATATATATATATATATATATATATATATATATATATATATGATTGCCTGTGTGAAACCCTAACCGAAGATTATTGCAGATAAGATATCATGCCAAAATCATGTTATATCTATGATAATTAGTATTACTAGTTACTAGTTAGTAATTGGTAAATAAGGAAAGCCGTTACACTTGTAGCAGTTGAAGCAGAAATAAAAGATATACGTAAAGGAAATACCCTCTTGTTAGAGCACTTGTAATAAATGAACCTGCCTCTTGTTACAAATCTAATTTCAGTGATATTTATGGTTTTTCCCCTCACGATTCATGAAAAAGAAACAGAGTAACATCCAAATAATGCAGTTTTAGTAATCTTTTATATTTTACATCCATTTACAGGACCACCGACGACTAGCCAAAAAATAAGAAAATAAAACAGAAAATAACAAACAGTAATAAAGATGAATCACCAACTATAAGTACCTGGTCCTGCTAGAGATGGACCCAGAGAAATAGCTAATACTCCGTTTCAATTTATGTGAACCTATTTGACTGGGCACGGAGTTTAAGAAAAGAGAGAAGACTTTTAATCTTGTGGTGTAAAATGAGACACCTTTATTTTGTGTGGCTATAAATCATTGCATAAAGGTAAATTGTTTCCAAATAAGGAAAGAGGTCATTCTTTTTGGCACGGACTAAAAAAGAAATAGGTTCACATAAATTGAAACGGATGGAGTATGTCTTTTTCTCTTATTCTTCCAACTAAAGTTGCATGTACAAGATCTATTTGGGAAATTAATTCAAAACCTAGTTAGCTATTTTTGAAGTCCTATTGATTGGGAAAATATATTCTGTAGTCCAGAATTTGTCTCATTTGTTCACTATGGCCCTAAAGTGGAATGATTTGAAATTAATTGAGGTAGGTAAGGGCAAATGTTTTAATAAAATTGACAGATACCGAACTAAAAGAACTAAATGTGGATTTCACGTCCAAACTTGGTAATTATATTGCATCTTTGGAAATATTTCTCATTCACTAAAAGAAGAAATGGTGATTTGTGGCAAATATACATGTTAATAATAGAGCAATTAAGCAAAAAGATATATTTTGGTGTAGATATTATTCAGGCATAAGAGAGATAAATGTCTTGTGTTTTAAGAAAGTTGGACATATAAATATTTTAGTTGTGTGAAATGCACAAATTTTTAAAGAGATTTGTTATTATGATACATTGGACACCAACCTAATTAAGCTTCATGAAATCTTTTTATTAGCTTAATGGACGATGTTTCTTTATTTCAATTTCCAACCATATATAGTAGCAGTGAATGCTAATTTCCAATCCACATTTGATACGTGAATTATCAATTGCACTGATTTGTTACTTCAATAAATGCCATGTCATATATATATATATATATATATATATATATATATATATATATATATATATATATATATATATATATATATATATATATATATATATATATATATATCAGTTGTTACATGGGTGGTTTATGTCACCTGAATTCTGCCCGAATTTCACCTCCGTGCGGCAGTCAACCCTAGCCTTGACTTCAGCCTTTCCAACACTTAGTTTTAGTTTAGGGAAGCTTGAACTTAGAATGAAAATAGGCAGCAAAAAAAGTAAGAAAGCACACATGATATACAAGTATTTCTTTTCAATTAGTATTAATATGTGAATAAAAGAACACAATAGTCAATCCAATGGCTAAGATCACAAATTCCCTAACTCCCTACCCCAAACTGATTTATCCAACCTTAGAAAATGAATTAGACGAATTTTGTCATATATATATATATATATATCACATATTTTTAAGAAGGAAATTTATAGCAATTAGTCATAAGAGTTTTTTCGTACGATAGAATACATATCACTCTTTAAACATTTCACTTCATTAACATTAGCACCAAATGAGAGTGTAGAAGAAATGTAAAAAAGGTAAAAATGATTTCATATTTTTCTAAAACATCAAATATTTTAAATTGATCAAACAACTTTACTTTGTTAAAACGAATAGTATTCGATACTGAACAAAGTATTTGTTCGACAATTAGGAAGTACGAATTAATTGTACAGGTAGATACTTTCAAGATGCGCTATTAATTAAAAATATTCAAATTAGAAGAAAATAAATAAAAATAAAGCTTTAGGATGCACCAAATATTTTGTGGGACTTTGAAAAGTCTCATGAATCACACAAATATGTTGAAGGGGTCAGCTCCAATTATCGTTGGATCAGAACACTTCATTTATCTTTAGACCCTCTGAACCCCCTCCCACCCCCGCACCCCCCCTTCTTCCCCTTTACTCACTCCCCTGTCTTCTTTCTAACTCAAGAAATATAGACAACAACAAACTCCTTTGCTTCTGCTTTAGCCTTCTACTCTTTTTACTTCCAAGCTCTGATTTCTAGCTTTTTGTTAATTTTCACACAGACACGTACAAGATTCATGGAGAAAACAGACAGAGAAACTCGTGATTTCATGAACGTGGAATCCTTCTCTCAGCTACCCTTTATTCGACCAGCACCAGCTAAAGAAAAGGCCATTAGGCTTTTTGGCAAAGAATTTGGTGCTGCTGGTGACTCCATGGCTGCAAGAGATGAGTCAGAATCCACTGAAACAAACCCTAGCCAAGAAGAAATCAAAGACCATACTAGCAACAACAGTGAGAGCAATCGAAAATTCGAGTGCCATTATTGTTGCAGGAATTTCCCGACTTCACAAGCACTAGGAGGACATCAAAATGCTCATAAGAGAGAACGCCAGCATGCTAAAAGAGCTCATCTTCAATCTGCAATGGTACATGGTGGTTTAACAGAGGCAAGTATTTATGGAATAATGAATTACCATCGTCTTGGTAGTGCACCAACAGCAGCTTATCATCATCACTACACAACAAACAATATTAACAGTGCTACTAGGTTTTATGGAAGCCACCACCATGTTAATACTACTGTTACTACCCCTTATAATTCTCATCAAACTCCTATAAACGGAAGTCCTTTAGCTTTATGGAGGATTCCTGCAGCAACTAGTGTTCATCATACTTCTTCGTCTTCGCCTAATTTTGGCCGTGAACGATCGATGAATATGCAGCCATTGCCAGTGTTTGCTGCTAATACTGAGGATTTCAAGTCTTCTTCAATCATCAACAGCTCAAGTTCTCAAAGAGGGTTCGGATATGAAACAAAGGCAGGAGTTAAAGATCACGTGAGTTTAGATCTACACTTGTGAATTACTAGTACTCTAATCTAAAGCTAATTAAAATTCATTAATCTTGAGGACCAAAGTTTCTGTTTTTCTCCATCAGTTCATGCAGGATATTTAAAGCTTTTGTTATTCATGACCGACAATTTTAAGAATTACCACTGCTTTAATTAGCCTGCCTCCTTGAATTTTCAGAAAGAAGATCGAAGACGTTATGTAAACGAAATGATTTTAGTATATGCAATTCTCTCTTTGCTCTTCTTTTTCTTTTATCAAATGTAAAGCAAGTGAACATCCATGAAGTGACTAAATTCTTGAATCTCACCCACTAAAGATTTGCTTAGGACTTAATATACAATTATAAATAATTGTGAACAGAGGCGAGGCGGATCTAGGATTTATACTCTATGAGTTCAAGTTTTAAAATTTTTAGAATTGGGTACTATTTTTGTAACTTTAATAAAGTTTTTTTGTAAATTTTAATACGCGTCCCAAATTACACACTACTTCCGCCGCTTTATCGTGAATAATAAGTGAAATTAGTAACTGCAATATATAGCAAGGTTTTCTGCTGCAACAGGTGCGTTGATTGGGTACATTTTACACAATATAAGTTTATATTAAATATGATGGTATGCACATCTGAGGAGAGTGGTACACCTAGTTCTTGTTTTGTGTGTGTACGAGTTCTTGGGCCAACGGTGTAGGTTACCTGGGCTAGCTACTTATGAGCAAGTTATGTTAGATCCATAGACAGATATGAAAATACCTTAGAGAATGAAATGTGGGGAAAAATTGATGAGGTTACATGTTTTTTTGCATAAAATGTATAAAGAAAGAAAACATCAGGTTGTTCTGGTATAACTGATTCACATACTTTAATGAACATTCTTCTTCTTCCTCTCATTTAGAGTGAGAGAGATAGATATTTAAGCGTACATGCATGGAACTGTAGCTATCAGATGTTAAATCTTGTCTGTAGAGATTAGTTAGGGATTTATGACGATAAGGAGTTCAGAAAACAGACAGTTTGAAGTTTAAAGGCTTGAATATTAGCGACATAAGATGCTAAGGAGTTGATGAAACCAAGAATACCAAGTTTATAGGGTTGAAAATTCATGTTTGTAACGCGAGTACATGTTCCTTTGTCGTTAACCAATAGTCTCTGAAATTGGATTTCTTTAGTAGGGGGCGCTAAAACCCCTTATTCCGAATTATTCTAACATAGATACCTTGAAAGACAAAAAAGAACCCATATTTCCAAAACAACAATGGGACTATTAGGAACTTGACAAAACCTTATAGAATATACAACAACAACCCACATGTAGGTTATATGGAGGTTAGAGTGTACGTGGACGTTACTCGTACTTCGGAACAATAGTAAGGCTATTTTCAGGAGACCCCGGCTCAGACATAACAACAACAAAACACTAAAAAACAGAATCGGTATGTAGAATATATATATCGAATTTTATGTCCAGAGATAACTTCTTTCCTAATTTTCGTCCCTCCTTTTCTCTTATTTGGGACACTACAAATATCTATCTGTCGGTGCTGGGAAGCTTACCCAAGAATAGTCATCTCCTACTATTAAAATCTGGTCGTTCAAGCTGCAGTTCGTCGATTAATTACCGTCCTAGTTTCTTGTAGGATAAACTATTTTTGTGTAGGGTACGTACTCGAATTTGAGCTAAGCCGAGATAGTTTAAAGGGAGAAAAGTAAAAGCTATTAAAAAATATATATGTGTACTATTTAGTTTTCTCTCTATTCTGTAGCCAAACTTGCTAGTAATTGGCCTTGTCTCAAAAGTGCGCCCGACTATCTTCCACTACTGCAGATGCAACAGTGAGGTACTTGGGGTGTGTGTGGGGAGGGTGGAGATTAGAGGAAAATAATGATAACACAAGGACTTGATAAACAATGATCGATTTCACAGGTTTGCGTTTCCCATCAACAATTTATACATTTCCTGCCAGAAGTAGTATATAGTTAAGTGGACTCTTAACCAAAAAAGAAGTGGAGTCGTATATAGTTGTAGCATAGGAAGAGGAAGACAATCTCTGGGCTTACAATAACTCAAAGGAAGTACTAAGGCATGTGATTCTGCTTCAATCTATATGTTGGTACTTGGTTGTGACAGCAGCGCGTAGCATTCAAGTAGCTAGGTTAAGTGGCTAAGATGATTGGATACGTGCATAATTCTGTGCCTTATACGGGGAAGCTCTGCAATACTATAAATAGAGGGGTACGGATCTTTGCATGTCAAGCTTTGTGCAACTAACATACTACTTCATGAAGGACAAAATTTCAATTGACAGTATAAGTATTGACATTGAGAAATGAAGTTATATCTGCGTTTTCCTTTTTCTCTCTCTCTCTTAACTGTCCTTTGCGTTGCTGACAGCGAACACATTTTATTAATCACTTTGTACCTCGTCTGTCGATTAAGTCATGAACCAATAATATCACAACTGCCGTACTCCTCTTGTTGTGTAACAAGTAAAATGTTATTTTTTTAAAATTAAATGTTAGTTGAACATTTGAGCAAAAGTGCAGTACTAAGTTAAAAAGTCAAAATACATAGTTTACTCATCGACCTTATATTCAAATTTCTCTTACACATGTATTCAATAGAGGAACAATATTATACACTCAATCTTTTTAAAATGTGTCAATAACACACCACGTATGACCAGTCCAATAAGACAAGTCCTTGTCTAAATGGACAGTGCTAAAATCTAACACATGGGATGAATCACCGTGATACTTCTAAAGCATGGACATATGAAACACTAGATGCATGGATGATAAGCTCGACAGTAACGCATGTTTGTAGGCTAATTCTCTGTCACGACCCGGATTTTCCCCCAATATCGGGATCGTGATGGCGCCTACTCGTGGTAGCTAGGCAAGCCACTGTATTCATACTATCCTATTTTTAACACAATTTTAATTAAATAAATGCGGAATACTTTATCGAATATGGAAATAATAAATCACACGGTAAAAATCATACTGAAATCCTCTACCCAAGACTTGGAGTCACCAACTCACAAACTACTATGGAATACTACACATAAAAGTCTGAAGGAAATATAACATAATTCTGTTTGTCTCGAAACAATGAGACTACAGCTATTAACATAATTAAAGAAAGAGACGCCGGGCCTGCGGACGTCTGCAAGCTACCTCGGTCTCAAATGTGATCAACTCCCACGCGATCTATTTATTTCTGCTGCTGCTGCTGCTACTCCTGATCGTAACCTGGACCTGTGCAAAAACGCACAGAAGTGTAGTATCAGCACAACCGACCCCATGTGCTGGTAAGTATCTGGCCTATCCCGGCGAAGTAGTGACAAGCCTAGGACCAGACACTCACATAAACCTGTGCAATTCAATATATATACGTGTACCACAAAATAACAAGAAATAATCAAGTATTAACACAATAAGGAATATCTTAAAGAATTCAACAATTAACCACAGGTTAATAATTTCACAAGGAAAAACAAAGTGTAATGTAAACACAAATAATATCAATTCAAGGAATAGCAAACAATTGCACGGCATCACCCTTCGTGCTTTTACTCTCATCCTCACATCCAAAGTACGGCATGATCCTTCGTACATGGTTCAATAATAGGGCACGGCATGATCCTTCGTGCATAATCAATAAAACATGGCACGGCATTAACCTTCGTGCATAATCAATAATAAACATGGCACGGCATGATCCTTCGTGCATAATCAATAATAAACATGGCACAGCATCACCCTTCGTGCATTATCTCTCTTCCTCACCCAAATAACAATCACAGTTAAGGGCAAAGAAAGAAACAGTAATTCATAAACCGTCCCATCAAGGGAAATCAATAATTTTCTTCACAACAAGTCCTAACAAGGAAGAATAATAATATTTCATCTGTAATATATCTCAAATAATCATTTTCCCAAAGACTCACGGTCATACTAGACGCCAGTGTATGGATGCTCGTCACCACAGCCCATACACCGCACTCGATCACATAACACATAACACATAATCCTATTCCCTCAAGCTAGGATAGAACAAACACTTACCTCGAAAGTTTACGAACGATTCAATCCGTAGCAATGCCTTTTCCTTTTGAATTTGACTCCAATCCAATCGTATCTATACACAATTGATTTAATATCATCAATTCTACTTAACAAACTAGTTCATATTGCTAAATATGGTTTTCACAACATTCTGCCCGAAATAGTAAAAACCGACCCCGGGCCCACATAATCGAAACTCAAGTTTCGAACCAAAATAATTTCACCCAATCTTCCATGAGTTCAAATATACAATTTGTTCTTAAGTCCGACTCCAAAACGAGGTCTAAATCGCAAATTCTTTGAAAGCCCTAACTATACCCATTTCTCCAATTTTCAACCAATTTATACATGTTTAAGCCTAAGGATTTGATTGATGTTGATGAAAAATGAAGAAAATGAGTTAACAATACTTACCCAATGAACTTTGATGAAGAAATGCCTCAAAATCGCCTAAAATGTTGTGGAGAAAAGAGTTGAACAGAAATGGGATTTTTATCCCGTTTCTGTTCTGTTTCTGTCTTAAATTCACTGGGCGAAAATTTACTCTATGCGATCGCAGGGCCTGTGATGCGATCGCATAGAAGGAAAATGGGGACAGCAAAATTACTCTATGCGATCGCGGAGGTCTTATGCGATCGCATGGAAGGAAATGAATGAACTGAAATTACTCTATGCGATCGCAGGGAATGGTACGCGATCGCATAGAAGGAAATTCTGGGCCTCAGTCTTACTCTATGCGATCGCGAAGGACAGTATGCGATCGCATAGGAGGAAAAGTGGAAGCTATGCGATCGCATGGTATCTATTGCGATCGCACAGAAGGAATTTGGGACCTCTAATCTTTGCTCTATGCGATCGCAGCTACACCTATGCGATCGCATAGAACAAAATCCCCTGCAGAAACAGCAGAATTTCTGCTGTGTTTTTCAAATCCGAAAACACCCCGAACCACCTCCGAAACACTCCCGAGCCCTCGGGGCTCCAAACCAAATATGTATACTAACTCAAAAACATCATACGAACTTGCTCGCGCGATCAAATCACCAAAATAACATCATTAACAAGGAATTTAGCCTTAAAACTCAAGAATTCTCTAAAATTTCATAATTTCCAAAATTTCCAATTTAAGGCCGAAACACGTCAAACGACGTCCGTTTTCAACCAAACTTTACAGGAAGCGCTTAACCAATATATATGACCTGTACCGGGCGTCGGAACCAAAATACGAGCCCGATACCAGTACTTTTTAATCAAAATTCAGTTTCATTTTCCTTAAACATTTTCAGAAAACAATTTAACAGAAAAATTCTTTTACCGGGGTTCTAGACCTCGGATTTCAATTCCGGACATATGCCCAAGCTCCATATTTTTCTACGGATTTTCTGAAATAGTCAAATTACGGATCCGGGTCCGTTTACCAAAAATGTTGACCAAAGTCAACCATATCAATATTAATATCAAAATTCTTCTACTTTTTCACATATTTCACATATTTCAACATAAATCTTTTTCCAGCTTTGTGCCCGGACTGTGCACGCAAATCGAGGCAACTATAAATGAGGTTTTCAAGACCTCAAAAGCTCGGAATGATTAAATAAACAAGTGATGACCCTTTGGGTCGTCACAATCTCCACCTCTAAAACAACCGTTCGTCCTCGAACGGACAAAAGAAAGAAGTACCGAGTCAGGAAACAAGTGTGGGTAACGGCTCCGCATATCAGACTCGGACTCCCAGGTCGATGCCTCAGGAGGCTGACCTCTCCACTGAACACGCACAGAAGGATAACTCTTCGACCTCAGCTGTCGAACCTGCCGGTCTAGAATAGCCACCGGCTCCTCCTCGTATGATAGATCATTGTCCAATTGGACAGTACTGAAGTCTAACACATGTGTGGGATCGTCGTGGTATCTCCGAAGCATAGATACATGAAAAACTGGATGCACGGCTGATAAGCTAGGCGGCAAAGCTAATCTGTAAGCCACCCCTCCCACTCTGTCTAGAATCTCAAATGGACCAATATACCTAGGGCCGAGCTTGCCCTTCTTCCCAAACCTCATCACGCCCTTCATAGGCGACACCCGGAGCAATACTCGTTCACCAACCATGAAATCTACATCTCGAACCTTACGATCCGCATAAGTCTTCTGCCTAGACTGAGCTGAACGCAATCTCTCCTGAATAGTCTTGACCTTATCCAAGGCCTCCTGAACTAAGTCTGTACCCAACAACCTAGCCTCTCCCGGTTCAAACCATCCTACTGGTGATCGACATCGCCTACCATACAACGCCTCATACGGAGCCATCTGGATGCTAGATTGGTAACTGTTATTGTAGGCGAACTCTGCCAATGGCAGAAACTGGTCCCACGAGCCTCCGAAATCAATAACACAGGCTCGAAGCATGTCCTCAAGAATCTGAATAGTCCTCTCGGACCGGCCATCCGTCTGAGGATGAAATGCTGTACTCAACTGAACCTGGGTGCCTAACTCCCGCTGGACCGCTCTCCAGAACCGCAAGGTAAACTGCGTTCCCCGATCAGAGATAATAGATACCGGCACCCCATGGAGACGAACAATCTCCCTAATGTAAACCTCCGCTAACCTCTCCGACGAGTAGGAGACAGATACTGGAATAAAGTGTGCTGATTTGGTCGGCCTATCAACAATGACCCAAATAGCATCAAATTTCCTCCGAGTCAAAGGAAGTCCAGTAACGAAGTCCATAGTGATCCGCTCCCATTTCCACTCGGGAATTTCAATCCTCCGGAATACACCACCAGGTCTCTGGTGCTCATATTTCACCTGCTGACAATTTAGACACCGAGCGACATACGCAACGATATCTTTCTTCATTCTGCGCCACCAATAGTGTTGCCGTAAGTCCTGGTACATCTTCGCGGCGCCTGGGTGAATAGAATACCGCGAACTGTGGGCCTCTGCTAAGATCAACTCTCGAATTCCTTCGACATTGGGTACACAAACTCTACCCTGCAATTTTAATACCCCATCATCATCTAGGTTTACCTGTGTGGCACCTCCCCGCTGTACTGTATCTCTCAACTCACGCAAATGAGGATCATCAAATTGCTTCTCACGGATACGCTCTAATAAGGAAGAACGAGCGACCGTGCAGGCTAACACTCTGCTAGGCTCAGAAATGTCTAATCTCACGAACCGGTTGGCTAAGGCCTGGACATCTAGAGCTAATGGTCTCCGATTGACCGGAATATATGCAAGACTACCCATGCTGGCATACTTTCTACTCAATGCATCGGCCACCACATTGGCCTTACCCGGGTGATATAATATAGTAACATCATAGTCTTTTAGCAACTCTAACCATCTCCGCTGTCGTAGATTCAACTCCTTCTGTTTGAACAAGTACTGTAGGCTTTTGTGATCAGTGTACACCTCACATGTCACACCATAAAGATAATGCCTCCAGATTTTTAAGGCATGAACCACTGCTGCCAACTCGAGATCATGAACCGGATAATTCTTCTCATGTATCTTTAATCGCCTCGAAGCATAAGCGATAACCTTACCATCCCGCATCAATACCGCTCCAAGCCCCGTACGAGATGCGTCACAATAAACCGTATAAGGCCCCGTACCGTAGGTAGTATCAACACCGGTGCTGTGGTCAAGGCCGTCTCGAGCTTCGAAAGCTCGCCTCACACTCCTCTCGACCACTGAAATTGAACACCCTTCTGCGTCAACCCGGTCATCGGGGCCGCAATAGAAGAAAACCCTCTACAAAACGACGATAGTAACCTCTGCTAATCCCAAGAAACTCCGGATCTCGATCACTGAAGCTGGTCGAGGCCAATTCTTGATGGCCTCAATCTTCTTCGGGTCTACCCGAATACCTTCCACGGATACAATATGACCCATAAATGCTACCGAACTCAGCCGGAACTCACATTTAGAAAATTTGGCATATAGTCGATTATCTTTCGCAGTCCGAAGAACCACTTCGAGGTCGTCGCTCGTGCTCTTCCCGGTCGCGGAGTACACCAGGATGTCATCTATGAAGACTATCACGAACGGATCTAAGTAAGGCCTGGAATACCCGATTCATCAACTCCATGAATGCTGCCGGGGCATTGGTCAACCCGAAGGACATGACCAAGAACTCATAATGCCCATATCTAAAGCGAAAGGTTGTCTTAGGAATGTCAGCCGCCCTGATCTTCAACTGATGGTAGCCTGACCTCAAGTCTATCTTAGAGAATACCCTCGCTCCCTGGAGCCGGTCAAACAAATCATCAATCCTCGGCAGTGGATATTTATTTTTGATAGTCACCTTGTTTAACTGCCGGTAATCAATACACATCCGCATCGAGCCATCCTTCTTCTTTACAAATAACACAGGTGCTCCGCAGGGGGAAACACTGGGCCTGATAAAGCCCTTCTCAAGAAGGTCCTGCAACTGATCTTTCAATTCTTTTAGTTCCGGCGGGGCCATACGATAGGGTGGAATAGAGATGGGCTGAGTACCCGGTGCCAGATCATTACAGAAATCAATATCCCTGTCAGGTGGCATGCCCGGCAGGTCTGAAAGAAAAACCTTAGGAAACTCCCGTGCAATAGGGACCGACTCAATGGAAGGAACTTCTGCGCTGGAATCACGAACATAAGCCAAATAAGCTAGACACCCTTCTCGACCATACGTCGAGCCTTAACATAAGAAATAACAGTGCGAACGGAGTGGCTTGAGGTACCCTTCCACTCTAATCGGGGTGATTCGGCAAGGCTAAGGTGACAGTCTTAGCATGACAATCAAGAATAGCATGGTATGGGGACAACCAGTCCATCCCCAATATGACATCAAAATCTACCATATCCAAGAGCAACAGATCAACACGGGTCTCAAGACCCCCAAATATAACTACGCACGCACGATGCACCCGATCGACTACAATAGAGTCACCCACTGGCGTAGCCACATAAACCGGAATATCCAGAGCATAGCTGGGCACAGCCAAATACGGTGCGAAGTAGGAAGACACATAGGAATATGTAGATCCCGGGTCAAATAATACTGAAGCACCTCTGCCACACACAAGAATAGTACCTGTAATCACAGCATCTGATGCCTCTGCCTCTGGCCTGGCTGGTAAAGCATAGAATCGGGGATCCGCACCTCCCCTCTGAGCTGCGTCTCTAGGACGACCATCAACTGGCTGACCTCTACCTCTCGCCGGACGGTCTCCACCTCTACGGTCTCGACCTCCACCTCTATAATCTCTACCCCCGCCTCCGGCTGGCTGGGCAGGCTGAGGTCAGCTGGGGCCTGAATCATAGGACGAGGACCTCGCTGCTGAGAGTTGCCCGCTGCTAGAGGGCAATTTCTGATAAAATGACCTGGGTCGCCACAACCGTAGCAACTCTTAGACTGATAGGGCTGCTGGCCCTGACGACCCGAATGGCCTCCACGAACACTCTGAAGAGGCTGAGCATTAATAAGAGACTGGTCTGAATAATGCCCCCGAGAACCACGATCACCTGATCCACCCTGTGAAGCCTGAAGGGCGGAATGAAAAGGCCTGGAGGACTGGCCTCTATCAAAGGATTCTCTGCTACCAGAGGAAGAACCACCAAATCTACCTGAATGACGAGGCCTCTTATCCGAAGAATAACCGCCTCCCCTAGCAAGAGCCATCTCAACTCTGCGTGCTGCATTGGCTGCCTCCTGAAATGATATGTCACTCCCCACGCCCATAGCCATCTGGAGTCTAATCGGATGATTAAGCCCATCTATAAACTTGCGGACCCTCTCCCGCTCAGTGGGAAGTATCACTACTGCATGACGAGCCAAGTCGATAAACCTCGTCTCATACTGTGTAACTGTCATAGTGCCCTGATGGAGGCGCTCAAACTGCCTCCGAAGTAAATCCCGCCGAGTAGTAGGGAGAAACTTCTCCATAAATAGTTCCGCAAACTGGTCCCATGATAGAGTTGGGGACCCTGCTGGTCGAGTCAAGGCAATAATCTCTCCACCAAGTCTTGGCGGATCCTGCAAGTCTGAAAGTACAAAAATCAACTCCGTTTGTCTCCACGATTCCCATAGTCTTGAGAATCTCATGGCAACTGAATAAAAAGTCCTGAGGATCCTCTGATGCGGTTCCACTGAAAGTAGTGGTAAATAGCTTGGAGAACCGATCAAGCCTCCATAACGAATCAGAAGTCATGGCCGTTCCATCACCGGCATGAGCTGTGGTACCTGACTGAGTAGCCACAGCTGGCTGAATTACTGGTGCCTGAGGCTGAGGAGCTACCGGCTCCGGAGTATGAGCAATAGGAGTCCGGGCCCCTCCTCCAGCCTGAGAAGTAGCTGGGGCAACTGATAATAGACCCGCTCTGGCAATGCTATCCATAAATCCCGCTATTCTGACCAAAGCATCCCGGAGATCCGGGGTAATCAAAGCCTCTCCTGGGACCTGAGCTGGGCCCACTGGAGCTGCTGGAACCGGAACCTCCTCATCCATCTCAATATGAGGCTCCACCTCTGGGGTAGCTGCCTGGGGCTGAGCTCTACCCCTACCACGGCCTCTAGTACGGCCTCGGCCCCTGCCCCTCACAGGAGCTGTCTGGGGCTCAGGCTGCTGGTCAGCGGACGAAGAAGTGCGTGTCCTTACCATCTGCGAAAGGACAGAATAGAAATTCAATCAGTAATCGAGGATCAAGTAGCACGACAAGAAAGAACAAATGAGAGACTTTTTCCTAACTCAATAGACTCTGGAGGACAAGTACAGACGTCTCCGTACCTACCTCTCAAACTCTACTAAGCTTGTTCGTGAGTGGTGAGACCTATGTAACCTAGAGCTCTGATACCAACTTGTCACGACCCGGATTTTCCCCCAATATCGGGATCGTGATGGCGCCTACTCGTGGTAGTTAGGCAAGCCACTGTATTCATACTATCCTATTTTTAACACAATTTTAATTAAATAAATGCGGAATACTTTATCGAATATGGAAATAATAAATCACACGGTAAAAATCATACTGAAATCCTCTACCCAAGACTTGGAGTCACCAACTCACAAACTACTATGGAATACTACACATAAAAGTCCGAAGGAAATATAACATAATTCTGTTTGTCTCGGAACAATGAGACTACAGCTATTAACATAAATAAAGAAAGAGACGCCGGGCCTGCGGACGTCTGCAAGCTACCTCGGTCTCAAATGTGATCAACTCCCACGCGATCTATTTATTTCTGCTGCTGCTGCTGCTACTCCTGATCGTAACCTGGACCTGTGCAAAAACGCACAGAAGTGTAGCATCAGCACAACCGACCCCATGTGTTGGTAAGTGCCTGGCCTATCCCGGCGAAGTAGTGACAAGCCTAGGACCAGACACCCACATAAACCTGTGCAATTCAATATATATATGTGTACCACAAAATAACAAGAAATAATCAAGTATTAACACAATAAGGAATATCTTAAAGAATTCAACAATTAACCACGGTTAATAATTTCACAAGGAAAAACAAAGTGTAATGTAAACACAAATAATATCAATTCAAGGAATAGCAAACAATTGCACGGCATCACCCTTCGTGCTTTTACTCTCATCCTCACATCCATAGTACGGCATGATCCTTCGTACATGGTTCAATAATAAGGCACGGCATGATCCTTCGTGCATAATCAATAATAGGGCACGGCATGATCCTTCGTGCATAATCAATAATAAACATGGCACGGCATGATCCTTCGTGCATAATCAATAATAAACATGGCACGGCATCACCCTTCGTGCATAATCAATAATAAACATGGCACGGCATCACCCTTCGTGCATTATCTCTCTTCCTCACCCAAATAACAATCACAGTTAAGGGCAAAGAAAGATACAGTAATTCATAAACCGTCCCATCAAGGGAAATCAATAATTTTCTTCACAACAAGTCCTAACAAGGAAGAATAATAATATTTCATCTGTAATATATCTCAAATAATCATTTTCCCAAAGACTCACGGTCATACTAGACGCCAGTGTATGGATGCTCGTCACCACAGCTCATACACCGCACTCGATCACATAACACATAACACATAATCCTATTCCCTCAAGCTAGGATAGAACAAACACTTACCTCGAAAGTTTACGAACGATTCAATCCGTAGCAATGTCTTTTCCTTTTGAATTTGACTCCAATCCAATCGTATCTATACACAATTGATTTAATATCATCAATTCTACTTAACAAACTAGTTCATATTGCTAAATATGGTTTTCACAACATTCTGCCCGAAATAGTAAAAACCGACCCCGGGCCCACATAATCGAAACTCAAGTTTCGAACCAAAATAATTTCACCCAATCTTCCATGAGTTCAAATATACAATTTGTTCTTAAGTCCGACTCCAAAACGAGGTCTAAATCGCAAATTCTTTGAAAGCCCTAACTATACCCATTTCTCCAATTTTCAACCAATTTATACATGTTTAAGCCTAAGGATTTGATTGATGTTGATGAAAAATGAAGAAAATGAGTTAACAATACTTACCCAATGAACTTTGATGAAGAAATGCCTCAAAATCGCCTAAAATGTTGTGGAGAAAAGAGTTGAACAGAAATGGGATTTTTATCCCGTTTCTGTTCTGTTTCTGTCTTAAATTCACTGGGCGAAAATTTACTCTATGCGATCGCAGGGCCTGTGATGCGATCGCATAGAAGGAAAATGGGGACAGCAAAATTACTCTATGCGATCGCGGAGGTCTTATGCGATCGCATAGAAGGAAATGAATGAACCGAAATTACTCTATGCGATCGCAGGGAATGGTACGCGATCGCATAGAAGGAAATTCTGGGCCTCAGTCTTACTCTATGCGATCGCGAAGGACAGTATGCGATCGCATAGGAGGAAAAGTGGAAGCTATGCGATCGCATGGTATCTATTGCGATCGCACAGAAGGAATTTGGGACCTCTAATCTTTTCTCTATGCGATCGCAGCTACACCTATGCGATCGCATAGAACAAAATCCCTCTGCAGAAACAGCAGAATTTCTACTGTGTTTTTCAAATCCGAAAACACCCCGAACCACCTCCGAAACACTCCCGAGCCCTCGGGGCTCCAAACCAAATATGTATACTAACTCAAAAACATCATACGAACCTGCTCGCGCGATCAAATCACCAAAATAACATCATTAACAAGGAATTTAGCCTTAAAACTCAAGAATTCTCTAAAATTTCATAATTTCCAAAATTTCCAATTTAAGGTCGAAACACGTCAAACGACGTCCGTTTTCAACCAAACTTTACAGGAAGCGCTTAACCAATATATATGACCTGTACCGGGCGTCGGAACCAAAATACGAGCCCGATACCAGTACCTTTTAATCAAAATTCAGTTTCATTTTCCTTAAACATTTTCGGAAAACAATTTAACAGAAAAATTCTTTTACCGGGGTTCTAGACCTCGGATTTCAATTCCGGACATATGCCCAAGCTCCATATTTTTCTACGGATTTTCTGAAATAGTCAAATTACGGATCCGGGTCCGTTTACCAAAAATGTTGACCAAAGTCAACCATATCAATATTAATATCAAAATTCTTCTACTTTTTCACATATTTCACATATTTCAACATAAATCTTTTCCAGCTTTGTGCCCGGATTGTGCACGCAAATCGAGGCAACTATAAATGAGGTTTTCAAGACCTCAAAAGCTCGGAATGATTAAATAAACAAGTGATGACCCTTTGGGTCGTCACATTCTCCCACTCGAACACGAATATCAAATGGGCCAATAAACTTAGGGCTAATCTTGCGCTTCTTCTCAAATCTCATCACGCCCTTCATAAGCGACACTCAAAGCAATACCCGCTCACAGATCATGAATGCCAAATCTCGAACCTTACGGTCGGCATAACTCTTTTGCCTTGACTGAGCTGTACGAAGCCTATACTGAATGATCCTGACCTTGTCCAAGGCATCCTAGACTAGATTTGTAACCAACAACTGAGCCTTTTCCAGCTCAAACCATCCAACCGGCGACCGACACTGCCTACCATATAAATCCTTATAAAGAGCCATCTGGATACTCGAGTTGTAGCTATTTTTGTAGGCATACTCGGGTAATAGCAAGAACTGATCCCACGAGTCTCCAAAATCAATGACACAAGATTGAAACATATCCTCCTAAATCTAAATAGTCCACTAAGATTGCCCGTCTGTCTTTGGATGAAATATTGTGCT
The DNA here is from genome assembly GCA_032618575.1 of Nicotiana noctiflora. Lineage (NCBI taxonomy): Eukaryota > Viridiplantae > Streptophyta > Magnoliopsida > Solanales > Solanaceae > Nicotiana > Nicotiana noctiflora. The sequence goes on along the minus strand of JASVEL010004705.1, from coordinate 485,646 downwards.
CAACTCAATCCGTATGCCCAACTCTCCCTAAACCGCTCTTCATAAATGTGAGGTAAACTGTGTACCTTGCTCCGAGATGATAGACAGGGGCACACCATGAAGACGAACAATCTCTCGGATATAGATCTAAGCTAACCTCTCGAAAGAATAGGAGATTGCCACAAGAATAAAATGTGTTGACTTGGTCAGCCTAACCACAATAACCCATGATGCGCCAAATTTCCTCTGAGTCTGTGGGAGTCCAACAATGAAATCCATAGTGATACGCTCCGACTTCTACTCAGAAATGTCAATCTTTTGGAACATACAATCAGGCCTTTGATGCTCGTACTTAACCTGCTAACAATTCAAATACCAAGCCACATACACAATAATGTCCTTCTTCATTCTCCTCCACCAATAATGCTGCCGCAAATCATGATTCATCTCGAGGCGCCCAAATGAATAGAGTATCGGGAACTATGGGCCTCATCTAGAATCAACTCTCGAAGTCAATCCACATTAGGCACACATATACGACCCTGCATCCTCAAAACTCCATCATCTCCTATTGTGACCTGGTACGCATCTCTGTACTGCACTGTATCTCTAAGGACACACAAATAAGGGTCAGCATACTGCCGATCTCGGATTCTCTCCAATAAACAAGAGCGAGCAATGGTGCAAGCTAATATACGGTTGGGCTCAGAAATATCCAACCTCACAAACTGATTGGCCAAAGCTTGAGCATCCAAAGCAAGCGGTCTTTCACCGAGCAGAATATAAGCAAGACTGCCAATACTGGCTGACTTCCAACTCAAGGCATTGGCCACCACATTGGCGTTCCCCGGATGATATAAGATAGTGTTATCATAGTATTTTAATAGCTCAAACCATCTTCTCTGCCTCAAATTTAGCTCCTTCTGGTTGAACAAGTATTGCAAACTCTAGTGGTTCATGAACACCTCATATGCCACGCCATACAGATAACGCCTCCAAATATTCAACGTGTGAACAATAGCTGCTAATTCCAGATCATGAACTAGAAAGTACTTCTCATGAATCCTCAACTTCCGTGAAGCAAAGGCAATGACCTTGCCATCGTGCATCAATATCGCACCAAGTCCAATACGAGATGCATCACAATAAACTTTGTAAGGCCTTGAACTTGTGGGCAAAACCAAAATCGGTGTCGTAGTCCAAGCTGTCGTGAGCTTCTGAAAGCTCGCCTCACACTCATTTGACTATTTGAACTAGGCACCCTTTTGGGCCAACCTGGTCATCAGGGCTGCAATAGATAAAAATCCCTCCACGGACTGATGATAATAGTTTGCTAAACCCAAGAAACTCTGGATCTCTATAGCTGATATGGGCTGAAGCCAGTTCCTGATTGCCTCTATCTTCTTTGGATCTACCTGAATGCCCTTTGTTGAAACCACATGACCTAAAAAAGAATCTGAACTCAACTAGAACTCGCACTTCAAAAACTTAGCATACAGCTGACTATTTCTCATATTTCGAACAACCACTCTAAGATAATGCTCATGCTCTTCCCGGCTACGTGAATAGATCAAAATAACATCTATGAAGACTATCACGAATGAATCCAAGTAAGGCCTAAAAAGTCGGTTCATCAAATCCATAGAAAATGCTGGGGCATTTGTCAACCGGAATGACATCACCAAGAACTCATAATGCCCATACCGAGTGAACAAAGCTATCTTAGGGACATCGGATGCCCAAATCTTCAACTGATGGTAGCCAAATCTCAAGTCAACCTTCGAAAATACCTTGGCACCATGAAGCTGATTAAACAAATCATCAATCCTCAACAATGGATACTTATTCTTGATTGTAACCTTGTTCAACTACTGATAACCAATACACATTCTCATTAATCCACCCTTCTTCTTAACAAACAATATTGATGCACCCCAAAGCGAGACACTAGGTCTAAAAGTCTTTATTAAGCAAATCTTAAACTGCTCCTTTAACTCTTTCAACTCAGGCGGGGCCATACGGTACAACAGAATCAAAATGGGCAGAGTGCCCAGTGGCAAATCAATGCAGAAATCAATCATGTCTGGTGGTATACCCGACAGGTCTAAAGGAAGTACCTCAGGAAAGTCATGAACAATTGGCACAGAAGCAATAGAAGGAACCTCAGCACTAGAATCGCAAAAATAGGCCAAATAAGCGAAACACCCCTTATCGACTATACACCTAGCCTTCACATATTAGATAACACTATGAGTAGAATGACCAGGAGTCCATTTTTACTCTAAACGAGGTAAACCTAACAAGGCTAAGGTCACAGTCTTGGAATGACAGTCTAAGAAAGCATGGTAAGGTGGTAACCAGTCCATCCCCAATATGACATCAAAATTAACCATTTTTAGAAGAAGCAAATCTACACACATCTCAAGACCCCCAATCACACCTATACATGAACGATGGACATGATCTACCACAATAGAATTACCCGCCGGTGTAAACATATAAACATGAGCACTCATAGAATCACTAGACATGACCAGATACGGTGCAACATAAGATGACACATAGGAGTATGTAAATAAAATCGAAACATCTCTACTACAAACTAGAGTAGTACCTGTACCTCTACCTCAAATACTACCTCCACCTCTAGCACCTCTATCTCCACTTCTAATACCTCTACCTCCACCTCTAGCACCTCTATCTCCACATCTAATACCTCTACCTCCACCTATAGCTGACTGAGAGGGCTGAACGAGTCCCTCAATGAACCTCTTCATTCTCTCCCCCTCTCAGTGACAAGAAGAAACTTCTCCAGAAATAGCTGAGAAAACTTATCCCAAGTCAAAGATGATGACCTAACTGGTCTAGCGAAACAATAATCTCTCCAACAAGCCTTGGCGAATCCAAACATGCGAAAAGTAGCAAAGTCGGCCATATTGGTCTCCACTATCCCCATGTTCCCGAGAACCTCATGATAACTGTCCAAAAAAAATCTTAGGGATCCTCAGAAGATGTACCACTAAGAGTGGTAGTGAAGAGCTTGATAAAACCTATCCAACCTCTACAAAGCCTCTGAAGACATAGTTGATCCAGCACCAGATTGTGTTGCTGCTCAGTTGAAGAAGCGATACGTGACCTCACCATAAGCGAAAGAGCAAAAGTAGAGGTTTTAATAAAGCATTAAGAGAACAAAATTTCACGAGAGGAAAGAATATATATGAAGTTTTTCCTAACGTTTTAGCCTCCGGTGGATAAATACAGACATCTCTGTATGGATCCTTCGAACTCTACTAATCTTGTCTGTAAGTTGTGAGACCTACGTAACCTAGAGCTCTGATACCAACATCTCACGACCCGGATTTCCCACCCTCGGGTGTCATAATGTCACCTACTAGTGAAAGCTAAGCAAGCCAATCAACTGAACTATTTGTATTGTTTCCAATTTTAAATTCGTTAACGGTTATAGGCCAATAATTTATTAAAAAAAAAAAACTTAACAAGAGGAAGAAAAAAATTCAAGTTTAATATCATTACCGATACAATTCCCTAAAAATTCTAACCAAGATTTGGTATCACAACTTCACAGACTATCTAAGATTACTACAAATAAAGGTCTTAAAGAATTAACAAAATATTGTCTCTGGTATTATATAAAAGAAACAGGAAAATATATAGATAGAGAGATGCCAGGGCCTGCGAACGCTTGCAGGTCAACCTCGGGTCGCATGATAATAAAGCAATAGCAATCTCACTACATTTTGAAGTCTGCATCACTGGGATCTGCGTAAGAGAGTGCGAAGTGTAGTATCAGCACAAGCGACCCTATGTGCTAATAAGTGCCTAGCCTAACTTTGGCAAAGTAGTGACGAGGCTAGGACTAGACTACCAAGTAAACCTGTGCAGATAAATAATGTATAGCAAAAAATAGATGCAAAAATATACAGTCAAGGCTGGGGGGGAACATGTTGTGGGGCCATATCAAATAGCAACAGGAAGACAACAGATCCCACATATCAAATAGCAACAGGAAGACAACAGATAAATACATGGAATACCACAATTCAATTGAAGAGAGGAAGGGGGACCATGCTGCAGGGTACAACAAGTATCTATAATAAACTAACAATTAAATGTAGAGAAACCATAACTTAGTTATCAACAAAAATCAAGAAATTCAAAGACAAGCGCATGACATCACCCTTTGTGCTTTAGCACTCTCTCACCAAAGCAATAGATGACATTATCTTTCGTACTTTAATGATCTATCACCAAAACAATCCACAGCATCACCCTTCGTGCTTTACACACTTCCCCACCCAAACAACAATCACAAGCAATTTGGGCAAGGAAATTGATAACATCACAATAAAATCAAGTAACAATAGTAAATCACTAAGTAAGCATAAAGAACACCATGACTCAATCACCAGTAAAATTAGGAAAATTAAGGACAAGTGCACGACATCATCCTTCGTGCTTTTTCTCTCGTCCTCGCCCTGAAAATCAGTATAATTGGCACGGCATCACTCTTCATGCTTTTACCTTACATAATCACTCATATAATGGCACAGAATGGTACACCGTGCAACACGGCATCACCTTTCGTGTTATACACTCTTCCTCATAAAAATAATATACGGAATCAGCCTTCGTGGTTTAACACTCTCTCACCAAAATAATGCACGGTATCACCCTTCGTGATTTACACTCTTACTCACCCAAACAACAAACACAAACACAAAATAATAATGTCAGGGAATAAATGAATCTTTATAAAAATCTCGGCAAGGGAACAATATCAAAACCAAAACATCCCGGCAAAGGAATAACATTAAAAGCAACAACGTCCTGGCAAGAGATCACCACCACAAACCTTTTCTCATCTTCACATTTATCTCACAACTTGTTTCACAATTTGAGCCAATATTCTATAAGTTTCAATTATCAATTATACTTTCACAAAGCACTTTGCAGTTTGAGCGAATACTCCTCAATAACAACAAAAGACTCACGGGCATGCTTGACACCAATGTATAGATACTCGTCACTATACCTATAGATCATACTCAACATATAATGCACAGCATATAAGACCAAACTCCTATTCTGTTGAGCTAAGGTTAGACTAAATACTTACCTCGATTCTACGGACACCATTCAAGCCTCAACTATCTCTTTACCTCTTGATTCCACCACCAATTCGCTCGTATCTTTTCACAAGTTACTTAATTACATCAATCAATGCTAAATGAATGAACTCTAATGCGTGAAAATAAGTTTTCTAAAGTTTTTCTCAAGAAGTAAAAAAATTGACCTCAAGCCCACATGGTCAAAAGTCAAGGTTCAAACTAAAACCCGACTACCCATTCACTCATGAACTCAAACATATATTTTTTTTTTTAAATTGTCCGAAACTCGAGGTCTAAATTCCCAAAATTTGAGAAACCTAGGTTTTATCCAAAACATCCAAACTTCCCCATGAAAATCATTGATATGAGTTGAAATCATGTTAAAATATGTTACGCATTAAAGAAAACTAGTTAAAAATGACTTACAATTGAGTTTGAGAAGAAGTTGCCTTCGAAAAATTGCCCAAGAGTGTTTATGTTTTCAGAAGATGTGAAAAGGGTTAAAAATTCATCCAAATATGGATTTCACAAGTCTTTGATGTCACAATTGGGACTAGGGTTCACAATTTCGAACCCAAACTCTGCTTACATTGCATTTCCAAACAAAAATATCGCATTCGTGACTAGGACAACTTTCAGGTCTTATTCACAATTGCAATAGACCTGTCGCCAATGCGAACTCGCAATTGCGATAAATGAGTCACATTTGCGACGTCTGGCCAAAAGGAAACATCGCATTTGCGATGTATTCCTCGCATTTGCGAGGTTGGCTGGCCTAGGCTATGTTCGCATTTGCGACACAGCCTTCGCATTTGTGAACTCACAATTGTGATGCAAAGCTTGCAATAGAAAAGCTGAAGCCTGCAATTTTTCCAAGTCTGATTCTAATCCGTGGCCTATCTAAAACTCACCCGAGCCCTCGGGGCTCCAAACAAAACATGCACACTATCCTAAAAATATCCTACGGACTTGCTCGTACATTCAAATTACCAAAATAATATCAACAACTATGAATTGTGTATCGAAATCATGAAATCACTTAAGAACATCAAATTTCTAACTTTTCTCAAATAAGGTCTGATTCACGTCATTTCAAGTTCATTTCTTACCAAATTTCTTAGAATTGTCTTAAATCACATATAAGACATGTACCAGGCTCTAGAACCAAGATACAGGCCCGACACAATCAAATTTCTAACATATTGTATTTTCTAAACTCATATATTTTTCAAAAAACAATTTTTTTCAAAAATTTATTTCTCGGGCTAGGGACCTCGAAATTTAATTTTGAGCATTTTTCCAAGTTCCATATTTTCTTGTGGACCTCTCAGGATCGTCGAAACATGGGTCCGGGTCCATTTACTTAAAATATTGACTGAAACGAACATAAATTTATTTCAAAAGCAAAACTCATTATTTTTCACATATTTTCATATAATGGTTACCTAGTTACGCGCCCAAACTGCATACGCAAATCGAGATAAAATAGAAAGAGTTTATTAAGGCTTCGGAATGCTGAATTAGTTTCTAAAAAAAATGATGACTTTTTGGATCATCACGGTTTGTACTTTGGGCGGCTAGCAATGATGGCCTCGATCCTTCGTGTGCACATCAGATGCCTCTCCTTGCTCTTGGCCTAAATCAACCCATGACTCGACCAAGTCTATATGCATCTCAAGCATTGGGTGTATGCTTTCATTCCCTATTTGACTGCCTTATATGGTCCTAGCCTTGCTAGAAAACATGACCCCTCTACTTGGTTCATCATTTAATTCCAATATCGTGCCATCACTTTGCAACTTACCATCATCTTCAACTATGTCTTCCCAACTTTTCTTTCTTCCACCATGCTCCATTTGCATAGCACCGAGATAGGCTTTTGAATTCCCTACTTTTCGCTTAGATTCAAAGCGCATGCCCCAATGCAAGCAGTCCCTCCTATGTCACCATTGTGAGCTTGAGCAAAGTTTCGATCATTGCTGCAAGCCTCCCCAACTCTGAGCATTGGCTTGACCGATGATCCTTTACGGAAGTAGCACCCACCCTTAGGCACGTACTCCGTACCATTTTCCATTCCCTTTTCATTTCTCTTAGACCCTTGTCCATTATGGTATGGACCCTTAACATTACCCTTGTATATCTCGGCTATGCCTTTCCTATTGTCCTTGTCATGAACTCCCCCGCCTCTTTCGGCGTTGCCTTCTTTGGACTTGGTAGGCTCTATCTTGAAGTCAATGAGTTACTCGGCTACCGTTATGGCCTAGTTGAATATTTGATGTCTTCTTAACTCTTATTTTTTCCAACGTTTCAACCCATCCATGAAGTAGAAGAGGCAATCTTCCTCGGAATGATGGAATTTGTTGCATTAAGGTAGTAAAGTCACGCACGTACTCCCGAATTGTAGCCATTTTTCGAAGCTCCCTTAGCTCCCGCCTAACCTCGCACACCACTTTCATCAAACAAAATTACTTCTTTAAATCCATCTTGAATTTCTCCACGTCTCAATCTTGCATATCCCATTCTCCTTGTCAATACACTTTCGATGCCACCGCGACGCGACAATCTCTGAGAGGTACAACACAACAGTGTTGATCTTAACTTCGTCGTCTAACACTTTTCCGTGCCAAACGTAGTTCTCTAAGTTCCAAAAAATGTTCTCCACTTCTTGTGCATCATGAAAACCTTGAATATCTGGTGGCTCAAGAGCCTCGATCTTGGCCTCCCTTGTCACAACAATATTATTGTCTGCCTCGGTCATGCCAGCGTCACCATCCTCCTTGAGTGACTTTATTCTTTCTTTTATGGCATCAATAGTGCTCAACACTTTCCTAAGTTTGCACTCTAAGGTAGTGATGGTTTTACTTAGCTCTGTCTCGACCTGTGTATGCCTCTAAAAGTCATTTCGGATGCTCTTAATTTCTTTAAGAGTGTGTCCCTCAAGAACTCTAAAGGTTCCTTCTACCTTTCCCAAGAGTTGGCCAAAGATCTTGATGGCATACATACCTACATTCATCTTCAGCATCCACTCTTTACCCAGCGAGATGTCCTTAAACAGGACATTCACTTCATCCCCACTCGCTTTAGTGGTATATGGTTCTTCCCTTCTTTTGACTCAACCTCAGGTAGGACCTCCTGGCTCTTGTTAGTGACATTCTTCTATTTGTTATGGCCCTTCTTGCCAGCAACATCCTGGATAACATTGGCTTGGGTGTTGGCAATGTAAATTTCTCCATTGTTTTTCATTCCCTTAGTTACAACCTTCTCTCTGATACTATGTTGTCACGCCCTCAATATTGAACTAAGTGCACGTGCGATACTTGACAACTTTCTCACGGTCTTGCACAACTCGAGCACCATCTTGATATGCTAATTCAGCCTAAAATATTGCACTCAAGACCGGTAGGGGAATGTTAGATAAGAAACACAAGAGAAATTTGCCAAAGGAAGCTTTTTATTGTGCAAAACTTTGATTGTTTTGCTTGGTGATTTATAAACGAATATCCCCTTTTATATACTAGTTTGGTAGGTGCTAGTGAGTAAATAAAAATTATTACACCAATCCTTTATTATTTACAAGTAATTCCTTTGTCTAGAATTTTCTACATAGCTAGATTATTTTAAGGACTTTCCTAGCAATTTCTTAGTTTTAAGGTCTTCCAAGAGAAATCTTCATATTTTTCTAACACTTCCCACATGTGCTAGTCTATATCATATGTAAGCTTTTCATATGGAAAACATATATGCCAAGTGGCACCTACGTAGCATGATGATATGGCGGGCCATGACACTTAGCTAAATACAATGAAAGAAAAAGGTTGATATAGGTGATACTTACTACTCTCCATTTTAATTTATGTGAACTCGTTTGACTGGGCACGAAATTTAAGAAAAAATAAAGACTTTTAAAATTTGTGGTCCTAAACAAGTTAAAAGGGGACCTAGAGTATTTGTGTGGTTATAAAAGCTTCTCATTAAGGATAAAATTATAAGTTTAAGTTAAATTAATTTCAAATTTAGAAAGGGGTCATTCTTTTTGGAGTGGACCAAAAAGAAAATAGGTTCACATAAACTGGAACGGAGGGAGTAGTGAGGAATAAGTTTTAAATTTCTTAAAGATCATCATCATCATCATCATCATCATCATCATCATCATCATCATCATCATCATCATCATCATCATCATCATCATCATCACCATCATCATCATCACCATCATCATCATCACCATCACCACCATCACCATCACCACCATCATCATCATCACCATCACCATCATCACCATCACCATCATCATCATCACCATCACCATCATCATCATCACCATCACCATCACCATCATCATCATCACCATCACCATCATCATCATCATCATCATCATCATCATCATTACTACTATTTATATATTTTTTAATGCATTTTCTCTGTTGCTCTTATTTTATATTGGCATGAAGTTGATACTAGTTGAACTTTAAAAAAAATCATTTAATTGGGAGTGAGACATAATTGTTGTCATTGTAATTAGTAAGCACCCTATATAGTAATAACATAACATAATAATTACACCGTACAGTTATTATACTTGTCTATTTGTTTGCCGATGTAAGGCCCTGTAAAATTCTTCCTAAAAATCATAATATGGTGGTACCAAGTTAGGATTATGTGTTCGAAATTATTGAAATTCACCGTGGTTAGGACTTTTTGGATTGAACTGTGGATTAAAAAGTTAAGGAAAAATGTTGGCAGAAGTATGCATTTCTACATACCATTATGCGGCCACATAACCACTCTACGAGTCGTATAATGGCCGCAGAGAGAGGCAGTCTTTCGTGCCAATTTCGATGTCATTCTCACGGTCCAGTATGTATCATATCCGTTATGTGGATTGCATTTTTGTCGCACATATGCCCTTAGACTTTTGTGTAGGGAGATTTTGCGGCTGCATTATACGACTGCAGAATAGGTCTGCGAACCACATATTGGCTGTAGACCTCGACATAAAATTGAGGCACCTGAGGGCAACCTTTCGCGGTCATTGTGCTGACCGCATAACCTTTAAATGGTCGTTTATGCGACCGCAGATCCGAGTCGGGGCTCAAGATTTTTAATTTTAAAACCTGATCTCGTGTTATTATAACTTATGCAATGGCTCATTTTGAGCATATTTCCTAATACTTTTAGAGAGAGAAAAAGGGTCTACGAGAGAAAAAGTTTCCTTCATCAAAATTGCTCCACAAATTCTTGTTTAAACTTTAAAGATATTCATCTGAGGCACCTAAATCTTCATTCTAGGAGGTAAGACTTCATCACCTTAACTCTTAATTTCAAACATAGCTATAAGGGGGCATTAGTGAGATAATTCATGGGTGATTATGGTATGATTCTTGGGTGTAATAATATTATGTATATATGCATGTACAAATAAGGTTTGTGGGAAGATTTTTGAGCACAAATAAGTAAAGAATGGGTCGGGGAATAAAAAACAATTTATAGAAGAGACTTTAAATCAAAATGCACAACTAGTACTTGATAAAATGCTGAATAAGCTGAAACTATGAATATCTTTCTAATTTGTGTTCGATTTTGTTGTGTCTTAAAATAGATTGGGATTGCTAAAAAATTTGAAATGTTGTAATAACTTAAGGAAATCTTAAACAAGGTATGTATGGCTAAACCTCCTTCTCATTAGAATCAAAATCCCCTAGTGTTCGTGTAGTCAGTATAAGTCCCAAATTGATCATACTAAAATTGATTATTTAAAATGTGTGGTGTGGAATAATATGTATTCAATATTTGTACTAAATGCTTATCATGTCATATCTTCCTTTGTGGATATGTTTAACAATATGGACTATATGTTGAGAAGGGTTAAGAAATTCACGTCAAAGAAATTGAATAAAAATTATTGTGCCAATTTGTATGAAAAGCCTCTATGTACTTATAATTCCCAAGCTTTTTCCTTATGTGTGAAAATATCTTACATGATAGGCCTTATTGTTGCTGATGATAATGTAATTGAATATGTAAAAAGACAAACTTGAATTGTAATATACGTCCAAGTGCCAAGAATGACTTAATAAATGAGGCTACTCGTACCATGAAGTGAAAGACGGGAAATAAATATTAATTGTCACGACCCGAATTTACCTCACTCGTGAGTCATGATGGCGCCTACTATTGGGAGCTAGACAAGCAAAAACGTAACTACTTACTTCATTAACAAATTACTTCCTTTTAACAAATATAAGCGATAACATGAAATCAGCGGAACCATAAATAATTAAACCGAAGATAATAATAAGATATCTAGAATCAACGTCTCTTACATCTTCTAAAACCTTAAATACCCAAAATTTGGTGTCACAATGTCACAGACTATCTAAGATTACTACATAGAAGGTCTGAAGAATAATAGTACACTGTTTCTGAATAAAAGATAAGGAAACAAGAATAGAGATAGAAGAAGACGCCAGGGCCCGCGGACGTCTGCAGGTCTACCTTGGGTCTCCGGGTGGACTGAAGGAAGCCCTTCAATTACTGTTCGGAAGCTGCTCCGGGATCTGCACACCGTGTAGAGTATAGTATCATCACAACCAATCTCATGTGCTGGTAAGTGTCTAGCCTAACCTCGGCGAGGTAGTGACGGGGATAGGACCAGACTACCAAATAAACCTGTGAAGTTTAAATATATACAGTGGCAAAGAAAATACAGAAACAATCAGTCAATTTGGGAAGGGGAAACATGCTGTGGGGGAGATAACAATTTTGAATAGAAAGGCATTAAGTAAAGAAAGAAAGAAAATAACTCGAACACCAATAAGGAATAAAGAATCAATAAATGCACGGCATCACCCTTCGTGCTTTTAATCTCGTCCTCACCAAAGCAAATATATAATAGAAATGTGCACAGCATCACCCTTCATGATTGTACTCTCTTTCCTCAGCAAATAATCAATAGAATCAACATAGAATAGTACATCGTGCGGTATGACATCACCATTTATGCTTTACACTCTTTCATCACAATCATACACGGCATCACCCTTCGTGTTTTAAACTCTTTCCTCTCAAAATAACAATGCGCGGTATCACTCTTCGTGTTTTATCACTCTTACTCACTCAAACAACAATCACAAAATCAACAATATCAACATCTCGACAAGGGAGATAACCAAACAACCAATAATATACCGACAAGGGAGATAACCAAACAACCAATAATATCCTGGTAAGGGAACAATTTGATAACTCCTTTTCTTTTCACTTTTATTTCACAACTCACTTTACCACTTGAGCCAATGCTGGAAAGGGTTCAATCAACTCACTTACTTTCATAAATTCGTAATATAACTTGAGACATTGCTCCTCGATATTCAAAAGTCACAATTACTTCCTTAACTTATCACAACAAATATAAATCACTTCTAAAGCATAGATTATTCAACGAAATCATGAAAATCACATTATAAGACTCGCGTTCATGCTAGACACTTACGTATAGATACTCGTCACCATGCCTATACATTATACTCATCAATAATCACGTACCAAATAGGACTCGACTCATAATCCCTCAAGCTAAGACTAGACCAAACACTTACCTCGAACTTCTACGGTCAACTCAAGCCTCAATCATCGCTTTTCCTTTCAAATTCGGCTCCAAACCAATCGAATCTATGCATAATCGACTTAATAACATCAATAAATGCTAAACAATCCAATTCCAAGTCTTAAATATAGATTTATAATCATTCTTCCCAAAAAATTCAAAAATTGCCTCAGGATCCGCTTGTTCAAAATATGAGGTTCGGACCAAAATTAAATTACCCATTCAACCACGATCCCAAATATATAATTATTTCCAGAATTCGACCCCAAAACGAGGTCTAAATCACAATTAATAAAAAAATCCCTAGTTCTACCCAAATCCCTAATCTTCTACCCTTATTCACATGATTTAGGCCTAGAAATCTAACGGGTGTTAATAAAAAATTAAGAAAACGAGTTAAATATTTCTTACCCAAGAGATTATGGTGAAGAATTGCTTCAAAAATTGCCTAATAGCTTTGGAGAAGAACGGGTTTGTGAAATTTTGATAAAATCCCGTAAGTGTTCAGTTTTTTGCTTCTAAAAATCACTGGGTGAAAATTCCCTTCATGATCGTGATAGGCTTATCGCATTCACGATGAGTCAGGCATGCCAGGACTTTGCGTTCGCGTGAAAAGGCTCGCGTTCGTGGAGCTTTGGATCCTCAAGCCTACGTGTTCGCGTACTAGTGGTGACGTTCGCGATGAACAAAAAGTGACCCCTCACCTTCTAGCTATAACTGTTATAACTTTTTCCTTTTTTTGACCTCTCTTGACGGTAATCCTGCCTCCATCACTGCTCAACAATGGCATTTTTTAAAAATAAGGAAGACTTTTAAATTTTGTAATTTTAAACTAAAGATGTGAGTATTGTACCACAAAGCCATTTTATCTTGTGGTCTATGCCATGTTGAATTTTGGAGTTAAAGAGTTATTACTTATAAATATAAAAAGACACATTTCTTTTAAACATGTTAAAAAGAAAAGAGTAAAATACATAAACTGAAATATATGGAGTATCTTATTGTCCTGTAGACCCTATCTTCATTAAACTATTAGCAAATACTTGGCCTATTATATAGTATGTGGAATCTAACTTCAAAGGTATAACACTTTCTAAAATATTAATAAACACATTCATTGAAAAATCTTTGTGGGAAGACTAAATTTCCTAAATAAGGCAAATACATAATTACCGAAAATTTGTTCGCTGGTAGGATTATTCCTGAATATTTTTAAACCACTAAGCAGCAAGAGATGAGTTTGCTAGGAAAGTAGTAGTAGTAGTAGTAGTTGTATTAATTCGTTGTATATAGGATGCGAGATGAACTATTTTTGTCCGAAAATTATAATATATATATATATACCAAATATATAATTATAATAATAGTATTCTTAACATTCTTAAAGAAATTTTTGATTTGGCGCGTATTATAAAAGTGGCTCGATCCTTCTCCCCACAAAGTGTAGCCACCAAAAGAAAAGGGAATGTAACAAATTAGTTTCAAAAAGCCATTAACTGCAGGTGCGTGCCTAACTTTAGAGGGGGGACACTGTTCAAACTGTCTCCCTCGTTGACAAGCTCTTTATAGGGTAGTGGTGAGAAGGTTTCTTAACCAAATTCCAGAGGCTTTCCTCTCTCAAGTTTTGGACTTGTGGTCCTAACTCTCCTCTTATGTCTTTATTGTGAACTTCTATAATATTTTGTATCTACTTGCATAAATTCATTATGTCCCCACTAGATTTGTTTTACCTTTTTCTCTCGTGGACCTATTTAATAATTGTGGAGTTTAATGTGAAATTCGATGGAAAGTTATTTACGTAAAACTATCTTGCTGGAATACATTCACCACAAGTCCACAATATATTATTATTATATTGCAGAATAGCCTTGGAGACACTTGTACTTGTTCAGATTTCTCATCTTAGTCCCTACACTCCATAAAGTTTCATCTAGACACTTCAACTTAATCAAAACAAGTCTTTTAAACCCCTTTGACCGTTGTCCGAACTTACGTGGCATTGATATGGCTGAGTTGGACAAAATAAGTAATTTACCTGAACAGTAGGTGCGTGAGCTAATGATTTTTTTTACTAAAAAATAAAAATTAATAAATAAATAAATAAATAATACTACTCCATTCTTCTTCTTCAGCCCCTAACCCTTTCGTCCCCCCCCCCCCCTTCTTCTCCTTCTTCTTTAGCCCCCCACCCCCCCCCCCGTTCTACCCCCTCTATCCCTATTCTTCTTCGTCAGCCCCTATCCCCTTCGTTTTGCGCCCCCCCCCTTTTCTTCATCTTCTTCAACCCTTTCCCCATTTCGCTCTATGTTATCCCCCCCCCCTCCCCCTTTTCTTCAATGTCATCTTCTCCTTTTATGACTCCTCCATTTTTTCTGGTGGTTTTAGCTTTCAAAAATTTTCACATTCCTTTTAAATTGGGGTAGAGGAATAAGTTAAAATTCAAAAGAATTAATTCTCTGCTTATGTATTTTTCATAGATAGCTAACTTTCTTTAAAAGAGGAGTGAAGAAAGTAGTGGTACTTTGTGGAGAAGCCATGACAGGTGAGTTTGAAGAGGGGAGGAGGGGTTTACTTAAATATTATTTAATTTTATTTTATTTTTTGTTTAAGAAATTAAAATTTTATTAAATAATATTAGTTGGCATAAAATCTGACGTGGATGCTGATTTGTCATCCACGTCAAGCAAGTGAGCATCACGCTATTTCGGAGGATTTAAAAGTCTTGTTTTAATTAAGCTGAAGTCTCCCGATGAAACTTTATGGAGTGTAGAGACCGGAATGACAAACCAGAACAAGTACAAGTGTCTCACAGGCTATTCTGCCTTATTGTATTGTGCCCACGCGTACAGATTGGCAAATTAAATGTATATTCTAGACTTAGGTGTTTTCTGCTTGAGCTTCTCAAACCATGAAAAATCAATTCATTGGATAAAATGCGCTTTAATGACGTTCTAGTAAATACTACTACTTCCCATATCAAATGTTACTCCCTTCGTTTTAAAATAAGTGATTTTTGACCATTTTTTTGTGGTTTAAAATAAGTTATTTTTTTTTAGATTTCAAGAATGAATGAATTATTTTTTTCCTACATTATCTTTAAAGTAAATAGTGTTAGAATATGTGTTAGAAGTGCCGGCGGCCGGTGTCCAATCCCTCCCATCTTAACACCAAATGACCTTCCGAACACCCTGAGTCCAAATCCACAAACCGTTTCCTTTGAATCATTCCCCGTCTTCTCGAATATTCATTTGAAGATTCGAGCTAAAACCAAACCTATGCCAAACCGCTCCAAACTCACACCATAGCATCCCTAGACCTCCCTCATACCCCTACCAACCTTAGCCCGGTTCGAATCAAGCCCGAACCACTCAAGCCCCAAATCCGAGCCCCAAGAACCCTAATTTTCAAGAAGCCCAAATTGAGCCAGATTAATCGTCGATTGAGGTCCAAGGGACTTTAGCCTAGGTGTTCTCAATCGAGAACGCCTCGATTAAAGCCCGTTTGGCCTCAATAGTTCCAAACCAAGTTCGAACTTGGGTCGGCAGATTTTCGCCTGAGGTAATTCATTCCCTTATGTCTTCTGTTTGCATTCCTTATTTGTATTTGTGTTTTAGTTTTAGAAGTTTTTTAGCATTATTTCTACTCTTCCCAACAGACCTTTTATTCGGTCAATTCAACCTCCACCAGTTTTGTTCGATTTCAATACTGTAATTACTTTATATGTATAGTTTGTTTGATGTCGTCAAATGAATTAGCTAGTATGTTTGCTTTTCCCTCGGTCTGCCTGTATGCAATTCATAGGTCTGTGAGTTGTTGATTGTTGTTTAAGGTTGATACAAATTAGGTTGTGAATTGGATATAGCTGTTAGTGATTTGAGTTAGAATGTTAGCATCATAGGATTTAAAAAATACCCCACCCATGAAATGAACTAGTGGAACCTGCTGTACAGCAGGGTACCACCAGTTCCTGCAGTCTTTGGCTTAAAATAATGAGACCCATACCTAGACATTTTAAGTGCCTAGGACAGAACAAAGCATGGGCTGGACAATGCTTAAAAAACTAGTGGTTAGTGGCTCAGGAGGGAACAGGATATGGGCTGGCCAGGACTTTAATATAGGCTAGCCAGGTGAGGAAGGGAAGATATAAAAAGAAGAGATTTGAAAAACACATAGAGGGGGAGCAGAATAGTTTTGACACTCACACAGAAAAATATACACAAGAAAGAGAGAGATACAGAGGAATACAGTTCTGAAACAAAGGGGGAGAGAATAGGCGAGACAGAGATAGACACCCAGAGAGGAGAGTCTCCAGATTTAGCTCAAGCTCAGCTGATTCCAAACTAGAACTAGCTGGCTTTCTTTGTTCTTAGTACAGACTCGAATATAGATAATAAGCAGAACCATTTGGACATTGGTATTATTTTTTGGGGAGTTAACTGTGGTTCAATCAGTTGGGTATACAAGTCTCTTGGGGCATTTCCAAAGTATCCGGGGTTGATTTCTTTTTGTGGCTTTGCTGTTTGAAACCTGCTTGGAACTCTTTGCTGCTGTCTTCTCTCTTGGGGTCTGTTGTTGGGACCTTTTGTTGCTGGAGGGTTACTGTTACATTATTGTTTGCCATGCTGCCTTTTACTGACCACTCCTCTTCCCATTTCCATATTCGAGGTACACTTCCTTGTTCGAATGAAGATGTACTATTAGAATGCTTAAATGGAATGCAGTTCAAGCATTGATCATTGGTTTTCTGTATTTAATATTTATAGCTTAGCACAGCTGGATCTGTACTTTGTGTAGTGTAGTATGCATAAGTAGAGAGAAACAAAAACAAAAACAGTATAATGGCTAGTATTATAATAGTAGTATAGCTATAGTAATAGATCACTTGGTCAAATAAATAGAAATTGTATAACAGGGTTATACAACTCTAATATGAATCAATGACAGTGAGTTCGACTAGCTCATGTAGGTAATATGATTTGGAGATTGATAGCTGGAATAGAGTAAGTTAGAAAGAAAAACAAGTAAGAAATGAAGTAATAACTCAATTAAAATTGGACTGGTAATGTCAAATGAGTCTGGCTCATATTAATGAAAGTAGCTAATCACATCTATGAATTAGTTTGAAAGGGAAGAATAGTTAAAGGAAGTAAGGAGTCATTTGCAACTGGGTAAGGCGGTAATGAACGAGTATAAATCATGGAAATCCAGTAAGACTATCGTGTGTACATACATCATTGAATCACTTAACCTTAGATACTCAGGCCCTCATTAAGTAAGCAATCGAATTGTTTAAACCATGCATCATATAGTTAAACCATGTGCTCTTAATTGTTTAGTTAAATAACTGTCAATTTTAGTGTATATCAACCTTAAGAAAAAGTAAAAGTAGTCGGATTTCATATGCATCGAGTTATCTTAGTTTAAGGTTAACATGAATCTTATTGTACAATGGTCTTCATCTCTTGGTAAATGAATAAAGTGATCCTATTTCATTCTTTATTTTGAGTATCTTTGCTATGAATTCAGCATCTTTATCTTTGTTATTGTTCCAATTTGATTCGGGCCCAGTATGTAGCATAGGCATGAATCATCACACGAAGTTGAACAAATGCCTGAAGACAGCCTGGGTTTATAAGGCCTGGGCAGACCCATCCCTTGTTTAAATAAGGGCGCAGAGGCCCAGGCCCAGTAAAGGCCACGACAATGGCTTGGGCTCAATTCTGAAACGATAGTTCAAATATAACTAAGAATAAAAAACACGTATAGAAAATGTAGTGAAACAACATGATTGAGCCTTTAAAAACTAAATTGGGACGAGCCTCACATGACACAAAATAGCGGGGCCCTCAAATAAATTTGTAATAAAATTTAGACTCGGAAGAACCGTTTTATCGAATTTTACGGTCTTTCCCGGAGTTAATAAAGACGATAGACTCTTTATGGACGACTTTAATAAAATACTTTCTTAAGTACGGGTGCGCATTTACGTGACCCAAATCTTACTCTCGGCGAAACCAAAATACATCAAAGTCACAGGCGTACTGGTTGCCGTGTGACTCGAAACGTATTTTCGTGACGTCACAATTCTCCTAAAAATTTAAAAGCGGAATATTAATAGCACATAATTGAAATATATAAAGAAATCAGATAAAAACAAAAATTGCAGTTGAGCGACCGTGCTTAAACCGCGGAATCCGGGAATGCCTAATACCTTCTCCCAGGTTAACAGAATTTCTTAGCCAGGTTTCTAGTTTCGCAGACTATATTATAGAGTCATAAATTTCCTCGGTTCGGGATTAAATGTGAGATACTAAAGGTTAATATGATCAATTCTAATGTTAATTCATGCTAAAAAGTGTATTTCTTAATTTATGTAAAAATATTCAAAACATCGCTTATTTTGGACCGGAGAGAGTAATCTTTTTGGAACATTGATTTTGTTTCAAAATATTTTAAAAATTAAGATGCATGTATTTACTAAATATTAAATTTAATCTCAATGTTGTAATTAGTAAAATGTTAATTAATGAGATATTTAAGGAAGCATAATATTCATATGATTACAATTATTAATATTTCCTCCGGTCCACTTTAATTAATTTTTTGACATTTTTCTTATGATTCACAATATTAAATTTTTTCAGATAGCAAGAAAGAATTAGCTTCTTTTTTTTAATGTTGTCCTTGGAATAAAGAGCCTAGGAGTATTTGTTATTTTTTAGTAAATAAAATAAGTTTAATATGGTCAATTTTATTGTTAATTAATGCTAAAAAGTAAATTCATTTAATATATGTATAAACAACCAAAAAATTAATTAAAATGAACCGAAGAAAATATAAAGGCAGTGAACCTTTCTTTATTTCTTCTATAGAATAAAAGAATGAAAAAATAACAAGTAAATACACTTGATATCACACCATAACAAAAAATAGCCCATGTTTTTAAGTTTTACCTTACCTAGCTCATATTGTACATATTTTAAAAGCACTGGCAAATTCAAAATTTATAGAGTTAAATTTATGTTCTCACAAATATTGCATTCACTCTCTTTTCTTTTCACAACTTTTACATATGCTTCAAGGGGCCATCCGCTATTATTGTTTCTCCCGTGTGTCATCTGGTTGCAATGTATGAAAATTGAAGAGTAGAAGTTCATCACTGAAGGCTATTCAAAAATTTGCTTTTGAATAGGTTTTTTTGAGTTTATTAGTTGTTTGGGTTGGGTATTGTTATAATAGATTGAAAATATCAGAAGGAGTTCAAAATTTCAATTTGAAGTGATTTTGAGTAGATTTGAACAAGATTTGAGTTAAATATTAGCATAAACGCAAGGAAGAAGGCGCAGTCAGTTTTCTGTATAATCTTGTATAATAGTGTATATGGGTGTATAAACACATTTAAACACTATTATATACTTTTATACAAGCGCATGTGGACGAAATTCTTCTCAATTTTCAGTTATAATTCTTATTCAAAACGGTTCAAATCTCCATTATATAACTTCAAATTTTATATACAACCTCCTCATACTATTTCTAATAATCTTAAATAATACCCACACCAAATTTCTTATAAAATCAAATTTGGAATCTAAACTCACATATTTAAGCTTGTTAAAAATCAAATTTTCACCATTTAAGTGGATTTTGTTTGTTGAACTAATATTTGAGTTATAATTGCTGATTCGAAAATTAACTTAAAAGCTTGAACAATCCTTTTTAAAAATTAAATAATAATTTTGAGAATTTATTGGAGTTGGATGTAGAATCTTAGCCTATTATTTTCGGATTAATTAGTTATAAATTGAAATATGGGCTATAAAATTAAAAATATATGGATCCTAGTTGTTGATATGTGAAATTGTTGGTGAAAAGTCACCCTCTCCTCTCTCATTTTTTTTTCTTTTTCTTTTTCTTTTCTGGCGTGACTCATTTTAAAAATTATTTAATTTATTTATAAATGTACACGATTTGTAGGAGATTTTTTTGGTGCGCCTTGGTTATACGAGTGGTGCATTTTTAAATTCATTTGTAAATGCTCACATAATGCCTTACTTCTAAAAAGACATGAATTGTTTTCTATTTACTCTTCACGAAACTGATTTTTGGACGGAAAATTCGAGGGTTCAAAACTTGTTTTGTATTTATAAATGATATTTTAAGGGGAAGAATCTATCAAATCGTTTTGAAGTTTACCCTTATTTATAGTATCATATATTTATATAAGCCATGTTAATATAATACCAATAAATCTTTGTCTTTTTTTTTTTTTTGGAACAGATATTTATGATAAACGTATTGTGTTTACTTTTAGATCCTACAACATGCACCAAAAACTGATGGGAATTTATAAATGAAAAGGACTTTCGAACCAAAAGGATTAACAAATAGGTCATGTACTGATCGAGCACAAAACTATATAAGAGAATCGAGTGTGTTAATTTTTATTGGTTCTTCAGAAAGTTGGAGTATTATGTAAATTTTCAAAATAAGTTGGCAAAAAATAAAATTTAATAATAATGCAAGAACCCGACAAACCTACACAAAAATGTAAATTTCCGAAGTAGGACAAAATGCATAACCTCTATAAATTAAGTTCATTAATTGTCATTTTGCCAATAGATTATTCCTTTCAAGAGAGTTATCAATTATCAAGTAAATGCATTTCTCTTGTATTTTACCTTTTTACCCTTGTTTCTACTAAGAAAGGTAAATATTTTACTGTTTCCTTTGATTTACTATCAATATTTCTGTCGGAGCTATGACTCCAGCACATAGAAATGAAACTCGAGATTGAGCATATATTCAGATTAAAGCAAAATCACAAGAAGCCCACCCCCATGCAAAGCTGCAATATTAAAAAATCAATTCCTGCTATATGTCAAGGTTAATTTTCCCAACTGTTCCTCTGGGCAAAGGAGATTGTGGTAAAAACAAAGTAAAAAGGTAAAAAGTATTGATTTGGAAGGGAGAATAGTACAGTCAAAGAATTTGTCAAAGCATTTACCAAAAAGTTTAACTGAGGCAGAGGGGGCACTGAAGATGGTGGGCTAAATTAAAGGAAGTGTCATAATATGTGTACAAGCATTTATGGATGGCAGAGTATGTACAACGTCCTTATAATGGTTCACTTTCATCTCTGCTGTCCTTAAGCTCAATAGATTGCTCCATCCTTGTTTTTGCCCCTTTCATACCCTCCAATCAAACTGCTTCAATAGCAATCCTAACCTGCCTTCTAATTTTATCCTAATATAGAAGCGTTAAGAATAAAAGGCTAGAACAGTAATGTTAAAAGACTAAAGTCACTAGAAATTAAGGTAATCTATAAATTTGTGCCCCATATAGTGTGAATGGTATAGAGGAAATTTTTTAATTTTCCCATATTTGTCGAGTAAAACATTTGAAAAAGATATTTTCTATAAAGACTCCTTTTCCACTAATTTCATAAAATGACTTCTCCGTCAAGAAAACACAAAATATTTTTCTAAACTCTTTTTTAACCATTCACTTCCAAATCCACGTCCCTCGAGCTATCCGCCTGTGGATCTATCCAGTCCAACCCCACCCATCCTAAACTTTGGCACCTTTGTACCCTCTACCCTCAGCACCTCACCCAACCCATCCCCTAACCGGGCGCTATCGTCGGCCCCACCTCCCAACCCATCTTTGGCCTACCTTACTTGCTCGGTCTATCCTTGTCCATTACCTACTCCTCCTGCCTCCCTTGCCCCCTGTGATGATCCAATTCCGATCAAGACTCGATGACACCTAATTGAATTATGTTAGAGGTTAAGTGTAGGTTAATTTCCTGTTCAAACGACAATTGCCATTTTTGAGTCTTAATAGCTTAATTTGAACTTCGGTAGTATATTTTGCACATGCCTACACTTTAGCGTGTCACTTATATTAGTCCATAAGTATGTAATTTGATATTCATTGTTCATGTACATATATTTTTGTACATGTTTTCTATGTGATATGGACTAGGTTGATGGCACGTATGTGGCCCGTGAGATATGGTAGCACGTGAGTGGCCTATACGGTTATTATATATAGCACGTGAGTTCTCTGTGTAATGTGTGGATAAGGATCCATTCCCCTAGGGTCACCTTTTCATGTTTCTTTTTTGATGGTGTACACGCAGTATGAGTAAAATTGGTTAGTGTTTAGTTATTGCATCTCTACTCTATTTATTTTATTCGCATATCTTCTCTATATGCTAGATCTGGAATGTATACATACCTCGTTTTGAATATCTTCTCTATATATTATTTGGTTCTATTAGTAATAGCACGGTATATATTTTCTCTATATATTTACCTGTGCACACGAGACTTGATCAATGCACATACATCTTCTCTAGATGTTGGTTTGTTATCTTATAAAGAGCTCGGCACATTATCTCTTTGTGCACCAAGGTGACTTTATATATGATTTGTGATTAGATGGTACTTTTACTGTGTATATGTAAAATTCATGAACAAAATAAGTTATTAGTGAGTATCATTGATTGATAATTCTTGTCACTATTACCTTGTCGAGATTAGCTATAATACTTGCTAAGTATATGAGGTCAGTTATACAAATACTACACTATGCACTTAATTGAGCTGATCTAGGTATTATTGGACCTAATCGAGAGCAAAAGTGATCTTGTTGTGAGTTGCTCCAGGTAGAGCTGCATCTAACAATAGTATTTGGCATCTCTTTCTATTTAGGTCGTTGTATTTATTATTCGGACGACATTTTCTTTTCGTATATCCAAACCTTTACTTTTATTTTAGAGATGATGACTCTGTATTATATATTTTGGGGATTTTATGTACCGACAGAGCTTATTTATGACATTTGGCTTTCGATTTTTACTATATCTTTGATCTTTTATACTTCAATACCATATAGGAGGTGATTTATGCGGTACCCAGTTTTTTGCTTAACTTGATTATAGAAGGACTAGATTCTTCTATGTGTTCCAATTACTATTATTACAGAATAATATGTACAGAAATTAAAGAACGCAAAGATTTTACGTAGAAAATGCCTGGCTGAAAAGGTGAAAAAAACCACGACCTACTTTCTAGTAGGATTTTTCCAAACTCTCCACTAAAATCACTAATCCAAAAAGTGCATTTATAAAAACTCTTTTGTAAACCTAGGATTAACTCTAATCCCGTTGTGGCATACAACCTCAACTGTTGCGTCAAGTTAACTCTAACTTGAAAATTCTAAGTACCTAATACAATTGCTTCTTGATAAGGTGAAATGTACAATATGAAAATCACCTCATACAATTGAACTAGAATAAAAGACAAACACTTAGAACTGGTTCTTCCATCTAGTTTAAGTAGCTTCAGGTTTGAACGCTTGAATAACATTGCTTGCAAAATTGCCTTGCAATTTTGCTCTCAATTTACGTTAACTTCTACTTATGTGTGTTACATGTAAAAGAGAACAATACTGATATTTATGGAGTTAACAAATAGAGATTGACTAAAATACTGATGCTACTCTTCCTTGGTGGAAGAGTTCTAGTTGATCTCAACCTCTAACTGTATCCATCTCTTAAGCCGTGTTCTCTTTGAGTAAGGAGTCTTTCTCCTTATCCAGTATGCAACCTTTTCGATCATGATTAGGAGATATCACTTCTAGTAAGTCAGGTTTATATTCTTCACGTGCATCTCACATGCTTGAGTTGATCATATCTATGCCTCACTAGGATAAACCTGGTCCATATCTGAGTTCCTTTGTTAGTTTTCGAAACTCACTTTTACTTGGGCCAACAATCTTGTTCTACTTGTTATGCTCAGCTTATCTAGCAAGTGAGTTAGACGTCATCACAGCCGGATGCTGATTTTTGGGTCATGGCATATTCTTTCTCAACAAGTCTTCGAATATTTGTATTCCCCACTCAAACTGTCCATCAAGTAGAGAAAATGCAAATCAACACAACTCGGCTCGTGCACCTAAAATACCTAGCACAACTACTATAATTACAGTATAAGTTGACACTCTATCAAATCCGATGGAAACAAGTACTTGTGCAACAACACAACCATCTTGATACAACACCTTCTGCTATATAAGCAAATATAAGCACTCAAATAGAGTCTCCACGGGCCTAATAATAGTCACTCAAACTAATTCCAAACCTTTCTAAAGTAGGTAATAACTCGTCCATAGTGAACCGTTTTAACCTCCACTCATGCATATCCAAGTAAGTTCCTAATCTACCGGTCTGAAATGTTGATATTTAACAAGTTATCATCTCAAACGCCGCGAAGCAATATCTTGTATTCTTGTCCTTAACGTTTCTCCAACTAAATAAGTCCCAAATTGCTTGCAACAATCTCGTAGAACCCAAATATATAGAATACTTCAGTCTGTAAGTCTCTACTTAACCCTCATGCCCATTGAGATACCCATAGCCAAGGGTTATAACTTCTTGAACTATCCAAAGGTCCCCTGGAGATATCTTACTACACTTAGCTAGGTAGATCCTGTCCACTTCGAGTACTGTGGACTATGTGTTTTGTCGACCAAGCTTTCTCAAGTCACCCATATCATATACACACAAGCAATAATTTAGCCATTAACACAGAATCACTATTCATAAAACGAGATAGTTTCACATTTATTATGTTCAATCTCTAAGCCTTAAGATGCAAGCATCCTGCCACGAACTGATCTAACTTCCCACTCAAATGAATGTGAAGTCATAAATACAAGCACCTCATCAAGCATATTTCTATCAACCTTTCTATTTCAAGAAATTAAAATCTAAACTTACATGGTTACCAGTCACACAACTACTGTAGCACTTAGCCAAATTGTCTGTAGACTGCATCTGCAAAGCGTTATGTACAACCCATACCCTTCATGGGTGGTTCAAGGTAGAATTCTCATATAGTTATACCATATATCTTAAGTGCAACAACGTAACGCCGTTATCAACAAACCAGAACTATTTTCTTAGTTCTTCAACCCCGTAGACTCACAACATCAGTGATATATATGTACTTTGAGTCTGCGATGGCAAACCAAATCCAAAATCCAACTTCTCAAAAAAGTAAAACATCTGATAATTCCTCGAGTAACACATCTCGACACTTGATAATCACTAACACCATTATGTCATTCACCCTACCCTAGTGTCCCAATGCGTCACCAAAACGCCGACCAATCTATGCTCTACTCGCACTTGATCTCCCTAGAATGATTAACCTCCCCCTTAGGAAACAAAGTGAATCTTTTCTCATTCAATGCCATATTCACTAAGAATGATGAATCTGAGTAATCAAACAATCTTGATATTTCAATCAACGACAGCACATCAAAAGCGCGATAACTCGTCATCCTTCTCAAGTCATTACTAGTTCATAAGAGCACCATAGTCTAGGAACTATAACAACACATGTGTATTGGGAAAATTGAGTTTGCATATTAAAGAAGTATGGAGATAACGTGTCATGACACGTAGGCTGGTCAAATAGTCAAAGAGTTACAATTAGCCAAGGCGCACGAGTGGTAACAGATGCGAGCAAAGGCAAAGGAAGAGGCACGGGTCATTATTCAAAGGATTCAGTGCCCGTACCTATTCAAGACATTTAAGTTCAATAATCAAGAAGAATCAAGGGAATGAATCTGGCAGAACGCGAAGGTCCAAATACAACATTTGATGAGCGTTAAATGCTAAAAATGTTAGAGAGTCTATCTTAAATATAATGATTATGTAACGTAGCATTTAATGTCATTAATAGCCTTATTATGACAAAGGCAAGACACATATCCCCCAAAATAGCTATAAAAGTGAGGGGTCTGAATAATTGTGAGAACACGAGATATCATTTGAATATATTTTGGTTTACTTGTTTTATTCGATAATATTCTGGCTATCCAACTATCATGCCCCAAATTTGAGGGGACATGACAGGGCCCCGGCTAGGTAGCCCCAGCCAAACGGACCCGGGTGCCTTTCCTACCCCCACATGTTACCCCATGTTTTGCTTACTCATTATTTCAAGAGCTGGCCATATAATTAATTTAGAACACCTTTTAGCAAGTCCTACATACATACATATTAGTTCGTTAAAAGGCTGGTACAGTAGAAATGACCTAATTTCATTATAAAATGTCTACATTGATTTGGATTCTAAGGAATTGAGATCCTTTTTGCAAAAGTGACCATGTTGGACAGTAAAGACTTCCCCAGATAAACCATGTCGGATAGTGAACAATTCCCTCAATTTTATACTTAAGAATGTTATGAACTAACTGATTTTTACTCTTTGACTAGTATAGTATTCCTGTATTTACGTTTGATGCACTGTTTCTATTGAGATGTACTCTTAATAGGAAAAAAGTTGTTGCAATGCTACTTAGATGACATGGTTGTATTAGAAGACATTTATGAGTTGTCCTATGTGGGAAATAGGAAGATTTACCTATTTAAGTGTCATTGGTGAGATATTTATTAGGAAGAAAATAGAAGAGTGACAAATACGCCTTTGCAAATAAATACTCATTGTGCCTTGAACACTAATAAGCCATTTGTGTTGGCATCTTAGTCTCAACAAGTCTTTTACTTAAATGACATGGTTGATAAAGATTGGTTTGTCGTTGTAAAGAAAAATCTTCGTGAATTTTTCAGTATGCCTGAAGTTGATGATAATTTTGTAGATGTTGAAGATGAAGCATTATTGAATGAAGAAGCTTATCAACAAGAGGAAGTTGAATTGAATATTTTGCCTACCAATGACCAGGAAAATGATATCGACATTCTTTACATAGGGACGATGTTGAACCGCAAAGTATTAACAATGTCAGTATACAAGCTCAGACAAGTATGCATCTAGAGGAATCGACGATAAAATTATATTTATTATCATGCTATCAATACTTGTTGTTATCTATATATTCATTTATTTGATTATTTATGTGTTTCCTATTGAACTATATTGTAGAAAAATCCTGCCAATGGAGAAAAAAAATACCAGATCGAGTCGGGAGATCCAACATGCACGTAAAATGATAATGGAGAGATTGTGTGGGTAGATCTACAATCCCAACAAATTTATGTAATATTTTTAAATAACCACATTCTTATCTTTTTCTATTTTTTAACCTGTAAATGGCTATGCGTAGTTGAAGGGTCGGCTACCTGAACTACTAGTGGCTCAACAACAATCTGAAGAGAACGAGTATCCCATGACTAGAGATGAGATTTTATCCTTCGTTCACGGTGAGAAAATATGCTATGTTCGTGGTAAAGGGTATGGAAACAAATGGCTCCTGAATTAAAAAGAAACATGGAACAAGAGTTGCAAAGAAAGTTGGAAGAGAAGATTAAACACGTGAATTTGGAAGTAGACAACCGGAGAATCCGGAACCAAAGTATTGTTCTTTTTAAAATTTGTAACATAAATACGTTAAAAAATGTAACTATATACAACGCCACAATAAGTGGCATTGTATATAACGGACGTTATAGTACAACGCCACTTATTGTAGCATTGTATATAACGGACGTTATAGTACAACGCCACTTATTGTGGCGTTGAACGTGTGAGAGAATGTGACAGTTCAACGCCACAATAAGTGGCGTTGTACCAATTTAAATAACCCTATTAATTTTTCTAGTTCTTCATTTGTTTTATTGTTTCGTATGCGACAAAACTCCAAATATTTAAACACGAACAAAAACATAATATTTAACTTAAACTTAACTTACTAGAACACAAACACAAACATAAGTTAATAAGAAAGACAAACATACAAATGAACTAAACACATAGTAGAAATTATTTAGTCCCCACTTCCATTTATTCTACGTTCTAACCACTTAAATTGTTCAAGCAATTGTTCTTTTTCGTCTTCTAACTCTTTTACTCTCGCCTTAAGCTCCGCAATTTCCTGTTTATTTTTTTTGCTTTGTTCCGTAACCGCTGCCAAATTCCCTTCTGCTCTCCATTTTTTATCATTTACTTCCCTCATCTCGTCCCTGAGTTCTATCATTCTTTTATGGCTATCGTAGCCCAAATCTGCTTGGGCTAACCACATATTATGCAGATTAAGTATTCGTTCTTTGTAGTTTACTTGGAGACATTATTCTTCAGCCCATTCATTAAACTCACACATTGGTTCATTTGGATTTTTGTACGCATCCAACTAGTTCATGCACATCCAGTAGTTACGTCCAACATCATCACCTTCCCAACATGTTTGTTGCACACAAGCTTTTCCACAGTAATACTCTGGGGTACCATATTGAGCCACTTAGTTTTATTTCGGAAAAATCAAATTAAACTCACACATTGGTTCAAATTTTTTATAAAAGAAAAAGGGGGAAATTAGGGATTTGACCACAAACCTGATAATTGAATTTCTTCTCTTGATATGAGAGATTTGGAGCAACCCAGTCGTGATTTTAGAAGGGATTTTAGAGAGAGGGGGAGAGATTTGAGAGAGAGAAAGAGATAGAACTGTCTCTGCATATAGACTGTTTGCGCATAACTTTTACAATTTTATGTGATTTGAATTATTATTTTATTTTAAATTAAAAATAACACAGTCTAGTAACGACCCAGTCGCTCCAACACGCATTTTGTAGCGACAATTTAAAGTCGCCACAAATAATATGGAGCCAAAATTTTAGTTTTCGCGGGTACTAAAAATTTCAGCCGCATTACAGGCGACCTCAGGAAAGTCGCTGCTAAAAAATTACTTTTAGTAGCGACTTATAACATCGCTGCTAAATGTGTTACTTTTGTAGCAATATTTAGGGTCGCCACTATATATTGCTGCTAAAAATCCAATTTGTTGTAGTGATGGCTGTAACAGGCAATCCTCTAGCCGACTTCAATAACCCGTTGAAAGACTCTAACATATTTGCAGCCAGAGTTCCCCATCGTCTACCACCATCCGCATGCAAAGTCTACTTTTCAGGGTCATGTCGCATTAACCAACGATAAGTTGCCTCGTCCAGTTGCCTGATATATTCCATGTGCCTCCGGAATTTATGTTGTTGATGATCTGTTGCTGCCATCCACATCAAATCATGCAAAGCTTTACTTGGAAATACCTTCTGGAAATTGGCTTTCAAATGCCTAACACAATAACGATGATAGGCATTCGGTTCTTGCCATGCAGGCAAGTTCTCAACAGAACTTAAGATGCCACCGTGCCGATCAGGAGATTAGACATATACCAGAACGTTGTTTCACAACGTGCTCTTTCAAGTGGTTCAAAATGAGCGTCCACGTCTCTTGGCTTTCATTGGCACAAATAGCAAACGCTAGAGGAAATATATGTCTATTAGCATCTACTGCCACGGCTATTAATAGCTTGATATCGTACTTTCCATAGACATGAGTGCCGTCTATGGATATTATAGGACGATAATGCAAAAAACCATCAATTGCTGGCTTAAACGCCCAGAACACATAATTGAATATATATTCTAATATACCTACACTTCGCTCAAGCTTCCACTAAATAATCGTCCCGGGGTTGAAATGTTGCAATGCAGCCATGTATCTAGGCAGATCTGCAAATGACTTATCCCAGTTACCATACACTATTTCAAACGCTCGTTTGCGTCCGAGAAATGCCCTTCTTTTAGTTATGGTATGGCCATATTCCTGCTGGACAGATGTAATACAGTCTTTGATTTTATACCTTATGGACTGTTTAACGTGTGGAATAAGAACAAGAGAAATCAAGTCAGTGTCTAAATTAAAGTTATTCCCGTTGAATGTGTCCATTTCGCATGTGTGGATGGGAATGTATTTACCCACTTTCCACATACCTGTCTTCTTCTTTGTCGCACACAGCATCCAATTACATGGCCAAAACCACCTGCGGCAAATAACCTTGTATACCATTAGACTTGACTCCGCTACCAGCATCTCATGATAGTCTTTTACGTTGTACATTTTACAAGCCCTGGTTAGGCGCATTTTATGAGGAAAAAGTATCCCCTTTGCAAGCACCGTTGGTCTAGATTCATCCCACGTTGTTGTCCGGATTTCATCAAAATTCCGTGTGAGAGCTTCCACATCCGGCATGGTTGGTAAATTTTCAATGTAAGGAATCTCTTTTGAATTAAACGGCACTTCAGACTCATACACTTTTTGTCTTGGGGGGTCTCTGTTCAAACCAGGTTCTTCCTCATCATCCTCAGCATCACCATCCTCACAATCAAAGGGTGTCTCATCACCGGATTCATCCGCATTATTGTCGTAGTCACTGTTCTCTTCCTCACTTTGTGCATCTGCCAGGTCCCGATGTAATACATCATTTTCGGGCAATTGTGTGAGTTTAACTTGCTCATCTTCACTGCAAAATAAAAAAAAATATGATGAAATTCTATGTTTTATATATGATTTTCCTAATTCACATAAATCACTTAACTTACAAGTCATAATGTGATGAAATTTCAAGTTGGACATGACTACCGGATGGGCCACTTGTTAAATTTATTTCTGGCTGGTACCCCCTATCAAATATGCGAGTGTTACTATTAAATCAATTTAATAAATATATACTTAATTATCACAAATAATAAATAAAATTTACCAGTCGTCTTGTGAGTTATGGAAAGCGGACGGTGATAAGTTTAAATCGAAGATAACTCTTTCATCCGGAACTTGTTCGGCAAAAGCTATTCCATAATAACCGCCCGATGATTGGGGGTTATCTATACTACTCACAAGCTCATTTTTAGGGACGTCTTCGACCTTCACGTACATCTCCAGCATTGTGATTACAAGAAAATCACGACATTCGTCCGGAGTCCTCAAAAAATCACGCAAAGTTTCATCATCGTCGATGTTAAACTCCGAGTAAAAAACAACCCCTTGCAGAGTGACGGAATACGGATATCTTCCGGTAACTTTAAGTATGACGGAACGTTTCATCACACTCATTTTTTTGCATAACAACGATATCAATGTATCGTACTCCATTGTCAATGGAAATTTAACATGACACTTAGCGGGCAAACTGTAACTGACAGAGTTATTCTCCATCATAATCTCACCACCCCAATATAAAGAAGTTCTTATCCTTCGCTCTTCAGACATAATGAAGAAATGCTGTAGAATTTAGGAATAATATAGCAAGAAGAATAATAGAGCAACAAGAGTGTTATAAATTTTTTGAATGTATAGAATACGAGTGTAACATCTCTTTATATAGAAAACCAAGAGCCGGGGTGGTGATACAACGCCAAAATAGTTGGCGTTGTACTGTCCAATAATTGAACAGCGTACAACGCCATATAAAGTGGCGTTGTACAGGCACTGACAAGTACAACGCCACTTTATCTGGCGTTGTACACTAACGGCGCCGTTACCATTAGTATACAACGCCAGATAAAGTGGCGTTGTATATACTTATGTCGTTTTTTTTAAAAAAAATCTAATAACGTTCTTTGAGTCCAAAATTTACCTACTTTGGTTCCGAATTCGACAACCGGATAACTCTAGAAGTAGCCAAGAGGATTCAAGAACAGTCAGCTGCTATCATGACTGGAATGCAACAGGTAATCTACTCTTAATGTTTCTGAACTCTTCCTTTCTTCTTGGCTATTCTTCAAAGTAAAAGCGTCAATTCATCTTGGACGTTGACGATAAGAAGGGAATCATTGATTTTAATCTTTGTTTCTGTTTTCTCTCCTTTTACTCTTGTAATTTTTTGTTCCTTATTATATATGATCCAAAAACAACTGTACAGAGAAAGGCAAAGGAACTAAAAGATCATTGATTCAATTCTCAAATATATATAGTATTTAGCTTTGTACTGAATGATGCCATAATGTAATACAAACACAGGTATTGTTTCTCCTCATGCTCCCACACAACACGCACACACATGTAAAGTTCCCTAGAAAATACCTTTTCTATTCTTAATCATATTTTATTTTAAATGACATTGTATCTAATAATGAAATAATATATTTCATTAAATTTCAGTTTTGGTCTTTATTTTGATATATGATAAGGCAAACAGTTTCTGTTCATCTTACTTTGTCATACTCGGCTTCTTGATTTTTTTTTTTTTTTATGGGGGGATAAGTAAAAGATAAATTGACCTTTTTATAGTAAGGTATTTATTTAAGTACTTAGTGGTTTTTATTCTTACTAAGAACTGTTATATTGGCAAAAAGATGATATCTATAATCTTTATGTGGTACTCTATTGCAAATGTTTAGTTATTGGTGTTGCTTTCTACAACAAGGTATTTACATATAGCTTTTGCAGTTCCATGTAGTACCCTTTTGCAAATGTTTAGTTATTGAATTGGTGTTATTTCTTTGAAATCTAATGATTGGTAAAGAAAATCATTTTGGTAAATTACGGTGCCTGTTTTAACTATTTATATGTTTGAACACAATTTTGGCTGGCGTGAATCTCTCAGTCTTGGTGTCATATTGTTGTAAAACTGGTTTATGGTGAAGTAAAATGAAGCTTGGTTGTTGTCTTAGAAATAAATTCTCAATGCTGTACGCAACCTAATTAATCTGTGCAATTTCTTGTTTGAACTTGAAGTTATACTTGATAGGAGCCATTTTTACTGATTATAATTGTCGTAACAGTTACCCCTTTGTACAATTAGCATTAACTTATTAGAATTGTAAAACTAATGTTGTGTATTCTTCTTTAATAATAGGGACAAGGCTCTTAAACAGTAGCGACAAATGAAGGAGGAGCTTGAAGCCAATGCACTTAATATTTTATTTTTTGGTTATATACATATGCGTAAAGTGGTAATGAAGTATTATGTAGTATATATGTAACTGAATTTTTAGTAATAAAAATATTTAGTATTTAATTTAAGAGATTCTTTTGGTGTTTGTTAAATGCTATTGGATGCTCTTAATACTTATATACTAAAAATCACTCCCCAGTATCATTATTGGAGTTGCCACTGATGCTTAATCGTTTTAGTGGCAATTATGTCGCCACTAAATGTGACTCTTCGGTAGCGAAATAATAGTTGCCACTGATGGCTAATTGTTTTTTTGTGGCGACTAAGTCACCACGACATGTCAGTCTACAGCAGCGTTATCAAGTTGCCACTGAAGATTAATTGTTTTTGTGGCGACTGTGTTGCCACTAAATGTCGCTCTTCAGTAGCGACTTAGAGGATGTTTTGATTGGCTTTTAAGCTGGTCAAATCAACTTTTAAGCTCTTTTTAGCTTTTTCTGTGTTTAGCAAAGTCAAAAAGTGCTTAAAATAAGTTAAAACCTGCTTAAAACAAGCCAAAAGAATAAGTTGGGCAACCCCAAATTATTGCTTTTTGGCTTAAAAGCTATTTTTTGCTAAAAAACTACTTTTTTTAAGCCAATCCAAACGGGATCTTAAACAGAATATATTTAGTGCAACTCTTTTTTGTGGCGAGTAAATTTACTTTTTATAGAGACTTCGTCTCTACAAAATATGTACATTCTGTGGCGACCTCATGTTGTCGATGCTAGTAACATTCAGTAATGGAATTACTTGTAGCAATTTTATAGTCGCTACCATAAACATGTAGTGGCAACTTTGTGTGTTTTAGTAGCGACTTTGGATGCCACTAAAAGGCAGATTTCGTGTAGTGGAATTTCATGCATTTATGTCTAGAGCTATACACTGAATCCACTACAATCTGAAGTTAAAATCATCTATAACACTTTACACATTATACACCTGAAACCAATCAGCTGAGCCTTTTATTGAGATAGTGTATTGTATTTTTCATTATGTTAATAGTCAGTCAGGTATGTACTAACATTGCTTTAGATGGTTAGTATTGGTTCCCATATTTAATATGTTTATATACTCATTTGAGTTTCTAATACAATCAACCAATTCGTTTTCACACATAACCGACTCTTCTCCCTCCTCTGTTTTCCATGTTCTCCTTCGAGAACCCTCCATGGTTCCAACATTGTACCTCAAGCTTGAGCCCTACTCCTCTAATGCTTTTACATATTTACATGGTATCAGAGCGGTGTATTCTACTCGCTATTCTCTCCAATTTCTCTTAGTTTTTTAGATTCTAATCTTCGTCTTTTTCCCTAACTTTCTCTATCTGACATTCTCTTCTTCTAGTTTTATTTTCTTTTCGACAAATTGATATTGTTTTCTCATGGCTATCCTTGATCCAAACAATGATTCTAGAGTTGAATCGGCTAATTCAACTCATGTCACTGGTACTGATCCCAGAGTCAACACAAGTTGCACATTTTACATGCATCCATCGGATAGTCCTGGTGCGATGTTGATGAAGGCTCCCTTCAATGGCGTTGGATACCGATCTTGGAGAAGAAGCATTTTCAGAGCCCTCTCAGTCAAAAATAAAATAGGATTCATCACTAGCAAGTACAAACGACTAGACCTAGATTCTCCTCAATTTTGTTAGTGGGAAAGGTGCGACGATATGGTATCCTCGCGGATCCTGAATTCTTTGTGCAAGAAAATTACTGATAGTGTTGAGTATGCTAATAATGTTTTTTAACTTTAGAGAGAGTTGGAATATAGGTACGATCAGACTAACGGTACCGAATCATATCAAATCCAAAAGTAAATCAATGATCTAGCTCAAGGAACCCTTGATGTTAATGGATATTATACTAAAATGAATAAGCTTTGGGAAGAATTGAGCATGATAAATGCCAAGTCACAATGTATTTGTCAATGCACTTGTAGGGCAAAAGAGAATATGCACAAGGCTGAATAAGATAGAAGACTCATTCAGTTTCTCATGGGTTTGAACGAAGTGTATACCACAATGCGAGGTAGTATACTCATGATGAATCCACTACCTTAGTTATACTCATGATTAATCCAATACCTTTCATGGCACATGCCTTCTCCTTGTTGATTTAGGAAGAAAAATAATGAGAAGTGAATGCACACAATCATCTCATGCACAACTCCGCTTCTTTGAATGCTAATGTATCTTCACACAATAGCTTCAACAACATAACACTTGTACATAACAATTTTTCAAAACCAACTACTCTCCAAACAATTATCCCTCCACGAGTACTAGACCTCGCCTCTTCTATGATCACTACAAACGCATTGTCCATACTAGAGAGAAATTCTTCAAACTCCATGGCTATCCGAATGATTTCAATCAGAATCCCAAGTAAAATTAAGGCAAAAGGACGTCAACTAATGTAAACAGTGTTCCACTTGATTCATTTTCTATGAAATATGAAGAAACACAGACTCAGCAATTCCAATGTGAGTCTCACTTAGGAGTAGTATGGGCAATTGGTGACTTTGCTCCAACACCTTCAGACCAGCACTGGAGAAGATAGTTCAGACAACAATGTGACTGGCGGAGTTGTGAACTACGCAGGTATTTTTGCCTATTCTGCTTCCATCATTTCTGTTGATTTTTGCCTACTTTCATGTAAATGCTTTAAATCAAGGGCTGAAATTTGGATCCTAGACTCTGTGATTTCTGACCATATGAACTTCAATAAATCCTTACTCACTCACATTAAAACCCTAGTATATCCTATGTTAATCACACTGCCAAACGACAATAGAGTTAAAGTCACAGAAATTGGTACTACCATATGAGCACCAAACATTGTTCTACATAAAGTCGTATATGTTCCATCCATCAAGTACAACCTTATTTTGATTTACTTTTTATCTTCTCAACTTAAAGTTTTGATTGCCTTCTCATATTTTCTTTGTCTTCTGTAGTCCCCTTCAATGAAGAGACCTCTGGAGATTGGCAAGGTCAAAGATGGTTTGTGCCTTCTTTGTTCAATTTGCCTAAAGAATTCATGCTCTGCTACACATGCCTCTTTACCTGTTTCCTGTTCTGTTTTGTCTAATTCTTCTTATGTAAATAGTTTGCACTGTCAGCATTCTAAATCATTTGTAAATGTTCCCATTTACAATTCACAGTCTTTTGTAAATAATTCCATTAGTAATAAAACTCAGTAGATTCCTTCAAATTCTTTTTTGTCTAACAAGAATAAAGATGATTTGTTATGGCATTACAAATTAGGCCATGTACCCTTTATCAAAATGAGGATATCTTCTATCCCTGTTCAATTCTCAACTAAACAACCTTTCCTCTGCTTCATTTGTCCTATGGCTAGACAACCGAGACTTGCATTTCCCCATAGGACAAGCACCACTACTTCCCTTTTTGAAATTCTTCATGCAGACGTTTAGGTATCCTACCACATTTCCACTCATGATAAGTATAAATACTTTCTCACCTTAGTGGATGATCATAACAGGGCCACTTGGACTCACCTCTTGAGTAGCAAGAGCAATGTCTTGCAAGTCATCAAAAATTTCATATCCTCAGTTGAAAATCACTTCAATTCTACTATCAAGTGCCTTAGATCTGATATGGTTCCAAATTTTTCAACATGGAAGACTTATCATTCTTTCCGTCTAAGAGACTAGTTCATCAAAAAAATATGTCCCTATACTCCTCAACAAAATAGAATCGTGGAGAGGAAACATAAGTACCTCTTGAAAATTGCCACGGCATTCCTTTTTTAGTCCAAGTTGCCTTTACAATACTGGGGGTGAATGTGTATTGGCTGCAACACATATTATAAACAGATTTCTCACCACATACCTAAAGAAGAAATGCCCAATTGAGATCCTCTATAACAAAGCACCAACATATTCCTATTTGAAAAGCTTTAGATGTTTGTATTTTCCTACCAAACCTAAAGTCCATAGAGACAAATGTGAACCTAGGACCACTCCCCATATCTTTGTGAGATATCCATATGAAACTAAAGGGTACAAGATTTCAAATCTGGCCACAAAAAAGATTCATGTTTCTAGATATGTAATCTTATATGAGCACATCTTCCCCTTTGTTATCCTACCTACTTCCTCATCTTCTTTTCCTTTAGTACTCAATTCTTCTCATTGCACAATAGATGTGACACCTCCTACAACACACCCAAGTGACTGTGTGTCTAGACCATTACTAGATTCAGTTCCCACCTCCAATGTGCCCTCACTAATAATAGTATCACCTCTCAAATGTCTCTTTTCTCCAGAATCTCATGTAATTCCTCCAACACCTCACATTCAAGAAAATCGTGAACATAGAAGATCCACTAGGGAACATCATTTACCTATTCATCGAAAAGACAATGTATACTCTTTACCCAACTTATACCCTACTAGTCATCCTCCTTCTAATCCAACTCCTCCAGCTACTACATTTAATCTAGATTCTTTTTTTTCTCTCAATGCTCTTTTCTACAATCATCGTCATGTCTTCCTTCACCTCGTTGGTAACTGATAGTCAGCAACTTGTTTAAAGTTTTGCCATGATAATAAACCAAGATATTATGTAGAAGCCTCATTGAATCTTGCTTGGCAAACAACTATATCTCTAGAGTTTGAAGCTCTTCATGACAACCACACTTGGGACCTAGTTCCTTTACCTCCAGGGAAGAAATCTATAGGCTGTAGATGGGTATATAAGGTCAAACACAAAGCTGATGTTAGTATTGAGAAGTTCAAGGGTAGGTTAGTAGTGAAGGGGTATACACAACAGGTTGGTGTTCATTACCCTGACACTTTCTCACCTATTGTAAAAGTGACAACTATTAGAGAACTTATAGCAACTATAGTGAAGAAGCATTGGGGTATCTTCTAACTTGACATCAATAATGCCTTCTTTCATAGGGATTTACATGAGGAAGTGTATATGGACCCGCCTCCTAGTCTATTGGTTGACACACCTGTCCAAGTATGTAAGCTGCACAAATCATTGTATGGCTTGAAACAAGCCAATTGACAGTGGTATAACAAGTTGGCTAACGCATTGTGTACATTCCCAATGATTACTCTTTGCTTTACAAGAAATCTGACTCATCTGCTATATATGTTGTTGTCTATATAGATGATGTAATTGTCATAAGGAATAATCCAGAAGAAATCAACAATTTGAAGGTTTTTCTATATGCTCAGTTCAAGATCAAGGTCTTGGGTCGACTGCATTATTTCCTGGGTTTAGAAGTTCTCTACAAGGAAGATGGTGTGATAATCTCTTAGAAAATTTGCTCTTAACCTACTAAAGGAGTATGAATTTCTTCATGTCAGTTCCTTTAACTCACCATTGGATCCTACCGCCAAGCTTCAAGCCAAGGAAGGTATACCCTTGGCAGTCCTTCTGTCTACAAAACCTTGATAGGAAAGCTGAACTTCCTAAAAAACAAGGTTGGACATTGCCTATAGTGTCCAGCACCTCAGTCAATTCATGCAAGATCCTAGGGAACCTCACCTCAAGGTTGTCTATCACTTACTTATATATTAGAAAGTTGATCTTACTCTTGGAATCTATTTGTCTGCAAATTCAAATTACATAGTTAGAGGATATTGTAACTCTGATTGGGCCACCTACCCAGATTCTAGGAAATCGGTCAGTGGATATCTAGTATTACTTGGTGACTGTCCCATTAGTTGGAAGTCCAAAAAGGAAGCTACCATCTCTCTTTCACCTGCTGAAGCAAAGTATTGAGCCCTAACAAATATAGTTAGAGAACTGATATGGCCGTGCAGACTATTTACTAAGCTTACTGTTCCTTTTCCTTTACCTGTCACAGTGTTTTGTGACAGTCAATCTGCTTTACATATAGCTCTTAATCCTGTTTTCCACTAGTGGACCAAACATATTGAAGTAGACTGTCACTTTGTGAGAGACAAGTTACAAGAAGGGCTGGTTTCCCTTCATCATGTTAGGACTAATAATTAACTTGTTGATGTTTTAACCAAAGCACTTACTAGAGTCACGCATGCAGCAGCGATGATCAAGTTGGCTATGACATCTTCACCTCCAACTTGAGGGAGGGTATTGAGATAGTGTGTTGTTTTTATCATTATGTTAATAGTAGTTAGGTGCGTATTAGCATAATTTTAGATGGTTAGTATTGGGTCCCACATGTAATATGTATATATACTCAATTGAGTTTCTAATACAATCAATTAGTTCATTTTCACAGATAACTGACTCTTCTTTCTCCTCTATTTTCCATGTTGTCCTTTGCGAACCCTCCATGGTACCACCATTGTAGCTCAAGATTGAGCCTACTCCTATAATATTTTTACATCTTTACACCTTTACCGTTGAGAACAGGAAGTATGGACATCTTCAATATGTCTAGTAAGTAATACCATAATGTGATGCACTTGAAGCAACATAATATGAAGAGACATTTAGTTGAGTAAACCTTGGAAGTGCATAACCTTGTAGAAATAAATGGGATCGAGATGTGTTGCGAAAAATGAAACCTATTGCAATGACTTCTTTTCATTGGACAATTTCTCTCATTTACAAGGAATTACAAAGATTTATCCTTGTCAAAATGCTTAGGGCTTGATCATAGAAGAATCAATTTTATTGAATTTCCAACTATTAATTTTCCTTTTTCATTGGGAAGGACTTGAGGATATCCTAGCATAATAGATAGATATGAACATCAAGAATTATTCCTTTAAAACCATGTGAACTATGTCAAATTAGACTAAAGGGGCTCGGGTGTGCATTTCATGTGACCCTGCCATAATTTCGAATAATAATAACGAAATAAACATGCTGAAATCCTGGGGTGCATTTCATGTGACCCTATTCTAATTTCCAACAAGTTTAAATAAAGTGTGTTGTAAGCCGCGGGTACATTTCATATCGTGTGGCTTATGTGTTTTAACTAACCTAAAAATTTCCTAAAATATTAAAAGCGACTAAAAAGTTAAAATGCACATAGGCTTAAAAGTACTTTAAAATCAAATAAATAGGCTAATAGCAGTTGAGCGGCCGTGCTAAAACCACAGAACCTAGGAATGCGTAACACCTTCTCCCGGGTAAAAAGAATTTTTTACCCGAATTTTTGTGTTCGCGGACTATAAAATAAAGTCAATCTTTCCTCGATTCGAGATTGGAAACTGGCGACTTGGGATACCATAAATCATCCCAAGTGGCAACTCTAAATTTTAATATAAATAATCTCATTTCAATTGTCACTTAAATATAAAAAACTCCCTTATACCCCTTCCGGGGGTGTGAAAAAGGAGGTGTGATAGAGTCTTTGGTATTTACTTCTACCAAACTCTTAGCTCACTTTTCCAAGTAAAGGAAGAGTTTAATGGCACTTGTTAACATTTGCAACTACCAACAATAAATGAAGAATGAGAAATAAATAAATAAATATATATATATATATATATATATATATCATTTAGGGTCCACAATCTTATTATTTAAAGCTAGCTGCTCATACTAAAATACAAAGATGAGAATATTAAATGTCATAAAGCTTACAAAGTGCAAGATTCTTCACTCCTAAAGCTTCCATAAGAGGGAAATATTCACAGCTTGGAATGCAGCTCAAAAAAAAGACAAGATACCCCCACAAAATTCAAATAAATCTATTTATAGTGCGCCAAAATTCGGGACCAATTTTGGATTAAAAATGCCCTTCCAGGTCAATTCTGCAAACGCATATCTGTCACATTACAGACATACGGTTTGCATTCTCTTCAAAGCCATCGCACCTTCGAGCCCTAGTTTCCAGGTAGTCGTCGCATCTAGATTATGCAGTCAGCATTGTTTATTTGCGACCGCATAGTGCCACCGTGTTTCCAGCTTCAGCAACTTCCATAGAGAGTTTGCGATCTATTATACGGCCCACAAATTGGTTATGCGGTCGCATAATGGACCGCATTTCTTGCGCCTGAATTTAGCCAACAGATTGTTGGGCTATGTGATTCCTCTGGGCAATATGCATCCTGCATATTAGATTTGAGGTCCTCAGTGTTGCATCTACATTCGCATTTTTCCATTTTCTTTTCCTCTTGCAGCTTTTTGGTTTCATTTTCATGTTTTTGGGCCCTTAAAATTCCTACACTGCAAAACATTAAAACTACATAAGTATAAGAGATAATTGCATTTAAAACAAGCTAAAATCTAAGAATTTTTTTAAATGTGCCAATATTTTCCAGCACCTCAACATATGTGGCATGAGTTGGTTGTATTAGACTTCTTTATGTTGATTGCCTATTTGTGTATCTTCTTAATGATGCCAAAATGGGGAACAATATCAGGTAGATAGTAGTGTATGGTGAGGGGGATCAAAAGCAAAAGTTGAGGTGGGAAATTGATGCAAAAATAGGGGATATGATTAAGGGGAATCAAAAGCAAAAGGTTGGAGGAAACTTATGTAGTTTCTGCTTTAAACAAACTATCAATTCCTAAGTTTGTCATCATCAAAAGGAAAAAATTTTATGGCTTTTCTATGTTTTTGCCTTATGCTTCTTATGTTTTGATGTTCTAACAAACTTATTATTAAGAACCAGATAGAGAAACTGACTCACTTGGTATACATTTCTAATGAACAATGTCTATTCTGATCTCCAACAAATGAGTGAACAACCACAAAGAGGAACACCACAGGGACCTGGTCCCTGTGGGTTCTTTGACAGAAGTACAAGTCAACGTTACAATAGGAACATAACTATAGAAAGTGATTGTGCACAACTGTTACAAAGAGGAACACATTAGGGACCTGGTCCCTTAGGGTAAGTACAAGTCAACTATACAGCTAAAACGCAACTGCAGAAAGTGAATATCCGCAACTTTATACGAGACAGTGCGGCAGTCACTTCTCATTGGGAAAAGGCGTGTACCAAGAATTGACATCACCATTGTAATGTCTTTTGTAGTATAACAAAACAGGTGTAAGGCACAACATATTCACTTGTGCATTTGTGATATTCTCTCAAACATTAAAGTGTTTATCTGGCATTGAAGTCAGTGGTGTGTCAATAACAAGAAGACAACTACTAAAGGATCAGTTTCACAATGGCCTATGTGTATCCGTAATTGAGTTGTAATCTTGTTATTTGTTCTTTATTGTAACTCCTATCTTGCTTTCTTATAAGTTGTTTTTAGGAAACCCAAAATCCGTAAACTCTCGGATTTTATGTTGTCACTAGATTTAGTAAGTTAAAGTCTTTGTAACTAGAGACTAACAAAGTGGCCTGTGGTAAGAGTATCACAAGCTAGTTAAGTTGAAGTCTTTGTAATAGAGTTATTACAAAGTGGTTTGTAATAGTGAGATTACAAGTTAGTGAAGTTGAAAGCCTACAAGTGTAGGTCGTGGTTTTTGTCTCCTTGAGTGGGATTTTTCCACGTAAAAATCCCTTTTCTCTTTTACTTACTGCTTCATAAGTATTCTCAGAAAAACCCTAGAGGATCAGGTGTTTTATAGTTTGGTGGACTCATATAAGTTATTAGTAGCCTTGTCACTACTTCGTCGAGGTTAGGCTCGACACTTACAGAGTACATGTGACCGGTTGTACTCATACTACACTTATGTTCTTCTTTTGCGTATCCCGGTATTGGTCCTAATGGCGCGTAGAGGAGACCGCTTGGATTCGACTACTACAGGAGACTT
Organism: Nicotiana noctiflora; assembly: GCA_032618575.1. NCBI lineage: Eukaryota > Viridiplantae > Streptophyta > Magnoliopsida > Solanales > Solanaceae > Nicotiana > Nicotiana noctiflora. Next base: position 442,489 of record JASVEL010004705.1, on the reverse strand, counting down.
GAGGTAGAGCTGCTCGACGTTCATGGTCTTGATGTCCCCTTCTATCATATTTTACTTTCATCTAGTTACGAATAGCTGCATTTAATTTTAGACCATATTTGTAGTATCCTAGTCGCTCATGTACTTATGACTCCAGATTTATGGGATATGTTTAGACTGCATTATGTTTGTATTCATCACATGTATTGTAGATTATTCTGGTTTGAATTTTTAATGTTTTGCCTTTAAATTAGTAAAACTGGTTAATGTTTTAGCTAATATTGGCTTTCCTAGCAAGTGAATGTGAGGCGCCATCATGACCCCGTGGTTAGAATTTTGGGTCACGACATCAATGAAGTGAACCTTGTGTACATCTCCTAAAATATTTCTCCATCTTTTATGGCAAAGTTTTTATATTATGAAAACAACAAAGTTCCTCTTCATCTTTTCACTTAACTTGTTCCTTCATGAACCACTTGGAGTGTGTCCCATATTTGCTTAGCAGTAGTACAGTCTTGGATTCTATTGTACTCATCAGGATCAAGTCCACTGATAAGCTATTTATGGCTTCAGTATTCTTTTTCGACTTCTCAAGATCATCAGTGTTGCAGTCAGCTCTTGTTTTTACATCCTAACCTTTGTCATTTTTCTTACGTGTTGATAAAGACTATTAGTCCCACAACTCATATTTACTGCCCGTAAATAATCTTTCATCCTCTCATTTGACCATGCGTAGTACTAGCCATTGAAGAGTGGTGCTCACTGGACTGCTCTTCACAATTTTCAGGTGGTGCACTCACCCTTATATTCTTCCTAAGGGTTAGGTTTTCAAGGATAAACTGCTATGATACCAATTGATATTTACACTTCAATATCACACATAGAGGGTTTGGGATTTGTTTAGTGTCAAATTTTTACTGAATTATCAAAGGACATGGTTCTTCTATGCATTCCTTATACTATAGTTGCAAAAAATAATGCAGAAAGCAAACATTACAAAAACATTTACATGAAAAACACCCCGATCAAATACGTGAAGACTACTTCCTAATAGAATTTTTCCAAAATACTTTACTAAACTCCGGGCCAAAACAAAGTTTACAAAACTCTTGAAAACCTATGGATTAAACTATTAACCCATGTAGCAACACGCTACGGACTTTTGCGGCTACTTCAAGTTAACTCTAACTTGAATAAGAAAATTCAAGTACCTAGTACAATTGATTCTAAAGAAAGTTGAAAGGTACAAATCAAAACACCTACAATACTTTGAACCAGAATAAAGAGAGACTCCTTAAAATACTTTACGGAACTATTTATTCAATCTGGTTCATATATCTTTAGGTTCACCCTCCTAAGTCTCGTAGGATCGTTCACAAAAATGCCTTTCTATTTTGCTTTTAATTCCTGCTCTTACTTCGGTAAAAGAGAACAACACTTATATATAGAGAGTTAGTTGATAAAGAGTAATTAGAAGTCTAACGCTTTACTCTTCCTCGATAAAAGAGTTCTATTTAACTTCAACCTCAAACATTTTCCTTATCTTGGATTGAATTTTTTTTCAAGAAGTCATGCTCCGTATCACTTAATCAATCTTTTCATTCAGGGATTATTAGAAGAACTATTTATACTTATCCTTTTCACGTGCGGGCCGCCTTTTTCTTGTTTTAAATTGTGACCTGTGTAAAGTGTTCATGAATGCATATATTCCCTTGCAAATCATCAAAATCTATAATGCTCAAGTCTCTCTCTATATAAATAACACACACACATATATCAGCTAAAAATAATTATAGTTTTACCAAAAGGTTTGCTGCCCTTCTTCTTCTTTTCCATTAAACAAATTTTATGTTAAAGGAAGAAGGGTTCCCTTTACGACTTTCAATCCCTAGCTACTAGAACATTGTGCCCTTTGCAATCGCTAGACCGCGAAGGTGGACCATTGGAAGTCATTGCACAATGAAAATAGAAAATGGGAGTCAAGTTTAGTGGTGGAAATTCCAAATTCACAAGTTAATGCAACGACTTTCATGGATGTGAGGCAACAAAAAGAGAAGAACCGGAATCAATGAAGAATTCCAAGTCTAAACGGATGGTTGATTTTTACCATTTTCTTTGGAATTCAGCACCAAGAAATTGCGAATTAATTTATTGGATACAGTCAACTTTGGAATTTAAAGATTGCCCAATTTTCCTGCTCAACTCCCCACCTACTCAACTTTTTTCCCCATTGTTTTTTATCACATGCGGTCAGTAAGTGATTTTTTTTTTAGCTACTTTCATGCATATTAAAAAATTTACCTATTTACATTAATTAGTAATGAACAACAATAATAATAACTTAGTGAGATCCCACATGTAGGGTCTGTGGAGGGTATTGTGTATCCAAATCGGAGTAGAAATGTCGTTTTCGGTAGACCCGTGGCTCAAGAAAAAAAGAGACAATGTACCAATAGTAGTAATTAGCAATGAAATTGATCATATTAACCTTTATTATCTCTTTACATAAATACTCCTAACACATAGTCCAATACTATTTACTTCAAGTGCAATATAGAAAAAAAAAATTAATTCATTTTCAAAATCTAAAAAAATTCTTATTTTTGATTAAAAAAAAGTAAAAAATCACTTATTTTGGACCGGAATAGATATGTTGGGTTCTCTTCCACTTTTAGATCTTTCATCGACTTAGACATTCTATGACGGAAAGTACACAATTTGAGACATACTTAATTGATTAATCTTCCCGAGAGTACAGTTTACCTAATAGTCAAAACATCCATAGTTTTCTTTTTGTATTTATTTGTTTTGTGTTTGTATTGGTAAAATGAAAAAGTAAGAATTTGAATTTATAATATCGTTAATTTAATGTAGTAGGTATAGATTGAAGTAAAAAAAGAGTGGGCGCAGATATCAAGAATTGCCAAATGTTGCATACTCCTGGTAATTCGTAACGTAAAGAGCAATTGCAGCATAAACGAACTAGCTACGAGATCTTAAGCTGATAATTGAGCTCATTAAATATCTTAATCGAACGATTCCGCCCCTTTAATTAATAGCTTTTGTGACAAGACAAAGCTAAAAGAATACTATTGTCTTTAAATTCTCGGGACATTGCTTTCATCATTGACGACAACTGAATATTTTTCAGAAAAGATTACTAAATCATAAATATGAACTTTGTAGAAGCATCTTGGATAATTTGTTTTTGTTACTAAATCATAATTTAGCATGAAGACTCCATGTTCATCTGTGTCTGTCTCCCACACTAGAAATTTTCAAACAATTTTACTAGGCATGCTTACTCAAGAATTTATTAAAGCTACTCTCTCCTATTCAAAATAATTAATTTTTTTTTTATGTTTTCATACATATTAAGAAATCTAATTTTTAGCATTAATTAGCAATAGAATTGATCATATTAACCTTTATTATCTCATATAAATACTTCTAACACATATTGCAATATTATTTACTCCAAGAATAATATAGAAAAAAATAATTAATTCATTCTTAAAATCTTTAAAAAATTACTTATTTTAAACTTAAAAAAAGACTAAAAAATTGCTTATTTTAAACCGGGGAGTAATTCTTTATCCAATTAAGTAGTATTTTGTCTTGAGTGATCAGCACGTGATTGTTGAAGCAAATGAGTAGCTATATAAACTTTATCAACATTTGTGTGTGGTGAGGAGGAGGGGATGATCCGGTAAAATTAATACCATACACATACATTAGGATTTAATGTAATAACTAATAACTCTTCAACTGCGTTATTTTTCCGATACAAACTTCATGAAAAATAAAAGATCAAATTAAGACATAATAAGATTATTGCCAGGAAATGGTTTAATACATTATACTATATAGAGAGAGAGAGTCTCCACTTCCCTACTTTCAAGTGGGGCTTGCCTCTTTATAAGAATCATATGCCAAAAGTCTTACGTCTACATAAAAAGCCAATACTAGCTCTTTTTTAATATGAAAAAGAACCTAATATAATTGAAAACAGCACTGTAACTTAAAAAGAGGAAAAAAAACAAAACAACAAAGCTAAAAAATCATGTAACTCAATAATGGAAGACATAGACATTGTACTCCACAACAGCATCACCAGTCTTGAAATCTAAGGTATGAGTCTTTGCCTGAGCATAGCCACGAGCAAACCGGAAAAGCCCACTCCCGCCGACGATCGGCATCTCCCGGACGGTCGACATCACCGAGTTCCGGCCCAAAACACTTAATGTACTCCCATTATACTTTCCTTCAACAAAAGCAAAGTTAAGAGCCATCAAGAAACCAACATCATTGAGTGAAGCTTGTGCATAAATCCCTTGTGCTCTTCCAACAAGTTTTGAGTTTGGTTCTGGTCCTACGGTTAAAGGGTCATCGATCATCACCATAAGGCCAAATCCGGTGGATGACCGGTTGGTCATGGCGGCTTCGGCTATTTTCACGGCGGTGGGGTTTTTACCACTGACTATGTCATGGAAGTAGAAGTGAAGGTGACTAAGTTTTTCCCTCTTCATACCCATTGATTTCTTGGATAATTTTCTTAAGAAATCTTGGTGGCAGTTTCCATGGGCAAGGATTGAAAGGAGAAGTATGGTGATAGAGAGCTTTTGAAAATTGCAGGACTTGGCCATGGTTATTCTCTGCAAGTTCCCAATTAGAACTTATTATGTGATTACTCTTAGCTTGTAGGTACTATATATAGTAACGGGTTTCGCACACTGTATATTAACCATTGTACTATAACTTTTTTTCAAAAGTGATTTAAAATAATTTTTATATTCATTATGAAATAGTTTGACTCAGACATAAAAAAAAAATTAAAACTTGTGGTATTAAAAGTTTAAAAGGCATAAGATTTGTCCGGGCATAATATTTGTGTGATTATAAAAAAAATTTATTAAAAATAAAATAATTATAAGTTATTCAGCTAAAAAAAATTAATTTCGGTTCCAATAATAATTTACTCGATTAAGTTCCAACAACGTTTGTGAAATTACTATTGCTTTTAGGAAGAAATAAAAATTGAGGAGAAGTGTGAGATGATTGGAGTTTACCACCAGCTAATTGTCTAAGCGATTTCATCACAACTTTTTAATTACCCCAAATTTGTTTTCCATTTTCCAAATCTGAATTGAACACACTTTTCAACAATTATTTTAATATTTTCTTGCACTAATACTAATTTATAGTAGTGTTTGGCTGAAAAGTTAAAATGTACTTTATAAGCTAGAAAAATAATCGAAAATATAGGAGGGTAAATCGTAATCAAATATAATAGATTCTGAGATGTAAGAATGATAACAATGTTGTAGATCTAATAATATAAAGTGATATTATGCACTCAAGAAAAGTTATTCGTCCGAGGTAAGAGATAGAAAGAGAATAAGAGAGAATGGGAGAATTGTATTTTTCAATAATAACGTTGATGCCTTTTACAATGAATGTCCTCTTTATATAAGAAGAGGTCTTTCTTAAAATAATAAAAAAATACCAAACGTGGTCGACGTCCCCCTAGCGAGGACGCCTGATTTTACACGGCGTCGCCTTTGCCCTCACGTCCGAGCGATGCCCTTACTATAGCAGATATATATTCATTGGGCGTATCCATTCGGCGTAAAGGCATATAGCGCCAAATTTGACCCACACAAGTAGTAATATGTAAGTCAAATTATTGTTTCTAAATTAGTGCAGAAAAGAGAGATATCTTTTTTTTAATATATGTAGGAAAGCGATAATGTGAAGCTAGAATTTTGGTGTTGCAAAACTATTTAGAAGAAAAAATGTGGAAGGAATTAATTATTCTAACCATGGTTAGAGCTTTGCTTTAGTCAATTGAATCCTAGTCTTTAACTTTAAACTACGACATGTGTTTCTAATCCAAGTAGAAACTTGGAGGAGACAATGCAAAATGGAGAAGAGTTGGATCCCTAATTGTCTATAGTACTCTTAATTTAGACATAAGAATTGAAAATATTCAAAAAAAAAAAAGTAAAAAAATTTTCAAGAAAAAATGGTATTTAAAAATTGCAGTTATATTTGGACATAAATATAACTTTGGATTGTTTTTAAAGTTTTGTGAGTGATTTGAGTGATTTGAGTGATTTGAGTGAATTTGAAAAATAATTTATTAAAATTTTTATATTTACGTAAAAAAAAATTTAAAATGCATTTTCAAGTAAAAATTAAAAAATTTATAACATATTTAAAAAATGGTGAAAAAATTATTATGTTCAAATGGGCTCTTTAATAACACACGCTTAAAATGCATTGACATCTCAACAGAAAAGGGCCATAATTTCGCTGTACTGTTTGCTCAGGGCCATATTTGTCCGTCAAAATTTGATTGTTTTATGCGCCTGTAGGCAAGGGCGAATGTACCGTATATGTAACGAGTTTAATTGAACGTGTAATTTTTTATACAAATTAAAAATTTATGTATAAAAATTCGTTAAAATTATAAAACAGCAGATTCAAACCCATAACTTAAATATAATGTGTTCAATGTTTAAGACCTTAAAGATTGAACTCACAAAGTTTAAATATTGAATCCCCCTCTGTCTATCGTTATAAACCGGGGCGCATTTGCCCTAAATTTTAAATTCAATTAATTAGTTTAGGGACAATTTTTGCCCCTTTCAATAGGCTTGTACTCAGGGGCGGATGTATGTAGAAATTTTGGGTGCTTAAGCACCCATTAACCTTAACTTGAGTAGGTAAAATTCCATAGAAAACTTAAAGAAATGGAAATAAATAGTCAGAAAGCACCCAAATAACCAAAATGCTAGTGGATGCTTTGGTGAAGAAGGTTCAACCTGTTCCTTTTTCTTATATTCAAGGTTACTTTCTTCCTCCTTTTTTTAAGCACCCATGAACCTAATATCCTAGATCCGCCACAGTTGTACTCGTTTATTCATTTGCAATCTTGTAAAATTTACAAATCTTAAAAAAGCCACATAACAAATAAAAAATAAAAATAAAAAGATAAAGAAGTAAGAATTAAAACAATAGAACGAATTGAAAAGTATCGTCTAAGTGTTGCGGAAGCCAAATGTATATAGTGTGAATGAGTCACAACTACTATACCAAAAATTATGGCAGCCACCAAATAATAAATAAGACAATAAAACAACAATAAAAGGAATACCATAATTTATGAGGTTCGACTAATTTTGCATACTCCCAGACATAACCAATATTTTATTCCACTCCAAAAATACAACTGAAATAACACTAAAGAGAGAAGATACTAATGCCTTAAGAAGATAAGACGACAAATGAGAGGTGTGTTTAAATCCTAAATATTAGGCCTCCTTTTATAGGAAAATATCCCAAACCAAATCAAGAACCCATCGATACGGGACTTTGCCAAACTTCAAAAAATTCTCCACCTTGGCAAAATTCCACATTTTCAATTTTCTCTCTATAATAAATTTTGGTTGTGTCTTCATCTTCAATCTTCAGTGTTCAACAATATTGATCAAATCCAAACAATGTTGAAACTTGATCGCAATCACCACTTTGTCAGCGTATCAGCAGGATTCTCTGTAGTGTGAATTTTATTCACCGTGACTCTACCTTCTTCTATGATTTCTCGTACGAAATGATACCGAACATTAATGTGCTTTGTCCTTGCATGATAAACTTGGTTCTTCGCTAATTGAATAGCACTTTGACTATCACAAAAAATTGCGATACCTTTTTGTTCAACACCAAGTTCCTTTAACAATCCTTGAAGCCAAATTGCCTCATTCACAGCCTCTGTAATAGCCATGTACTCTGCCTCTGTTGTAGATAAAGAAACCGTTGACTGCAAAGTAGACTTCCAACTAACTGGTGCTTTTGCAAAAGTAAACACATAATGAGTAGTTGATCTTCGTTTGTCTAGATCACCCGCAAAATCTGAGTCACAGTATCCAACTACAGACTGATTGCCTTCCTACTCAAAAACTAACCCAGCATCTACAGTTTTATGAATATACCATAGAATCCACTTCACAGCTAGTCAATGCTCCTTTCCTGGATTATGCATATATCTGCTAATAACTCCAACAGCTTGTGAAATGTCAGGTCTAGTACAGACCATTGCATACATCAAGCTACCAACATCATTTGCATACGGTTTCATCCAATGGCGACATAGTAGTACTTAGCTTAAAATGGGGAGCAAATGGAGTACTAACTGGCTTAGTCTTGTCATCTATGCCAAAACATTGTAGTACTCTCTTCAAATAATCTTTCTAAGATAAACAGAGTTTCTTTGAACGTCTATCTCTTATTATCTCCATGCCCAGAATTTTCTTTGCCTCACCCAAATCCTTCATCTCGAACTCCTTCTTCAGTTCAATCTTCAACTTATCAATTTCTTCCAAATTTTTGGAAGCTATCAACATATAGGAGAACATATATAAAGGATTCATCTTTAAGCTTGCGCAAATACACACAATGATCGTATTTGCTTCTCTTGTACCCTTGCTGCAACATAAACTTGTCAAATTGCTTGTACCATTGTCTAGAAGATTACTTCAATCCGTACAATAATTTTTTAAGTTTGCACACCATATTTTCCTTTCTAGCAACTTTGAATCCTTCTGGATGAGTCATATAGATTTCTTCCTCCAAGTTTCGATGTAAAAATGTAGTTTTTACATCCATCTGAACTAGTTCCAAATCCAACTGTGCTACCAAAGCCAACATAATTCTAATGGAGGAATATTTTACAACTGAAGAAAACACTTCATTGCAATCAATTCCCTCCTTTTGAGAATATCCTTTGGCCACCAATCTTGCTTTGTAGCGAACATCCTTTTGGTTAGGAAATCTTTCTTTCTTTACAGATACTCATTTGCACCCAATTGCTTTCTTTCCCTTTGAGAGATTGGCCAATCTCCGTGTACGATTTTGATGAAGGGACTGTATTTTATCATTCATGGAAATCCTTCACTTATCTTCTTCTGAACTTTGGACTGCGTCTTTATAAGTGGTAGGAACATTATCAGCTGCAATTGCGTTGCACAAGCAACTGTCTCTATGAGACGAACAAGTTTCATTATTTTCCTTTTTGGTCTGCTGGTTGCTATTGATTCAAGTTGTTGTTGAGGTTCCAAGAGTTGGAATCTCTTCTACTAGCTCTCCTTCCAGAGGATAATATTCATTTGTTTCCTCTTCTGCTTCTTGTGTAATTTTACCTCAAACTCAACCTGCTTAGAAACACCATCATCTTGTTTGGTATCTTCATTTGTTATCTTATTTACCATAGCAGTTTCATCGAAGGTAACATCATGCGGAATATTACTTTCTTTGTCATAGGACACCTTAAGTGGTATCCTTTGACTCCATAAGTAATCCCTATAAAAATGGCTTTCTTTGCCCTTGGATCCAATTTTGACTATGTCACATGATAATATGCAGTTGAGTCAAACACGTGCAAAGAGTCATAATCTATAGCAGGCTTCCCATACCATTTTTCAAATGGTCTCTTGCCATCAATAGCATCAGATGGTACGCGATTAATGAGGTGGCATGCATATGTAATTGCCTTAGCCCAAAATTATTTTTCCAGGTCAGCATTGGACAACATACACCGTACCTTCTCTATCAAGGTCCGGTTCATACGTTCTGCCACTCCATTTTGTTGTGGTGTATGTCTGACAGTAAAGTGTCGGACGATGCCATCATTTTAACAGACCTTATTTAAATGATTATTTTTGTATTCACCACCATTATATGTGTGAATACACTTGATCCACCTGCCTGTTGGATTTTCCAACATCGTCTTCCATTTGAGAAAAATTCCCAACACTTCATTTTCGCTCTTCATTGTATACACACATATTCTTTGGGAAAAATCATCAACAAAGGTCACAAAATAGTGCTTCCCACCCAATGAAGGTGTTTTAGAAGGACCCCAAATATCAGAGTGTACATAATCTGAAATGCCTTTAGTATTATGGATCGTTGTACCAAATTTAACCATTGTCTGTTTCCCTAACTCCAAATTGCAAGTTTTTACCCCTATCAACAATCCTTGATCTGATAGAGTTTTCAAGGATTTCCCTCCAGCATGTCCCAAGCGCCTCTTTGTCGTCACTAGACATCACTGTTACTGTTCCAATAACTGTACTACCATGATAGTGGTATATGTTATTGTTTTTCTGATTAGCCTTCATTACCACTAGTGCACTAGAGCGTACTCTCATTACTCCATTTTCTGCAATGATTTTGAACCCTTTTGATTCTGCTCCCACAGAGATGAGATTCTTCTTCAAATCTGATACATATCGAACATCTGTTAATGTTCTGATCATTCCATCATGGTTCCTTAATCATATTGAACCAATGTCATATGAGGTAAGAGGGCTGGTATCCGCTGTGTGGATGACTCCATATTCTCCTTCTTGAAATTCAACGAACCAATCCCTGTTGGGACACATATGATAGCTACAAGCCGAGTCCATCAACCATATGTCGATGTTGACGGCTCCGTTTTAACTAATGGGAATTTGAATCATCGCAATCGGCTATATTTGAATCCATAATGGCCTTTCCATTGTTATATTTGGCCTTATTCTTCAACTTCGGACAGTCTTTCTTCCAGTGCCCATTTTCTCAACAAAAGGCACATTCATCTTTGTTGGGTTTAGATCTTGACTTAGATCTTCCTTTCCTTGTCCTCGTTTGATTTTGAGGATGACCCTTCACAAATAGTGCTTCTCCTTCTCCGCCCTTCTATTTTTCTCGCTTTTCTTTCTTCATAGATGTAAAAAGACGAACAAACTTCTCTGAGAGAAACTTCGTCATTTCCATGGAGTAGAGTAGTTTCAAGGTTCTCGTACTCATCAGGAAGTGATGCCACAACATCAAGTCCAAGTCACCATCATCATAAGTTGTATCCATATTTTGCAAATATGTGACCAACTTATTGAAACTAGTGATATGTTCATTCATCGTGGTACCAGGAATATAGGTGAAGTGAAACTGTCTCTTCTTCATGTATAATTTATTTTGACTAATTTTTTTCAAAAGTTTATCCTCTAGTGCTTTCCATAATTTACTTGCAGAAGTTTCCTTTGTGTATGGATATTTCTGCTCTCTAGCAAGAAGGATTGAATGGTACCGCAAGCAACACGGTTAAGAATCTTCCAATCTTCTTCTGCAATAACATATGGTTTCTTTTCTTCAATGGCCAGATCTAACCCTTGTTGAAAAAGGACATCTAGAACATCGCCTTGCCACATCCCAAAATGTCCGTACCCATCAAAAATTTCTACCGCAAATTTCGCATTGACACAATGCGAAGATGCCAATGATAATGTATTGTTGACACACGATGTATATTATTCTTCTCAATTATCTCCCATCTTTGACACAGATATGATTTAATAGTTGACGACACAAATCAAGATTATTTCCTTTCTGATGTGGAAGATCGGAATACTCAGACAAAATCTTGACTCAGTTACCAAGATAAATCTTTTTTGATGTAGAAGATCAGACTATGCTGCAACCACAGATCATACTTAGACAGTACCTTGGTTCTAATACCAATTGTTGCGAAATCCAAATATATATAGTGTGAATGAGTCACAACTACTATACCAAAAATTATGGCAGTCACCAAATAATAAATAAGATAATAAAACAACAATAAAAGGAACACCAAAATTTATGAGGTTCATCTAATTTTGTCTACTCCTCGAGCACAATTAATATTTTATTCCACTCCAAAAATACAAGTGAAATAATACTAAAGAAAGAAGATACAAATGCCTTAAGAAGATAAGAAGGCAAATGTGATGTGTTTAAATCCTAAACATTAGGCCTCCTTTTATAGGAAAATATTCCCAACCAAAAGGCTTCCCAACCAATGTGGGACAAATTTGCCATATTCAACAGTTATTGCAACTTTTTTGATTAAATTATTTAAATAAGATGAAGAGTTAAATCTTAGCTAATTATAATAAACTCTAGATTGAATGATGCAAGAAGTGAGCAAGATGAATAATATTTCTTAATATTGCAAAATCAAATGATTAAGCGTATATATGATAACTTTAAATGTAGAAAGATATTACAATGAATGTTCTTGGTAAGAAGTTAAAAGTGGTCTCCCTACTACAGCCTTCTTTCTCTATTTATAAGGGACAATCCTCTTTTGAACCCTAAAAGACTTGACGAAAAATAATATTCAAAAGTATATTCCGACCGCCTCATATTGCACCTACATTATTGCTAATGTCGTATATTTTCTAACTTCTGCTAGTCATCGCCTTTTTCAACGACCAAAAGACGCGGTCATGTCCCTTGTCTTATTCGTCACTGGCCGTGGTCGTCCAAATTTGGACCTATACAGTCAGTCCCTCCGCTTGTTGAGGTTGCACCTTAATGCAACCTTGATAAACGGACATCGCCCACATCTACAGAGAAATTTAGCTTACGAATCACAATGGTTTGACCAACAACCGAAGGTTAGCGTGCTCAACGATATCCTAGGTGGTATGTCTTGTCGGGAAATGGTGTTACTTCCACGTGTGTCATCAGTATGCGTATTTTTTAGATAGGGGCGGATGGTTTGTCGCTTCGATTTTGGTGCCGTTTTGCAGCCTTAAGCTTCAATTTCGGCGCCACCTAATCCTATAAATAGGTGGAGGGTTTATTTTTCAAAAAATTCTTGGTCATTTCTTCTTTGGTTATTCCTTATCTTCCCTCCCGCTTTTGCTCTAGCGATTCTCTTTGCTTTTTCTCTGTTCTTCGTTCTAAGATTTTTAATGATTTACTAAGTTTGGCAGGATATGACCAGATAGTGTGTATTTAAGATTACACGTTTAGAAATCACCTATGTCAGTGTGAAGTGTAAGCCTCTTCAAGGAGAATGAAAGTAAAGGCCCATTCTCTAAGCACTCATAAAATCAGGCGGTGTTCATGGCTGAAACGAACACAACCGTGAGAACCATAGATGGTTAAGGATTGATTGTCTGACTTATGTTGTCTAGGTATATAACAAAGCTCGACGGTTCAAAGATATCAAATCTGCCGATTGACCGAATATATCCAATATAAGTTCACTACGGAAAGTACAAAAGGATGCCTACTTATCCACATGTAATCAATTCGTGTTTGTAAAATATACACACATCCGTGCATTCCTTTAAATTTATAGTCATTCCCCATTCATGTGGGGGATTGTTGGATTTGTTATTTAATAAATAATAACAAAAGAGGTGTGAATGAAAAATGGTGGGAAAAAAATGGAGGGATGACATGTGACTCGGTCCGGTCTAGCCCATTTTTCTTTCCCGGATTAATTTAAATTCGTTTTAAATTTCCCGCAAAAATTTCCAACTGCCATGACTGTTCTGAAAGGTTGCAAACCTCTTCAGAGGGTTACACCTGTTCCAACATCCATGATTGTTCTGAAAGGTTACAAACCTCTTCTGAGGGTCACACCTGTTCCAACAGTCATGACTGTTCTAAAAGGTTGCAAACCTTTTCATAGGGTCACACCTGTTCCAACAGTCATGGCTATTCTGAAAGGTTGCAAACCTCTTCAAAAAAATCACCAAGTTGGCTATAAATAGACCTTCAAATCCCATAATATTTATATACGGAATTTTCTGAATCTTCTTCTTCTTCTGCACAAAATATTCCAGTGTATTTACGACCATCGAGTGGTTTGCCAGTCACTAGAGCTTTAGGTACCGATACCCTGGTGAGTTAAATCGTTCTATTTTGGGAGGATATATTCCGCAATTTCGGGTACTTGAGGGGAATAATTTCCTTAAGGACACATTGTATATTCAGTGGGCTCGATTTGTTCCTACAACGTTTTTCAGAATTTATTTTTGAAGAAGTTTATTGTTTTCAGAATTTTATTTTATACTAGCTTTCTGTTTTTGTTTTCAGAAAGATTATTATTTGATTTATTTACAGCAATACAGATTTATAACAATAATAACACACTCTTTATTAAAGGATCGCAGTTTTACAATATTGATGCAAACAAAGGAAAAAATCTTACTATCAGAGTATCAGTAGTGTAACTTGTTATAGCAGATCAATACTTTATTATTTTTATCAAATTATCAATTAATACTTAATCATAATATAAAATATCTATAAAATGCTAAGACTTCTTTTTGTTTTTCTTTCCTTTTTGAGCATAGGTACTGACTAGTGAATAGGGGGAAAGCATGGAAAGAAAGGAAAAATTAAGTGAAAGAAGTGTAGCAAAAGAAGAAAAAGATTAAAAGAAGATGGAACTTGCTGCATTTTGCCTGGAAAAAAATGATGTCTATATATTCATTGTCAAAGCAATGGGCGGCATGCTTTTTTATTCTTCACGCCAAAGGACAAAGTTCATCATGCTATTAAAGTTTATCTGACCTCCAAACCGCAATTTTAAATGAAAAACAAGACCTTTCTTAATATATCAATGTGGATGGAATGAGAACCAGCTTAAATTATGTGATTCTTGTATATAGTTTGAATAATATTTTGTGTTCATGTTGAAAAATAGATAACTTCTAAATTTGGTTTTGCAGCAGTATTAGTACTAAGATCAAATACCCGGCCAATCCCACCAGATTAGGCGGATTCGAAAGGTGTTCTTTCCCTCTGTTTTTTAAAATAATAATGCAATGGTGTTTTGTGTTATTATGGTGAATTATTGATGGCTAATGTTTTTTTTTTTTTTTTTTTTGGGGTGGTAGTGCATCATTGGTTGCGCGAAATTTTTTTAAATGGTGTATATTTCTAACTCAGATTTCTTTGTAAGAAAACTGAGTAGATATTGACAAGGAAAATACGGAAACCAAAAAAATTTATTGATAAATATAGTGTCGTGGCAAGCTATTATTTTGAAAGCGATTTTGGCTCGATTGAGTACAAATCATTAAGACTGATTGTTCCCTAAGGTTCCACGGCACCTCCAATTATTTGCACTCATAACTAGAAGTTTTGAGTTTGTACAAAATAATTGCCTAAAATTCGGTTGAAGAAGAAGAGAGATGAAGATGTGTTTTTTTTTCCACTGGTTTAAAACTTCACAAACAACTCTTAATATAGATAAGGGGATGCGAGAGTTGTTACAAGAAGGAGAATTTAATTTGGGGGTTATGAAATAAATAATGTTACAGAATTCAAGTAGGAGTTACAAGAATCTGAGCAGCAGTTACAACAAATTAAATTATAGCTGCTACAAATATTACGCAATTCAATTCAAAACTAAATGAATTTGGACATATTCTAGTAAGTATGTATTTCAACACTTTTCTGGCAAGCTCAAAAAATAAGAAATAATTTTTTGCAAAATCAGATTTGAATTAGGTTCACGTATGTCTTGCGCGCAGGGGGAAGCGCAAATTGACCCGTTTTGCCCTCAAGACTAATTTCTCATGTGCGCGAGACTACTCCATTTTACTAGCTCTTTATAAACCCAACAAAGAGAAGTTCAATATAAAGAAAAGGAAATGACTTTCCACAACCAATTACTTTGTCTTTCACATAAGACAAATAAGTAAAGAAGGAAAAGGGACCACAATAAAATCTTTAGCTTTGCATTATCAATATTAATACTAGTACCAACAATCCCCCTCTAATGCAAAAGCAAAAATAGAATAAGAACAATTCTAAGAAAAAGAAGGAACATGTACTTAAGTGTCAATATCTTTCGATTTGAATTGATACGTAGTGAAAATGAGGCAACAACTAATATTCACAAAGTGAATTACTCTTGAACTAAATGGATATTAGTTGAGACCCCCACAACACATACTATATTCTTAATTTTATGCAAACCCACAATACAAACAAAGTATTTTTATGGTCATGCACATTCCTTGGGTCTCATGAGTGCTCTAGAAAGACATCACAAGTTTTTCATAAAAGCCAACCACACCTCTACACTTACTTAGGTGATTCCATCAAGTCTATCTACACATAGACCACCTTAAGGCTATGGAATCATTAAGAGAAAAATAAGTTCAGCCTTATAAAGCACTACCACATGCCATAGGGTTAGGAAATATAGTACATATTTATGTATCATATGGCTTCATTTGTTCGCAAACGGGTATCCACCATACTTCCTCAATATATGGGCTTTAACCCCACCCCCTCGACGTTTCAAGGATAACTCCCCTTGCCAAACCCTTGATTAAAGGATCCGCAAAATTTCTTTCGGATCTTACATATTTCAAGGAAATAATATAATATTTTAATAATTATTTTATCGCATCATGTCTAATGCGGATAAATTTCTTTCCGATTGTACGCACTATTTTTGGCAATTCCAATTGCCATTTACGAGTCACAACATGGAAAAACTAGTGAAGCTTGTCTTGCCCATATATAAAGGCACGTTTGCTAATAAGTTTCTCAACCATTCGGCTTCTTGCCCTGCCAACTCACGAGCAATGAATTCAGACTCCATAGAAGATCATGCTATATCAGTCTATTTTGAAGACTTCTATGAAATAGCGTATATACGCAAAGTAAACACATAACCAGTGGTGGAGCTAACTTCATCATTGTTAGTAACTTAGTTTGCATCACAAAATCCTTCTAAAACATCAGAAAATTTATTAAAACGCAAACACCAATCCATTGTACCTCTCAAATACCTTAGCAAACAACGAAGAGCATTCTAGTATTCACTACTAGAGTTAAGAGTATATCTATCCAATCTACTAACAATATAAGCATATCAGGTCGTGTATAATTCATGAGAAATATTACACTACCAATTATCTTAGCATATTCAGTTTGAGAAAATTAGATTCCTTATTTTTTTTCAAGTGTATGCTAGGATCATAAGGAGTTCTCACACGTCCTTTTCAATTTGAGAAAACTAGATTCCTTATCATTGCATGTAAATTGAAACAGTTAAAGCGATCATGGACAATCTAAATGGAGACTTTTTTGTATTGCTAGTTAATGAATCATATGATGTATCACGCAAGGAGCAATTAGCTAATTTCTTGCGACATGTTAATAGAGGTGGATCTGTGGTGGAGCATTTTATTCGGATTGTTCATGTTCGTAATGCTAATGCTTTTTGTTTAAAGGAAGCAATTGTTGATTACCTTGCTCAATATTCTTTAAGTGTATCTTATGTGTGTGGACAGTGCTATGATGAAGCAAGCAACATGCAAGGGGATTTAGATGGCCTCTAAACTTTGATTCAATAGGAAGGTAAATCCGCGTATTCCATTCATTATTTTTCACACCAACTTCAAATGACTCTTGTTATGGTATCCAAAAAGTGTCTTGAAGTGGGATAACTTATATTGTTAGTTTCTAATGTATTAAAATAGTTGGAGGTTCTTATAAACACATGGATGATCTTCGAGAATCTAAAGCAGAAAAAGCTCAAGATGCATTAAACATGGGTGAACTTGAAACTGGTAGGGCTTTGAATTAAGAACTTGGTCTTGCCAGAGCTGGCGATACTCGTTGGGGTTCGCACTACAAATTTTTTAAGAATTTTATTTTCTATGTTTGGCTCAATTATTGATGTTTTTGATACTGTCGTTGTTGATGCCCGGACTTTAGAAGAAAGAGCTAAGGCAAAGGGATATCTTAGCACTTGTCAAACATTTGAGGTTGCTTTCAAGTTGCACCTAATGAGAGATGTTTTGGAGATCACAAATGAGCTTAATACATCCTTACAAAAAAGGAGCAAGATGTTACAAATGGTTTTCTACTTGTTGAAGTGGCAAAGAAACAATTGCAAAAGCTAAGAGGAAAGAATGCAGTTTACTTATTGATAAAGTGTCTGCATTTTGTGTCAAGTATAATATTTTGATACCAAACTTTAATAACTTTTATGTTAGCTCCGGAAAATCTCGACATAAAATTGATGATTATACTATTTTATATTACTTTCGCGTTGATATATCTTTTAAGATTATTGATTGGCAAGTTCAAGAACTCAATGCTCGTTTTAATGAGGTGACAACGAACTTGCTTGTTCGAGTAGCTTGCTTAAATCCAGTTGATTCATTTTCCAATTTTGACATAAACAAGATATTTATGGTGGCTGAATTGTATCCTGATGGTTTTGATGAGATTATAATGGTTACGCTCAAGAATCAACTTGAAACTTATATTGTTGATATTCATGATTTTGATGAAAGGCTCTCAAATCTACAAGGACTTGTTGATCTTTCTGAAACACTAGTTAAGACAAAGAAGCATTTGAATTATCCATTTGTGTTTCGCCTTGTGCAATTTACTTTCGCAGAGGTCAAAGTGTTTTTCTATAGACCTCCACTCCTTAGATGAAATAAGATCTTTCCACTCATTTTTTTCCAAAGCTGCCCAAATCTCATTCTGTGAGACTTCGCCTTCGACCACCGAAGAGCATTCCTAGTCACACGGGAAAAGAGGTCAAATGGCAAGTAATCTACGATGCCATAACTCGACTTCATCATAAGAAGAAGCATTCAAGGCCTGTGTGGAGGACATAAGACCAGAAGTCTCAAGGATGTTTTGTAGAGCCCCTTGTCCTCACGTCCACTCCCAAGGATCTCCCCTATCCTGATTCTCAATACGCAATCTAAACTAGGAAAGTCAGTAAGGAAAGGTGGGATAAAGAAACTTTTCTTTTACTAGTTGCCACAGCTACAGTTGAAAGAACTTTCTCGGCGATGAAGTTGATCAAGGGTGAATTGCGAAACCGAATGAATGGCGAATTCATAAGCGGTGGTTTGGTATCTTATGATGAAAGAAAAATATTTAACATTATTTCTGATGATACTATACGTTTCAAAAAATAAAAACTCATAGAGGACAATTGTAATAACATATTTTATTAATTATATAATTTTTGTTGACCTCTTTGTATATTTGCTTCTTTACATTTAGAACACACTTGATAAAAATTCTGGGTCCGTCACTGCCCACACCTGAATCTTTTGAAGGTTATATACCAATGATATTGTCAGCCAAAATTGATAAATAATATTCTATGCCTACATTGCGGTAAATTTTTTATTTTTTATTTGGTACGTCAAAAAAGTTTTCTATAACATATTGCCCTATTTTGTTGTGAATTTCTTGTGAGAGAAATATAATTCCTACATATCAATCAAATATTTTTTTCAAAATTTTGAAACTTATCTTATACTTCTAAAATGAAATAGAGATACGGAAAAGGGGAAAGCTAGTGATTTGTTGTTTGCTATTGTCCTCTTGCATCTTGCCTTTTTCTTTTTCTTGTTGTAGCTTTAATTTTGCTTTTCCTTTGTAATTAAATATTTAAAAAAGGAAAAGAAACTGGTTGGGACAACAATGGATGCTTATGTCATCAACAAAATCTCAATATATCAATTTTATGGTCGAATGCATTTTTTTGCAAAAGAGAAAGGGAAAGAAGTCGGTTCTACGTCTAACATTCTAATTAAAAACAAAAGCAACTAAGCCATTAAGCCCCACCTACTTCTTCTAGTGGAACACTTTACGCTTTTTGTGGGAATTATAATAACTTATGACTTTATGAATACGAAAGAGACGAAGGAAAAAATAGCTATTCCACAAAGAATAGGAAATGGTTGCAAATTTCAAATAAATAGAATTTGAACGGATTCGTAATTAAAATCAGTTGAATTAAAACAACATTATTCATTTTAAATTTAAAATAACATAACGATCCTAGCGCAAGTTGCTCCATTAAGTAATTCTTGGATGGCCAGCTCATCAGTAAATGAAATATTTTCTAGTGTTGACAGCACTCTTCCTGGTGTTTTCACCAATTTATCAAAAGATAGCCTAATTCAATGAGAGATTTAAATAATATAGGAAAATTGCTAATCTGGATGGCCATATGTAATGATTCGGACTATCGTTTTAAGAATTCAAGTCTCGGCCTCTTTTTAACTGTTTTCTCCGTATGTGTTTCCGCTATTGCGAGTATTGATACTCAATTTTTTCCTATGTATTTTATATTTACTCAAAATATTCTCAAAATAATATGTACATGCATATATAGGCATTCCCAAGAGTTTTGATTTTTTCTTATTTTAAAAGATTTTTAAAATTAATTTATTGCCTATTTTAATAGTACAAAATTCAATAATTTATAATAAATTTGGGTATTTTTAAAGCTAAATTGCTATAATTGCAATTATAACCTATTTTCGATTAAGAATATTTTATAATTAAAAAATCGCTTCCAGTATTTTAATTAATATTTATATGTTATTAATCAATTTAGTACTTTGAATTGGTTTTGAAATTTATTTTTTAACTATTTTTATTAAAATAAAGGGAAGAAATAACTATTTTAACATTTACCCTCGTCCATTTCAATTATAACCCCTTGGTCTTTCAATTTTAACCGCAAATTGAACCCTAATTTCAACCCCAAATCCCCCGACCCAATCCTCAAATCACCCGACCCATAACCAATTTAATGACCCGGTCCATCCTTGATCTAATCTGAGCTGTTGATCAAGTGAGATCAACGGCCCACGTTTTATTTCTAAAATTAAATCTAACAACCCCCCTCCCCCCCCCCCCCAAACCGCTCATTTCAGAGACGATCTCTACATTGACTTTTGCTCTCCCTTCTCTCTAGAACCTTCTGGTTCTCTTATTCGTCTCCAATGAATCGACCGCCTCTCGTGCCACCTCCAGCCTTAGTTCTCTCAACCACCAGCCACCGTAAAACCTTGTCTTGTTGATTCCCTCTATATTCGAGACTCCAGAAGCCTCCACCATACAAGATGGTCATCGGAAGCTCTGCCCGGTTTGTCTCCGACCTTCCTCCGATGGTTTATGGTTCGATGGTGCTGCAAGCATCATTATTAACGAATTACACAGCCAGGTTCCTTACCTCTTACTGGTTTATTATGAAACCCTTATTTTCTTAAAAACCTTGTCTTTTTAAATGATTTTTAACTTATTCTTTTGTGTTTTACACTACTTTCTGCTAGATCTTTTCGATTGTTCAAGTTTTCAACGCTTTGTTCTTCTTTTAAAACTAGGGTTTCCTGAACCCCTTCGAAATCACTATATCTTATGATTTTTTTTTTAGTATTCTGTGTTTATGTTTGTGTTATGTGCTTGTTGGTGTGATCTTATGATTACTCTCCGAGTTCCATGCTTTAATTTTGCTATTAAGGTTCCAGCCTTCTATTGATTCTGTGATTTCTTGCTTAGATTTATCTGATTTTCATGCCTATTGTGTTTTGTAGGTCTAATTGTTCATCGTTTACCAAATATTCTGCTGATTTTGTGAATCTCTTCGAATCCCTGAATTTGTATATGTTTTCCTTAGAAGTTATACATTAATTTTTGAATCACTTCCTTACTTGTGAAATGCTCTCCTATGGTAGGCATACCCACCCGATCCCATTTTATTATATCTCGTGGTAGGCGTACCACCTGATCCCATTTACAAACCAACACAAAATTACAAGGAATCCTAGCAAAGGAACAAACATAATATAATAACTTTCCGGTAAGGGAACAACAATACCAAAACAAACATTCCGACAAGGGAAAATCAGTTATAACCAATCTTAACTCAATTCTTACTCATCTTAAATAGCATCGATACTTAATCATGAATAAAATCCACGAGAATAAATCAAATCTTTGCTCAATATCGAGAATCATCAGTTAAAACATCCATAGCAACATTTAAGAACACAATATCCGTCAATATAAGACTCACGGTCATGCTCGACACCAACGTATAGATACTCGTCACTATGCTTATACGTCTTACTCAACAAGAAACAATTAGCAAATAGGACACGAATCTTAATCCCTCAAGCCAAGATTAGACTAGACATTTACCTCAAACTTTCACAGCCGACTCAATCCTCAAATACCGCCTTTCCTTTTGAATTCTGCTCCAAATCAATTGTATTCATACATAATCGACTTCATAACATCAATAAATGCTAAACAATTCAATTCCAATGCCAATTTATAGCTTTCTAATCATACTTCTCAAAAACCCAAAAAATTGACCTCGGGCCTGCTTGGTCAAAACATGAAGTTCGAACCACAATCTGCTCCCCTATTCACCCATGAGCCTAAATATATGATTAGTTCCAGAATTTGACCCCAAATTTTGTATTATATGTTGCTATTACCAGCAGGGTTTTCTGCGAATGTAAGTTGTTTGAATGAGGTCTAAATTGCAATTAATCAAAAAGCCCTAATTCTACCCAAATTCCTAATTTTCTACCCTTAATCACATGTTTTAGGCCCAGAAATCTAGTGGGTGTTGATAGAAATGGAAGAAAACAAGTTAAAGACCACTCACCCATGAGATTTTGGTGAGTAACTGCTTCAAAAATTGCCTAAGAGCTTTGGAGAAGAAGAGGTTTATGAAATTTTTCTCGTAAGTGTTCTATTTTGGGTCTTTTAAAATAACTGTGCAAAATTACCCTTCGCGTTCACGATGAGTCAGGTCTGAAGACCTTCGCATTCGCGACATCGGGCTCACGAGTCATGACCCCAGTTTTCCCTATGTAAACCGTCATGACGGCACCTAGTCTCCACTACTAGGTAAGCCTAAATTTGCGAAACATAACAAACTTACGAAAATAAAACAATTTAAAAAAAATAGAAATAAAGAAATAATAGTGTTCAAATGTGCCGCTCGGCATGCACCATATATAAATCAAAGCCAATATCCAAATTCAAGACCCAGAAACCCACTAATCACAAGCTAAGGAAAGAGAAATACTATATAGCTCTAACTCTAGAATTTGTCTAATAAGAACAGAAGGTACAAAAGGGATAAATACTAGAAAGCGGGAATGGAAAAAGACTCCTCGGTCTACACACATGACAGATGTACCTCGAAGTTTCTAAGTAGTCACATCCCTCAAGGATGGTAGGCCTGAGAAAAAGTACATGGATTTGTACAGGAAAACATAAGCAGTAGAGGCATGAGTACACCACAGCTGTACTCAGTAAGTGCCAAGCCTAACCTCGGTTGGGTAGTAATGAGTAAGGTCAGGGACCTACTAAGGTTAAATAAGATACAAGGTTTAACAAAATGAATTAAACAACATAATGAGTAATACAAATATGAAAGCATCAGCAACTACTATAAGGGCAAATAAAAACACAGTAAGAGAATACAACGCAAATCCAAAATAATAACTAGGGATCTCCCAGGATACCGTCCTGTAGCCCCCAAATATAAATATCATATCCAGTGGATCTCGCGGGTGCAGTCCCATAGTCCAACTCATAAATATACAAGGGGATCTCCCGGAACGCAATTTTGTAGTCCCAAAGTAAACATACAGGGGAGCTCTCGGGATACTATACCGTAGTCCCAAAGTAAACACGTAAAGGGAGTTCCCGGGATACTATCCGGTAGTCCCAAAGTAAAATACAGTACAACAACACAAGAATATTCAACAAAGCTAGATTTCATACCAAATAAACAGATAAGTCTAACCTAGCATGTTTCACATATTGCAATTAAGGCAAATTGAGAAAATAGGCAATTAAGTCTACTAAACATACTTTTCTAAACTAACAACAGGCTAAATACATAAACAAATGAAGCAGGAGAGGGAACTCAATTAAATACTTAAAGAAAAAAAATATTTTCAACAATTAGCTCAAGTACGCGCTCATCACCTCACGTACGAGGCATTTCAATTACCACGAATCCTAAGGGGAAAGGTAACACACACAAGGTTAGACAAGCCACTTACCTCGAATAAAGGTCAAATCAACTTGAAACCACGCCTTTGCCATGAGTATCCGACTCCAAATGGCCCAAATCTATTTAATTCAATTGCATATCGTAAATAACACTCCAAGTAAATGATTCTACAATTTAATTCTAAGCTAATATGCGAAATTACGTAAAATAACCAAAATGCCCCTCAGGTCCACATATCGAAATCGGGTAAAAGTTATATTTTTGGAATTCTCACACTCACACGAGTCTATTCATATAAGAATCTCTCAAATCGGATGTAAGACCCCCAATCAAAACCCAATATCTTGGTCTAATTTTCCCCCAAATTTCTACCAAAATTCCGAAATTAAAGGATGACTTTAAGTGAAGATTCATGGAATTTAGTATAAACCGAGTAAGAATCACTTACTAAAGTTGCCCAGGTGAAAATCCCTTCAAAAATTGTGATCTTCCGAGCTCCCAAGCACAAAATATGAGTTATGGTCTAAACCTTCGAATGTGGTTTTTAAATTCTCTACCCAGATGTTTGTTCATTGCGATCATGAGAAATGGAATGCGATCGCGAATAACAAAAATGAAGGGCTCCAGAATTGGCCTATGTGAACGAGACCGGATACACGCGATTGCAGAAGAGTAAGAAATGGGCTTACGCATTCGCGAACAAGGCCACACGAAGAGTAGATGGCCACTGAACCATCAGCCCTTAGTTCTACTATGCGAACGCGAGAAAGGAGTGTGAACGCAATGAAAGAAGGGGCAGCACTATGCGATAGCGAGCCCGGTCATGCGATCGTGAAGAAGGAATTGGGCCCCCTCTGAAATTACACTACGCAAATGTGAAAAGAAGGTTGCGATCGCGTAGAAGAAAACCAAATGCCATCAGTTCAGCAGTTGAACAAATTCCAAAAATGATCCGTTGAGCATCTGAAACACATCTGAGGCCCCCGTAACCTCAACCAAACCTGCCAACCAATCCTAAAACATCATCCAAACTTGTTCCAACCTTCGGAACGCTGAAAATAACATCGAAACACCTATTTTCATCGGATTTAACCTTAAGAATTTCAAAAACTCTAAAAATACATTTTCGGTCAAAAAGTCTACCAAACCTCGTCCGAATGACTTGAAACTTTGTACGCACATCCCAAATGACATAAAGGAACTACTGTAACTCTCAGAATTCTATTCTGACCCTCGGAGTAAATCTCACTATCAAACTGGAAACTTCCAAAATTTAACTTATCGGCATTTCTAGCCTAAATTAGCTACGGACCTCCAAAACACAATCCAACCATGCCCCTAAACCTGAAATAACCTAACGGAGCTAACAGAACCATCGAATTTCCATTCTGAGGCGGTCTTCACATTGTTCTGACTTCGATCAATTTTTCAACACTTAAGCTCTCATTTAGGGACTAAGTATTCCAAAACTCTTCGAAACTCAAAACCGAACATCCCGACAATTCAAAATAGCATAATAAAACTTAGGGAAAGTAGTTAATAGGGGATCAGGGTGTAAATTTCAAGAATAAGTGGTCGGATTGTTACATCACGTTCACAGAGCTTTAGCCCTTCGAGCCCTCGCACGGACCTGTGGTCGTGTTTGTGATGAACAATTTTGTGACCCCTCCCCAGAACCTTACACGTTCGCGAGTGCAAGTATGCGTTCGCAAAGGGTCTACCCCCTCAGCTTTGCATTCGCGAAGAATAAATTGGGCACATGTGATACTTTCATTACGCGTTCAATAGTGGCCCACGTGAACGTGAAGGACAAAATCCCTGGGCACTGAACATCAGAAAACCTGCAACTTTTCTTAAGTCAAACACCTCCCGAAACATATCCAAAACACACCCGAGCCCTCGGGCTCCTAACCAAACATACACACTAACTCAATGACATCATATGAACTTATCTGTGTGATCAAATTGCCAAAATAATCTCAATAACAAAGAATTAAACCTCGGCATCAAAGATGTTTTCCCAAACTTCATAAAATATCAACTTTAGCAATTTAGATCCAAATCATGTCATACGACATCGGTTTTTCACTGAATTTTGCAAAAATATCTTAAATCATATATTAGACATATACCGGGCGTTGGAACTAAAATACGATCTCGTTACTACCATGTTCTAATCAAATTTTATTTCAAATTTCCTTAAACAATTTCAGAAAATAATTTCCTTTAAAAATTCATTTCTCGGGGTTGGGACCTCGGAGCTTGCTTTCGGGCATATGCCTAAGTCCCGTATTTTCCTACGAACCCTCCAGGATTATCAAATCACGGGTCCTGGTTCATCTACCCAAAATATTGACTGAAGTCAAATTAATTCATTTATTATCCAAATTTTTATTTTCACAAATTTTATATTTAGGCTTTCTAGCTACGCGTACGGACTGTGCACGTAAATTGAGGTAACTCTAAATGAGGTTTTCGAGGCCTCGAAAATACATAATTTAATTTAAAAGTAAGAAATGACCTTTTGGGTCATCGCAATTGAACCCAATTCTAGTTCATGCAATGATACACCACTGGAACATGCCACCTCACTTCAACTAAATACAATCATAGAATACCCTCCCAAACATTCCATTCTTCCCATCAGAGTTGCTAACTTATCTGAATCCCATCTTCATGCTTTGGGAAATCATCCAATAACCACAAGAACAACCACTCAACAAAGAGAACCCTTATGCACCACCACCTTACCCATATGCAATGCAAGAACAAGGCTTGTAGAAGAAACAATGGAGGAAGAGGTAGAAGAACCCCTCAACATAGCCTTAGAGCAAGTCCTAGAATTCTCAAATCTAGACGGGGTAAAGGTATTTCTATTCAGGGAGATGTAGCAGGCACGTGCTCAACTTGTGTCATCTCTACGAAGAACCCTATATTTCCAAGAGGGGTGAGGGAGAATGGGGAGGAAGTTAATGTGAATTTAAACCAGCCAATAAATCATCCAACTAATTTTATCATTTCGAATGTTTGAGGGGGAAACAATGACAATTGTAGAAGAAATCTTAGTGAGATGATTGATACCCATAGGCCTTGCATGGTAACCTTGCTAGAAACATGGTGTGATGACCCGGCCCGTCATCATGTGAGTTATCACCCGTTACCCCCGTTATATTCTTGTTGATGTTGTAATATGCATGTTGGGTGAGTTTGAGTCAATCCGGGTTGAGTTTGATTGAAATTGAGACAGAAAGTCTCTTAGAAGAAGGAATAGTTGGGAAAAGTCAATTGGACGTTGACTATTTAGTTAGAGGGATCGGAATCGGATTCTGTTGATTTGGTTAGTTCCGGGAGGTGATTTTTGACTTAGGGGAACAATCGGAATTGAATTTGGAGGTCCGGTGTAGAAATAGGCTTGAATTGGCTAAGGTTGAATTTTGGCGAAATCCGGACGGTAGGTGAGATTTTGATCCGGGAGTCGGAATGGAATTCCGACAGTTGCAGTAGCTCCGTTAGGTGATTTTGGATGTGCCTGCAAAATTTCAGGTCATTCGGAGGTCGTTTGGTCGGGTTTTAGATCGAATAAGAATTTTGAAAGTTATAGTTAAACTTAAGCTTGAATTTGCTGAAAACGGACGATTTTGATATTAAATATAGTGATTTAATGATTCGAGCAAGTTGGAATGAGGTACTAGATCATGTCTGTATATTTGGTTGAGGTCTCGGGGGTCTCGGGTGTGTTTCGGATGTCCAACGGGTCATTTTTGGAAGATTTTTGCAGTTTTGAGCGTAAATGTAATGATCCAAAGGTCTATTTTTAGTTCTAGAGATCCAAATTTAACTTCGAGACTTCGAGAATTTAAATCATGAATTATAGGACTGATCTGGAAATTTTGGTTTAATTTCATCAAGTCGCGATTGGGTTTTTGACGCGATATGTGAGTTAATTGTTTAACGAGCGAAATTGGTATTGAACTAAGCAAATGAGCTCCGAATTCAGTTTTGTTTGAACCACTAGATCCGTATCAAAATTATGGAGCCATAGGAAAAAGAATCGTCTAATTTCGAGTTCATATGATGGAGTTAGAGCCATTTTAGTAAAAAATGACTGTGCTGCAATTTAGATAAAAAGTTGCTGCAATGAACAGTACCCGTGAATAGTACCCGTGAATAATACGTTGTGAACAGTACCCGTGAACAGTACCTTGTGAACAGTAACACGGGTGAACAGTAATACGGGTGAATAGTATTTTGTTAAAAATTCTAGACAGAAGGCTTTTAATTGCATTTCATACGCGACTCATTAATTGAAAACCTCCATTGTTGAGTCTTGGAGAGCAAAAGTGAAGGGAAATTGCTGGGATTTCACCGGGTTATTATCGGAGGTAAGTTTTATGGTTCAAATATGTATTTTTATCTTAGAATCCTTCTCTATTTCACTGAAATTGGAAGAATTAATGGGGGATTTTAGTCATATGCCTAAATTATGGAAAATCAATGATTTGAATGGGCAAACGGAGTCCGATTTTGGTAAATTTTATATGCATAGACTCATGTTGATACAAGGATTCCGAATATGTGACTTTTGTAATTTTTTGAGAACCGTACCAAAAGTCAGGTTTTGACAACTTTGTGGGTTTTGGTGCAAATTGAATTATTTCGAATGGGTTGTGTCTAATTGGCCTATATTGATGTATTATCATTGATTTTTAGCAGATTTAGCAACCGAGGAGATTGATTTGCGAGGCAAGCGCAAGGCGGACCGAGGCTTCTACCGGTTCGAGGTGAGTGGTAGTAGTAAACAATATATTGAGGGTTTGAAACCCCGTACTAGCACTTCACAGTGCTATATTGAGATGAGACACGCGTTCTATGACGGGCGTGGTGACATTGTGATTGGGGGTTCGGACTTAGTCCTTCCCGACTAATAGTATACTCTGTGTTATGACTGATAATAAGTTTATAACTGTGCAATTGGGCTAATAGCCATGTTTGGGGCCTTGTGCCGATCTGTAGAGCATTAGGGAACCTATAGAGCTAGGTGACCCTTATATCATGTTGGAAACATACACTCGGCTGTAGCTCTAGCTGTATAGCATAATATGAGCCCGTACTAGATGTGTACATTGAGAGAGATTATCTAGGGTGGAATTCCCTGTTCTAGCTGAGTGGGCCTGAAAGGCCAAGTCTATATTGACTAGAGATTATTCAGGGTGGAATTCCCTGTTCTAGCTGAGTGCGCCTGAAAGGCCAGGTCTATATTGACTGAGACAGGGTCAAGGAACCACTGTGATATATTATATTGGGCCTGAGAGGCCAAGTATATACTGATCGGGATAGGGTCGAGGACCCATTATGAGGTATTATATATATATACCTATATTGGATCGGGCTGCACGCCGCAGCAGTATATATATTGGATCGGACTGCACGCCGCAGTAATATACATGTAATATACATGTGGGACGGACTGCACGCGCGCAGTATTATTGCGCTTGGGCTGTAGGAGCCCCTTCGGAGTCTGAGTCTGCACACATTCTCAGTGAGCACTGGTGTATATTATGGGATCGGGCCGCACGCCGCAGCAGTATAGAGATATATACATATATATATATTGGATCGGACTGCACGCCGCAGAAATATGTGATATACATGTGGAACGGACTGCACGCCGCAGTATTATTGCGCTTGGGCTGTAGGAGCCCCTTCGGAGTCCGAGTCCGCACACATTCTCAGTGAGCGCTGGTGTATATCATGGGATCGGGCTACACGCCGCAGCAGTATAGTGATATATACATATATATATATATTGGATCGGACTGCACGCCGCAGTAATATTTGTGTGGATCGTGCTGCACACCGCAATATTATAGTGCTTGGGCCTAGGGAGCCCCTCCGAAGTCTGTATACACCCCCGGTGAGCGCCGTCGACGTTAAATGGAGCGGGCTGCGCGCCGCAGCGGTATATGTATTGGAGCGGGCTGCGCGCCGCAGCGGTATATGTATTGGAGCGGGCTGCGCGCCGCAGCGGTATATGTATTGGAGCGGGCTGCGCGCCGCAGCATTATACTTATTCATATTCATATATATACTAAAATATTTATATGTTATAGATAGATGTATATGTCTCCATATATTGTGATGGTTGTATACCGTAGTGGTACGAGCGAGGATGTGGTCAGTGTGGGACCTAGATGAGATAGATGTGGACTGGAGATCAGGGTACTCATTATAGTGATGACTAACCTGTGAGGGTTGCCTTAGAACTGTTTAGTGATAGTACAGGAGTTCTTATTTTCAGTTATTATTTATTATTGTTACTCACTGAGTTGAAATATACTCACCCCACTCCCTTGCACTTTTTGTGCAGATATACAGGTTCGGGAGGGCAGTTGAGCTATCGCAACTGCTTTATTATCCCCATTCTGTGGAGACTTCGAGGTAGCTGCCAACGTCCGCAGTACCTGACCTCTTTCTTTTTATCATTTTGTTGTCTCCATTCTGGTTAGACTTGATTTTGTAGCAGATCTCATTTGTAGAGGCTCGGACTTGTGACACCACGATTTGGTTGGGACTGTATCTTGTATGTTGCTTCTACACTTCTTGATTTGTTATGAAAACAGGCTAATCACGCCGATTAATCAGTATTAATTATACTTGGCTGGTTTAATTGGATAAGACGGTCGGGCTTGCCTAGCAATGTGTTGGGCGCCATCACGACCGGGGTTTGGGGTCGTGACAAGTTGGTATCAGAGCCTAGGTTAACAGGTCTCGCGAGTCATGAGCCGGTTTAGTAGAGTCTCGTGGATCGGTACGGGGACGCCTGTACTTATCCTCGGGAGGCTGCAAACCTTTAGGAAAGTTTCAAATTCTTGGAATTCTCATCGTGCGTGTTTTATTCAGCTTGAGATGTTATTCTTGAAATTCCTCCTGCACATTGATGCGCGCACTCGAGTGCTTAGTGATAAATTTGCCTTGATGGCTTGTGATTCCCCAATCGATGGACGAGATATAATCTTTGTGAATTCATGTTGGGCCTGTCTGGAGGACTTGAGGCCGGATCCTTGTCTATGGCTTGAGCATCGAGGTGCTAACTTCGCGAGCCGGTATTATGAAATTCATGCGATCAGTATTGATCTTAATCGTGAAAATGGCAGTTTGATAATGGGTGAGCTGCAAGGTATTCAATCCTTATATCGGTTACGTAGCCCTAGCTATGGGCATGGTGAGTATGTTCATGTTCCTTAGTGGAGAGGTAAAGTGCATTAAGTGTGGTAGTATGAGTTCAAACGCAGGAAAACCAAATTGGTTGTACTAGGTGTATCATGGTGAAAGGTATATGTGTTATGTTTTGAGCAGGTGCAGCGCATGTTCATGTACTAATGTTGATGATATAATTCGTCTAGTATTGAGATTTATGTTGTTGAAATATATTGTGACGTCTTGTTGAGTTATGGGTGTATTGTTAGAATGGTTTGGTGATTCTCTGGCAGGTGGATAGGCCAATTTACAAAGGAAACTCTGCCGAAATTTTTGAAAAATTTGGGACTTAGAAAAGATGTTATGGCTTGAGGAATGGGCTTAGCTGTTGCCAGTGAATGAATACGAGAATTGCAAAAGAGTTAAGATTTCCGATGATTCGAGTCTCCGCCAAATTTTGTAAATAGCTCGAGTTTAATCTCACTGTAACATTGGAACATCAATCGAGTAAGAATGCTATGAGTGACTAAAAATGCTTTGATGTATGGCTCCGAGCCAAGTTGGGGAGGTTGTAATTGACTAACTGATTGCACTATTGTGTGCTATGATGGTTCTGTCCCCAAGCATGTTGGGAAAAATTCCGACGAAGGTTATGGTGCTTCGTAGATGTGAGAAAATACTAGGAGGTTTTGAGTGGCTATTGCTAAAGAATGTTTGATGTATAGAAAAGAAAGATAGTTAATTGTATCCATATGTAATCATGTTCTGCGGTGTCAGAGTTCTATTAAGGCCCGAGTGGTTCTGTTTAATAAGGCAATTGAATTATAACTGGTTAAGGGTGAATGACGTCCGAGAATAGCCTTGCGGTGTTCAAGATTTACGCTTGCAACAGTCAGGTGCCTTAAGATTGTGTACGTGGCTAAAGACCGTGGTTTCGTTAGAAGAAATCAAGACTTTTGTTATGTTATGGGGATGATGAGATTCTTTGTATCCGTATTGAAAGGTAATGATAACAAATTCAAATCGCAGGAAGTTCTTCAAAACAAAGTATTGTAGAATGTGGTATTTCTGGGAAACAATTGAGAGAGTATTCAGTGGCCTATGGGTCTTAGACCGTATGGTCTTATGTACGAGTCTTGTGTGGTAACATGGGTTGAGGCATTGTGGTGTTGCAGTAAAGACTAGTATTAAATTAAAGATGAATCAGAAAGGAAATTGAGTAAATGGATCAACTTGTTAATAAACCGAAACGGTATGATAAGGAATACGATTAATTCCTGGTATATATTTGAAGTAATGAGTCTCGCCGATATTGTGCAATAAAGCTTTTGAGTATTGGCGGTTGTGTAACTCGGTATGGGTATAAGGACTCGGTCCTGGCAATTTAACTTATGCAATGTAATTGGGAGAAAGGGTTAGTGATGTGTTTTACCGTGGTTTGAAAATGAGTGTATTTCCTGTTGGTATGTAAAGCTTGGAATGTGTAATGAGTTTTCTCTATATGGGATCATGAAAGTCCTTGACTAGTTGAGTGCGCCGATATTTGCGGCGTAGGGAAAGGGATATGAATTTTCCCTGTTGTCTTAGTGTGGTATGGTATATGCGATGTGTTATGGAAAGTTGATAACGACATGTTCAAGTTTTGAGATCAATTCATATTATATGGGGAGTCATTAAAATCCTCAAGCAGCGTGGGCAGCTGCAGATAATCCGAGAATCAATCTTCTTGGTGATTTAGGAGAATGGTACTGCTATACTAGTATTTCGGCAGAGTCTATGGTCAAAAGGTCCAGGTAAAATAAACTGATAATATCTAGCGGTATGGTGGTATACTCCCGTTGGATCGACTGTAATAATTGAGTCGTTGATGACATAGTGAAATTTATGAATGGCTTTCGTGGTACGAATGGACGCTTGAGGTGCGTTATGTAATCGTACAGTGAAGTACTGAATCAGGCATAGTGACCCCTGTGTTATGTATGTGTTGGAGACTAGAAGTTCTCGTAACCCGCCTACGCAGCGGTGGTATATCGTGTGTATCGGCACAGGTGTAGCGGTTATCGGAAATTGGAAGCTCTAGTGGCTATCTCGTTACTTGATATGATGAATTTGAATAATGATATACGATTGCTGACCGGTTGTCATAAGCCAGGTTGTCCAGACTAATGTGATATGGACTATGTCAGAAACATGTCGCACAAACTGCATGGCAGAGCGCATCAGATCATGCTCCAGCAGGGTAGATGTACCCTAGAGCCAGCGGACGGTTGGTAGGTATTGCTTTGCCGGTTGGGCCTTCGCGGCGGATGTCAGTGTAGAGGTATCTACCATTGATTCAGTTCCGGTATTGAGGAACTTTGTCGGATGAGTTTCATGTGACCGAGCTCGAGGCTATATATACATGTTTGTTGCAATGAGCAACTTGAGTCGATGTGCATTCCCTTTTGCTAGATTTATGCGTGGATCGGGTGGCACGCCGCCACATGTATAGTATCTGGATCGGGTGGCACGCCGCCACATGTATGGTATCTGGATCGGGTGGCACGCCGCCACAGGTATGCTATTGGAACGGGTTGCACGCCGCCACAGGTATGCTATTGGAATGGGTTGCGCGCCGCAACAGTCTGATGTGGGAAATATAGCTTCCTATATGTACCTTGTAAACAATACTTCCTCTCTTATGAGGTATAGTCCGTATTGGGTATCTCTCGGGGAATAGCACATCGGTTGTGTCCATTCAGGATTCGATAGCATATACTAAATGTATCACCGCGTGTGATTGATTGCTTGAGTTCAGACCTAAATATGTGTGTGGCTGACCGTTTTGAGCATTGCGGCTTGAGGTGCTCCATGAGTAATAGTGTTTGGATAGAATCATGAGTTGTGGCAAGGCCACGTGATGTTATGACCTTTCGAGGAGGATTCGGGTACTCTAATTCTATGATGTGAGACGAGATCTCAGTTATGTGTTGTGATGGTATTGAAGAATTTGAATTATGGCTCTTTGTGCGAGTCAGTTGTCATGATTCGAGTGTGTTCAGATCGTTCTTATTGGAGCCTGTGTTGTGCTCGTTGTGGCCTAGGCCGATGTTGAGGTGTCATGTCACCAGTGTGGTGTGTTATAACCGAAATGATCATTCGAGTCATTAATGAGAGCGAGCATATATGATTTCAGCTCGTTAGAAAGGTAATATCGAGGTTTGGCTCCGAAACTTATTGTGGTATCAGCTTTAAAAGGGAAATAGATTCACGAATGGTTGACCCGAGAGATGGGTTCGGTATATCGCGTGCTTCAGTTGCCGTGGGCAGGATATGAAGGTGTTGGAATAAGACTCTATCTAATGAGAAAGGTTCTTTCTGCTAGTATTTGGTTATTGTTGCCAGTTGTCGTGATTAGAGACTTTCGTATCGAGTGATCGGGTTGTTTGATACATCATGTGATCTCACCCGGAGTGGTGAGTTGGCTATTACAGTTGGATCGTGTGTACTCTGAGTATAGATGTGGGATTCAGACTGGTATATGATTTTGGAAAGTGCAATGTGGTTTATGGTTCAGTTAGACTGTGGAAATTCAGCTATACTATGTTATCGGACTTATGAAAGATAGGGTGAAGTGGTATCGCCCCGAATATATGCTTGGTAAGGTCATTCGGCTATTGGGTCACTTCCAGTAGACCTCTTGGTCCGCTCGAGGACGAGCGTTTGCTTAAGTTGGGGAGAATGTGATGACCCGGCCCGTCATCATGTGAGTTATCACCCCGTTACCCCCGTTATATGCTTGTTGATGTTGTAATATGCATGTTGGGTGAGTTTGAGTCAATCCGGGTTGAGTTTGATTGAAATTGAGACAAAAAGTCTCTTAGAAGAAGGAATAGTTGGGAAAAGTCAACTGGACGTTGACTATTTAGTTAGAGGGATCAGAATCGGATTCTGTTGATTCGGTTAGTTCCGGGAGGTGATTTGTGACTTAGGGGAACAATCGGAATTGAATTTGGAGGTCCGGTGTAGAAATAGGCTTGAATTGGCTAAGGTTGAATTTTGGCGAAATCCGGACGGTAGGTGAGATTTTGATCCGGGAGTCGGAATGGAATTCCGACAGTTGCAGTAGCTCCGTTAGGTGATTTTGGATGTGCCTGCAAAATTTCAGGTCATTCGGAGGTCGTTTGGTCGGGTTTTAGATCGAATAAGAATTTTGAAAGTTATAGTTAAACTTAAGCTTGAATTTGCTGAAAACGGACGATTTTGATGTTAACTATAGTGATTTAATGATTCGAGCAATTTGGAATGAGGTACCAGATCATGTCTGTATATTTGGTTGAGGTCTCGGGGGTCTCGGGTGTGTTTCGGATGTCCAACGGGTCATTTTTGGAAGATTTTTGCAGCTTTGAGCGTAAATGTAATGATCCAAAGGTCTATTTTTAGTTCTAGAGATCCAAATTTAACTTCGAGACTTCGAGAATTTAAATCATGAATTATAGGACTGATCTGGAAATTTTGGTTTAATTTCATCAAGTCGCGATTGGGTTTTTGACGCGATATGTGAGTTAATTGTTTAACGAGCAAAATTGGTATTGAACTAAGCAAATGTGCTCCAAATTCAGTTTTGTTTGATCCACTAGATCCGTATCAAAATTACGGAGCCATAGGAAAAAGAATCGTCTAATTTCGAGTTCATATGATGGAGTTAGAGCCATTTTAGTAAAGATATGACTGTGCTGCAATTTAGATAAAAAGCTGCTGCAATGAACAGTACCCGTGAATAATACGTTGTGAACAGTACCCGTGAACAGTACCTTGTGAACAGTAACACGGGTGAACAGTAATACGGGTGAATAGTATTTTTTTAAAAATTCTGGACAGAAGGCTTTTAATTGCATTTCATGCGCGACTCATTAATTGAAAACCTCCATTGTTGAGTCTTGGAGAGCAAAAGTGAAGGGAAATTGCTGGGATTTCACCGGGTTATTATCGGAGGTAAGTTTTATGGTTCAAATATGTGTTTTTATCTTAGAATCCTTCTCTATTTCACTGAAATTGGAAGAATTAATGGGGGATTTTAGTCATATGCCTAAATTATGGAAAATCAATGATTTGAATGGGCAAACGGAGTCCGATTTTGGTAAATTTTATATGCATAGACTCATGTTGAGACAAGGATTCCGAATATGTGACTTTTGTAATTTTTTGAGAACCGTACCAAAAGTCGGGTTTTGACAACTTTGTGGGTTTTGGTGCAAATTGAATTATTTCGAATGGGTTGTGTCTAATTGGCCTATATTGATGTATTATCATTGATTTTTAGCAGATTTAGCAACCGAGGAGATTGATTTGCGAGGCAAGCGCAAGGCGGACCGAGGATTCTACCTGTGAGCACGTGATTTTTGCCTTACTTGAGAAGTACTCCCAGAAAATTCAAAAAATAAAAATAGTTTCGTGTTGGGTATGATTTTTGTGATTTTGTGTTATTTTATCTTTTGTGTGCACGTTTATTTATTTAAATTAAAAAATACAAAAAAAATATATATGCTAAGTTTTGCATTTTTAGTGTTTGATATCGAAGTCATGTGATTTACATTTTTGGGTGATATGTAATTGTGTGCGTTAATTGTAGTAAAAAATAGCAGTGTTATAGGTTAGTATATATACATATGCGTGTATATATATATATATATATATATATATATATATATATATATATATATATATATATATATATATGTATGTATATATATACATATATATATATATATATATACACATGCACATATAGTACATCATGAAGATCCGGTCTGGGCCAAAACTTAGTCTAAAAGCCAGGCCCAAACGAATTGCTTCTGATCCGGCCCAAATATCCGTCCAGCTTCAGCCTATGTAACGCTTGATCTGGACCGTTGGATTTTATTATCCAACGGCCCAGATTAATCCGTTAATTCCAAAATTCATTCAGCCTATGACTTAACCAAACGACACCGTTTGGTTTAAGTGAGAAGATCCTGATCGTTGATCAAGTTTGATCCAACGATCAGGATTTAACTACTCAAAACATATATAAGCTCATTTCCATACCCCGCCCCCCCCCCCAAGCCAGACCCCCCTCTCCCTTCATCTCCCTCAGAAGCTCTCAAAGCCCGGTGTAACGCCGCCCTCCTCCGCCGCACTCCGCCTGCCGGAAATCGCCTCACGGCGGTTCCGGTAGGCCAATCACCACCAAACCAATGCCAAAACCTTCCCCTCACCTCCCCCATCACGAACCCAGCCTCCACTAACCTCGAATCATGCCGGAGCTCCTCGAATCTTCATTTGAAGATTCGAGTCAAACTCGAACCAATGCCAAATCACCCCAAACTCACCCCAAACCCTCACATGGCCTCCCTCGTACCCCCGCCGGCATTGGTTTGCTTCGAATCTAACCAGAAATGCAAAAGCCCCAAATCCGAGCCCAAGAACCCTAATTTTTGAAGAAGCTCAATTCAAGCCGGGTTAGCCGCAATTGAAGTCCAAGGGACTTTAGTCCAGGTGTTCTCAATCGAGAACATCTTGATTAAAGCCCGTTTGGCTTCAATAATTCCAAGTTTTGGTTCAAAGCCTGGGTCGGCAGTTTTCTTATGAGGTATCCATTCCTTCTCTGGTCAATTCAATTCAATTGTGTGAACATATGTGTTTGTTTTGGTTTGTGTTTCGATTTTTATCTGTTATTAATTGCTCATATCAGTTGATCTATTCTCCTCCTTCAACATACCTTTTATGTGGTCGATTCCTATTCTTTACCAATTGTTGTCTGAATTCAATGCCTAGTTCGTTTAATATCGTCAACAATTCGATTTGTTTGTATAATTTGCCCTGAATCTGCCTGTATGCAATTCGTTAGTATAGGGGTGGGTTACTGTTTGATTCAGATTAAAGGGAATTAGTTGGTTGTAATTAACAGGTTAATTTTTAAATCACACACCCATACAAGGGCTAGTGGAACTGAGCACAGCAGGGCATCCCACTGAGGCTCCTGCCACCAGCATTGTTTAATGCTGAGTCCATACTTTGGACAGTAGGTAGTGGGGTTCAGGGAATAGGGATGGGCAGAGGGGAGTTCCTGAGTCTTCTGGTTTTTAGGAGTCCTCTTAGCTATAAGTATAAGGAGGCATACACACAGTAGGGATATACATAGAGTAGGGACTGAAATACCTGGAGAAGCAAAAACAGTAAACCTGGAGAGAACAGATTCATACATACAATAGAGTACCTGGAGAGGAGATAAAACAGTGATAACAGGCATATACCAGGAGAACACACTGAGAGAACTAGAGAAAAATAGGCAGTGATAACAGAGTATCTGGAGAGCAAAAAAACAAAACAGTCACACAGGGAGAAAGGCTACTGTTTCATAGGATTTGTGGTCTCTGCTTCGATTGTTTGCTTCAGTGGTTGAGTTGTTTGGCCATTGTTGTTGCTGTGGTGTTCATTTGAGGCTGTTGGTCAGCATTGTTGTTGCCCTGGTCGTTTGGTTGCTGCTGTTAGGCATTTGTTGTTGTTGTTGTGTCTTGGTTGTTGCTGTTACATCTCAGTTGGGTAGCTCTTGAGTTGTTTTTGGTCTATTGTTGCTGCCACTGGTTGTTTGTTGCTGCTCTTGGTCTGTTGGTTGCTGGCTGGTGTGTAGTTGTTGCTGCCTGGGTTGATTATTGTTGCTGGTTTTGAGTGTATGCTGCTGTTGTGTTGGTGTTCATTTGCTGCTGTTGGATGTTTTTTGTTGCTGTTGGGTCTGTTTATTGCTACTTGGTTGTAACTGGTCTATTGTGTGTTGTTGTTGATCGACCACTGTTTTGCCTCTTGTGGTCCGCTCTTGGGAATCTGGTTTGGCTATCACTGTTCCATTGATTTGGATATTGTTTGTTGCTGCCTGGTTGTTTATTGCTGCCTGGGTTCAAGTTTTAGTCACTAGTTCAGTGATTGATAAAGTTCGGTTATTGTTGGTTGTTGGGTTATTAGCTGGTTCACCATTTGTTTTGGTGTGGAGTTGTTGCTGTTACTGTCCCTGTTACATTTGCGGCATTGCCATTGCTCACTCTTCTTTGTTCTTTCGCATTCCAGGTACACATCTCTGTTATTGTAATGCCTTGGTTCAAAAGAATGAAGTTTGAAGCTTATGCATAAAGTCTATTGAAACATGTAGTCGTCTAAAGTTTTCATGTTTAATTACATTCTTTTATTCTCCGATTAAGCTTGTATTGCTATTGGAAAAATGTAGCTAGGCCAGAGATACACTATCGTTAGATAAGCGTGTAAACCTGAATTAGTCTTTGTATCTCTATTCAATCTTCTCTGCTCGTATGTGTAATCTCCAAATCTGTTAACGTTAGATCTTATGCTAAAAGCACGATTAGCTAGGGAGTTGTTACTCAGCGGAATGACGTAATTAGATTAAAAAGAGTCGGGGGCGCATTTCATGTGACCCGACCCCAATTTTGGGCAAGAGTAAACAAAGCGTGTCAGGAACCACAAGCGCATTTCATGTGGTGTGGTTCGTAGCAAGTTTTAAATAATTTGGAATCAACCCTTAAGTAAGATACAGTGGGATGTATTTCGCTTTATATTTGAATCAAAGGCGCGCCTCGCCCAATAATTACACCAATCACATAGCCGTCCTAAATGTACATATGAAATACTTAGATTTTGAGACGCGTCGTTTCTTAACGAATATTACAGTGTAAATAAGTAGTCGATCCGGGCGCATACTTTAGTTCTACCTTTTAAATACGGGTGTGCATTTCATGCGACCCAAATCCAAACCCCGAAATGTTAAATAAGAATATGTCGAGGATCCGGGTGCATTTCATGTGACGTGATTCGAAAGCATATTTTTAAGCAACTTTCTCTTTCGTAAATCACAACCAATAATAAAAGCGGTAAAGGGATATTAACTTGCACTAAGTACATAGTTGTAAAAGCAGATAGATAAGCCAAACACGACAGTTGAGCGACCGTGCTAGAACCACGGAATTCGGGAATGCCTAATACCTTCTCCCGGGTTAATAGAATTCCTTATCCGGATTTCCGGTTCGCGGACTGTTAAATAGAGTCATTCTTTTCCTCGATTCGGGATTTAACCGGTGACTTGGGACACCATCAATCTCCCAAGTGGCGACTCTGAAATAATTAAAATAAATCCCATCTCGATTGTCCTTTAATTGGAAAAACTCTTTGCACCTTGCGGGTGCGTAAAAAAGAGGTGTGACAGCTCTGGCGACTCTGCTGGGGACTTCTTCTTTTAGAATTCGAGCTCGGAATAACTGTTGTATTTGGCATATTTTATTATCTGATTTTTTTTACATGTTGGCATCAATGTGCAAAATGTTGTTTTTACTGCTTTGATATTGTGTGAACTGTACATATAAATTGTGCCGGAACCAATCTCCTCTCCGAGTCTTCTAAATCATGAAGAAGGGTGCACTTCGTGTGACTTCTTTTCTGTATAGAGTCTAATTCCCATTTTAGAACGAGGTTTGGATAAGTTGCAAAACCGGTGAAGCTTCTGTATTCCCGGGTTGCTGCCTCCTCCTCGGCTCGAGCCGTCCGCTCGGGTAAGCCAAGTCTAGAACGGATAAACCCAGGTTTTTAAACCTAGAATAACAAAGCTTCATGCCGGATCCCTAGTAGGAAACGTTTATTTGCATCATGTCGCATTTGGCTTAGGGGACTCAACACGGGGGTTGGGTCCGTCTAGGACAGGTGACCTGAAATGAACAGACTATCCTGCTGCATCCTGTTTGTCTTGCGCATTTATCTGTTATAGACTTGCATGCTGACCGGCTTTAAAAAAAAAAAAAAAAAAAAAAAAAAGAAGAAAAAGAAAAAATGTGTTTTGTTCTTAAGATAGAAATAGCTTATTTGTTTTCCTTTAGTAAAATGAATAAATAATGTCGTTTGTTTCGTCAAAACCGAACTACGTGGGTTTGATTCTCATTGGATGTGAGATACGTAGGCAACCTCCATCAGGTCCAACTTCACCTTTTGAGAAATGACCGGAAAATCAAAACTAACTTTTGTATTAAATAAGTCGGTGACGCTGTTTTTAAAAATAGCCGAATGTTCCCGAAAGGGACGCCGGAAGGCTAATTTCGTATAAACGGCCACCTTTGGGTCAATTTTTGATTTCGATCAATTTACCCCACAGCCTTAAAAGCCTTCGTCCCCGAGACGTTGAAAGGCCGTGATTGAAAACTGATTTTTTTTATTTTTATTTTATTTTATTTTTTAGCAAAACAAAGTCGTTTTCTTATTTAAATCACCTTAATAAATGTGCAGGATGAGCACGAATCAGAATAAATCATTTTCGATCTTTAGTGAGGTCCCTCAGCAACTCCGTATATGGTGGAACGATTTGGAAGACAGTAGCAAAAAGGTCGTAGGGAGAATTTTGGGAGGTTTGGTTGATCTGTTGAATATCGAGCCAAGGGAAGACATCATCAAGGCACTGGTATCTTTCTGGGATCCGACCCGCAATGTGTTCCGTTTTGTTGACTTTGAATTGACGCCCACATTAGAGGAAATTGCGGGCTATGCAGGATTGAATGGGAAATTAAGAGGGCAATACCTGCTCTCTCCAAGACCGGTGTCTCCACATGGGTTTCTGGATTTGCTGAGCATTAGTCGGAAGGTGAAAAATGATGATCTGCTGAAAGGGTGTTGCGACCTCCAATTCTTATACCAACGGTACGGCACTCCTCGGGGTTTTGAAGAGTCAAACCTTGGATTGACTCACGTAGGGAATAGAACCAAGTGGGAGGCCAGACGAATTCTAGCATTCCTAACGACATTCTTGGGGGTTGTGATTTGTCCGCGCGAAGATAAGAAAATAGAGATAAGTCTGGTAGGAATAGCCGATGTTGCAATCAAAAAGGCTACCAGCACGGTGGTCCCTTTGGTTTTGTCCGAGATCTATCGAGCCTTGACTGTGTGCCGAGAAGGGGGCAATTTCTTCCAAGGTTGCAATCTGTTACTTCAATTATGGATGCAAGAACACCTCCATCACCGAACGCAGTACATGAACCATGGGTTGACCGGAAGAAACTGTATCAGGGGTTTCGAAGAACGGATGATGGGTGCTGTATTCCCTGAAGGCGTCGAGGCATGGCTTGCACGACTGAGCTCAATAGAAGCCGATCGGATTGAATGGGCATTCGGGTGGTTACCCGATACTGAAGTAATATATATGGCAGCCGAGGAGTGTTATATCCTTCTGATGGGGATTCGCAGTGTCCAACCATATGTCCCTCACCGTGTATTACGTCAACTAGGAAGGTTTCAGGTTATTCCTACCGATCAAGACCTAAGGAAGTACGCCATTGAGTTGAGCCCGGGAGTTGTCTTCCCCGAAGAGAAGGTTAGAAGGCCGTGGCACGAATGTCGGTTCCTTGAGCCTAAAACCATGGTCCGGGAACTATCTAAGGGAGAGGTGGACCCAAAGTACAACGTGTGGTTCGGGAAAAGATTTCAGATTCGTCGGAAATGTTCTAAAAGAGCCCATGTCCAACAATTCACGGAAGATTCACGGGAACAATGGGATTGGTTAGCAAAGGAGGAGGGGTACAGGACGAAGATCGGCAGGATAGAACAGCAGGTCCGGGACCTTCAGTTCGAGAAGAGCGTGCAAGCCGCCACCGACGAAGGAGATAAAAAGAAGTTGGTACAAGAAAATGACTTCTTAAGAGCTCAAATCCAGCAAATGAAAAGAGATGCTGACAGACAGTCGAGGAGTCGGGCCGACGAAAAATTGATAAGGGGTTTGAGAAGCCAAGCCACCGACATCCAAAGAGAATTGGACGAGTCAAAAGCCCAAATAACGAGGATCCGTGCTAGCTGGAAAAAGGAGGCACATCAACATGCACTTCACCTAAAGCGGGTGGAAGAAGATTACACCGATATCATCACTAGCCTGAGGGAAGCAAATGTTGTCCTTAGGGAGCGGGTTTTCAAGCAAGCCCAAGATGCCAGAGCAGACCTCGACCGCTGCCACAATTTGATGGCCCGACTGCAAGGACAATTATACAACCGGTATCAGTGGTCGAAAACTTGGGAACCTTCGGCTTGGGATTCCAGCCAACCTCAGAGGACATCCGGCGAGCAAAAAAGAGTAAGCAGAAGACATGGGTGCTCCCAAAGCCTGTTCCACGCCTTTCCCAATCTTTTGTCAGGTCCGGAGCAAGAGGACATCCAGCGACAAAGATTCCCGGTCCTACGGTCAGGCCAGACGAAGAGTTCTTCAGGAAGTTCGAAAACCTATTCACAGATGTATGTATGCTCGAAGATGGTGAAGGATCTAGTCATGCCGAGATACAATTTGTGGGACCAAAGGCAAAACTGAATAACTGGAAGGCTACTCCTCTCCCCGTCCGGAAGGAGTCTTGGTAGTTTGTCTTGGATTGTTTTTCTTTCGAAATGTTGTGTTGGGGGTTTGTCCCCGGAGTAAAATCCCGTTGTTTTGTTCATTTTTGATTTAAGTTTGCAGTTTGTTTTCCCTTTGTACAATTCCCATCAATGAAATTTGGTTCCTTCGTGTCTAATTTTGTTTATCTTTTCTTCTTTTCTTTTTACTTTTCTGAACAACTTTCTTGCAACTGATCTCAATGATATGGCGTGCTTAAAGATTAATCAACCCAGTCTAGAAAGTCAATCGGGTTTGGAAATAATAACGCATGAAATAAGAAGTGACGAGAGTGAGTCAGAGTACGGCGATGATGAGGCCGTAGAAGAAATCGGTGAAGAATTAAGTCACTTCGAGGAAAAACCCAAACCGAATTTAAATGATACTGAGGCCGTTAACCTAGGGAATGCGGATGACGTCAAAGATACCCGGATAAGTGTCCATATTGAACCCCATCTGAGAGAAGAACTGATCAAAACACTCATGGAGTTTAAAGACATTTTCGCATGGTCGTACGACGACATGCCCGGACTCAGCACTGATCTAGTGGTTCATAGATTACCCACTGATCCGGCATATCCTCCCGTCAAGCAAAAATTGCGGAAATTCAAGACGGAGATGAGTGTGAAGATTAAGGAGGAGGTAACCAAGCAGTTGCAGGCGAAAGTCATTCGTGTCACTCGATACCCGGAATGGTTGGCTAACGTAGTGCCGGTGCCAAAGAAAGACGGAAAGATCAGGGGTATGCGTGGACTATCGCAATCTCAACAAGGCAAGTCCTAAGGATAATTTCCCACTTCCCAATATCCATATCCTGATTGATAATTGCGCCGGACGCGAAATTGGATCCTTTGTGGACTGTTATGCGGGATATCATCAGATTTTGATGGATGAAGAGGACGCAGAAAAGACGGCTTTTATCACACCATGGGGGACTTATTGCTACCGAGTGATGCCGTTTGGTTTGAAGAATGCAGGGGCAACCTATATGAGGGCGATGACTACGGTATTCCATGATATGATACACAAGGAAATTGAGGTGTACGTGGATGATGTGATCGTGAAATCCAGACGTCAAGAGGACCATGTTGCTGACCTCAGGAAGTTCTTTCAAAGACTTCGAAGATACGACATCAAGCTTAATCCGGCCAAATGTGCATTCGGAGTTCCATCAGGAAAGTTGCTAGGATTCATCGT
This sequence comes from Nicotiana noctiflora, assembly GCA_032618575.1. Taxonomy (NCBI): domain Eukaryota; kingdom Viridiplantae; phylum Streptophyta; class Magnoliopsida; order Solanales; family Solanaceae; genus Nicotiana; species Nicotiana noctiflora. The sequence goes on along the minus strand of JASVEL010004705.1, from coordinate 398,048 downwards.
CAGCCGACGGGGCATTGAGTTGGACCCCTCCAAAATCAAGTCCATTCGGGAGTTACCCCCGCCGAAGAATAAAACAGAGGTAATGAGTCTGTTGGGAAGGTTGAATTACATCAGTAGGTTTATTGCCCAGCTTACGGCAACCTGCGAACCCATATTCCGCCTATTGAAGAAAGACGCTGCGATAGAATGGACGACAGAATGTCAGGAAGCGTTTGACCAAATCAAAGGGTATCTGTCAAATCCACCCGTACTAGTTCCGCCTGAACCGGGCAGACCCCTGATTCTTTATCTGACGGTTCTGGAGAATTCGTTCGGCTGCGTACTGGGGCAGCATGATCTTACTAGCAGGAAGGAACGGGCCATTTACTACCTCGGTAAGAAATTTACAGTCCACGAGGTCAAGTACACTCATGTAGAAAAGACATGTTGCACCCTGACTTGGGTAGCCCAAAAGCTGAAACACTATTTGTCTTCTTACACCACGTACCTCATTTCGCGGTTGGATCCGTTGAAGTATATTTTCCAGAAACCCATGCCTACAGGGAGGTTAGCGAAGTGGCAAATATTACTTACGGAATTCGACATCATATACGTGACAAGGACGGCTATGAAAGCTCAGGCCCTGGCCGATCACTTAGCTGAAAATCCCGCTGATGACGAATACGAACCTTTGAGGACGTATTTTCCAGATGAGGAAGTATTGCAGATTGAGGGGTTGGAACTAACCAAGGATCCAGGATGGAAACTCTTCTTCGATGGAGCGGCAAACGCAAAAGGAGTAGGAGCTGTGCTCATATCGGAAACAGGACATCATTATCCTGTTACTGCTCAACTGCGTTTTCACTGTACCAATAACATGGCTGAGTACGAGGCATGTATCTTGGGGTTGCAATTAGCGGTGGACATGGATGTACAGGACGTCTTGGTCTTGGGGGACTCGGACCTTCCGGTGCATCAGATTCAGGGAGAATGGGAAACCAGAGATTTAAAGCTTATCCCATATCGTCAGTGTTTGCATGATTTGACCAAACGCTTTCGATCGGTAGAATTCAAGCACATCCCAAGGATGCATAATGAGGTTGCCGACGCGTTGGCTACTTTAGCATCAATGCTACATCACCCGGACAAGGTTCGTGTCGATCCGTTACATATCCAGATCCGGAATCAACATGCTTATTGTAACGTGATAGAGGAAGAGGTGGATGGTGAGCCATGGTTTCATGATGTCAAGGAATACCTCAGGTTAGGAGTATACCCAGAGCAAGCAACTGGAGATCAAAAGCGAGCTATTCGGCGGTTGGCGAACGGATTTTTCCTTAGTGGAGGGGTGTTGTATAAAAGAACCCCAGATTTGGGATTGTTGAGATGTATAGATGCAGGTCAAGCCACAACAGTGATGACAGATATACACTCGGGAGTTTGCGGACCACACATGAGCGGATACGTATTGGCAAAGAAGATTCTTCGAGCAGGATACTATTGGCTCACTATGGAGCGGGATTGTATAAGTTTCGTGCGAAGATGCCATCAGTGTCAGATACACGGAGATTTGATTCATTCTCCGCCAACTGAATTGCATACAATGACAGCACCATGGCCGTTTGTCGCATGGGGTATGGATGTTATTGGACCTATTGAGCCTGCCGCTTCCAACGGTCATAGGTTCATTCTGGTAACAATTGATTATTTTACCAAGTGGGTGGAGGCCAAGACATTCAAATCAGTGACCAAGAAGGCGGTAGTGGACTTCGTACACTCCCACATCATTTGTAGGTTCGGCATCCCGAAGATGATCATTACAGATAACGGTGCAAATCTTAACAGTGGATTGATGAAAGAGGTATGTCAACAGTTCAAGATTACACACCGAAATTCCACACCGTATCGCCCAAAAGCAAACGGTGCGGTCGAGGCAACAAACAAGAACATAAAGAAGATATTGAGGAAGATGATAGAAGGGTCTAGGCAGTGGCATGAAAAGTTACCATTTGCGCTGTTGGGTTATCGCACTACCGTCCGGACTTCGGTAGGTGCAACTCCTTACTTGTTGGTATACGGGACCGAAGCAGTAATACCCGCAGAAGTTGAGATTCCGTCCCTCCGAATTGTCGCTGAAGCTGAGATTGATGACGACGAGTGGGTCAAAACCCGATTAGAGCAACTGAGCTTGATCGATGAAAAGAGATTGACAGCAGTATGTCACGGCCAATTGTATCAAAGGAGAATGGCGAGAGCATATAACAAGAAGGTACGTCCCAGGAGATTTGAAGTGGGACAGCATGTGCTGAAGAGAGTTCTACCCCATCAGGCCGAAGCGAAAGGCAAGTTCGCTCCAAATTGGCAAGGACCTTTTGTGGTAACTAGAGTATTATCCAACGGCGCTCTATGTCTGACTGATGTCGAGGGAAGATGCACCGATATGGCTATCAATTCCGATGCAGTTAAGAGATATTATGTGTAATTCTTTAATGCATTTGTCAACGCTTGGTTTCGTTTGTGTGTATTTGGCATTTTTCGGAGAATGAAATGACAGAGGCAATTTTTCTACTACCCAAACACTTTAACCTTTGTTTTCCCATTTGAGCCTTAATTATTCTTTCATATACCCTCTTTCGGAATCATCAAGGAAGATGTGTAACAGAATAGAAAAGAAACAAAGAAGTAATACAAGAAAAAGTGAACTACGTTCGACCTGATTCCTCAAGAAGGATACGTAGGCGCCACACGGCTCGGTCATACATATAAAAAAAAAAAATCAAAAAAATCCCCCAAGCAACAAAACTGGGGCAGAAGTCATTGTTTCGTCGGAAAGATAGTGTGGATTCCGAAAGTTGTAATAAGCTAACCGTTGAGGCTAAACCCCTTTCTTCAGCCTCACGCGCAGAAACCATATCAAGAACCAGAAAGACCTCTCGATCAGTATTTGAGAAGTGCCAAGTCATGTGAATGAAAACCAAGAGTGACATCCCGACCCTCGATTGAATTCAGGATGCACAAGCCGAAAGGGGATAACGCTCTAGAGGGAATCTCAGGGGTGATACCCCGCCGCAAGGAAAGAAAGCATAAATGAGAGAGTCTTAACGGTGAAAACCCTCGCGGGCACCTTAAGGCGAAGGAAGTTGAGAGAAGTAAAATGAGAGAGTCTTACGGTGAAAACCTTTTACGGGCACCTTAAGGCGACGGGAGATAGAGAGAAATGAGAGAATCTCATTAGTGAAAACCCTTTGAAGGGCACTGTGAGGTGACAAGGCGAGATGGTTACAAGATGTCTGCATGAGACAAGGTTTGGACATCCGTTTACCTCTAGCAGAACGCGGCATCAGAAAGTGATTGACATGAATAGACTGGGTAGTTTAATCTCAAAGGCGCGGCATAACATTGGATCAGGCACACATTCAGATAAGTTTTCCTATTTTTGAGTTCAGAAAAGTTTTTCTCTTCTTTTGTCATTTGCGGTCGGTATTCTTTTCTTTTCTTTCATTTTCGAAAATTGATTTTTCAAAGCTTACTACCAAGTCTCCCAAAGCAGTATATTGAAAGTGAATAGGCATTGGAACAAGGCAATGAGACGGAAGTCGTTACGATAGTGAGATTGGGATGACAGGCCGAGTGGAAGGTTCGCAAGAATTATGGAGTATGATGGACACATGTGGCATGTCCGAAAGATGATTTCACGCAACAGATCACCGGCTAAAAAGAGTCGGACCAAACCAAAGAGTGGAATAAAAGGAAAGATGAGAGGTCGTTCGTGGAAAAAGCATCGTCCCCAGCAAGCGTTAACGTCGCCCGCAAAGTTCGAGAGAGGCCAGCAGCTGAAAGAGAAAAGAAAATGGCCTCAACAAGAGTGGCACGACCACTCGCGGCGTTTTGAAACTAACAATTTTTCTTTGATTTAAAGCGGGAAAAGAGGGTCCGACGGCAGAAAAGCATACCGTCCAGAAGTTTATCACACTGGGGCAGAAAAATTTTCTCCTGTTGCGAAAATTTTCCGGAAAGCAAGACTCAGAGGATAAGTGTAGAAAGCAACACAAGATGGGGTGATATTTGAGCCGGGTATCATCCCCGGCAGTTATTGGAAAAAGAAAAATGGCTTCGAGATTTCCCCAACAGTATTACATCCTATAATTTGATCAAGGAAACAAAAGCATGAGTCCCGGAAGAGGTAGGGGACGAAGGAAGAGAATGAGGGTGAAGGAAACGAAGAATACTTCCTCAGCAAGCATCACCCCCGAAGAGCGAGTAAACGAGTTCCAAAATACCCCCGGCACGAGAAGAAAAGTAATACGACCGGGGAAAGCAATTCCAAGACAGAGGATAATTCGGAAGAGAAGGTGGTCCGAGAGGTAATGCGAGGAACAAGGATAGGGTACAAGAGGCAAAGGAAGGTAATCGAGATAGGATGAAATCGGTGAAGTAGTAGTTGAAGTCGGGAAGCCCGCTCGGAGAATGGAGTGGCGATTTAATTTTGAAGTTGTAGTTGAAGTCGGGGAGCTCGCTTGGAGAATGGAGTGGCGATTTAATTTTGAAGTTGTAATTGAAGTCGGGGAGCCCGCCCGGAGAATGGAGTGGCGATTTAATTTTGAAGTAGTAGTTGAAGTCGGGGAGCCCGCCCGGAGAATGGAGTGGCGATTTAATTTTGAAGTAGTAGTGGAAGTCGGGAGCCCGCCCGGAGAATGGAGTGGCGATTTAATGTTGAAGTAGTAGTTGAAGTCGGGAGCCCGCCCGAAGAATAGAGTGGCGATTTAATTTTGAAGTAGTAGTTGAAGTCGGAAGCCCGCCCGGAGAATGGAGTGGCGATTTAATGTTGAAGTAGTGGTTGAAGTCAGGGAGCCCGCCCGAAGAATGGAGTGGCGATTTAATTTTGAAGTAGTAGTTGAAGTCGGGAGCCCGCCCGGAGAATGGAGTGGCGATTTAATTTTGAAGTTGTAATTGAAGTCGGGGAGCCCGCCCGGAGAATGGAGTGGCGATTTAATTTTGAAGTAGTAGTTGAAGTCGGGGAGCCCGCCCGGAGAATGGAGTGGCGATTTAATTTTGAAGTAGTAGTGGAAGTCGGGAGCCCGCCCGGAGAATGGAGTGGCGATTTAATGTTGAAGTAGTAGTTGAAGTCGGGGAGCCCGCCCGAAGAATGGAGTGGCGATTTAATTTTGAAGTAGTAGTTGAAGTCGGAAGCCCGCCTGGAGAATGGAGTGGCGATTTTATTTTGAAGTAGTAGTTGAAGTCGGGGAGCCCGCCCGAAGAATGGAGTGGCGATTTTATTTTTGAAGTTGTAGTTGAAGTCAGGGAGCCCGCCTGGAGAATGGAGTGGCGATTTTATTTTGAAGTAGTAGTTGAAGTCGGGGAGCCCGCCCGAAGAATGGAGTGGCGATTTTATTTTTGAAGTTGTAGTTGAAGTCAGGGAGCCCGCCTGGAGAATGGAGTGGCGATTTTATTTTGAAGTAGTAGTTGAAGTCGGGGAGCCCGCCCGAAGAATGGAGTGGCGATTTTATTTTGAAGTTGTAGTTGAAGTCGGGGAGCCCGCCTGGAGAATGGAGTGGCGATTTAATTTTGAAGTAGTAGTTGAAGTCAGGGAGCCCGCCTGGAGAATGGAGTGGCGATTTAATTTTGAAGTAGTAGTCGAAGTCGGGGAGCCCGCCTGGAGAATGGAGTGGCGATTTAATTTTGAAGTAGTAGTTGAAGTCAGGGAGCCCGCCTGGAGAATGGAGTGGCGATCTGTTTTAATTTGGTGGAGGAAAGCGGTAGAATGTAACAGAAATCTCCGGCATAAATCCAAGTTCATAAGAAGAGAAGAAGCATCAGAAGGAACGCCAAGTCAGACAGAAGGGCAAGGAGCGCGACAAGATCAAGTTAAAAAGGATAGATAAGAATTTGTAGTACTGTAACTTAGTCTAGTTTCTTGTTTTTTTGTTGCTTAGCGCGGTGTAACAAGGAAATCAGCTAAGCAGTGGTAACAGCAGTAACATCGGCAACAGCAGTAACAGCGAGATCGCGACAGGCATGGTAGTCCCAGCTACCAGAACTTCCCGAACTACATTGACCTGATTCCCTTTTAGCCGGGGATATGTAGGAGACCTTTGAAGCAAGGTTCGGTCAAAACTTTTCCAAAATGCTTCATACGGAGTGTTCGAATGGGCAAAAATCGCTTATATCTGCTCATTTATCTTTGCACGAAAACTCTGCGTGTTTACGCGCAAAGAGGGGCAGCTGTGAGCACGTGATTTTTGCCTTACTTGAGAAGTACTCCCAGAAAATTCAAAAAATAAAAATAGTTTCGTGTTGGGTATGATTTTTGTGATTTTGTGTTATTTTATCTTTTGTGTGCACGTTTATTTATTTAAATTAAAAAATACAAAAAAAATATATATGCTAAGTTTTGCATTTTTAGTGTTTGATATCGAAGTCATGTGATTTACATTTTTGGGTGATATGTAATTGTGTGCGTTAATTGTAGTAAAAAATAGCAGTGTTATAGGTTAGTATATATACATATGCGTGTATATATATATATATATATATATATATATATATATATATGTATATATATACATATATATATATATATATATACACATGCACATATAGTACATCATGAAGATCCGGTCTGGGCCAAAACTTAGTCTAAAAGCCAGGCCCAAACGAATTGCTTCTGATCCGGCCCAAATATCCGTCCAGCTTCAGCCTATGTAACGCTTGATCCGGACCGTTGGATTTTATTATCCAACGGCCCAGATTAATCCGTTAATTCTAATATACATTCAGCCTTTGACTTGACCAAACGGCGCCGTTTGGTTTAAGTGAGAGGATCCTGATCGTTGATCAGGTTTGATCCAACGATCAGGATTTAACTACTCAAAACATATATAAACTCCTCTCCATACCCCCCCCCCCCCAAGCCAGACCCCCCCTCTCCCTTCATCTCCCTCAGAAGCTCTCAAAGCCCGGTGTAACGCCGCCCTCCTCCGCCGCACTCCGCCTGCCGGAAATCGCCTCACGGCGGTTCCGTTAGGCCAATCACCACCAAACCAATGCCAAAACCTTCCCCTCACCTCCCCCATCACGAACCCAGCCTCCACTAACCTCGAATCATGCCGGAGCTCCTCGAATCTTCATTTGAAGATTCGAGTCAAACTCGAACCAATGCCAAATCACCCCAAACTCACCCCAAACCCTCACATGGCCTCCCTCGTACCCCCGCCGGCATTGGTTTGCTTCGAATCTAACCAGAAATGCAAAAGCCCCAAATCCGAGCCCAAGAACCCTAATTTTTGAAGAAGCTCAATTCAAGCCGGGTTAGCCGCAATTGAAGTCCAAGGGACTTTAGTCCAGGTGTTCTCAATCGAGAACATCTTGATTAAAGCCCGTTTGGCTTCAATAATTCCAAGTTTTGGTTCAAAGCCTGGGTCGGCAGTTTTCTTATGAGGTATCCATTCCTTCTCTGGTCAATTCAATTCAATTGTGTGAACATATGTGTTTGTTTTGGTTTGTGTTTCGATTTTTATCTGTTATTAATTGCTCATATCAGTTGATCTATTCTCCTCCTTCAACAGACCTTTTATGTGGTCGATTCCTATTCTTTACCAATTGTTTTCTGAATTCAATGCCTAGTTCGTTTAATATCGTCAACAATTCGATTTGTTTGTATAATTTGCCCTGAATCTGCCTGTATGCAATTCATTAGTGTAGGGGTGGGTTACTGTTTGATTCAGATTAAAGGGAATTAGTTGGTTGTAGTTAACAGGTTAATTTTTAAATCACACACCCATACAAGGGCTAGTGGAACCTGCACAGCAGGGCATCCCACTGAGGCTCCTGCCACCAGCATTGTTTAATGCTGAGTCCATACTTTGGACAGTAGGTAGTGGGGTTCAGGGAATAGGGATGGGCAGAGGGGAGTTCCTGAGTCTTCTGGTTTTTAGGAGTCCTCTTAGCTATAAGTATAAGGAGGCATACACACAGTAGGGATATACATAGAGTAGGGACTGAAATACCTGGAGAAGCAAAAACAGTAAACCTGGAGAGAACAGATTCATACATACAATAGAGTACCTGGAGAGGAGCTAAAACAGTGATAACAGGCATATACCAGGAGAACACACTGAGAGAACTAGAGAAAAATAGGCAGTGATAACAGAGTATCTGGAGAGCAAAAAAACAAAACAGTCACACAGGGAGAAAGGCTACTGTTTCATAGGATTTGTGGTCTCTGCTTCGATTGTTTGCTTCAGTGGTTGAGTTGTTTGGCCATTGTTGTTGCTGTGGTGTTCATTTGAGGCTGTTGGTCAGCATTGTTGTTGCCCTGGTCGTTTGGTTGCTGCTGTTAGGCATTTGTTGTTGTTGTTGTGTCTTGGTTGTTGCTGTTACATCTCAGTTGGGTAGCTCTTGAGTTGTTTTTGGTCTATTGTTGCTGCCACTGGTTGTTTGTTGCTGCTCTTGGTCTGTTGGTTGCTGGCTGGTGTGTAGTTGTTGCTGCCTGGGTTGATTATTGTTGCTGGTTTTGAGTGTATGCTGCTGTTGTGTTGGTGTTCATTTGCTGCTGTTGGATGTTTTTTGTTGCTGTTGGGTCTGTTTATTGCTACTTGGTTGTAACTGGTCTATTGGGTGTTGTTGTTGATCGACCACTGTTTTGCCTCTTGTGGTCTGTTCTTGGGAATCTGGTTTGGCTATCACTGTTCCATTGATTTGGATATTGTTTGTTGCTGCCTGGTGGTTTATTGCTGCCTGGGTTCAAGTTTTAGTCACTAGTTCAGTGATTGATAAAGTTCGGTTATTGTTGGTTGTTGGGTTATTAGCTGGTTCACCATTTGTTTTGGTGTGGAGTTGTTGCTGTTACTGTCCCTGTTACATTTGCGGCATTGCCATTGCTCACTCTTCTTTGTTCTTTCGCATTCCAGGTACACATCTCTGTTATTGTAATGCCTTGGTTCAAAAGAATGAAGTTTGAAGCTTATGCATAAAGTCTATTGAAACATGTAGTCATCTAAAGTTTTCATGTTTAATTACATTCTTTTATTCTCCGATTAAGCTTGTATTGCTATTGGAAAAATGTAGCTAGGCCAGAGATACACTATCGTTAGATAAGCGTGTAAACCTGAATTAGTCTTTGTATCTCTATTCAATCTTCTCTGCTCGTATGTGTAATCTCCAAATCTGTTAACGTTAGATCTTATGCTAAAAGCACGATTAGCTAGGGAGTTGTTACTCAGCGGAATGACGTAATTAGATTAAAAAGAGTCGGGGGCGCATTTCATGTGACCCGACCCCAATTTTGGGCAAGAGTAAACAAAGCGTGTCGGGAACCACAGGCGCATTTCATGTGGTGTGGTTCGTAGCAAGTTTTAAATAATTTGGAATCAACCCTTAAGTAAGATACAGTGGGATGTATTTCGCTTTATATTTGAATCAAAGGCGCGCCTCGCCCAATAATTACACCAATCACATAGCCGTCCTAAATGTACATATGAAATACTTAGATTTTGAGACGCGTCGTTTCTTAACGAATATTACAGTGTAAATAAGTAGTCGATCCGGGCGCATACTTTAGTTCTACCTTTTAAATACGGGTGTGCATTTCATGCGACCCAAATCCAAACCCCGAAATGTTAAATAAGAATATGTCGAGGATCCGGGTGCATTTCATGTGACGTGATTCGAAAGCATATTTTTAAGCAACTTTCTCTTTCGTAAATCACAACCAATAATAAAAGCGGTAAAGGGATATTAACTTGCACTAAGTACATAGTTGTAAAAAGCAGATAGATAAGCCAAACACGACAGTTGAGCGACCGTGCTAGAACCACGGAATTCGGGAATGCCTAATACCTTCTCCCGGGTTAATAAAATTCCTTATCCGGATTTCTGGTTCGCGGACCGTTAAATAGAGTCATTCTTTTCCTCGATTCGGGATTTAACCGGTGACTTGGGACACCATCAATCTCCCAAGTGGCGACTCTGAAATAATTAAAATAAATCCCATCTCGATTGTCCTTTAATTGGAAAAACTCTTTGCACCTTTGCGGGTGCGTAAAAAAGAGGTGTGACACTACCGGTTCGAGGTGAGTGGTAGTAGTAAACAATGTACTGAGGGTTTGAAACCCCGTACTAGCACTTCACAGTGCTATATTGAGATAAAACACGCGTTCTATGACGGGCGTGGTGACATTGTGATTGGGGGTTCGGACTTAGTCCTTCCCGACTAATAGTATACTGTGTGTTATGATTGATAATAAGTTTATAACTGTGCAATTGGGCTGATAGCCATGTTTGGGGCCTTGTGCCGATCTGTAGAGCATTAGGGAACCTATAGAGCTAGGTGACCCTTATATCGTGTTGGAAACATACACTCAGCCGTAGCTCTAGCTGTATAGCATAATATGAGCCCGTACTAGATGTGTACGTTGAGAGAGATTATCTAGGGTGGAATTCCCTGTTCTAGCTGAGCGGCCCTGAAAGGCCAAGTCTATACCGATTGAGATGAGATAGGGTCAAGGACCCACTATGAGATGTTATATTGGGCCTGAAAGGCCAAGTCTATATTGACTCAGACAGGGTCAAAGACCCACTGTGATATATTATATTGGGCCTGAGAGGCCAAGTATATACTGACTAGGATAGGGTCGAGGACCCATTATGAGGTATTATATATATATACCTATATTGGATCGGGCTGCACGCCGCAGCAGTATATATATTGGATCGGACTGCACGCCGCAGTAATATACATGTAATATACATGTGGGACGGACTGCACGCCGCAGTATTATTGCGCTTGGGCTGTAGGAGCCCCTTCGGAGTCCGAGTCTGCACACATTCTCAGTGAGCACTGGTGTATATTATGGGATCGGGCTGCACGCCGCAGCAGTATAGAGATATATACATAAATATATTGGATCGGACTGCACGCCGCAGTAATATTTGTGTGGATCGTGCTGCACGCCGCAGTATTATAGTGCTTGGGCCTAGGGAGCCCCTCCGAAGTCCGTATACACCCCCAGTGAGCGCCGTCGACGTTAAATGGAGCGGGCTGCGCGCCGCAGCGGTATATGTATTGGAGCGGGCTGCGCGTCGCAGCGGTATATGTATTAGAGCGGGCTGCGCGCCGCAGCATTATACTTATTCATATTCATATATATACTAAAATATTTATATGTTATAGACAGATGTATATGTCTCCATATATTGTGATGGATGTATACCGTAGTGGTACGAGCGAGGATGTGGTCAGTATGGGACCTAGATGAGATAGATGTGGACTAGAGATCAAGGTACTCATTATAGTGATGACTAACCTGTGGGGGTTGCCTTAGAACTGTTTAGTGATAGCACAAGAGTCCTTATTTTCAGTTATTGTTTATTATTGTTACTCACTGAGTTGAAATATACTCACCCCACTCCCCTGCACTTTTTGTGTAGATATACAGGTTCAGGAGGGCGGTTGAGCTATCGCAACTGCCTTATTACCCCCATTTTGTGGAGACTTCGAGGTAGCTGCCGACGTCCGCAGTACCTGACCTCTTTCTTTTTATCATTTTGTTGTCTCCATTCTGGTTAGACTTGATTGTGTAGTAGATCTCATTTGTAGAGGCTCAGACTTGTAACACCACGATTTGGTTGGGACTGTGTTCTTGTATTTCAGTTCTACACTTCTTGATTTGTTATGAAAACAGGCTAATCATGCCGATTAATCAATATTAATTATACTTGGCTGGTTTAATTGGATAAGACGGTCGGGCTTGCCTAGCAATGTGTTGGGCGCCATCACGACCGGGGTTTGGGGTCGTGACACATGGATGGTAAACCATGAACATATGCTTAAGGACTTTGGTTTTTCTGAACTAATAGAAGTTCCAGCGGAAGGTTAGTCAGGTGGCATGGTTATGTTGAACTATGAGGTGGTCACACTCCACAATTTCGTACATAGGAACCGGAAAATCCATGCTACAATTGAGGTACTTCCTATACGTAAAGTTTGGCTATTTTCTTCTATTTATGCTAGCACTAATTATCAATATCGAAATATTATGTGGGATAACCTAAAAAATATCTCTAACAATTATAACAGGCCTTGGATGATCGGGGGTGATTTCAATGATATTTTAGGTTTAAATAAAAAATAATAAATCTTAGGAAGATGATTGATACTCATAAGCCTTGCATGGTAACCTTGCTAGAAACTAGGATAGTAAACCATGAACATATGCTTGAGGACTTTGGTTCTTCTGAACTAATAGAAGTTCCAGCGGAAGATTAGTCAGGTGGCATGGTTATTATGTGGAACCATGAGGTAGTTACAGTCCACAATTTCGTTCGTAGGAACCGGGAAATTCATGCTACAATTGAGGTACTTCCTGTCACACCTCCCTTTTTACTACCTTTTTAGTTTAATTCTCGATCAAGAGAATAAGGTATACCTCGATATTATGAATACCCCGGGAAGGATATAATAACAACGAGGAAGGAGTTTTTCCAAATAAAGGACAATCGGTTCGGGATTTTATTTATAATTTCAGAGTCGCCACTTGGGAAAATAATGGTGTCCCAAGTCACCGGTTAATCCCGAATTCGAGGAAATTGACTCTACTTTTATTAGTCTGCACAATGAAAAATCCGGATAAGGAATTCTGTTAACCTGGGAGAAGGTGTTAGGCACTCCCGGATTCCGTGGTTTTAGCACGGTCGCTCAACTGTCATTCTCGGTTTTATATGATTTATTATATGCCTTTTAAACAATATGTGCGTGTTTCAACTTGAATATTTTATGAATTGCAACGTCGCAAAAATGTATCTCGGGTCACACCGCAACCAGTACGCCTGTGACCTTTAACATGTTTTGGCTTCGCCGGGATTTACGATTTGAGTCACATCAAATGTGCACTCGTATTAGGGAAAGTATATTTTAAGTCGTGCCTAAATCGTCTATCGGCTTCTTTAATACTTTGGAAAGGTTGAAATTATCTAGCAACCTTCCCGAGTCTAATATATATAACTTATTCGTTTATTTGGGGGCTCCACTGTTTTGTTCTCAATGCGAGGCTCGTCCCAATTTGATTAGTCTGATCCTAATATATGTATACTATGTTTTTCTATTTTGGTTTTTTCCCTAATTCATTATTTTTCAGAACTTAAGTCCAGGTCTTATTTCTATTTACATGGACCTGGAACTTGGGCTCGATGCATATCAATTTACATTCCTGGGTATTGAAAACCCAGGAACACGCTTAAACATATTCAGCTGAAGCCCAACGTCATATTTACATATCTCGGGGCCTTCGTAACTTATTAGGCCCAGATCAGATATCATTAGAAAAGAGTAATAAAAGTCAGAACACATTGTATGCACAAAGGATCGATATTCAGAAGTTAATAGGAATTCAAACTATTTTATTCAATAAGAAGAAATGAAATACAGAAACTACAATAATGAGTTCAAACTTTAAATGACCAATGTGAATAAAGTCTAATTAACAGGCTATTTTTTGTTTTTACATTTGACAGCTATTTAAACTACTGAATCTTATTATAGTATCTAAAAATAATCAGTATTATTATTTTTTGATAACCTGCTAATCTCGATTACTTTGCAAAGTGAAGAGGACTACAACATGTATTTAAACCTTAAACTATATTAACTATGTGACATATGACTTCGTACTAAAACATCATTGAACTATAGCAATTCGTTTACTACTAACGCTGTTTAGATTGATCTAATTAATACTGATTTAAACTAACTATTGCATGTTAACATTATTAACTATCTATTTGTATTAGGTTTTTATGTCAGATTAATGATTAACCTATTTTAATTATCTAGGTGATTTTGATTACCACTACTATACTAATCTACTTACTACACTATTACATTATTTTTGGTTTATCCGTATCCCATATTGAGTTAGTTATACAACACTTCCCATCAAATTACAATTTCAACTAAGCTATAATCAAACTACAACAGCTAAATCCAGAAATCAATAACAGAATTTGTAGCAAATTGATAGTTTATTTCTTCACTTCAATTCCAATTGCAATTACATGGTTCAAACCGTGTACCTGATTCGGCAACAGAAAACCAATGAGTCTAGGGAGATGAAGGCAGGAAATAGCAGGTAAATCATAGCGAACAATGCAACAACAATAGAAGAGATTGAATCACAGCAACACAAATGAGTTTCAGCAATCAAATTTGAATCCCAGAAACAGCAAAGCAATATCCAACAGAAGACAGTAGAAAAACCAGTAAAACAACCTGAGATTTCCTACAACTCAGGATATAGCTTTGACTAACCCAGACAGAATTGCTCTATATATCTATATCTAAAGTATCTCTGAATTTTTGTTCAAGAATCCATCCCTTCATCAGGCTTTAGTGAGGTCTATTTATAGGTAAAGTTTTGTGAAAATTTTGGGGGGAAATTTGAAAAGTTATTTCTAGTTTTCTCCCTTGAATTCTTTCAATTGTTACACTTCAATACCCATTTCAGATTTGAATTTGCCTTCCAGCATGTGCTCGAAGGTTCTATTTGATTCTATTTGAGGTGTATTACTAGTATACCCCCACTTGCTAAGCTTATTTACTGATTTGCCTTTTATTTGGGTCTATTATACCTTTAGTTTTGTGCAATATTGCAGAAATACTAGGCCTAAATGTCTTAAATGTCCTTATAGGCTCTATTAAATCCACAATTATGTCATTTTCTATTCCAATTATACCCTTAATGGCAAGTGCTATTTACCCGACCTTGTCCAGGTCTAGGTTTTCTGTTTCAGCTCTTATTTAATTATTGGCCAGTATTTATATCAGTCTTTAAGACCTGGCCAGATTAAGTATCAATTTCATTTCAATTTTAGCCTCTTTTCTTTTCATTTTCTGTATTATAGTTGATTTGCAGGACCAGCCTACTTATTTACCTAAGTCTAAATCTTTTAAAGTTTAGCCAATCCAGTGTTTGGACTTGTCTTTGCAAAATTAGTCAATTATCAATCACTGGCCACTTAGGATTAGATTAAGACTTGCAAAACTTAGCCAATTTTAGATTTATGTCTTATTATTACTGTCACACCTCCCTTTTTACTACCCCAAACATGCGTAAGGTGTATAAATACACTTGTAGGGTATACCCCGACGCTCAATTACCCGAGACGGATAAAATAACGTAAGGGAAGGAGTTTTTTCCAATTTAAGGACAATCGGTTCGGGATTTATTAGAGATTAATCAGAGTCGCCACTTGGGAATGATCATGGTGTCCCAAGTCACCGGTTAATCCCGAATCCGAGGAATTTTGACTCTTTGAAATGTCTGCGAAGCAGAGGTCCGGATAAGGAACTCTGTTAACCCGGGAGAAGGTGTTAGGCACTCCCGAATTCCGTGGTTTTAGCACGGTCGCTCCACCGTCGTTCTTGACTTTTATTTGACTCAATTATAAATTTTAATAACATAATGTGCTTTACGTTAAATATTGTTTTTTAGGAATTTACGGTATCGCGAAAACATGCCTCGAGTCATACCGCAACCAGTACGCCTATGACTTTTGGTGTATTTCAGCTTTACCGAGATTTGGATTTGAGTCGCACCAAGTGCACACTCGTTCATAGGAAGGTATATTATTAAAGTCGTGCCTAAAGAATCTACGTCTTTGTTAATTTTGGAAAGACCGTAAAATTCTCTAAACGGTCTTCCGAGTCTAAGATTTATTACCAATTATTTGAGGGCCCCGCAAGTGTGTATTTAGTGCGGCGAAGCTCGTCTCATTATTTAAGGTAGACCTACGAATAACTACGATTTTTTTTATTCCTTATTTGTCAAACGCCCAAACCATTGGATTTTGTGACTATAATGAGAACAATAATGCTGGAGCCCGTATGCGTGAACCCTCCACATTTCATGTCTATAATATTTCAGAACAATTCTCCAAGTTTTTAACGTTTCTACCCAATTACAATGTTGGGTCTTGCGTTTAACTTTAGATTCATAGATATATTTAATAGAGCAATCCACTACTTTAAATGACAAACTGTTTGAGCAATCCAATGTTAATATGAATATTGTTGAAACCTACTGTATCAACACTTCAGTCTCGTCATCACAATTTCACAAAAACAGTTTGAAAGTGAAGATGACAGTATGTGTTCATGAAGAGAAATATGGCCTCAATTAGTCACCTAATATCAACTATCTTATAATAATATACAAACAATTATACTAAAGCTAGTCTATGAATATCGATATGAGTAGACATTTATTCAAAAAATCCAAAATCAGTCTAAATCTCTTAGAATCAATCCAGTATTAATACGAGTTGAATTTGAACTATCTTATATACTATCAAACGCAAGTTCATTCACGATGAGTCAGTCTCTTCAATATTACAAATATCAAATGAAAACAAAGGCATTCTATTGTAAGAATATCAACACACTTGATTTTGCAAAAAACAGTACAGATTCAATAATCGAACTTCCTATTGCCAGGGGGTAGAGTGTACCTGAAATGGCAAGGAAATGGAATATGAGAGGAAAAATCAGCCAAAGTAAATCACACCAGTAACAATCGGCAACAGCAATTCAGTGATCAACAGCAGTGAATAAAACCCAGGAATGATGCTTTTATAGCAGAAACAAATCAAAAAAAAACAGCCTTGATCTTCAAATCCCAGAACTTCAAATTACTTCCAAAGAAAACCAGATTTCACATTCAAATAACAGTTTCATATTGACTTATGACTGATTCTCCTATTGTTTTTGTATTTTTTGATATGTATTTGAAGGTATAAAAGAAGAAAATGAATCTGAAGTGTTACTTTCAGATCTGAAAATTAGCAAATATTTTTTGGGATTTTTCTAGGTTTATTTGGTTCCAAATTCTAAAAAAAAGACCTAAAAATCAGAAGGAACCCCCCTTATTAAATGCTGAAAATGCCTATTTATAGGCCAAAATCAAGAAACCTGATTTTCATTAAAAACCCTTCAATTTTTGACTTGTTGCACAAGTTAGTGCAATTAATCTAGTGAAAACTACACTAAGACCCCTTCTAGAATAGTCTACCATGTTCTATTTCCCTTGGAATTCCCATGGTGCCCTCATTTCCTTTTACTATCTACTAAAATATCTTTTGTTATGCCCATATTACCCTAAAAGCTCTATATTTATCACAATTATACCAATTCCTATCCCAATTGTACCCTTTCCTCTTTTAAGCTTATTACCACTATACCAATTCTTATTCCCCATTTACCCCTACTTTTTAAGGCTAATTACTTTCCTAAATTCTGTGTTTTATCCTTATTTTATCCTATTTTCAGCATTGTATTTATCAAATAGCCACAATTAAGTGACTATTGTTCAATTAGCCAATTGGCCCTTCAACTAATTTAAATTCAGATTAATTCAATAACTAAATTCACATTACATTCATAACCAACCCTAAGCAGTCTTACAAACATAGCCACTTTCGTTTAATTACTCAATTAACAAGACTCGGGGGAACAATTTGATAGATGGTGAGTCTCATCAATCGAAATAACTAACCGAAATTGAATCTATCAAGTAATCGCCTTAGGTGGGTACTAATCATGTGATTCTGACTATCGACTCAACTTGAATCTCAACTAGTCTAAGGGACAACTTTCCTAATCGAACTAACAACTATAACCAATACTAATTTCAAAAACTTTAAAAATGAGTTATTGAATCCAATTAGTGCTTAAACAAGACTGAGAATTAAACCTAGTTCATACTACTATAAGTTAAACTAAATCGACAATAAACTAAGCCAAACTAGAGAACAGGAAGTAAAAACTGGATTAACTAACATAGAATTCCAACAAAATTGAATAAAACTAAAGCTTTCCTAATAATGCCATAAACATAATCATCAATATATTCATATAAAGGAAAGGAAATCACTGAATTCAAACACGTCAAAATTGGAAAAATCAGACTAAAGAGAGACGGGCAGGAGGTTGACTTATTCGAATGGAAAAAAGAAAAGAAGAGAGAAGTAAGAGCAATACCCCTATTCTGTTACTATCCAAACTGTTAAAACAATTGACATAAGAACCAAAAATCGGAAATTCACCAATTTAACAGAAATAAGAAAAAGCCTAATTCCGTGAAATCTGAAAAATCTACAAATAGACAGAAATTATCAAAAGTCTAATAGAATCTAACAACTATCGGAAACTAATAGAAAACAAATAGAATCAAAATCAAAAGTTATCATTTAAACAGAAAAATCTAACAAAAACGGAACAAACTAATAGAAATCAATTTTAACAGAAAATCTAACGAACTAATTAGGAGGGGACCAGACGGATTCAAGAAGCAATTAATGGTGTTTTTATTCGAAATATTAATCGGAAAGTATATGAGCAGAACATACTTTATTTGACAAAAATCAAGCATACACAAGAAGAATTAAAAAGAGAAAAACTTAGCTTCACCGCGACTGTCTTCTTTTTTCTTGTTTTCTGTTTTTTTTTTCTGTTTTCTCTTCACTTTTCTTTGTTTTCTCTTCATTTTCTTCAACGAACTTCGAATCTTGAATTCCCGGCGACTCTTTATTTGAAGACTTCTTGAAACGGACTTGTTCTTGAATTTTCAGCACCCTTTTGGGCTTAGAAACCTAGTGCCACAGCCGAGAGTGTTGGAAGAAAGAATTGGTGTGAATTTTAAGTGGTTTTGGTGGCGGCGCCGCCATGGGAGGGGGTGGCGGCGCGGCTAGGGTTTAGTATTTGGGGAGATTGGTTGGGTTTTGGAAGATACTACTTAGAGAAATGAGATGAGGAGGAGGTGAGGAGTATTTTGGTGTTACTTTGGCCGTGAAAGGTGGCCGGCCGCCGCCATGGGTGGCGGAACCCTAGCGGCGGCAAATGAGATGGAAGAGAGAGATGCGGCTATTTTGTGTTTGGACATAAGAGATTGAAATGTTTAAGGTTTCTTGTGTTTTGATACACTTAGGTTGTAATGAAGAATGGGAGCCGTTAGATTAGGATCAGGGAACGGCTGAGATCAAAACACTACTGGACCGGGTATGGATAAGGGTCGTTTGGGCCGGGCGGCTGGGCTGGGCAACCGGGTGTGATCTCCGTCTGGGCTGGGTATTTCTTTGGCCCAAGTCTTTTGTTCTTTGTTCCTCTTATTATTATCCTAACTTGTATTTTTGTATTTTGTTGTATTTTGATTTTTTTTTTTTTTGTATTTTTTTTTATATTCTTCCTACTTTGTAATTATTTGGAATTAATTAAAACTAAACTAATTACCTCTTTTTTGACAATTTTCAATTTAAAAGTTAACTAATTTTTTTTTGATTTTTTCCTTTATTGTGTTAGAAAATGAATTAACTTCCTAAAGATGCAATTTTTTTTTTGTATTTTCATTTATCACACACAAATAACATGCAAACACCTAACACAAATTCACACAAAATTATAAAAAATAAGGAAAAATCATTTATTTTGGATTTTATAGGAATAACTCATGTGTAGGGTAAAAATCACGTGCTCACAATTGCCCCTCTTTGCTCGGGGACACGAAGAGTTTCCGTGCAAAGATAAGTGAGCAACTATGAACGATTTTTACCCGTTCGAGTATTCCATTGCGAAGCATTTTGAAAATCTTTGACCGCACCCTGCTTCAGAGGTTGCCTACATATCCTGGGCTAAACAGGAATCAGGTCAGTGTAGTTCTGGAAGGTCTGGTAGCTGGGACTACCAAGGACTGTGATCTCACTCCTGTTGCTGTTGTTACTGCTGTCATTGCTGACTGACTCCTTATTGCACCAGGGTAAATATAAAAGGAGCTAGCCTAAGCTACAACCTATGAATTACAAAAATCCTATCTATGTCTTCCAACTTGTCTTTTTGTATTTTCTTGATCTTGTGTCTTGTATTCCTTGCAACGGCATTCTTGTTATTGCCTTCAACTTGTATCTTCGCTCCAATGGCATTCTTGTTATTGCCTTGAACTTGTTCAACTTTTCACCGGCATTCTTGTTATTGCCTTGACTTGTTCACTTTTCACCGGCATTCTTGTTATTGCCTTGACTTGTTCAACCTCTTCAATATGAAATCTTTCGTCCATTCTCCAAGTGGACCCCTGCTTGTGACTAAATAAACAACCAAAGAAAGATTTTTCTGCCCCAGTATGGTGACTGGGCACATCATGTTATTGAATGTCCGAAATTTTTTCTTTTCATATTTTTTCTCTTTTTTTCTTTTTCTTTTCTTCTTCTTTTTTTTTTTTTTAAATGCAGATATGTATGAAATGCGATGCAGAAAAATATTCCCGTATTTGAAGGTGGGCGCCTAACAGAAATTAAACAATGCGATGCAGAAAATATTCCCGTATTAGAAGGTGGGCGCCTAACAGAAATTAAACGTGCAGTGCGATGCGAAAAATATTCCCGTATTAGAAGGTGGGCGCCTAACAGAATTGAAACATGCAATGCGAATGCAGAAAATATTCCCGAATTTGAAGGTGGGCGCCTAACAGAAATTAAACGTGCAATGCGATGCAGAAAATATTCCCGTATTAGAAGGTGGGCGCCTAACAGAAATTAAACGTGCAATGCGATGCAGAAAATATTCCCGTATTAGAAGGTGGGCGCCTAACAGAATTTAAACGTGCAATGCGATTGCAGAAAAGTATTCCCGTATTAGAAGGTGGGCGCCTAACAGAAATTAAACGTGCAATGCGAAATGTATTCCCGTATTAGAAGGTGGGCGCCTAACAAAAATTAAACGTGCAATGCGAATGCAGAAAATATTCCCTCAGCCTGAGGACTGGGGAGTGGCTTTTAAAAAAAATGTTACCTTCCTCTTTTTGGTATTTTCTTTTTACCAACTTATCTCTTCCCTGTGAATTTCTCCACTTATTCGGCAGACTTTCTCTTAACAGAAATTAAACGTGCAATGCGATGTAGAAAATATTCCCGTATTAGAAGGTGGGCGCCTAACAGAAATTAAATTTGCAATGCGATGCAGAAAAGTATTCCCGTATTAGAAGGTGGGCGCCTAACAGAAATTAAACGTGCAATGCAGATGCAGAAAATTATTCCCGTATTAGAAGGTGGGCGCCTAACAGAAATTAAACGTGCCATTCCATTCTTCAGGCGGGCACCTGACTCCAACAACAAACTTTGAAAATAAATCACCATTCCATTCTTCAGGCGGGCACCCTGACTTTCACCAACAAACTTTGAAAATAAATCGCCATACCATTCTTCGGGCGGGCACCCCGACTTCAACAACAATTTAAAACTTCAACTAAAACTTAAAGTAAAATGCCATTCCATTCTCCAGGCGGGCATCCTGACTTCGACAATGAACTTTAAAAATAAATCGCCATACCATTCTTCGGGCGGGCACCCCGACTTCAACAACAATTTAAAACTTCAACTAAACTTAAAGTAAAATGCCATTCCATTCTTCGGGCGGGCACCCCGACTTCAACAATTTAAAACTTCAACTAAAACTTAAAGTAAAATGCCATTCCATTCTCCAGGCGGGCACCCTGACTTCAACAACAATTTAAAACTTCAACTAAAACTTAAAGTAAAATGCCATTCCATTCTTCGGGCGGGCACCCCGATTTCAACAATGATTTAAAACTTCCTCTTTTTGGTATTTTCTTTTACCAATTGTCTCTCATATGTGAATTTCTCCACTTATCGTCAAACTTTCCTCTTTTTGGGTGTTTTCTATTTTCCACATTGGTCACATTCGCTTTAAAGTGAATAATGACACTTTGTTCCTGCATGAATCATGAAACAAAATTTATTAGATATAAACTGCTGGCAACTGGCATCTGCCGTCCCTGCCTCTTATTGCTTTCCTCTTTTTTGCTTTTTCTCCTGCTGTGTGGATTTTCAGCTGCCTATCTCTTGCGAACTCTTTTTTTGTATTTTCTCATTTTTTCCATTTTTGTTTTGTTTTCTTTTCCTTTGGCCATGTTTGCCAAGCTTCCTTATTTCCTTCCCAACTCTTCCTCTCTGATCCAGTGTTGTTTCAACTTTCATTATCAGGAGCTGGTAGCTAGAACTTATCTGGGTATTTGCTGGCTGATTCCGCTGACCATGCCATGTATTTAAATTCTGACCCAGTTCGTTCCAATCATTATTCTGTCTCCACATTATTTTCAACCCAAACCGATACTATTTTTGTTGCTTTTTCTTTTTTTGATAGTCCTTATGATCGCCCTATGGTGCCTCGAAAGGTTTTCACCAATAAGACTCTCTCATTTATTCTCTCAACCTCACAATCG
Source organism: Nicotiana noctiflora (assembly GCA_032618575.1). Lineage (NCBI taxonomy): Eukaryota > Viridiplantae > Streptophyta > Magnoliopsida > Solanales > Solanaceae > Nicotiana > Nicotiana noctiflora. Next base: position 375,792 of record JASVEL010004705.1, on the reverse strand, counting down.
CCTCACAGTGCCGATTAAGGTTTTCACCGATGAGACTCTCTCATTTTTTTTTCATTCATTTTTTTTTTTTTTTGTTTCTCATTTTTCCCTTTTGTATTTTGTTTTCTTGCCACAGGTATTGTCCGATACTTCGCTCCTCCTTCGTTGTATTTGTTATCATTTCAAAATTGATCAGAAGGTCTTTCTTTGGACTGTAGCGTGGTTTTTTGGACGGGTTAAGAAAGAAAGATCTCAAAATTTCAACGAGGGTTAAAAATATTTACAACTCTCGGAATTATTAAACATAACTTCTGCCCCAGTTTCAATATGTGGGGAATTTTTGGATTTTTTCTTTATTGTGACTGAACCTCAGAGAGGCTGCCTACGTACCCTTTCGGGATCAAGTCGGACGTAGTTCATCCAACTTCATAAGTTAGATGGATTTCTTTTTGACTTTTTCCCGATTTCTTTGTCTTTTTCTCTTTTTCATTCATTTATTCAATTTTTTTCATTTTTTTTTTTTTATCTTTTTCATCATTTCATTTTTCATTCTGGCCATTTCGATCTTATTGCATTAGATCGATTCCGAGAGAGGGATATGAAAGAATTCATTCATTAAGGCTCAAAGGGGTTAACAATGGATAAAGTGTTTGGATAGAGAATAAAACGCCTTCGTTATTTCAATTCCAAAATCACAACACAATACAGAACACATAGTTGAAAAGGAATCATACATAGTATCTTTTGACTGCATCTGAATTGATAGCAGTCTCTACGCACTTTCCTTCAACATCTGTTAAATATAATGCCCCATTGGACAACACCCGCGATACTACAAATGGTCCCTGCCAATTTGGCACAAATTTGCCCTTTGCCTCGACCCAATGCGGTAAGATACGCATCGCAACCAAAATGAGCCTATGCTTTTGGAAGCTGCTGGCTCTATTGGATCAATAACCTCTATGCCCCTGTTTCAAAACAAAGAAAAAGATGTTAGTTTAAATGCGGTGGTTGGTTGTGGCCTTGAACTTTGATGGCGACTGCTTTCCACCCGAGCGCCTTGCCTGCTCACCGACTATCTATTTTCACTTCTTCTTTGTTCAAAATCCAACTCTCTTTAGGTATGTATATTGTCCCTTTCTTGACGGATCCCACAATTCCGATCTTGAAGTCTATGATTTCTTCAATGATTTCACTGGACAACCTTGGGTGTTTCTTGACTGGCTCTTTCTTTTGTCAGAATACACTCCCATATTTCCATTTGTTATATTTTCCCCCCGAGTTGGCACCTTGCCGACCCTTATGTCTTGCATGATCACCATTGCACATATTGCTCTTGTGGGCTTAAATCACTGGCCTTGTCATCCCAGACCTACGACAGTTGTCGTGTTGGCTAAATCCCATCTTGTGCAATTGGAAAATTTGGTGGCAAATTTTGAAATCATTTCTATATTTGTTATGACCTGACTGACTCGATAAGAAGGAGGGTAAAACAAAGTGTGAAGAATAAAGAGAAAGGAAAATACAATTCCTAACAAGAAACCTACAGACGAATGACCTAACGGATTTTGAATACCGACTCTAGCGACCTTGACACGTCCTTTTGGCCTTCTCCGTATAGCAAAGTTGATGTTCAACTCTTGTTGCAAAGTTCTGCCGTGAAACCGGTCTTCAATACTTCATTTCTTTGATTTGATCCTTAGTCGACTTGCAGCGCCCGTAGGGTTTTCGCCAACAAGCCTCTCTCATTTGATCTTTCTTTCTCTCAACTCACCGTCGCCTTACGGTGCCCGTGCGGGTTTTCACCGATAAGACTCTCTCATTTTGACTTCTCTCATCTTGGAGTCTCGTGGTGGTTTGAGTTCTTCACTCTCCTGGAGTGTTGCCCCTGATGTGATTGACCTTTGTTCGCTTGACTCGGCATTTCTTGAAGATTGATCGGAAGGTCTTCCTTTGGACCGTAACGCAGGCTTTTGGATGGGGTTTAGAAAAAAGGATATAAAGGCTCGAAATATTTCATCGTGGGTTAAAATTACAACTTTCGGAATCTTATTTATTCGACAACCATAACTTCTGCCCCAGTTTCCTTCTTGGGGGATTTTTTTAGATTTTCAGATTTTTCATTTATTGTGACTGAACCTCAGAGAGGCTGCCTACGTACCCTTTCGGGATCAAGTCAAACGTAGTTCAGATTACGTCATCAATTTCAATGTTGTATCTTGACTTCTCCCGAATTCTCTTTTTCTTTTCTTTTTCTTTTTCTTTTCTTTTTCTTTTTCTTCTCTTTTTCTTTTTTTTTCTTTCTTTTCTCTTTTTTTTTCTTCTTTTCTTTTGTTTCTCGCTCAATCCTCAATTTTTTGTTATTGATTCCGAAAGAGGGATATGAAAGAAAATATAATATGGCTCAAAGGGGTAGCAATGGACGAAGTGTTTGGATAGCCGAACGAAATGCCTTCGTCATTCCAATCTTCAAAACCTACCAAGTACAAACTACACGGTCAAACACCTTTGATTGATTCACATTTTTGCCTCTTTTTTTTTTATTTGACGATTCTCAATGCCACTGGGCAACAATCTCGATACCACGAATGGTTCCTTTCCTTGGGGTACTTTTGCCTTTGGTTTTAAACTGATGAAGCATGATGCATTACCAAGGCATTTCTTTATGTTATGCTTTCCCCAGTATTCACTTGATTCCGGCTTCACAGTATTTCAATACGTTTTTATTTCTTTCGAGTATCATTACATCTTCAACATTGTTTTATTGACTTTTAAAAACCAGGCTTAGAATTATGTGCATGTCATGTTACTAAAGTCAGTATGAGAAGAAATGCAAAGTGATCAGAAATGGAATGACTAGGAATGATGGGAAACAAAGAGTTGTATTAAACTGATGGGTTGACACAACAAGACGAACAACAAAACGAACAGACTAGACTAAAACTACAAACCTAGACAGCACTAAACAAAGCAAAGTAGTAAGATAGAAGGGTTTTGACTTTCAAGACAACGTCCGGATTACAACCCTGAAATAACCCGGGTAACATAAATGACAACAAAATAAGCCACCAAAAATTCTACTTTGGATAAACCCCAAATGAAGCATATTTCCAATTACCAAGCACAATATCTTTAGCCACTGCCTTCTGCATCAACCATACGGGTGTCGACTATGTCCGGATTTTGTACGGCAATGTAGCCTGCATTGATAAGCTCCTGAATTGCCTTTTTTAGCTTCCAACATTTTTCCGTGTCATGCCCCGGGGCGCCTGAGCAATATGCGCACATTTGAGAAAAATCACACCTCTTTGACCGATGATTTGGCATTTTTATCTGAATTGGTTTCAACATGCCCAGTTGCTTCAACTTGTGGAACAAACTGGCATACGATTCTCCCAAAGGGGTGAGAGCCTTTTCTCGTTTCAGTAGCCTCTCATTTTTAAAGGCCTGATTTGGCCTAAAACCTGACCCGTGGGGTTTCTGGTATGCTCGTGGGGAGAAGTAAGGGCCAGGAGAATTACAAGGATATCCATGGGTTCGATATAGAGGGCCTTTAGCAAAGACGACCACTGGACCTTGTCGTTGGGGAGGTTCAACCTGCGGGCTCTGTTTGGGGTCCTGATGAACAACCTCGGAGGGGTAATGTTGGGCAACATGAGCTTCGGGTGGGTGTTTATCGTCGGGAACAGTGGATGTGATTGGAGCGCATTCCTGGGGGAAAATAGATGGATACCGAGTGATGGAGCTATTGGGGTGGCTGGAAAGGCTGCGATAGGCGGGTATATTTGGCATCGGGTTCGGTGTAAGGACAGAGTCCATGAAACTAGGTGGTGGCGGAGGTAGTGATTTTCCATCCATCCACGCCCGATACATTTCATCCACGTGTTGTCTCAACATTTTGACTTCTTCGACTAACATGTGGTTCCGTTCAACCAACTGTTGTCGGGTGCCACTACCAACCCACTCAGCCTTGGGATTCACTGCCATTGTCCTCTGACGTTGTATTATAGGGAAGAGTTATTTTGGAACTACAACCAACCACCTTTCTGAAAACGGACACAACAAAACAAAGCCACCATGTCAGCATTAAGGTATTGCGCTTATTGATTACCTACTCTCTTTTTTTTTTCTACTATTTTCTTTTCTTTTTCCTTTTTTGTGGTTTTCATTTTCCCTTTTTTTCTTTTTTTTTTTTTTGTTTTCCATTTTTTCATTTTTTTTTTGGTTATGGATATGGTCGAATCCTATGTGGATTGCCTACGTATCATGACCCCGCATGAATCGGACCGAGCGTAGTTCTTGCAAATTAATGCAAGAAATAAAGAGATGTTTATTTGATTTTTTTTTTTGATTTTGATTTTTTTTTTCTTTTTCTTTGAAGGAAAATTATAGAAACCGATTCCAACTACAAACTTGTGTAGGAGATTTCTACAAAAATAAAAATATTTTTCGTGTCAATTATGACTATTTTTACAAAATTGGCCACATAATGGCTTATTTGATAAAATGACTATTTTTGCAAAATTTATTTAAGAAAAAGAAAACAATTTTTTTTATCCTGTGGCTCATGGGGCATCGTTCGGCATCACCATGAACCAAAACAAGACTATTTTTCATAAATTGGCCATGTAATGGCTTATTCAGACAAAGTGGCTCTTTTTGCAAAATTTTATTTGAGAAGATGCAAATTCAAAATTTTAATCCCGGGGCCTATGGGGCATCGTTCAGCACCGACACAAGCCAACACAAGACTGAGGAAGTTGAAATGCAAAAATGCGGCTATTTCAGCAAAATTTCGGCCATGTAATGGCTTATTTGATAAAATGGTTATTTTTTGAGAAGTTGAGCGGTGACTCAAACTTGATTTTGCGGATACGGCCTTTCAACGTTTCCGCGAGGGAATATTTTAAGGCTATGCCCGCAAATTATTTAAAATGACTCAAAGTGGCTATTCTTGCAAAAACGGCCTTCCGGCGTCCTTTTGAGGGACATTCGGCTTATTTTAAGCAAGAATAGCATCACCCGATTTATTTATAACAAAATCAAAAATTTGACATTTTTTGGTTATTTTTGCAAAACGGGTGTGAACCCGGACTTGATTTTGAGGCTTTGGCCTTGCAACATTTCCACAAGGAATATTTCAAGGTTGTGCCCGCAAATTATTTAAAATGACTCAAAGTGGCTATTCTTGCAAAAACGACCTTCCGGCGTCCTTTTGAGGGACATTCGGCTTATTTTAAGCAAGAATAGCATCACCCGATTTATTTATAACAAAATCAAAAATTTGACATTTTTTGGTTATTTTTGCAAAACGGGTGTGAACCGGACTTGATTTTGAGGCTTTGGCCTTGCAACATTTCCACAAGGAATATTTCAAGGCTGTGCCCGCAAATTATTTAAAAAGATTCAAAGTGGCTATTTTTGCAAAAACAGCCTTCCGGCGTCCTTTTGAGGGACATTCGACTTATTTTAAGCAAGAATAGCATCACCCGATTTATTTATAACAAAATCAAAAATTTGACATTTTTTGGTTATTTTTGCAAAACGGGTGTGAACCGGACTTGATTTTGAGGCTTTGGCCTTGCAACATTTCCACAAGGAATATTTCAAGGCTGTGCCCGCAAATTATTTAAGAAGATTCAAAGTGGCTATTTTTGCAAAAACAGCCTTCCGGCGTCCTTTCGGAACATTCGGCTATTTACAAAAACGGCATCACTTTGATTTTATTGACAAAAAATACACACATTTTTTTTTTTGATTTTTTTTAAAAGGGGTGGTTGGACCCGATGAGGGTTGCCTACGTATCCCACCTAACGGCGAGAATCAAACCTGCGTAGTTCGGTCAGATTATTTGACCAATTATTTCAAAAAATGTTCCACCGATTTTTTCAAATTTTCAAATTTTCCATGTACCTATCTTCTACAAATCATTATTTTCCTCTCTCTCTTTTCCTTTTTCAACAATTTTTCCAATCTCGGGATTTTTGCCGGTCCGCATAACGATCAAGGACAATAAAATGCAACACATAGCATGCTCGGTCTTTTCAATACCGGGTCACCTGTCCTAGACGGACCCAACCCCTGTGTTGAGTCCCCTAAGTCAGACATGATGCAAATAATCGTCCTAGACCTATGTTCAAAAATCTTACGGTTTCATAGATTGCTAGACCGTGTACCCGAGCGGACAACTCGAATCGAGGAGGGGGCTACGTACCGGTGACCCGCGGAGTCAATCGGCTTTGTAACTTATCCGGCCTCTGTTTTCTTAATTTAAGGTGACTTTAACGGAAAGGGGAGTCTCAACCAGTAAGCACATCCCCGGGGGTGAAGAGAGAAGGGTTTTCGGCACAATTTTATATACAGTCCAGATAATATCAAAAGCGATAAAGCACATAGCATGTTGTTCAAATCACATAACGAAGTCAAATAAAAACGCAAACGGCAGTTCTAAGGAGCTCGAGTTCTTAAACCCTGAAATCGAAATTCAGGGTTGGGTCCCCAGCAGAGTCGCCAGAGCTGTCACACCTCCCTTTTACTACCCCAAACATGCGTAAGGTGTATAAATACGCTTGTAGGGTATACCCCGACGCTCAATTACCCGAGACGGATAAAATAACGTAAGGGAAGGAGTTTTTTCCAATTTAAGGACAATCGGTTCGGGATTTATTAGAGATTAATCAGAGTCGCCACTTGGGAATGACAATGGTGTCCCAAGTCACCGGTTAATCCCGAATCCGAGGAATTTTGACTCTTTGAAATGTCTGCGAAGCAGAGATCCGGATAAGGAACTCTGTTAACCCGGGAGAAGGTGTTAGGCACTCCCGGATTCCGTGGTTTTAGCACGGTCGCTCCACCGTCGTTCTTGACTTTTATTTGACTCAATTATAAATTTTAACAACATAATGTGCTTTACGTTAAATATTGTTTTTTAGGAATTTACGGTATCGCGAAAACATGCCTCGAGTCATACCGCAACCAGTACGCCTATGACTTTTGGTGTATTTCAGCTTTACCGAGATTTGGATTTGAGTCGCACCAAGTGCACACTCGTTCATAGGAAGGTATATTATTAAAGTCGTGCCTAAAGAATCTACGTCTTTGTTAATTTTGGAAAGACCGTAAAATTCTCTAAACGGTCTTCCGAGTCTAAGATTTATTACCAATTATTTGAGGGCCCCGCAAGTGTGTATTTAGTGCGGCGAAGCTCGTCTCATTATTTAAGGTAGAACTACGAATAACTACGATTTTTTTTATTCCTTATTTGTCAAACGCCCAAACCATTGGATTTTGTGACTATAATGAGAACAATAATGCTGGAGCCCGTATGCGTGAACCCTCCACATTTCATGTCTATAATATTTCAGAACAATTCTCCAAGTTTTTAACGTTTCTACCCAATTACAATGTTGGGTCTTGCGTTTAACTTTAGATTCATAGATATATTTAATAGAGCAATCCACTACTTTAAATGACAAACTGTTTGAGCAATCCAATGTTAATATGAATATTGTTGAAACCTACTGTATCAACACTTCAGTCTCGTCATCACAATTTCACAAAAACAGTTTGAAAGTGAAGATGACAGTATGTGTTCATGAAGAGAAATATGGCCTCAATTAGTCACCTAATATCAACTATCTTATAATAATATACAAACAATTATACTAAAGCTAGTCTATGAATATCGATATGAGTAGACATTTATTCAAAAAATCCAAAATCAGTCTAAATCTCTTAGAATCAATCCAGTATTAATACGAGTTGAATTTGAACTATCTTATCTACTATCAAACGCAAGTTCATTCACGATGAGTCAGTCTCTTCAATATTACAAATATCAAATGAAAACAAAGGCATTCTATTGTAAGAATATCAACACACTTGATTTTGCAAAAAACAGTACAGATTCAATAATCGAACTTCCTATTGCCAGGGGGTAGAGTGTACCTGAAATGGCAAGGAAATGGAATATGAGAGGAAAAATCAGCCAAAGTAAATCACACCAGTAACAATCGGCAACAGCAATTCAGTGATCAACAGCAGTGAATAAAACCCAGGAATGATGCTTTTATAGCAGAAACAAATCAAAAAAAAACAGCCTTGATCTTCAAATCCCAGAACTTCAAATTACTTCCAAAGAAAACCAGATTTCACATTCAAATAACAGTTTCATATTGACTTATGACTGATTCTCCTATTGTTTTTGTATTTTTTGATATGTATTTGAAGGTATAAAAGAAGAAAATGAATCTGAAGTGTTACTTTCAGATCTGAAAATTAGCAAATATTTTTTGGGATTTTTCTAGGTTTATTTGGTTCCAAATTCTAAAAAAAAGACCTAAAAATCAGAAGGAACCCCCCTTATTAAATGTTGAAAATGCCTATTTATAGGCCAAAATCAAGAAACCTGATTTTCATTAAAAACCCTTCAATTTTTGACTTGTTGCACAAGTTAGTGCAATTAATCTAGTGAAAACTACACTAAGACCCCTTCTAGAATAGTCTACCATGTTCTATTTCCCTTGGAATTCCCATGGTGCCCTCATTTCCTTTTACTATCTACTAAAATACCTTTTGTTATGCCCATATTACCCTAAAAGCTCTATATTTATCACAATTATACCAATTCCTATCACAATTGTACCCTTTCCTCTTTTAAGCTTATTACCACTATACCAATTCTTATTCCCCATTTACCCCTACTTTTTAAGGCTAATTACTTTCCTAAATTCTGTATTTTATCCTTATTTTATCCTATTTTCAGCATTGTATTTATCAAATAGCCACAATTAAGTGACTATTGTTCAATTAGCCAATTGGCCCTTCAACTAATTTAAATTCAGATTAATTCAATAACTAAATTCACATTACATTCATAACCAACCCTAAGCAGTCTTACAAACATAGCCACTTTCGTTTAATTACTCAATTAACAAGACTCGGGGGAACAATTTGATAGATGGTGAGTCTCATCAATCGAAATAACTAACCGAAATTGAATCTATCAAGTAATCGCCTGAGGTTGCTACGAATCGCGTGATTTCAACTATCGACTTAATTTGAACCTAAAATTGTCTAAGGGACAACTTTCCTAATTGAACTAACAGCTATAACCAATACTAATTTCAAAAACTTTAAAAATGAGTTATTGAATCCAATTAGTGCTTAAACAAGACTGAGAATTAAACCTAGTTCATACTACTATAAGTTAAACTAAATCGACAATAAACTAAGCCAAACTAGAGAACAGGAAGTAAAAACTGGATTAACTAACATAGAATTCCAACAAAATTGAATAAAACTAAAGCTTTCCTAATAATGCCATAAACATAATCATCAATATATTCATATAAAGGAAAGGAAATCACTGAATTCAAACACGTCAAAATTGGAAAAATCAGACTAAAGAGAGACGGGCAGGAGGTTGACTTATTCGAATGGAAAAAAGAAAAGAAGAGAGAAGTAAGAGCAATACCCCTATTCTGTTACTATCCAAACTGTTAAAACAATTGACATAAGAACCAAAAATCGGAAATTCACCAATTTAACAGAAATAAGAAAAAGCCTAATTCCGTGAAATCTGAAAAATCTACAAATAGACAGAAATTATCAAAAGTCTAATAGAATCTAACAACTATCGGAAACTAATAGAAAACAAATAGAATCAAAATCAAAAGTTATCATTTAAACAGAAAAATCTAGCAAAAACGGAACAAACTAATAGAAATCAATTTTAACAGAAAATCTAACGAACTAATTAGGAGGGGACCAGACGGATTCAAGAAGCAATTAATGGTGTTTTTATTCGAAATATTAATCGGAAAGTATATGAGCAGAACATACTTTATTTGACAAAAATCAAGCATACACAAGAAGAATTAAAAAGAGAAAAACTTAGCTTCACCGCGACTGTCTTCTTTTTTCTTGTTTTCTGTTTTTTTTTTTTTTTCTGTTTTCTCTTCACTTTTCTTTGTTTTCTCTTCATTTTCTTCAACGAACTTCGAATCTTGAATTCCCGGCGACTCTTTATTTGAAGACTTCTTGAAACGGACTTGTTCTTGAATTTTCAGCACCCTTTTGGGCTTAGAAACCTAGTGCCACAGCCGAGAGTGTTGGAAGAAAGAATTGGTGTGAATTTTAAGTGGTTTTGGTGGCGGCGCCGCCATGGGAGGGGGTGGCGGCGCGGCTAGGGTTTAGTATTTGGGGAGATTGGTTGGGTTTTGGAAGATACTACTTAGAGAAATGAGATGAGGAGGAGGTGAGGAGTATTTTGGTGTTACTTTGGCCGTGAAAGGTGGCCGGCCGCCGCCATGGGTGGCGGAACCCTAGCGGCGGCAAATGAGATGGAAGAGAGAGATGCGGCTATTTTGTGTTTGGACATAAGAGATTGAAATGTTTAAGGTTTCTTGTGTTTTGATACACTTAGGTTGTAATGAAGAATGGGAGCCGTTAGATTAGGATCAGGGAACGGCTGAGATCAAAACACTACTGGACCGGGTATGGATAAGGGTCGTTTGGGCCGGGCGGCTGGGCTGGGCAACCGGGTGTGATCTCCGTCTGGGCTGGGTATTTCTTTGGCCCAAGTCTTTTGTTCTTTGTTCCTCTTATTATTATCCTAACTTGTATTTTTGTATTTTGTTGTATTTTGATTTTTTTTTTTTTTTATTTTTTTTTTATATTCTTCCTACTTTGTAATTATTTGGAATTAATTAAAACTAAACTAATTACCTCTTTTTTGACAATTTTCAATTTAAAAGTTAACTAATTTTTTTTTGATTTTTTCCTTTATTGTGTTAGAAAATGAATTAACTTCCTAAAGATGCAATTTTTTTTTTGTATTTTCATTTATCACACACAAATAACATGCAAACACCTAACACAAATTCACACAAAATTATAAAAAATAAGGAAAAATCATTTATTTTGGATTTTATAGGAATAACTCATGTGTAGGGTAAAAATCACGTGCTCACAATTACATAATTGGCGATTTTCAGAACTAGCCATTTAAAATTTAAACCTAAAGAATTACAGAGTTGGCCAGTTTCAATACTGACCACTCTATTACTTATTTCAATTGTAACCATTTTTATGTTATTTTCAATTTTAGCCTATTAAACTATTTGACATGCTTTCAAAATTAGCCAATTATCTAATTACTTATCTATTACAGCTATAACCAATAACCATTAAGCACATTAGGCTTAATAGCAGTCAAATAACACGAAATTATTAGAGATACAACCCTTTCACATTAAATTTCACACATAACTACAAAATCAGAATCATTTGCGATTTAACCAAAACTCAGAGGGGAAATTTGAATATTATTGAATCTCAATCAAACAACTTCATAATTCAGACTTCAAACATAGCATGTCAATTTAACACAAAAGGCATAATCAGAATATCTCTCATGTCAAAGACTAACAGAAACCCTAAGATACTTGAGTATATTTAATCAAGTGTAACAGACAGGATTATCAAAGAAACCAATGAAGCATGTTACTAAGAGAAACATATTTATAACAAGAGGTTATTTCAAAGAAAGAAACTAATCTAAAACATGCAACTGGTTAAACGACTAAATCAAAAAAACAAAACTAAACTCAAAAGCATGCTGAATCAAAATAGAATCAAAGAGATGAAGATGAAGAGAAATTAAGTAAACTCTAACATGCAAATCAGAAAAGAACAAAGAAGAACACAAAACAAATAAAGACAGAAAAACAGAAAATAAGAGGGTAGGGAAGTTAGCTCGCATGATTTGTCTCCTGAGCTTTTTCCCCATTTTTCTTTTCTTTTTCTGGTTCTTTTCTTTTTCTTTTCTTTCTTTTTCCACTTTCTCCTTAGACTTCAAATTTGAAGTCTTTTATTGTCTTTTATCAATAAAGACGGGTTCAGGGTGTTAAAGAGAGGGTTTTAGTTTTGAGGTTTGGTTTTGAGTCGGCCGGAGTTAGGGTTCCGGCGACTTGTTCTCGAAGATTCGAGCATTTGGGGTGAGATTCGAGGGAAGTGGCTTATGTGAGGTGGTAGATCAGGAGATGGTGGCTCTATGGTGTTAATTTGGGAGATGGTCTCAAAGGTTGTGGTCACCGGAGAAGAACTCCGGTGGCCGGAATTTCAAGAAGTTGGGGCTTTTGAGATTTCTTTGAGTTTTCATGGGGGTTTGGTGGAAAGAAACAAGAAAAGAGAGGGTTGGGGGTAGAAGATGGCCGGAGACTGTCGTGGAGAGTGGACAGTCTCCATGGCCGGCAAGCTTTGAGAAGAGGAAGAAGACGAAGCATTTAAGAGGCGGCTAGGGTTATGAATTGAGAAAATAGCCGGTCTCTTGTGAGACCAGGCTTTTATACCCGTAACGTTTGATGGGTTCTTGGCCGTTAGATCATTGATGATCAATGGCCAGGATTGAATATTCAAAAACGACGCCGTTTGGTTTTAAGTGGAGACTTACCCATCTCCGTCAGATCTCACTAAATGGACGGCTCAGATTCGATCAACAAAAACCTTATTAATTGATTAATTCTGGATAAAATCTCAACCGTTGGATTTAAAAAGATGAACGGCTGAGATTGTTATTACTCAAAGATTGGTCCGGGCTTCTTATTTGATTTGGGCCAATATGTATTTGGTTTATATATTTGGCCCAATTCTGTATTTTGTGTATTTTCCTTGTATTTTAATTATTTCCTTGGTATTTTCTTTTTTGTATTTTATTTTCTCCTTTTATATTCTTTTCCATTATTCAATTTCTTTTAATTTCCTATTTTTTCCAATTTTTCTGATATGTTTGACATTTTCTACTATTTTTCCTTTATTTCCGGTATTATTGTATTTTTTTGCTAATTTTCTTTTAATTTATTTAATTGTGATATTTATACTTAACCTATTTTTTTTAATTTTCTAACTTTCATTTTTAATTGTTCAATCACACAAATGCACTTGATTTCAATCAAAATATATAATTGCACACAAAAATATAATTTATTTAATTTTGTAATTTATTGCTTAGGGCAAAAATCACGTGCTCACACTTCCTATACGTAAAGCTTGGTTATTTTCTTTTATTTATGATGGCACTAATTATCAATATTGAAATATTATGTGGGATAACCTAGAAAACATCTCTAACAATTATAACGGGCCTTGGATGATTGGGGGTGATTTCAATAATTTCTTAGGTTCAAATAAAAAATATGGGAGGAGACCTATTAACAATAATAGGGCATAATATCTTCTATCAAAGATTTCTAATTGTAACCTTATAGACTTAGGCTATAAAGTGTGTAAATACACTTGGTCAAATCATAGACATATAAATAAAGGTCTAATTATGAAAAAATTGGACAAAGCCCTAGGTAATAAAAAATGGTGTGAACTATTTCCAAACTACTATATAATTCATCTATCTAAAACCTACTTAGACCATAATCATATTTTAATAGAGCTAATCCCTAGAGTAGAGATAAATATTTATAACCTTTCCATTTAGGGACTTATTGGTATAGACACCTGGATTTCTAAAATCTTGTTAAATCAGACTGGCTTGGCAATGACTATTTCAGGGCCAGTAGATCTTTTATAAATAGTGTCAAATCTTGGAAAGATAGGACCTTTGGGAATATAATAGGAAAAAAACAATTAATTGCAAGACTCCACAGCATCCATATTTTTGGAACTACACTTGTAGCACGTTCCTCCAAAATCTAGAATGTACTCTTAAGAACGAATATAATAACATTCTTAAGATTGAAAAGGATTATTGGAAACTGAGATCTAGAATAATATGGTTAAATGACGGGGATGCGACGCCAAATTCTTCCACATATCTGCCTCAAATAGAAGAAGAAAAATAAAATTACTTATTTTAAGGATAAGGCAGAAAATTGGACCAATGACTATCAATTAATCATGTCTCATGTTTTAAACTACTTTACAAATACTTTTACAACTTCGCATGCATGTACTCATTGAAAGGACTTAGGATTAACAGACTCTAGCTATCCCACAATTGACCTTAACTCCTTACATATTAGATAATGAGGTGAAGAACGCTATATTCTCCTCCAAATCTTTCAAAGCCCCGAGACCAGATGAACTTCACCTTTTTTTTCTATCAAAAATACTGAAACATCATAAGACAGTCAGTTAAAAGTTTTACAATGATATTTTCAATAAGCAGATAATTCCCAAGGAAATCAATAAAACATACCATTGTCTGATTCCGAAAGTGCGAAATGCAAACAACATTAAAAACTTTAGACCTATTGGCCCTTGTAATACTATCTACAAGATTATCACCAAAATTCTTACAAATCATCTCAAACCTTTCCTAGACAAAATCATAAGTCCCTTCAAAGCTAGCTTCATGAAAAATAGAAGAGCCTCGGACAATGCTATAATAATTCAAGAATCAAATAAATCAAACCAAACCAGCGAAATCGAGTTTTTCAATCTCGGGTTTTTCGGGTTTTTTTGGATTTTCGTATTTTTTTTCCGATAAGTCTTCATAGCACAAATATATAACTTTGCTCCACATACTTCTCTAATCCTACTAGGATATAATTATATAATGTATTTTTCAAGAAAATAATACAATAATATAAGATGCGTCATAACATTGTACTAAAATATTCAATAACAAAAATACTAAAATCTATAAAGAAAATATTACTAAGTAATAAGCCATAATAAATATTAACATAATCTAAAAGTACTATATAAGTCATGCTTAAATAAGTATAACTATAAATATTAGTTACACAACTAAGCACTGAAGAAAAAGATAAACTAAGTTATGCATTTTCAATATAAACAATGCAAACTGAAAAAATAGATATCCACACTATTGTCATTTCTAGTGTTGAATTGAATTTTCTTAGTTAGCATTAGTATTGATGTGAAGTTTATTTGAATTACTACCTTTATGAACGGTAAAATTTATTGGACCATTCAAGAATGTTAATTCCAAACTTGAAACAATATGTGTTAAAGATAAAACTGTGAAAAAGTTTAAGAAATATTTATGAATTGTATTAAAAAAAAAATTATATGTATAAAATATTTGTAAAAATTGAATAAATGTAATATCGGGTTGGTTTAGTTTTGGTTTGACTTTTTTTAGTTAAAACCAAACCAACCAATTATGGTCGGGTTATTTTTTCCAATACCAAACCAAGTCAAACCAACCCATGATCGAGTTTTTTTTTTCGGTTTGACTCGGATTACTGATTTGATGCGATTTATCGATTTTCTTTGTATATCCCTACTTATCAGTTACTCTAAATCAGCTAAGCCAAACATGCTCTAAATTCATACTCAAAAGTCTAAAGATTTAAAGCAAGACTTCAAATTCAAATCTCACGTCTGGATGTAGGCTGCAAAAGCTTAACTTCAAACCTCTACTCAAGGTTTGAATTTGAACTTCAACCTTTGGCGGATCCTAACTTCATAATAATACTTAACTTGAAAACTTCAGACTCGCTATTTTCAACTTCAAATTAGCATGTCTGAAGTTGATTCACAGACAATTAAACTTTAAAATTATGAATTTCGGCTATTATTTAAATAGGGGTCTTAAAAAGGGTTATTTATGCACGTTGCCCCTTAACATGACTAATTTGGGCCAAACCGTAGTCTATTCGGCATCGGGCCTACATGAGGCAAAGACTGTTAGGTAGACCTTCAGTTTTCTGCTTCCTTTCTCGAAATTCACCTCGGAAATTTGCAGAAAAAAGTCAGAAAAAAGTGCACGAAATTACTAGTAGTTTCAATTCAGATGCTTAACAGCCATAACTAACTTTCAACGATTTAGGTGAATTTATTCATTAATTTTGTTAATTTTTGAATTATTTGAGGAAATGTTTGTTGAGGATCGGAAAGTGTGTGTTTTAGGCATGTGATGATGAAAGAGAAGAACCCAACAGCTGCTGCTGCTACTACTTCAATTTTCAAGAAAGTATTGTTGAATTGTTCAGCTCAGGTTTGTCCAATATGGGTATCCCTTAACTTCCTTTATTCTTTTCATTGTTTGTTTGTTTATTCTTAAATTTTTATACATATAGCTAAAAAATAAACTTTTATGTCCCTTGGTAAATATTTGATGTTTTCTTGATATCCTTTCTTTTCATTGTTTGTTTTTTCTTATATTTTATACATATAGCTAAAGAATTAAATTTTATTTGTTCTTTCGTGATTTTTTTTATGTTTTCTTGATATTCTTTGGTTTTATATGATCATGTACACTTGATTTGTAATGAGTAGGATAGTTCAAAGAATTATGACATAAAAAAGATATATTTGGTGGTCTTTCCTGCAAGACTTTGTTACATGACAATTGAGGCTTGTGGTAATTGGAATTAACTCTAGTTTCAAAAAGGGTGGAAGGAGAAGGATGGATTTTTTATGTGTGTATCTTAAATTATGACCTGATACGGATAATATAGGAGATGAATTATTACTTAAAATGAAACCTGCAAGCTGCAACCCAGACCTATCTGATCCTGCTTGTTGTGTTTCAATTGTTTCCATAACCCTTTTGTCAGAGATTGAAGAATATTGAAAGCATCAGGATATTTTAACAACTTATTACTGTTGCTCTTCATAAAACACAGGCGAAAGTGTACGGCAGTTGTGTTGCAGCAAAGGTTCCAGAAGTAGAACGTGATATGTGTTTAAAAGAATTCCTTGAATTAAGGAGTTGCATGCAGAGTGTGGTATGATAAACTCACCATCATTATTTGATAAAGAAAAGTTCTCAAAGTCTGTACCATAGGGTAGTATGTCATTCCTTCGTTTGCCTGATGTTTACCTTGTTTATTTAACAGCTAAGAAGAAAGTGTTGAAAGTTGAATAGTGTGTGTGTATATATATGCATGTCAGAGTGAAAAGCAGCTGTTGTTGAAAGTTAAATCATCCATGAAAAGGTTTGACATTTTAGTTGTTTTTGAAGGATAATATTGTTTGTTTAATTGTAATGTTTTAGCATATAACTCGTTGCACTATTATATTTGTTTTTTCATTTGCAGTTCGGCATAGTTTAGGTGTTTCTCAGTTCAGTAGTTCTACATAGGGGGAAGTGAAACATGTCAGCAAAAGCATCTTCTTCTCAGCCTTCTGGTTTTGGTAGTTCTGGTGCTCTATCACATGTGTATATCCAGCATCCACCCTTAAGAAGCAAAATCCCAGGAGCAAGAAATAGTTTTTATGATGATGCCACGAAACAGCTTATTGTACTCACATCTGATCAGGTAAAATGCTGAGAAGGAAAGATGAACCCAAAATTTATACTCAATCAAACATGGTCGGCATTGATATTTTGACAGATGATGCTGCAATATTTCTTTGCTGCCTCTTATCATTGAACTAAATAGTGGTCACTCCTTTTGCAGGTTTTTTCATGGAAAACAACTCCATTTGATCCAAATGTGACTCCATCCTCTGATTTAATAGGCGAAGGTCCAGTTTTGTCCATTCGATATTCTTTAGATTTAAAGCTTTTGGCTGTACAACGATCCCCTCATGAGGTTCATATCCAGAGCAGAGAGAGTGGGGATACTTTCAGGCATAAGTGCAGGTCTGAATCAGAAAGGATTCTTGGGTTCTTTTGGTCAGATTCTCCGACGTGTGATATTGTCTTTGTAAAGACCAGGTATATAGCACAAATACTTATCTCTTAAGTTTCTTGACTTTATTGGCTTTCAAACATAACTATTTGATTACTTCATGGTTCTTAAATGCTTACCCAAGAAAAGAAAAAATGGATTTGTACTAGTAACTCAAGCTACTTTTTGTCTTTCTGAAATTGGTATAATTGACTTTAAAATTAACCTCCTCAGATAGATCTTTATGACTATTCGGTATATTCGGATGTTTAGTTTGGATATATTTACCGTATTTATTTCAGAATTTAGTTGTTTTCATGCTCATAACTAGAGTTTGGTACAAAGAGAAAAGAACACTTTTCAGCAAACAGCTGACAATTGTTTAATGAGGCAATAATCAACTATCTAGAAATCTATTTCAGAATCCAACCTAAACAGCCTGTTATTGTGAAGCCTGAAAGAATGTTTGTTATTATTTAAGGGAGTTGGAGAATAATGTTGCAGTTCATAGTGGTTTTGGGTTTAGAGGTAACGCTGAATCAATTGAAATGGAAGGAAAAATAATGCAGTCTTTGGGGGATAAAAGAAGCGGATTGGCAGAAATTTGAGTGTATTGCCTCTGTTTCAGAGCAGCAGTGTGATTGATGGATCACTAAAGTGTAGCCTTGAGGTAATGAGTTTGGCTATAACTGCAAAGTTTATGTTCAGTCCTGAAGAGCCTCTCTTCCCCTGGGAGAATTTGATTCCTTTTCCAAGTGGGTATAGGTGGAAAAAGGTTCCCTATGCCTGAAAGGGCAATAAAGTTGGTTGGTTAGGCAATCTGCAGTGAAGGTGGGAATGCCTGTGCTCTTTGGGAAATGGTGAAGAACCTTGGACAAAAGAAAAACAAGGTCCAAGTACTGAGATTCTTTAGTGACTTGCTTGCTTAATTGTCGAGGTTGGATGTAATGTAAAGTTAAGATGTGCACCAACTGCTGACACCGATTATTCTGCTATAAAGTGAGTACTCCTTCTAGATGTTCAATCTATGATTGGGTTGTGAGAACACGCGATGCTGGTAAGTTGTTTGAGAAAGTGGGAGAGATTATCTCTTTATATATGTAAAGCAAATAAGTATAAAGATGTGCACCTTGGTTTACTTGTTGGCAGATGATAAAATATATTAATACCCAATCTCCAATAAGTTGTTGATTAGAACGTGCTTCGATACTGATGAAAAGGTTAACCCTGCACGGGATAAGCTGGAGCATTTTCCTAAAGAAGAGCAAAATTTTGCTGTTAATTCATTATCATCTGTTATAGATCGGTTATATGAGGCAAAAATTGCTATAGCAGAAAGAAGTTTCCGCACATGAAGGAGAATGGCTGCATTTTGTTGCATGTTTCTAGTTTTCTTCTGTTAAAGTTAACACTCTCCATTTGCTAGAGACCAAATGACCCAAAAAAATGCAAACTTAGAGGACATTTTATGCTCAATATGAAATTTGAAGGACAAAGTTAGATCAACTTTTAAACTTAGGGGACCATTTTGGTCATTTTCTCTTTTACGTGGTATCAGAACCTTTTGTAAGCCCATTCTCAGATCCATAACTCTGCCTTTAGAGGTCACCCCTCTGCATTTTGCTGTTCATGTTTGAACCCCATTTTAGGTTACACATGCACAATCCGTCATGGATCGTATAAGGGCGTCCAAAGGGGTTTATAAAGGTCTTGCGCCTACTCCACAATCTCCGCCCATGGCCTTAAGGTGCTATGTTGGATGCCTAGATTCTTGCACATAATTTGCACAATGAATTTGTCTAAATGTGAACTTAAATTTTGAGTGGGCAAACTTGGTCCAAATAATGCTATAATCGAATTATAAAATGCAGCAATATCATGAAACTTATTGTACTGGACATTATGGTAAATATGATTACAATGGATGAAACATTATCTTGAAATAGGCGGACACATTCCATACCTGTTGAACCGAATTTTAAAATGCAGTAATATCACAAAACGTATTGGACCAGACCAATGTTATCAAAGGCGAAAAGTGCAAAAAAGCTCAAAGGTCTATTGGGGCTTTAAGCGCAAAGTGCAAATAAAGCGTGGGCTTCAAGGAAGAAAAGTGAAAATAGAGTAAAACTACAAGTATGCATGTGTAGTCCAAGACTAATATATATAAGCATGCATACCAAATATAAGGACAAAAAAGTTGAAGCAAATTTACGATAAAGTGAAATATCAATTGTTTAGTGCTACCATTTCAGGATTATGCTTATTGGCAAGAAAAAGAATGCTTTAGCGCCTTGATGAAAATACTGAAGCGACGTTAAGCGAAGCGAAGCGCTCAACATGTTTTGAACCTCACTTTTGGGCTTAAGCGCGCCTTTGATAACATTGGACCGGACATTATCGTAAATATGATTACGACACCAACCATTGGTGAAACTTTATCTTGAAATAGGCGAACACATTCCGTGTTTGTCAGACCGCTAAACTGCACCTTTGTAGCCCCCCCACCCCCCCACCCCAAAATCCATAATTTATTCCAGTGACTACCTCTTGTCTCTAGCTTATGCACCCCGATCCAACTAAAAATCTTGTAGCATTGCTCTATGTGCCTGGTAGCTAATGTTCGCGTTGCGTGATAATTAATTCGTCCTAACTAGTTCTGCTTTGCCAGCATCACTCTTTCTGTATAAATTATTTGATTTTCTTTTACTTAAGTAAAATGAAAGCGAAAGAGTTCAACTGTTCTAGCGTAGAAAGGAAAAAGAAATAGTGCTCTAATGAAAATGAAATTTTCAATGAGCATTGAGAATACTTTGTTTTTAAATAAAAGGAAAAAAAATGATTTAAGGATGCTTAAATGGTTTCAGTTCCTAAACAAAAGAAACAAAATTGTTTAAAATCAAAGTAAATACAAGTTGATAACTGATATATGCACGAGTAATTATTTGGTATAGATATGCTAAACCTTAAGTAAGTTTTTCGTATATTCTTAAATATCACGTATCCATTCCACACAAGTACGTCAAGGCAAATGAAGATTAAATGTAACATATTTATGAGGACAGAGAAAGAGAAAATTATGGGTGTTATTGATAGCAATAGATAAAGGGAGTAAGACATGGCGATTAGAAATTGTGAAGTATCTTAAGACTGTTGACAGATTAAAAAAGGAGAGCAAGGAAGAACAAAGAATATGTGTCGGATTGGGAGCCTTGAAGCAACGGCAAAGCTGTCTCCGTGTGACCTATAGGTCATGTGTTCGAGCCGTGGAAGCAACAATTGATACTTGCGCAGGATAAGCTGTCTATATCACTCCCTAGGTGCGGCCCTTACCCCCATCCTGCATGAACGTGGGATGCTTTTTACACTGGACTGCCCTTTTTCCTCTTTAGAAATCTTTGTAGTTTGTCCACGTGAGCATTCTGGTAGATAGTTACTGAAAAGTTTTTTTTGTATTATATTTGATTCTCTTGTGGACAAGGTATTGGTAATTTTGTTGTGTTGGCGGTTAAGTGAGGAAAAAAGGTTTCTCAGAGAAATGCAAAGTAGAATGCTTTCTACTTGGGGAAAAGGGTCAAATTTGCCCTTGTACTATCTGAAATTGAGCAACTTTGTCCTTCATTAACTTTTGGTCTCATATTACCCTCGCCATTTGGTAAAGGTCTCATTTCTGTTCTTGACCCCTAATGGAGCTCCAAGCAGATGGTAATTTTAAACCATGGTCAAGTCGGTAATTTGGGACCTTTTTTTCGGAGGATTTCAACGCGTGGAGTCCCCTCAGTATGAGACTATTTGCTAACGGCAACAGTGTGAATGGGCCAAAGTATGGTGGATGGAAAATTGAGCAATTTCGGATAGTATAGGAGCAAATTTTGACATTTACCCTTATGCTTATGGATATCAAACCTTCTGCTTATAAGCATTACAACTATATCGTGTATCGCGCCATTATATCATATAAGCATCGCTATTCAATAACAACAATTATTACCACGTCTCAATTCCAAACAAGCTTTGCTTAAATTAGTAAAATATATATATGATTTTGAACATTTTCAACATTATTGGCATACATCTCTGATCTAGATTGCAACTGCAGCGGACTGGAGTTATTCTCATGCAATTTTGAATCAAGATCACTTCAATTGGTAGAGACTAAGAAATTGAATGTGAGCTGGTATGTCTATACTCATGAGAGTAGATTGGTGCTCCTTGCCTCGGGAAAGCAGTGCAAGAGCTTTACAGGATATCAGGTTTATTTATAGTCTTTCGTGCCTTTTCTGTTTAGATCTCTAGATTGTTGGGATGAAAATACCTTACATCACTTTGCAGAATTCAGTATGATTGTTGACGATACATGATAATTTAAATGAAGCAACGGTTAAAAAGGCTCTTGATAGTAAACATAAACAGAGTTTTTTTTGCTTTGGTTAGTATAATAATCTCTAGATCCAAATTATAGTGGGGTTGAATTGTTTACCATCCTAGTCTTGAAGGTTTCTCATGATTGGTGGTTTCAAGCTTAAGCTTCAGAGCTGAAGTATATGAAGCTTCACTGGTAGGAAAGCACTATCTGTTCTCCAAGGAAGAAATATCCATGTCTTCACCTTTCAGGATCATTACTGGTTATTCAGATTTTCTGATAAGCCCGCTTTTAGCTGAATTCTTTTTTTAGAAGTGAGATGTTTTCATTTATTCGGCATATCATTTGTCCTATTATGCCTTGTATGATTAAAACAGATGCAATTCTTTGTATTCAGAATTCGTGAGATGTGTGATTCATCACGGAAATCCTTTTGATTTTGATAGTTTGACATCAGTTTCGATTCTGTTTTATAGATTTCATCTGTGGGAATAGTCCGATTGCCGAGGTTTGACATGGCAATGGCAAAATCTGACGCAAATAATAAGCCTGTCCTTGCCACAGAAGACATTCACATCGTCACAGTGTAAGAGCTGTTTTCTTTCCTTAAGTGAGATCTTTCACCTAATCATCTTCATTAAGTAGATTTTTCACATAAATTAAGATATGTTTCTCTGTTAATTCGCAGTTATGGTAGGATTTACTGCCTGCAACTTGATAGAATAGCAATGCAGCTCCATTGTTACAGATTTTATCGGGATGCCGTTATACAGCAGGTAAGCTATTACCAACACCAAGATATACGTATATTTACACAATGACGTCATATCATTCGTGACCCTTGAGATTTAGAAATTACATCGAAGTAGTAGTGGCTATAAAGATAGATTAAGAGAAAACTAGTGCTCTATGATTATGGTATCTGATTGTTCTAATACTTATAAAAAAGGGTACTGATGTGCCTAATTGTCTTAGAGACAGTGTTGTAGCTTCTCAAAATAGCAGAAAGGTCTAAATTTGAATATACTTCTTATAACTTATGGATAAATAAGCTTATACTCCAATCAAAAAGAAGGAAAAAAACACTTATACACCGATCATTTGTTGGAGGCTATTTCCAATGAACTATCATATCTATTTTATAAAGTTATATGGTAGTGAATATTGGGTTGCTAAAGTTCAATATATCTGCAATATAGTATGGCAAAGATGCGGATGCTAAGATGGATGGGCGATCATACAAGATTAGATAAAATCAAAAATGATCAAATTCGTCTGAAGGTGCAAGTAGCATGCATTAAGGATAAAATAAGAGAAGGTCGCTTGAGATGATTTGGTCATGTCTTGCGTCGCATTACAGAAGCACTGGTCCGTAGGTGTGAAACTATGGTGAGTGAAGGTGTTAAAAATGGACGAGATAGACGTAAAATCACATGGAAGGAAGTTGTCTCGGAGGACCTAATCCTTGGAATCAATGCAAATTTAGCAAGATAGTGTACAATGGAAAAAAGATCCATATAGGTTATAATTACTAGATAGGAATAGGCTTTAAATTTGTTAAAGAGCTTTTATTGTTCTTAATAAAAAAAATCTTATATATACCTCTTGACACAGCAACAATTACAACTACTCCTCAGTCCCAAAACAAAGTTGGAGTCGGCGATATAAATTCTCACTTCTTTCTTTAAGTTCAACTCATATCATCATCATGCCAAAATAAAATAATAGTTGTGAATATATATATATATATATATATATATATATATATATATATATATGTTAGCTGACAACATATTTATATAATGTTAAATTTTTTTCCTTCAAAAATGTTAGTTGACAAACTATGTAAGGGAGTTTGAACCAACTAGCTATAAGTATAAGTTATTTAGTCAAAGGTCTTCAACACGAATTGATGGACAAAAAGTCAAATTCGGACTGGGGTGGATTTAGCCCAAAATAAAGGTGCACGTAAACCCATGCTTTCATCGTCAAACTAGGTATTCTATGTATATATTTCCTCAAATTTATCTAATATTATCTACTGGCACCAATGCTCCAAAAGGTTGAATTGTGCACTTGGTTGAAGGTTAAGTTATTTACTCAAGGGAATAGGGATCGATTCCCACTTTATATTTTTTTTCCCTCTCATTTCTTTAGCGGTGTACCCATATTTTAGAAATCTTAGATCCGCCTCTTTTTTTGGAGACCCTAGTTACTCAAATGAGGCTAAGTTTAGTGGGCATTTTCTTGATTAGAAGGCAATAGTTTCCGTTGATAGTGAATAGGTCACCCAAAAGTTTTGTTATCCCGTAGTTAGAGAAATCAAAAGTCAAGTAGGAATGTATATCATTATCAATGTGACTGGGTGTCCTTGAAAGTCTCAAGGGGTCTAAGAAAAGATGCTCTCGTGTATTCTCAAGCTTTCTACTTCCTTCAACAGCTTATTTGTGATGAGGTTATGATTGTCCCAATATAAAACGGGATACAAAAAGTAGAAAATCTCACACAAAAATGTGGTTTTCTTCAAAGACTATCTAGTCAGAATCATAGGTGCTCCAAAATTCACAAAATATATCACTAAATGGGCTAAGCTATTGTGATTACTGTATCTTTCCTTCCAGATAGTCCTCACAGGAAGTAGGCCCTCACGAGTCGGTAAGGGCCTACTTCCTGTGCTTTATTCCTCCTAAGAGTACAGCTTGAGTAAATCTTTTACTGTGGTTGACATTGACATTCGATTTCGAACAGGTGTCATACTATGCTCCATAACTAGTGTGGTACCTGATAGTGAAGCAACATATAGTTTAATTTTATCCTGATAGCTAGCTCATGATTTTTTTTTAAAAACAAACCTCATGAAAGACAGCTTATGTGAATTCTTTTCCTCTTTCTCAAGTTCGCAGTTGTTACATGCTGGTAGCTATATAAAAGAACATACTTCTTTTAGGTGTTCTTAGAGCCACTCCGTACAATGGGGGAAGTCTTGGTCTTCCTCACCAGCAGCTTAGGATAGAAAAGACTTCAGTGTGAATAGCTCTTTGCTATATCCCCTTCCATGTCTGGATCCATGAATGATCATTTCTTCCTTAAAATGATTTGAGGAGATTTGGACTCTTCTATTTGCCAATCTTGCGACTTTCTCTAGGTCTTAGGTTCCATAGCATCTATCATCTCTCACATTTTAGTTTCTTGGAAGAACAAGGATGGTTGGTCCCCCGCGCGCGCCAAATTCCTTAACTCCCACCTTGATAATGGCTCTTTTGTTTGGTTCATTCATCCATGTTGTCAAAGGTGCGCTTAAGCCTTGAAGCGAGCGGAAAAAATGTTGAGCGCTTCGCCTCACTTAGCCAGCGCTTCAGTGTCGTAATTTACGCTCTAAGGCATAAGTTTTCTTGCCAATGAGTGTAATTCTAAAGAGGTGACACTAAACAATTAATATTTTACTTTTTCGTAATTTTGTTTCAATTTCTTTGTCCATACTTGTTATTCTTGCTTATAATTATTAATCTTGGACTACGCATATGTATTTTGTATTTTTTTCTCCATTTACGCCTTTTTTCACTAAAACTCACGCTTTGTTTGCGCTTTGCGCTTAAAGCCATAAAGGACCTTAGAGCTTTTTTGCGCTTTTCGCCTCTTTGATAACACCGTGGTCCCCTCACGTTTCATGTAATGATTTTATATCCATTAACTACTATTTTTCCTTTCCTCCATCCTTAATCCCTCACTCCTTCTTTCCCTTCCTTTTGTCCCTAAACCTTTTCTTATACTCCATAATGTTCCCCCCTCCCTTCATGTCTTCTAGTCAACTCCCTCTCTGTTGCTATCCTCACCTTCCCTCTCCTCTTCCCCACTACCTCCTTTGGGTCATATTCAATGTCAAGTAGACAACAATATCAACAACAACAGCAAGCCTAGTATTTTCCGACAAGTGGGGTATGGGGAGAGTGAGATGTCCGCAACCTTATTCCTACCCTTGAAGGACAGGGATGTTCCCGATAGATCCTCAAAAGTAACACCCAAAAATTCCCCAAAGTTGAGGTTTCAGTTCCCTAGCCAATTCGAACAATCTCCTTCCACCTTTGAAGATTGCTAAGAGTGGATATTCTCCTCCACTTCCACATTTTCTCCTCTAAGATTACCCGTGTGCTCAACCAATTGATCCTTTACCAACCCACTTCCAATGCTCACCTCCACCCAATTGAAAATTCTCCCTCACTGCCCAAGACCACGTAGATACCCCCCCCCCCCCAAAACCCCACGTCTTCCTTCAACACATTCTGTTTTAATGGTCTCACTGGAGAACCCA
Organism: Nicotiana noctiflora; assembly: GCA_032618575.1. Classification (NCBI taxonomy): domain Eukaryota; kingdom Viridiplantae; phylum Streptophyta; class Magnoliopsida; order Solanales; family Solanaceae; genus Nicotiana; species Nicotiana noctiflora. The sequence goes on along the minus strand of JASVEL010004705.1, from coordinate 349,538 downwards.
CGTTGTTTGCGGCAACTGGGACTTGGCAGCAAACCATTAGTGACGCGGCAATATCCTTGGGAGGCCAGTTTTGCGAGATTAGAGGCCAACGGAGAAGGATCTTTAAATTTTAGAGTCTACCCACAGTTGTCCTTCACCTTTCTCGCCCAGTTAACTGATTTGCATCGGTTTCTGGATGCTCCAAGCTTTAATTGACTCTCATGGAGACCTCCCATCCTTAATCTTCCCCTCCTTCCTTCCCCTTGATCCATCCTTAATCTCCCTTCTTTCCCCTGCGTTTGATATCAGTTTGATTTTGGTCCTTTAAACCATTTGGTTTTTGGGTATTGAGGCAGTTTTGGACTTAGTGAACTGATTCATCCTACTCAACCAACCCAGCTCCTTTATACCAGGGCACTGTAATCCTTTTTGAAATCGACTCCATCACCAATTTAACTCTCTAACACTCCTCTTTTGTGAATGCCTTTTGCAAAAACTGAAAAAGAATTTTAGTTTTTCAAAACAAATGCCACCTAAATTGAACTTGCTGGAAATTTTAATTTGAAGGAAATTGCTGGATTTTTTTTCCCAAGAAAGTAGCCAAAAGATTTTGCACAATGGCCTGAATCGACCCTCGAGCTGCAGTATGGAAAAGACTGGAATGGCTAGGAAGTGAACGATTCCCATGGAAAGTCTACATTGGCGGAATAGGGTTCCAACCACCTTGAAGTTTAAAATTAAGTTACCTTGAAGTTTAAAATTAAGTTGAAGTTGGAAGAGGAGTCCACAACCAAGAATCCAACAAAGTGGACTTGAAACTAATTGAGGCAGACTGGACTCATTAGTCATTGCATAATGGCAAAGTCTAGGAGGTTTTGGCGGTGCATGATGGCGCATGGAGGGTTTGGTAGCATTCTTGCGGGGGGCGGGGCGTAGAGGGTTGACTGAAGCCCTAATCTAACATCTCTCATGCCTTCTCAAACTGTCTAGTTTTGTCTTTAGCTTATTCTCTAAGTTTTCTGACCAGATCATTTCGCTCTTCCCATCCGCTCTTGATCTGACGATAAAATGCTAGTACATTAGTTTTCTATAATCTGTATAAATTTGTGTGTGTTGCTCCTAATATGATTTTTACTAGTGATGCTGAACTAGTTCTTAGGAATGGACAACATTCAGGTGACCAACTGCATCAGAACCAAGTGTAGGCAGAAATGTCTCTTTTAAACATTTCTGAGAGGAATATGGTGTATCTGATATTCATATGACATTCTATAATTTCATCCCCTTTTTTGGGTTTTGTTTAATTGAAATGATGCCTTTCTTTCCCCTGCGCCGAAGGTCGATTGGAAACAGCCTCTCTGCCCTCTCGGGTAGAGGTAAGGCTTGTCTACATATTACCCTCCCAGAACCCACCTTGTGGGAATATACTGGGTTGTTGTTGTTGTTGTTTAATTGAAATGATGTCTTGTGTTTAATTGCACGTACTTCTGGTTCATCTCTATTGCTTCTTGTCCTTGAAAACATATATTGGTCTGCTTTTTGATTGTATTACTGAGAGGTTTGCTTTCTTCTAGAACTTGAGGTCAAATAAATGCATTAATGTAATGATATAGGTGAAAGTTACACTTTGGAGGATTTCATGTGGTATTTGCTCTGCTTGCATTTATATTGGCAGATACCAACTGTTTTTTAATATTTGTCTGAAATAACTTTTCCTTCTTCTCTGATGACTCCTAATTATACTTCCAGGGTTCTTTGCCAGTTTATTCCAATAAGATAGCTGTCAGTGTGGTAGACAATGTACTACTTGTTCACCAAGTGGATGCGAAGGTGGTTATTATATATGATATATTTGCAGATTCTCGAGCGCCTATATCTGCTCCACTTCCATTATTAGTTAGAGGTTTCTCTAGAGCAAATGCTGCAGCCTCTCAATTGATGTGCCAAAATGATGAAGGTCCGGCGGGAAAGGACTCAAATCATGGTGAAACAGTCATCTATGCGGACGAGTGGGTATTTCTCGTTCCAGACCTTATATGTGATATTGCTAATGGAGTTTTGTGGAAGATCCATTTAGATCTGGAGGTAAATTCTGAATCTCTGATTGCTAGTCAATATCACATACGGAAGTTACTGTACTACTGTCTTTATCTTTTGCAGGCCATTTCTGCTAGCAGCTCAGAAGTGCAAACAATACTTGAATTTTTGCAGAGGAGGAAATTGGAAGCAAATAAGGTCTCATCTTTCGGTTCTAATCTTTTAATGCAGCTGCTGCTTGCGTATTTACAAATGTTGATTTTTTCCTGTTTTATGCATGAACATGTTGTGTTACCAAAAATAATGGACTATTTGCTCTGGTTTATTTGTTGGGATAGAAGCAGTTTCCATCGAGACATTAATATTTTTGTATCAATAGCACCTCCCAGATATGTCTTTGTTGAATATTTTCACCATCTGAAATTATCTGTTTCAGGCTAAACAGTTGTGTTTGGCAATTGCTCGGACAATTATTCTCGAACGAAGACCTGTGCCCATGGTCGCGAGGGCAATAGACGTCTTAGTGAATTTTTTCTCTCTTTCAATAAAAACTGGAATATATCAGGCAGGGTCAAAAGTGGAGAGAAGTTCGATAGCCAGTGGTTCTAATGTTAATAGTGCTGTTGGTGAATCCATCGATCAAGCAGATGCATCTGAAAAGTCACTAAAACAAGAAACCGCTAGTGGCATGCACGACAAGTCTACTGTAAATTCCTCTTCCTTTACTTCGGACACTGAGGACAATGTTAGCTTTGCACCTAATAGAGGCAAATCTAAAAATGTCCATTTGTCTAGTAGTAAACAAGATGGAGGTTACTTGGTGGGCACAGATATATCTGGTGTTGAAGCTCAGCCTTCTGTTATACGACCTCAAGCTCCTGGACCAGGTAGCACTCCCCTAAGAACTGATGAGCAGCAGGAGTCTCTGGTAACTTCTGCTGCAATATCCCCTGATGATCTGTGCAGCTTTGTGTTTGCTCCTGTAGAAGAAGAAATAACGGGAGATTCGTCTTACTTGGTTGCTGTCATTGTTGAGTTCCTACGCAGGTACACTCTCTCGGAGCTATCTCATATATAAGTAACTGCCATGATGCCATCGTTATCTAATCACATTTAGAAAGAAAGAAAAAATTTGAATATTACATTCACTAATATAGGATGCAATAATTCTGCTGTTAATAAAAGATAGTCCGTCTGTGAGGATCCATTTTTTACCCCGAAAGAAATATACAAGACATTTTTAATGGAAGTTTTGAGTCAAACCAATCTTACCTCAATAGTAGGTCACAGGTATTTAAATGATCTCACTTCTTCCCCTTGCCCCCTTTCTTGTACGTTATTATCCTTTTTAAAAAGTTACCTACATTATATTCATATTGTTATAATCAAAAAAGTTTTATAATTTATTCCAGTTCATGTATTTGCTTAAAAGAAAAGTTACTATCTGTTTTCTTTTTATTTTTCATTTTATGTTACAAATTTACTATTAGTCTAATGCTTGTTCAGGAATATTGTTACAATGCTAACATGATCTAGATGAACTAGTAATGTGGATGTTTGACTGATAGTCTTAAAAACTAAATGATTGCCAGTTAGTTTTTAGTATCGTTAAAATATCCAATCCTTTTTGGATCCAAACACTGATTGTTTTTCAGAAAATTTTCCGAAAGAAAACTTATTAAGAAAAATTTACCACCAAACTGTTCAAACCCCATCCAAAATTTCTCTAAAATATAGGACTCATCCGTCTGAACTGCTACAGTTTTACCATGTTCTTACTGCTGGTAAAAGGACAAAAAGTTGCTTGTTCTTCTTTCTGACCAGTTATCTTCTTTTGATGCATAAACTATTCCTTCTGTATCTTATAGATCATGTATCCATTCTTTCAGTGCTAACCTGGAAAGGTTGAAAGTGTCACCGAATATTTATATATTGATGATACAGCTGCTAGCACGGAACGAAAATTATGCGGAACTTGGTTTGTTGATCATGAATAAGGTTAGCAAATTGTGGTAGTGTGTATTTTAAGAAATGCTAAGAGTTTGTGATAAACACTTTATATGAGCCCTAAACTTGTGTTTATTGTGTTTCAGATAATTGAGCCCTCAAAAGAAGTTGCAATGCAATTATTGGCGTCAGGCAGGCAGAATTTTCAAACAAAGAAGTTGGGCCTGGATATGCTCAGAGAGCTCACATTACACCATGACTATGTGTTGCTACTCGTTCAAGATGGATACTATCTTGAAGCTTTACGTTATGCCCGGAAAACTAAGGTATTCTCAAGTTTCCCTGCATCCGCTAATTCCAAAACCTAACCATCAATCTTGTCAAAGAAAAAGAACCTTGAGTTCAGCTCTTTTATATGCGCGCATGCTAAGTTTACATGTGCGAAAGCCTGAAGGTTTCATTCTTGCAAGTCTTCTGTACTTGATGCCAATGTTGGATTTGGGATTGGTTTGTTGAGATTAGCACTACACCTGCCTGACCACTTCAACAATACTTTACATCTATTGATTACACTGTTTCAGTAATGTGCCAATATTATTTGGTTTCTGGCTGGGCTTTATCTTCCGTTACTGTTGTGATTTTACTCTATACAAAACTTGAGAAAAAAGTTCTTGTACGACTGAGGATTCTGACATAATTGAGTTTTATTCAGGTGAATACTGTTCAGCCTTCATTGTTTCTTGAAGCAGCTTATGCTTCTAATGACTCCCAACACCTGGCTGCAGTTCTTAGATTTTTCTCAGACTTCATTCCTGGGTTCAATAGCACTACTGACCACCAAAAATATAGCCGTTGTCTTGCTGAGATAAATTCAGTGGTTGCTGCTTGAGGCCACCTTGACATAAATCAAAAAGTTGAACGCTTTGTTCCCCCTTGAAGACCAACCTTTTGTTCAGTGTCCAAAAGTTTTGAAAGATGACCCTTGTGACTTCATGCAAGGACAGCATGCAGGTAAATTTGTGCTAAACAGACATAAATAAGCTATAGGGTTTTTGAGGAAACTTGGAACATATGTTGATTAATAAGACAGGAATGTAGTAATTTACTCCCTTTTTTTTTCTTTTGAATTTTTAAGTTTTAGATTCTTTCCCTTTGGTCGGATGTTTTGGGTAGAGGATGGGGAAAGGTACACATGAACTGTTGTGATGAAGAAAATGACTTACATGTTTTATACACTAATTCCATATTAGATGTGAAATTTACCTAATTGCTCGTGAACTCCCAGAAATAGTAAAGTGACCTTTTAACAACTTGCCTTTGTCCTTGACATCTGAATTGTACTAGTATATGTTGATATAGAACAAATTTTGTACAATCTTGTCTTTTGGTGTTGTAGGTCTATGGCTGTAATGGAGGTGATATTTTCTTTTTTCTTTTTTGTTTAGTCACTCGATATTCGCCTGAGTGGGTCCATGGAGTGAAAATAGCATGGGTTGGCTAGTTTTCGGATTGATAATTGAAAAATCACCACCATTTACAAAGTCATCAAAAAAATAGTTGCTCTTTTATTCAGAGATAAAATCTAGACAAAATACTCATACCCTAGATGAAACACTAAAAGTTTCAGCATAATATGCTGGATTACGGAGCCACTGCGTATAAACTTTCAACAAATTATGCTGGAATTTTTTTAGATTTTTAAGGTGTTTTTGTTTAGATTTTATTTTTACATGAAAAATTTGTTAAATTTTAATTATTTTTAAATTATGACTAATTTTTAATTAGCAATTGTAAATCAGGCTATTTCTGACTTTTTCCCGTCGAAAGAACCTTACCATCTTTCGAACTCATGACTTTGTATATACTTGAGGGGTGAATTATAAATTATTAGTACAAATTTAAGATAGAAAAGTTTTCATTGAAAATCTGGTATTCATAGTCTAGTGGTTCGATTGATTTCCTCACTTCCTCTAACATTTAGGTGGGATGGAGATCATAAATCTTTATTTTATCTTATAAAAATAAAAAATAAAAACCGATTGGTAATATGGACTGAATGTTTTCCATCTGACACCAAAAAGAAACTTATACCAACTATTTGTACAGTGCGTAACATGGACTATTGAATTATGTGCCAGATATAGGAAAAAGGAAAAAGAATCAAATCACAATACTAAAATAAAGAGAAATAATTTAGGAAAATTTTTGTTCCTATACCATATAGGAAACTATATTATCAAATATGTTCATAATTTGCATATGATCCTTCGTACTAATAGTATTTCTACAAAATATAGACAATGTATTAAATAAGTAATCATTATAGTTGTATGCTTTCTTATTTAGGTGCGCTAAAATTGGGTGATTAAATATTCCTCTAGATCTTTCACAACGCAAATCACGCACATTAATCTTCTTCTTCAGTTTTGTTTCAAATTTAGCGTCTCTACTTTTTCCATATACTGTGTTTCAAACTTCTTTCTCATTTCACAATTCAAAAATCACTAAATTTTCTACAATTCTTCTACATCAAACGCAATTATGTCCTAATTTCAGTAATACAAAGCAAAGGAAAAGAGAGCAGCAATTCCACCATCGACAGCCATTAAAAAGCTTTGAAACTTTGAATTCAAATTTGGGTTTTCAAAAATCATTATTTGCTTGGATTGGATGTTGTTGCAAATAATTGGGATTATGGTATGGAGTTTATATCTCAATTTTGAGGGATTTTGGTGAAGATTAGACTTGGTTTTGGCTGAATTTCGGATTGAAACTCGAAGAAGAAGAAGAAGAAGACATGACATACATTATATTGCAGAAATTATAGAAAAATTATAGATAAATTATAGAAAAAAATTATTCTGTTGTTTATTTGTTTTTCTTTTATTCATTTAGCTATTGTATGAAAGTTCAACAATATTATATAAAAATTATATTAAGTGGTATTATATTGTATTTGTCTATAACTTAGTAGAAATAATGTACGAAAATTGTAGATAATTTGTAGATATGTTTTATAATATATAATTAATTGTATGAAAATTATTTTTACTATGCATAAATCAGATACAAAATATACAAAGGACATATTGTATAAAATTTGTATAAAATTTGTATGTAAGTTTTATGTTATTGCAGTTGTATTTCACTGAATGAAAATAATGTGTGAAAGTTGTGAAAAATTATAGATAAGTTATATTCCTCTATAACAGGAGATTTTGGCATATCAAGTAACTTTAGTGTTCCAGACGAACATGCATGATAAAAAAGATAAATTTTGTTATGAACAGTTTGTAAAAAAATTATAGATAATTTATAGAAACATTAAAATTCTGTATTTTTATATATTAATTTTTTAAATGATACGCACTTTTATTGTAGAGTAAATGAAGAAAACAAGCCATTGGGAGTCTTATTTGACCCATTTCTCACATTCAATCTATTATACAAATTCACACCACTTTTAAATACAGTACAACCTTACTTTCTTGAATTTAAAGGTATAGCAATATATATATAACTTAAAAAACATCTTCTCCTCTGCACAAGGTAGCTCCAAAATAGACGAAGTGGAATAACAAATTCTCATCAAAACTTTTAAAACAAAAACGCAATGCTCAAATTTTATGTTATTGTAGTTATATTTAACTAGGTGAAAATAATGTGTGAAAGTTATAAAAAATTATATATAAGTTGTATTCCTCTATAACACGAGATGTTGGCATATCAAGTAACTTTTAGTGTTCCAAATGAACATGCATGAAAATAGAGATAAATTCTATTATGAACAGTTTGTAGAAATTTTGTAGACAATTTGTAGAAACATTGACATTCTGTATTTTCATATTAACTTTTCAAATGACATGTAGTTTTGTTGTAGATTAAATAAAGAAAATAAGCCATTGTGAGTCTTATTTAACTCACTCCTCACATTCAATCTATTCTACAAATTCACGCCTCTTTAAATACAATACAACCATATTTTCTTGAATTTAAAGTTATAGCAATATATATAACTTAAAAAACATGTTCTCCTCTACACAAGTTAGCTTCAAAACAAACAAAGTGGAATAACAAGCTCCCATCAAAACTTTTAACACAAAAACACAAAAGGTCAAAAATAAATAAACAACAGTTTACGATTTTTCTACAATTGTTGCAATATAATGTATGTCATGTCGTCTTCTTCTTCTTCTTCTTCTTCTTCTTCTTCTTCTTCTTCGAGTTTCAATCTGAAATTCAGTCAAAACCAAATCTAATCTTCACCAAAACCCCTCAAAATTGAGATATAAACTCCAAATCATATTCTCAATTATTTACAACAACACTCAATCCAAACAAATAATGATTTTTGAAAATCCAAATTTGAATTCAAAGCTTCAAAGCTTTTTAATGGTTGTCAATGATGGAATTGTTGCTCTCTTTTCCAATCCTCTTACATTACTGAAGGAACCCGAAATCATAGCCATCAAATCGACCAGGCCTGTGCTCCTCTTCCCCGGGCACAAAAACATTGGGACAAGATTGCAGAGGTACTAACAATGCCTTGGCTATGGAAAAATAATGGGATTTTGATACAGAAATGATGGGTGTGAGAGGGAAGTGTGGGTGAAGGTGTGGGAATTGGAGAGAAACGTGAGGGGAATAGTATTAAAAGGAATATATGATACCATTAAATTAGGAGTGTAATTAATACCCTTAAAAATCACTAGTGGTATATAATTGATAATTAGGTATACTAAATGTAATTATATCAAACATTAAACATTGAGGGTAATATAGTTTCCTATATGGCATATGAATATAAAAATTCCAATAATTTATTTCAGAAAATGATATTGTGTAGCCGATCTCAAAATAATAACCGAATAAATGTATATTTTTGTGTATATATATATGTTATATACAAAAATTATATAAATTTTATACACTTTTTCGATTAACTATTATAAATAACTTTTGGCGTAGATTAAAATTGATAATACCGGGAATATTTCTGGTACAATTATGCAACCTACTGTATTGGGTTTCCCTGGGAGAGATTGGAGGGTCATGATTTTGATTGTAAATTACAAAACAGCAGCTTTCTGCCTTTCTCTTTATCTAATTTTTCTTTTGGGTGGTTTCGTTTGGGGGTGGGGGTGGTAATATTTTATAGTACTATCTTACTGTGATGTAATTGGACTTATTATGGAAAGTATATTAGAAGACAACAATTAGTGACCTTTATTAGTTAGCTGATACTGACATCAACATCTAGGCCTTTTGGTGAGATACTTTAATCATACAACTCTAGTATTTTATATTTACTATTATTTTCCCTTTGTTTTACAGTGATAAAGATACCAATTCAATAACGACGAACGAAAGCATTTGCTAATAAGATTGGAAATTTGGAATAGCGTAAATAGTCAATACATGAAACCATCAGTATAAGCTATGGGACAAAGAAAAATATTTATTTTAAGAACATATGTATTTACGTGGTCACGCGGTCAACAAAGTGCAACAAACATGGAAATTACGTGTCAAAAAGGTTAAAAATATCGCTAAATTATTGAAAAGGTTTTAAAATATTCTTTTTTCACTTATTGGACTAAAAATATATCTTCATCCACTTTATTGGTTCACTTATGCTCTTTATCTGTTAGGTTAATGCTAAATTAAAAATAATTATTATTTCTTTTGTAAAACATACAAATCGTCTTTTCAAAATAATGTACTAGTAGTCCACTAATTTAGTTTAGTCTTCTTCTTCTTCTTTTTTATCATGTTTTACAAAAAACAATTCAACTTTTACAAAAAAATATTTTTCTTTTATTTTTTTCAGTTTTTAAAGCATTTTCTTTCTAAAAACTGAAAACAAATTGTAAAACATAAAAACAAAATTAATAAACTATTTTCATTTTTGAAAAATATTTTTTTCATTTTTTGCAGTTTTTAGAAAAAACGAAAATATTTTTTCTTTTAATACAAATACTGAAAAACTAAAATAATACGAAATGTATTAAAAAATGAAAAAAAAATATTTTTCAAAAACGAAAACATTTTGTTGAAAATAATTTTTTTAGTTTTTAAAAACGAAAATATGTTATTAAAAATTAATTTTTTTGTTTTTACAAAAAAAAATGCTTTAAAAACTGAAAATAACGAAAAAAATAATAACTTTTTTTGAAAAAACTGAATTATTTTTTGTAAAAATAGACAAAAATAAGAAGACTATACTAAATTAGTGGACTACTGGTGCATTAGTTTAAATTTGCAAAATATTTTTTCTAAGCTTTACAACAAGAATATTATTAATTATTTTTAATTTAGTATTGACCTAACGGTCAAAGGACATAAGTGAACAAAAAAAATGGATGGAGGTATATTTTTAGCCCAATAGGTGGATAAAGGATATTTTAAAACCTTTTTCAATATTTTAGGGACATTTTTGAACCCTTTTCCATTCCAACAATGACAAAACATAGGGTGATATTTTTTTTGGGAAAATACCTTAGTACCCCCCTAAACTATTTGAAAATTATTATTTTCCTCCCTAAACTATATCTGGTTCGAATTACCCCTCAACTTGGCATTTTGAGAATAATTACCCCCTAAATGCTTATGTGGCAAAAAGTGTGGGTACACTCACTGCCATGTGGATTTTTCTGTCCATGTGGCATTTTCGTAAAATTTTTTTTCTTTTTAAGAATATTATTTTTTAGATAATTTTTTAAAATACAATTTATAATAAAAGTTGGACTGAACGACATTAGTTATGCTAAATATTTTTATTTGTACAAAAATAATAAAATTTTAGTTAATCTTTTTTTGAATATTACTTGAAAATAAAAATTTATACAATTGAAATAAATAGTCAAGACATCTAAAAAGTTATAAAAAAATACACAGTTGAAATAAATAATCATTGAATCAAAGAAGAAATAAAAAGAGTGTACGATTGCACTTGTAATTTCTTGTAATTGTATACTCTTTTTATTTATTCTTTTGCGATGCAATGACTATTTATTTCAACTGTGTATTTTTACTTTTTTTAGCTAAAATCCGTAAAAAAAAATTGGAGCACTGTAATTTAGAGATATATAAAAAATTATAGCCAAAATAATTAATTTCAAACTATATTTTATAAATTTTTAGTAATTGTATAAATCTTTATTTTCAGGTCAAATTCAAAAAAAGATTAACTAAAATTTTATTATTTTTGTACAAATAAAAATATTTAGCATAACTAATGTCGTTCTGTCCAACTTTTATTGTAAATTGTATTTAAAAAATTATCTAAAAAATAATATTCTTAAAAAGAAAAAAAATTCACGAAAATGCCACATGGATAGAAAAATCCACATGGCAGGTGAGTGTACCCACACTTTTTGCCACATAAGCATTTAGGGGGTAATTATTCTCAAAAGGCCAAGTTGAGGGGGGTAATTCGAATCAGAGATAGTTTAGGGAGGAAAGTAATAATTGTCACATAGTTTATGGGGGTACTAAGGTATTTTCCCTATTTTTTTTTTAGTGCCTAAAGTCTGGTGTATAGTGTAATATAATACATGTACTAATGGAGATCAGTGCCGGCTGAAGGGTAAGGCAGCCCAAGCAATGGCTTTAGGCCCCCAAACTTTGGGGGCCCCATTATTCACTGGTTGTAATTTTATGAATTAATCTTTTATATAAAAAGTTATTTATTTTAAGGTTAAAAACTGTAATTCTTTAATACAAAAAAAAAATAGAAAATTTTAGTTTGTATTTGATGTTAATTGTTGATATTTGAATAACCCGAAGCATATGAAAATCTCTTTATTTATTTATTTAGTAGATAAAAATTGTGATTACTAGATAATAAAAATTCAAAAAATATATTGACTTAGTATCGAATAAAACATACTAGTCACTCTGACATGATAGCTTAGACTTATTTTTCAAACTATTATTACAAATAGAAGATAAGACTCGAATCGATATACTTAATAAGATAACAAGACTTTATACCCAAATATCTACATTCTTTATAGAATAATATTACTATAACAGTTGCATCCCAAGAAAAAAAAATTCAAATTAAAATTGATAAAATCTTGTATAGGATCAAGAATATCTCACGGGAAGCTAAATGGATCGGATTAACGATATTATCAGTTGAAAATAAATTATTAGAATAACTCAATTATAAGAAAATTATTAACAATATAGCATCTAAAAAAGTTGGAAAAATAATATATATATATATATATATATATATATATATATATATATATATATATATATATATATATATATATATATATATATATATATATATTTTTTTTTTTTTTTTTTTTTTAAATTAAGGGCCTCTCATCAAAATTTTGCTTTAGGCCACCGAAAATGTTGAGCCGCCCCTGATGGAGATAATAAGAACTTAGTGGAATAATCGAGTTTTTCGCCGATACCGCTGCGGTAAAAATATATAAAACCTCAAATTTCACGATTGAAGTTTTATTTTTATTGTTTTTTTTTTGTACAATTATTGAAAGAATTAGAGAAAGAACAAAAAAAAAAAAAAAGGCTGTTTGTTAAGACATATGAGTGGTCATTTTCAATAAATATATTAGGTTTATAATAAGGTTTGGTATAATAATAGTTGGTAAGTCAGTTGTCTGTATGAATAATGGTGGAGCCAAAGGTTACAATCTATATCTTCCAACTTCTATTTTTGTTGGATAATTAGAAAGAAACAGAATGATGCTGGCAACCTAATATTATTTTTGGCATATTAGATCATTTTGAAAATGAAATATTTTAATTTTTTTTTCGTTCTTGTTAGGTATACACATACCCCACCAAAATTCTTTGAGAGTTGATTATGAGAACGAAAAATAAAATATATTACTAACATTCGTTGCTGCATAAAACTATATGTTGTGAGGGAATAAATAAATAAATAAATAAATAAATACATACATACATACATATATATATATATACATATATATATATATATATATATATATATATATATATATATATATATATATATATATATATATATATATATATATATATATATATATATATATATTTCATTGTTGGGTTTTATTTTCTTTTTTGTATATTATACTACAGTTAATCATTGAGTAAACTAGGTGGGCGTTTGGACATAAAAATTGTAAATTTTCAAAAAAAAAAAGTGAAGAATTTTTTGTTTTTTAAAGTGAATGTGATATTTAAAAATCTAAGTTGTGATTGGGCATAAATATAATTTTGGGTTATTTTAAATTTTTGTGAGTAATCTGAATGAAAATTTTAAAAAATAATTTTTTTGAGTTTTTAAAATTTTAAAAGTTATCGTCAAGTGAAAAATTAAAAATTTTATAATAAAATACTAATTTAAAAAAAAATTATGACCAAACGAGCTCTAGAGAGAAGTTACAAATTGGCATATTCAAAAGACATGTGTAAAGGTTCAAATAGAGAAGTTTTATTTTGTATTTCATATCTGTGATATTAGTTGTATGATGCTCTTTTTTGTCTCACAAAATTGTAGATCTCAATCTTACACTTCTAGCTCCATAAAATTTTAGGTCCACAAAACTATGAAACAAAAAGTTACTTCATATAACTTACACTAATTGTATAAGACACAAAACAAAATTTTCTTACAAACATTACCCAAAAACAATCATTGGATTCCTACTAACTATCTTTAATTCATTTGTTTAATCTTTTTTTAAGGCAAAAGGGTTCATTTCTTGTTGATTCAATAATCTACCATGAGTGGTTGGTTTGACAGCCTTTTACTCCCTTTTGGGGGAGTTTATCTTTTGGCCCCAAATAAACTAAAGGATAAAGTTATAAGAGTTAAAGACTATACTTTATACTTTATTAAAGATTAATCCTTAAAAAATATAGAAAATTAAATATAGAACTGTACGTCTTCTACGTGTATGGGGTTTTAGGTTTGACTTTCATATATTTATTATTCCTTTTTTTTATCCATCCAAAAAGATTGATCATTGAATGTTCTTTCACATGGACATGCTACTTTTCAACCCAAATATAATGAGCAGGGCATGCAACTTTAAGCACAACTACAAGACAGACTTTTGTTAAATTAGTTTTGGAAATTAGAAAAAGTATTTAAAAAAATGTCTAAAATAGGAACATGTACAAGTTATGCAAGATGATTAAGTATAATAATCTGATTTCTGAAGTAGCCTTTGGATTTAGTTTTAAAAAGTTATTCAAAAGGTTTTTGGAGAACAATTATTAGATTCTTGTTTGCACGGGCAAAAGGGGTTCGTCGGAAAAAATTATATTGCACATATAAAGCAAAATTTAGTTTGAGTCTCTATATATTATATTTTAAATCTTCTTCATACAGTCCAATATTGTAGCACAATGAGCAAGGGAGTTCAAAACCTTTGTGAGGTTGCTGGTTCTAATTCTATTCCTACTGGTCATAGTCCCTTTTAACTTCTTTTTTTTTTTTGTGAATTGTCGGGCAAAAATTGGTCTCCGTTGCTAAGGTAAAGCGAGGAGTTGAGCCTGAAAAAGTTACTTTTGGAATCATACTTCCTACTGCTAATATGTGTCCGTTTAAATGACTTTCTTAAGAAAATATGTTTAACACAAATATGTGTGTTTGTTTCAAGGTTTAATATTTTTGTCAAATACTTCTTTTAGTTCACGTGAGGCTTGAAAATGAAATTTATATATGTAACTCGATATTGTTGAGGTCAAAGGAAAAGAAGACAAATAAACACAAAATTCCACGTCCATTTACCAAAACAGTAAAATAAATTAAAACCATTGGTACTAGTATAAAAAAATGGCAAAATCTCAGAACCTATAGTTGACCGCCACCTGTCTTGTTGAAGCTTCTTCAACTCTTGTTGGTTTTTTCTTGTGAAAACAAACAGCAGGATGAATAGTCTACATCCATGATCCATGCTATGGTTGTGGAGTAAAAAGAAGGGAATAGTTGTTTTATTTACTTTTTTTTTTTTGTCTCTTTATAATTCTTAGGTCCAAAGTTTAAAAAAGAAATCAACTATTAGGAGTTGAAAGGTATGTATCAATGTGATGAAGTGTTCTAACTTATATGTCATGACAATAAAGACAATACTATATTCTTCTTAATAGACTTACATTTAGGAAAGTGATTAATTTTTACTTTTTCTGTAAATACATAGTCCTAGTTTACCACATATGCACTCATGTGGAGCTACAGTTTTAGTAAATAGGACCAATTGACTTTCTGCTAATTAAACATGTACAAGTTTCACAACACATTAGGGGTGGGCATAATACCACCGAAAAAACCGGCCGAACCGTGAATTTTGATTTTTCGGTTTCGGTTTAACCGGTTTTTCGGTCGGTTTACGGTTTTAAAATTATTAATTTTCGATTTTTCGGTGCGGTGCACGGTTTATTTATTTCGGTTTGCGGTTGAACCGAAAAACCGAAATTTAGAGGAAAGTTGGCAGCGGACTAATATATTGTTTGAGCTAGTCTGCATTTTTTGTATTAATTTTTAGGCAGTATCATTTCCATATTGCTAAAACATGTTCTCAGTAGCCTCGCTAACTTGAAATTGTATGCCCAATTTTATTGTCTGTAATTCTCTTTTTCTAATTTAAATTAGCAACTAGAAGAATCGAGTATATACTATACTAGTCATTTTCTTACTCGTGTCTCCTTAAAACAGTCTCACAAGAACTGTGCCAACTTCCATTTCCACTCAGCCATTCACCATAAAAGATGAAATATATGAAACATTTAAATCAGCCAAGTGTTTGATACATTTTGTTGCTTTTCATATGTTAAAGAATGAACATTGGATACGGTCAGGGACGCACAGCAGATATCGATTTTTTCTTCATCTGAAATTTATGGAGAAAGTTGGCAGCGAGTGTTTTTTTACCAAACAATTTAAAACCGAAAATATAAACCGAAAATAACCGAACCGAATTTTAAAAAAACCGTACCGAACCGTAAATACTTTGGTTTGATTTGGTTATTAAAATTACAAACCAAAAACCGAATAAACCGAATCGAAATTCTACAAAACCGAGCCGAACCGACCGATGCCCACCCCTACAACACATCACATGGAACATGAAAGAAACAACTTTTTTCTAATACTTATGTAATATATATTTTTAACAAGAATTATCTCCAAGAAATCTGGAGAAGCTTAAGGTGTCAATGTGTCAGGCCGGTCCGAGCCTGTCCTAAAGAAAACCAGCTTCTCGATACCGGTCCAGTATCTAGCTGATCTTACCATGATCAACTGATCCTGGTCTTTCAGATGCTAAATCTGGTCTGGAACAGATTGGTCGGGTTTGGAATACATATTTATAAAGTTATTAAATATAATACAATGTGAATTTCATATGATGTTATTAGTTTAGACTATACCTAGACACAAGAAGGGGGTTGAATTATTGCCTGATTTTCGCATTTTTAAAGAACTTGATTCTTTGAACTAGTTAAATATACTCAAACAAGAATAATTACGAAAAAGCACGAACATAGAGATTTTTACCTGAAAACCTCCTTGCTTAAGGAAGTAAAAACAAATACGACCTACCAAGTATGATTTTCCTCAAATCTCTACTAACTTCAAAGATAATTTTTACGTTATAACTCAATAACCAAAGGGACTAACTCTAGTACCCTAACCGTAAAATCAAACTATTGTTGCAACCCATATCCAAAGTGACTCTAGCCTTGAAAGCTAACAAAAATAAAGTCTCAATAATACCTATTAACACACTTCTATAAAAGCACATATGTTACAATTCAAAACAAAATACTCAACCTAATCACTAAAGAACTCGAGCAGCTTTATCTTCAAGAACATGTTCTTCAATTGATTGAGTTGAATGTTCAAAAGTACCTTATTGCTTTGCTTGCTATTATCAAAAGTATTCTCACGATTTTGAATTGTTGTATTTTTAGAGCCCATGAAGCCCGATTTTTTTCTTATTCGAACTTTCAACCTTTGTGTTTTCTTACTCTCCTTAGTGTCATTTGCTATTGTTGCCTCCTTCATCTTTGTGCTTCTTCTTCGCATAATTAGAAAATGGCCAATGCCCTCTCTGACCCTGCGATATTGGTTGCGGATGCACCTCACCATGAGGAAGGGATGGCCAAGGTGGAAGATGAAAACTTTCCCACCGTGGAGATAATCCCACTCTCTGGGAAAGCTAGATCAGACTTCACAAGCTAGCCTGAGGATGAACCTGAACATGTTATCTTCACGATGAATGCAGCGAATCCTGGCCCATGTTAAAATAGGTCCCACCGGTGGTGATGTAGTCCAAACACACCGCCTGGGGTACTGCGCATTCTACGCATACCCATTTGTTGTTGGCTATACGCTTCATCTTCCATCATTGGTAGAGGATTTTTGCCCCTTCTACAATGTATGCTCGGCTCAGCTCTCTCCGTACATATACAAACTCTTCCTCGTGCTAATCAAATATGCATAGTTGTCCAACCATGGTATTTCTCTACGCCATGTACTGCACCACTTCACCACAAGTTCTTACAGGGGCACGATATGCGCCATTGGGGGACAAAAGGGTTGGTAGTGAAGATGGACGATAAAACTAATTATCATTTTTGGGAAAAGTTTTTCTTCGTGAAGACGGTGCACGTGGTATCCAACCCCAATGGATTCCTCGAGGAGGGGAGTTTTGCTTGTAACTGTTTCCCTTCTAAAGTGAATGTTGTTCACTTTGGAGGTAATTCGATTGTTCTTTTTCTTTCTTTACAACCCAACGGGATCGTGCTTCACCAGTTTTAGACATCCATGACTGGGTAAGTCGGGTTTTGGCCCATACTATGGGGATTTCTAGTGGTCACATTTCCATGAGAGGTTCGGACGTAAAACCTATAGTCAGTGAATCACCTTGGGCTTTGATTGCTGGCTCTTATACCGTTATTTCCATCCTCTAGTCTCTCTTCTTTGTTTAAATCTCAGAGAGCATCGAGGAGGGGGAGGGCTCATACGCTCGCTTTCTGCCAGTTGGGTATCTCGGTAGAGCCCGTTCTTGCTGTGGCTGCAAGTGAACCCCCTCAAACCACTATTGTATTACATGTTTTGACTTCACATGGGCTTAGATGCCCAGTTGCTTCTCCCTTGGCAGGGGTCCCGTCTTTCAGAGTTTATAGTTTATTTGGTAGATGAGTCGTTGGAGGACGAAGACAATGAGACCTCCTTAATAAGACGTAAGATAGTGGTCGAGACTGAGGGACCTTTGAGAGGTGAAATCACGTTGGCGGTGCTCGACCCGGACGTGGGTACTGGTTTGGACGTTGAGACCGCGCCTCCTCCGATCGTAGAGTTGGCTTCTTAGGAAGGGGGACAGAGCTTGGAGGTCACTGCAACCATTCTGAGTGGTCCCTCGACTTCACAACGGGCTCGTGCCTCATCTTCAGTCAGCAAGAGGCAAAGGGCGTGGTTGGAGATGACTACGAGTCTGGTTCGAATATTGATCCCGAGGACATAAGAATGTTTGAAGAGGGGTTCCCTCGGGTGGAAGTGGGGGTGGATAGTTTTTCCCGCATAATCGAGATTTCCGTAGAAGTAGACTTGTTGGAGGACACAGTAAGCCTGGTGTCCCAATTTTTCGTTCTTTGTTTCGCTACCGAAAACAAGGCCCTTTCAGGAGATCAGCGATGATGGCCTATCACGGGGCATAGCCAGAATGGCTTTGAGGGCGAGTTCATTATTGCTTTATTCGTTTCATGTCTTATACTTTTGCTGACTTTTCTTCATCCTCTTTTCTTTCTTCAGACTTTCACTTTGGAGACTGAGAGTCTCAGCTGCGAGACAAAGTGAGCTCTCGTCTTCTAGAAGGTGATTTCAAAATACTTCTAATATCGTGGCAAGTGCCGCGAGATGCATGCACAACTTAGAGAGGGTGCTGATACTCAATCCCTTAAGAAAGAGGTCGATAAAAAAGATAAGGTCCCGATGCGGTCCATGGGCAGATGCTGTGAACTTGAGTGACTGCTTAGGTCTAAAGAAGAAGAGCTCGAGGTGGGCAAGGGCATTTCAACTAAGTTTACTGATCTTCAGGCGAAGGTGGTTGCCCTTTGGGCGGAGCTTGAGCAGAGTGATTCTAAGGTCGTCGGTCT
The DNA here is from genome assembly GCA_032618575.1 of Nicotiana noctiflora. Classification (NCBI taxonomy): domain Eukaryota; kingdom Viridiplantae; phylum Streptophyta; class Magnoliopsida; order Solanales; family Solanaceae; genus Nicotiana; species Nicotiana noctiflora. The sequence goes on along the minus strand of JASVEL010004705.1, from coordinate 330,440 downwards.
AAGTTTTGAGCTGGCGGAGAAGGAAACCATATTGGAGGGGAAATGGTCAGTTTGGAGAGAGTCGAAGGAGCCCGGGTAGCAGCCTTGGCAAGGGCTACAACATTGGAGGATTATATCCGCATTCTCGGGTCTGAGGGGGCAATTGAGATGGGGATGGCTACTTCGAGGGAGGCGTAGCTTGATGAGAGAATTGGTGAGCTTGAGGGTGAGGTCTCGACCGTGGCGATAAAATTGCTTCTCTCGAAGTTGAGATGGCTCAATTGTTGGCTTCAACTCCTTCTGCATCCACTTTGCTAGCATTCCTCGTCATTTGTACGAGATTTGTATCCATGCTGAGGCTCTGATCAGGATATATATATATATATATATATATATATATATATATATATATATATATATATATATATATATATATATATATATATATGTTAGCCGCTGGGAATGTTCCGAAAGCTGCTTTTGAAAAAGTTTGTGTGAAAGTGTGTGAGGCTCAACTTGCCTGCGGTTATGATCTAGCAACACCGGAGGCTGACGGGAATGATGAGGCTGAGGATGTGCTTACCTTTAATGATGACCGTTCTAATGGAGAGGGTGATAGTGGAGGAGACGTCACCGAACCCAGCGAAGAAAGAGATAATGTCGTGGATATGGCTGATGCTTAGTGAAACCTTTGTGCTTTTAAATTTTTCCTTTTGTACTTAGTTAATTGGGCGGGGGTCCTCTTTTGGCCCTTTGTACAACACCTTTTTTAAAAATAAAAATAGTCTGTTCGTCTTTGATTGTATGTTTTTAACTCTTCCTCTTTTTTTTTTTTTGAATTTCTTGGATTTACTCGTAGTAAGTCCTGACTTTTGGTAATCGATTCGAGCGGGATTGAATTTGACCTGCTAATTGGGACGAGATCGATCTTGACTTATTAACTCGAGTGAATTCGTATTTGGCATATTAATTCAAATGGGTTCAAATCTTGCCTCGTTCATTCGGGCGAAGTCGATTTTTGACTTGCTAGTTCGAGCGAGTCGAGTTTAGACTTGTAAATTTGAGCGAGGTCGAATTTTGACTTTCCAATTTGAGCGAAGTCGAGTTTCGACTTGTAAATTCGAGTGAGGTCAAATTTTGACTTGCCAGTTTGAGCGAAGTCGAGTTTTGAATTATAAATTCGAGCAAAGTCAAATTTAGATTTGCCAATTTTGGCGAAGTTCATTTTAACTTGTAAATTCGAGCGAGGTCAAATTTTTAATTTGCCAGTTCGGGCGAAGGCCACTTCGACTTGTAAATTTGAGTGGGGTCGAATTTTAATTTGTCAATTCGGGCGAAAGCCATTTTGAATTGTGAATTCAAGCAATGTAGAATTTGACATGCTAATAAATTCGAGTAAGGTTGACTATTTTTCTTGTATTGGCGTGGCATGTAAACTTGGTAGAGTTACGTAAGCATTCTGTATGTTGTTTTGCTTGATCACTTATTAGAAATGGTTACACGTTAATGTGCGATTCGCATATACGTTCGACGAGTCCCGGCCTATCTAGTTCCTTCATTGCTTCGCTTGGAGAGTTAGTTGATAAACTTGGTGATGGATGTCACTTTCATGTCGGGATCACATATGGGCGAGATTAGATTTTAACTAGTTATATCGTCACATAGTTGCTTTGGCGAGTGCATGGATGTGTTTCACGTGCTTACGTTCTTGCTGAGTACTGGAGAATTCGTATGTTCTCCGAGTTGGTGATTTGGTCCTAGTCTATTCAGACTTTTCCCTTTAATTCGGTAAATACCTATTTGTTAGGGAGGTGGCTTCACTCATCCGTTGCCTGTAGGAAGATATGGCGTGCAGAGTGTTGTCTTGATGGCGTTTGTTCTCTTGTTTGCATGGTTGGGGCAATGTTCCTGTTCCTATCCCACTCAAAGAAAAATAGTAAGTTAGACCAAAACTAAATTGTTTGTTATGTCGACCCTGATTGGTTGACGAGTGGAGAAGGGCGTTGTGATACGATTTGTTGTGACCTATACCTGAATGTTGGCTTCAGATTTGATCTCGGCCCCATACTTGGCTTTGCCGTTAGTCGAATTTGGGTGTCTTGTGGAGTGACAACTTATTTTGCTCGTAGGGATCTCAAGTTCGAGTCCTGGTCCGATCCAGTCTCAGGTGCACAAAAATAAGGAGAACATAAGTCATACCGCAAACACACAGGCAGGGTAAGCTTGCCATCTCAAAGGATGACACAATAGGCTATCGTTCCTTCCTAAGAGAGAGAGAGAGGGATGTGTGTATAAAATGTAGATTAGTATCTGACGTTAATATAGCAATAAGATGGTGGACGTGCTTAGTGTGTAGTGACCAGTTTTGGACAACATGCTAACGACACACCATACTCACCCCTTCAGTAAGACAGTGGCTTTAACATAGATATCAAAATGTTATTTTATTTTTGTGCAAATATTTAGCCTCGGTTTGTTCGGCTATTTTAAGGGCTTGCCTACAAATATTGTGAGCTGGTGTTTGTACCGAGAGGGCGAGGCTACGTCAAACGAGAAGTGGGATTCTGACTGACCTTAGATCTAGATGAGACTAAGACTTTGGCTAGAAAATTCCCACAGATGATGCCAAATTGTTCGACCAAAAAGTGTTAGACTTTTTTTATTGAACCAATTAAATAAGAAGGTTTGAGGCAAATCCTAGCCAAAAATAATTTATCCTAGATCCGAGATAGGAGATAAGAATAAGCAGGTATAATCGAACATAAGATCTAACTATAACATTGATTGAATCCCATAATATAAGAAAAAGGATGGTGATTTTTATGATACTAATTGACAATGAAAAATACATAAATAAAAGGGTCACCATTCTCGAACAAGGCTGACCTCCATACATTTGATACAACATAACTGACGATTGATATTTAGGATCTAAGCTTCATTTCTCCTTTCTCGTTAACGAGGAGACAGAGGTGGAGATCCATCTTCATCTCTCAAGATATGTCTACATGTGTATGTGAGTTTGTCCCTGCCCACCCCCCACCCCACCCCACCCCCCTTAATTACTCTTCCCCATGATATTTATACAAAAATTCTTTTATTTACCCAACGATCCTTAATTGGAACACTTAAGTTCTTGGAATATTCCTTTAGAAATGTCTAAGGGTTGAACTTCCTTTTAAGGTTGATTGGAGTGCTCGACCTTGACTGCAACCGAATCACTCGTTAGTGTATTACTTCTCATGCATGACCTCGACTCAGTTAGCTCTTGGTCATCCTCCCTTAAGTGAGATTCTTCTGTTTAGATTTTCACCTATACACTAAGTAACTTCAGTCAAACCTCTCTATAACAACCTCGTTCGTTACAATATTTTTTGGTTGCTATAGTGAGGTGGTGTTATAAAGGATATACATTGGTTCCAAAAAAACTTGATCGTTAAGTGAATGATTGTTATATAAAGATACTATTATAAAGGAGTCTAACTATACCATGTTTGTCTTACATTCCAATAGTCTCGGTGTGAGAACTGAAAATATAGGAGCTACAATATTTTTTGTTCGTTTATACAAAAAATTTGTATTATTTTCAGTATATATACGTAACGATAATAAAAAAAATATAACAATGAATGCACAATCACAGAAAATGCAATATCTTGAAATCTTGACATATCGACACATTGTGATACTTCGTATTTCCAATTCTTTTAAGTCTAGTTTGGCATATGTTTTGCCATCGAAATACAAAAGAAAAAGCAATAAAACTTATTCTCCATGCGCTATGTATGTGTCTTTTTGTTAGGATTTTTTTTGGGTCTCATTTGGCAAATATTGGGAGCACATCCCTCGACAATGGGAAGTGTATATCACAAACGAAAGAGCTAAAAGAAGGATGATATCTAAGGGGATTGTATTTTAGCTTATCACAATTTTTATTTTAAAAAGAGTAGATAAAATATGTCTTAACATACACAATTAGAAATAATTAGCCATTTAATTATGCTATCAAAAAATAGCGACAGAAAATAAAAATTATCAATGATATGCAACATTCACAAAAAAAAAAAGGCAACAAAAGATTTTTTTCAATGGTATTGTTAGGAATTATTGGAAGCACATAGATAGTCAATATATAAAATTTGAAGAAGTTTGAAGGCGAGTTAGACTAGATTTAAGTCAAAATTCATTATCAATAATATAAAATATTTAAAAAATAGAGTAAAGTTATTTTTTTTAATGGGTATGGTTTGAATTCGTTGAAAACATATAGATATGGCAATATACAAAGTTGGAGCAAGATTGGAGGAGATTACACTGATTGATATTAAAATTTGTAGTTAAAATAAAGTTTAAAATTCTTGTGCGATACATGTGTCACGCATGTATACAGGTATATACATTTGATACACATTAGACACAAATATGATACATGTGTGATACACATATTATTATTTTTCCATGTTCATCTTCTACTTAGAATTATTAATTCAAACCACCTCAAAATTCCACAAAATCATCCCAAAAGATTCAAACTTCTCAAGATGTCACCAATCTATTCTAATAACACAACTCAAAAGAAAACAAAATTTTGACCTTTATTTACTACAAATAGCTAATTGGCTAATTGATAGCACTTGGCTAATAATAATATTTTATAAAAAAATTTACCTAGCTATACTACAATAGAAACCTATTTATGTTCTTTATTTAGTTTCTTATTAATTACTTTGTATATCTATATTTACAAGTTATACCAAAATCATAAAAAATAAAATAAAATTCAAGATCCATTAAGTTTAGCCGGTCAGTTACACGAGATCCACCCCCATTTCCAATAACCTCTACATTTAAGATTATGTTCCTTTTCCAAAGATTTCAAAAATGTTTTCTCTCTGTTGATAATCACACGAAATCTCTCTTAATTTTTTATAACCACTGTTATCCCTCCAAAATTGTCGATTCTTTTCTTTTTCCGAAGCTTTTCAAAACCAATTTTTCTCTTTCTTACTAATCATCCAAAATCTCTCTTTCTTATTGATACAATGCAAATAAAATTTGGAATATTGCTTTAGAATCAAGTTGTGGATAAAATTTGAATCTTATTTTCTTTCTTTCTATATTTTTATCGTATATGATTGTATATGATACATCAATACCCAAAATAATACTTGATACAATGCTAATATAATTATAATATGATTATACTAGGGGTTTAGTATAGAATTGTGATTGAAACTTGAAGAAGATGGAGATCATAATTGTATCACAATATTTCAGAAAGGTATCGCTATTGTATTATAATTGTATATGTATCATACCTGTTAAAGGGATTGTATTATAAATGTATGCTAATTTTATATTCATTGTATATTGTTAGGATCAAGTAGTTGTGAGTTCGTGACGAATTTCACAATTTATATCACAAATACATGATAATTATATATTAATTTATTAGTATTGTATCATATATTATTTTGGGTATAAATGTACCATATAGATACAATTGTGAACATAAAGTATGATACAATTATGTTTTAAGCATTGATATTGCTGATACAATTAAAATACAATTATGATACAATTATCACACAATTCTTGAATATTTATTCATTTTCAGTTTTATCCAGTCTTCCAGCAAAAAAAAAAAAACGATACAATTGATTATTTTTTAATAATGTAAAACTGTCATCAATGGTGGGAAGAGAGAAGATAGAGATATTGGCATATATTAAGGGATTTTGATGTAAAACAAAATAAGAGAGAAGAGAATTGGGAAAATAAAAAAGCAACAAATATAATTGAATCTTTTAATTGAAGACACTAATAATGACGGGAGTCTTTTAAGGAGCAATCTACATAATTTGTAAGAAAAACCTAAATATTTATTAAAAATTACAAAACATAAAGAACATAAATAAATAAGTCTCTAATATTGTATAGCTAATTAAAAAATCCTACTTTATATATTGGCCAATTTTTCGTAATATTCTTATAGACAGACATATTGACATAGCTTATAGTTTCCTTTTAATTTATGCTTCCCCATCCTGAAAATTATTTATATTTGAAGATCAGTTTATTTCATGAAATTATTTTAAGATTGGTTATACGAGAATAATATTTACTAATTTGTAAAAATACAAAAAAAAAATACAAGTATACAACTATGCTCGCAACTCAAAATTTTGCCAATTTAAAATGCTAAAAACTACAGAAAAGATTTTGGTGACCTTTGTTTTCAAAAAGTGCTGATTTTTTTTAAAAAAAAAAACTTTACCACAACACTATAATAGATGTTTTCTAAAGTTTGCAAAAACTGGAAAATATTTGTTGAATAGCTCTCAGCTTTGCAAAAATTTGAAATTTTTACCTAAAGGTTTTTGGTTGAGGAGGTTTTTTTTTTTTTTTCGTTAGATTTTGAGAGAATTGATTTTATCTTTAAGAAAGATTTACATGTTTTGGGACAAACATAAAATTGTAGAAGGGTTATAATTTAATTATATAGCTACATAATTTTGTTTTTTCCCTAAAAAAGTACTATGGTAGGGAATCTTGAGAAAGTAGGAAAACTCGTAATTGTTGTCTATCTTCGACTTCGAACACAAGAGTCTTGTGACCCTGTCTTTAGTTTGCCCTTTTTGTTGCCCCACAATTTAATTCAAGTATTAATTAATTAGTAAGTAATTACTGAAATAGGAAACAAATAAATTAAACAAAACGCCCCACACTTTCTAAAATCTAGCACATTCACTCCTCCACCCTTCCACTGCCAGCTTTCACTGTTTTCCCTTCAGTCACACCGTATTCAACTCCTTTTACTATCTCCCTCTCTCTCTCTCTCACACACACACACACAGTCACACTTTTTCTTACTCTCTCTCTCTAGCATACTCTATACCTATACACACAGTTATCACACACTACTGCGTGTGTGTGTGGGGGCGACTGTATCCTTTTTCTGTCTGTTTCTCTCTCTATTTTCTTCTCTCTACACATAGACATATACACGGTTATGGCGGCATTGTGTTAAATAGTGAAGTTAGGCTTAAGTTTTGATGAAGGTAAGAGAGAGAAAGTGAAAAAAGTATGCATCGCTTACAAGGCAAGCTAAAATAGATAGAGAGAGAAGAGAAAATATCCAATCCAAACACAGTAGTCCCTTCTTCTTTTTCATCTCTCACCTAAAAGGCACTCTTTTTGATACTCTCATTGATTAAGAGAATAATGATGTTTTTCATCACACCTACTTTTAGATCTTAACACCAAAGCGGAGAAGATGTACTTTTTGTTCATATTTACTCCTTATTGATTAAGTTATTTTCCCCTAATCTCAACTGTAAAATGCATGCCGCAACTTCTGCAATTTTTCCTTTTTGTAACGCTTTTGGCTTGGACATATTTATTTATTTATTTTAAGTCAAAGAAATTGACGCATAAATTTTATTGAGATATCGCTGAATGTAGGTTTTAATTGTCTGTGCTTTCAGCTTTTAAATTTATTTATCTGTTTTCTGATGAATTTTTGCGGATAAATTTGTTTTAGAATTTTTTTGTATATTAAATGGCGACAAGACAAGCAAAATCCCAAAAATTGAGCTCAAGAGTAGCAAATTCACCTGCGTCATCAACCACATCATCATCTAAGCAGTTCCCAGAGAATTCCATAGACGGCGTGAGCTCGCCGGCGTCCTCATCAGCAAGAAGTAAGCCGCAGTACTATTACTCGGAGAGTGCGTCCGCAGAAACAACGGAGAGATCCAAAGAGAATGTTACAGTGACAGTGCGGTTCCGACCTCTAAGGTGGAAACTGATTTTACTGTGTTTTAGAAATTGGCATAATTATTTTTTGTTTGAAAAAATTTAATTTTGTTTTTATGATTTAGTCCGAGGGAGATACGACAAGGGGAGGAAATCTCATGGTACGCAGATGGAGAAACTATTGTTAGAAATGAGCATAATCCTACGCTAGCTTATGCATATGGTATGTCTTGATGTATGTTGCTATTCTTCGTGTATAGGATAGAAGCATGGAGTTTGGTTCCTTATTGCTTGAATGCTACTTGTTCATATCTTTCATTTTAGACAAAAGTGGTTTTTCCGAACTAGTCAACTTAATTATGACTAGAGTTGTAATAGCAACATTTCTTAAAAAAAAAAAAAGAAGCAACATTTGTTATGAAGAATAGACCTTTTGTACTGATACAAATCACGATTTCTGCCAACGACGTCATAATATTATGAAGTGCAATGGTACTTATCAGTAAAAAAGAAAACAATTTATGAAGTGCAATAGTGATGTTCGTCAAATACATAACATTTAATTAGCATGACAAGATCAACAAATTGTAGATATCCCAATTCACTTCCAATGGTAGGATGAAAACTCAATCTTATATCCAGTGATAACATTTTCAACAAATTCTTCTCTACTTTTTGGTATACTTCCTGTATGTTGGGAGTTCTCTCCCTTTCGATTAATACAAGTTACCTTATAAAAAAATCATTTTCAACGAATTATGGAAAAATCTCAAGTTGCTTCATCTTGCATGCTGCTGGAGGTATATGAGTTCCTTGAACTAGAAGGAACAAGAAGTTGAAACTTTATCCAAATCGTCAATTGAGGTCATCTCAAGGAAATGGCTTCACTTTATCCGTGACTGAAAATTTAGTATGAGGATGCTTCAGCATCTCCCATAGCAGACTTGATTGTTTGAGTCAGGTGTTTGATCAGGGGCGGATGCACGTTTGATATAGTGGTGTCACGCGACACCACTTTGTCGGAAAACTTTACTGGGAAAATGGATAATTAAGAAAAAATGACACCACTTGACATAAATCGTCTTTAGCGTGTTGGTTATGTGCTTGATTTTGCTTTAGGAGGTCAAAGGCTTGGACCTTAACTAGTACTTTTTTTTTTGCAAATATTTGAGTGTCTTTGTGGTTAAAAAGTGCAATAGTGATGTGGTTTGGGCATGTGCGGAGGAGAAGCCCTGATGCACCGGTGAGGAGTTGTGAGCGACTGGCGGTGGTTGGCGTGAGTCGAGGCAGAGGAGGCCTAAGAGGTATTGGGGTGAGGTGATTAGGCAGGATATGGCTAGAATGGGGATTTCCGAGGACATGACCCTTGATAGGAAAGTTTGGAGGTCTAGTATTAGGGTTGTAGGGTAGGGCCTTCTAGAATTCTTAGTACTTCTGTTAGGGGCCGAGTGGGGTTTGGTAGCGATCTCTATAGTTAATTAATGTATTGTGTTGTGCCTCTTATGGTAGTAACCGATTGGTATTATTGCATGTCATTCTACTTTTGGTTTTATGTTTAGATAATTATTTATTTGATTTATCCCGGATTTACTAACATTGTTTTGTTTTGTTTTGTTTGTTGATTTTCTCTCTCTTTTTCTGGGCCGAGGGTCGGCTGGAAACAGCCTCTCTACCCTTTCGGGTAGGGGTAAGGCCTGTGTACGTATTACCCTCCCCAGACCCCACTTTGTGGGAACATACTGGGTAGTTGTTGTTGTTTGTGGTTAAAAAGTCATTTAGTAGAATTGAACTCGGAATCTTTTCAAACTTAAGACTCAAAAAAATCAATAGACTAAGTGGGTGTTTGGACATAAGAACTGTAAAATTCCAGAAAAAAAGAAGTAAAAATGGTATTTGAAAATTAGAGTTGTGTTTGGCCATGAATATAATTTGGGGTTGTTTTTTGTTTTTGATGTTTTGTAAGTGATCTGAGTGAAAATTTTGAAAAATAGTTTTTTGGAGTTTTTTAAATTTTAGAAAAATTCCAAAATTCAATCTTCAAGCGAAAATTTGAAATTTTATGGCCAAACACTGATTTTGAAAAAAAGTGAAATTCTTTCGAAACAAAGTGAAAAAATTCTTAAGTCCAAACGGGCTCTAAGACTATTTCTTGTTCATAAGTATGATAACTAAAGTTATTATTCTTGTTCTTCTATAATTTTTGACACCGCTTACAAAAATTCCTGCGTATGTCCCTGTGTTTGATTGTTTATTGCTATGTTCATTTGTTTCACGAAGTTGGACTGTTAGAGCTAACCATTCTCTACCAGATGGCTTATCTCAGCAAAAACATAATCTTAGTTCAGTCTATTCTTTTGTTGTATTGTGTCTGAAAACTGTTTCAAGAATTGAATGTGTGACTTGCTTTCCATGTGCTTTATAATGTCTTGGTCCTTCTGCATCTAACTACTGTCATAGGCGCTCACGGCGAAATTCGGTTTGCTCTTTACAGATAAGGTTTTTGGTCCTACCACCACAACACGTCATGTCTATGATATCTCTGCACAGCATGTTGTTGGTGGTGCCATGGAAGGCATCAACGGTATGTAGCTCTTGTCTTATGAACAAGATTCAAGGGTTATGATTACAAAGTAATTGGAGTTCATATATCCCCTTGTATGTGCATTTACTGCTTATAGATACTACCATTTATGTGTGAACTTTCCTAAAGATATTCCTTGAAATCTATATGGCAAAAGCATACAAAAAACTAAGTCTCCTGTCCCAATTTACGTGTGGTACTTTCTTTTTCAGTCCGTCCAAAAAAAAAAAATTCATGCTTTATTTAGAAACAATTTAACTTTAAACTTCCAGCTTTACCTTTAGTGAAATGATTTACAGACACACAAATATCTATGGTTTGTTTTAGACCACAAGTCTCAAAGGTCTTCCTTTCCTTAAACTCTATGCGGGGTCAAACACCGCTACATAAATTGGGACGGACGGAGTAATATTGTTGTAGCGGAATGCTCATTTGACTTTCAATTAGTGCCTAGCCTAATACAAGTACCTCCGTGGCAAAGAAAAGTGGTAGCTGGGATGAATCCTTTGCCATTTACAACATGTCTTGTGGTTTTCAGCGAGCAAGCTAGTGGAAATTTTGTTGAAGAATGATAACTTTTTCCGTTGAATTTGAGCTATAGATTGCAATTTGGCCTTTGTTAGGTAACAGTTTTATCTGTAGTAACTACTGCCTTGTAGGTTGTAGTTCCTTGTCTGAGAGTAGTTTCAATTTTATTACCTACTAAAAACAAGTAATTTCAGTTTCTTGCAAAATATCTTCTTATCTCTGATCCGTAAGCATCCATGGCGATAACCTACATTGCTGTAATATACAGTGAATAGCTTGAGCTGAAGGGTGCAGAAAGGTTCCTGTAAATGATCCACGTAGTTGAGACAAGGCTTTGGAATGAGTTTCCTTCAAATCCTTTGAGGAAACTTGAGATGCTGATATTTTTCTTCATTGAATTTTGGACTGTGTTTCCTTTATCATTGTTTTCTTTCAATTGCAGGCACGATCTTCGCGTATGGTGTTACGAGCAGTGGGAAAACCCATACCATGCATGTAAGAGAATTGTTTCTACATTGTTGATTTTATCTACACAAAGCATGTCTTTTCCCTTTCCCCGCATGTATCTTTGTAACTGAACTATCCTTGTGTGAGCCTACAGATTGAACATGATTTAGGAGTGAGAACTTATCTATAAGGATCTTACATTTGGAATAATGACATGCCTATTTGATTACTTACTTCATTAGTTTTATTTTATCGGTCTTTGGCTTTTTGTATTATTAGGTTTTCTGATGTCCCTTCTTCAGGAAAGGGATTGTGCATAGTTTCTGTCTTCAAGAAAGCTACATTGGTGTCTATATGAAAAAACTTATGCTAGGGTTGGACAGTAATTGTTATCTCTAGTTAAAGATGCTACTGTATATGCACTGCTATGTGGTTTAGACTTTGGACAAGGAATCATTTCTCTACTCTTTTGTAAACAGGCTATTATTCTAGTGCTGTGGGGATTACCTCATTAAATGAGTTCTCTGGATAAGTGCGATACAACTATATTATTACCTGTTCATGAGAACCCAATAGATTGACTCTTTGCTTTTCTTGCTTTGAAATTATTCATTGGATATATTTGTGATGATTTCCTCTTCACGTGCATAAATGAAACAATTAGCTATTTTTGCTCACTAATATAGTAAGCCTGTTGCAGTCATGCCACTCATGGAAGATTGGATTTAGTGGATGCCAAAGAAACATGTAAACTTATCCCCAAAAGCAAAAGAAAAATATCTAAAGGGAACATGTTGTAACATATCAGATTGAAGAACTCAAAAGCCGGTGAACAAACGGGATTAGATGAAAGGTTTGCTAATAGATAAAGCTCTATTGCAAACTTCTCTTGTTCTTCCTTTTCTTTTGAATAGGTAATAGAATCGTGCTAAAGGAAAAATAAAATGAAATATATCTTTAGCCACCTGTCAGTTTAGCTACACTCTGTATATCATTGAAAGGGTTTTTGAGATATCTTCTCAACTTGATGATATTTATGTAGTAGCTATCCTAGCACAAAAATAAGGACGAGAAACAGTAGTAGATATTGAAATTGCTTACTGTTCAGCGAAGACTGATTGTATGAAACTGATCATTGTGAAGGAACTTGAAATTATGTACATTTCTTGTAAGACAAATGTTATGATAACAAGACCATGGTAAGATCTTTTTTTTATAAGGTAAATAATTTTGTTGAGACGTAAGTATGTAAAAGATGTAAGATTAGAGATCCCATATACTACCAATATACCAAAAAAGTAGAGAATCTACTCAAAAAGTAGGGAACCTACACTCTAGCAAAGACACTCAACCTTCTAGAGAAACTGGACCTTCATGGGTGCATCAGAAAGCTAGTCTCTATCCCTTCAAATCCCTTCTAATTCCTATGACCCACATGAGAGCTAAATGAGAGTTTTCTCCTCTTCTTGAGATCCCAGTTGTATGAGATCTCGTTAGACCAACTGTACGACATGTCCTTAACTTTACCTAGCATCGTTCATTGCATTCCAAACTAGCTTAGCACTCACAATACATGGGTAGCAACGTGACAATGCAATAGGAGATGGTTTTACATCCTCACGTGAACATGTACACATGAAACATTAGCTTGCTGCATATATGATCTTCCTCCTCCTCAAATCGTCTTTTGTTTATATCGCCACCTCTCTGCAAGCCAAACAAGGAAGCACTTATTTCTTGGGGACCTAAGGGTCCATATCAAGAGATGCAGAAACTTCGTATCTTTTCTCAACAATTACCTATGGTAGTATGTCTTAACAGAAAACAATCACTTTGTGCACACCGTTGTTTGAAGTGCAAACTTCTCTAAAGTGCATGGCGTCACCATGAAGTGATAACCCCTTTTCATCGCTTTAAGAGACAAAGTGATGGCTTTTAATAGTATTCATTCATACTACAAGGAGTTCAGAAATCTTTAAACTGCCTTGACAAGTGCAGGTTTCACAATATCGGCTGGTGCTTTATTTGCTTAAAGATTGGAGCTTGCTATTACAGTTGCCTGTACTTCTTTATGCTAAATAGGGGCCTATCTAGTTGACTTTCTGTTCATTTAAGGGACAGAACCTGATAACTATATGTAACTTGTGTCTCATCATAGGGTGATCAAAGATCTCCTGGTATTATACCATTGGCTGTGAAGGATGCCTTCAGCATTATTCAAGAGGTACTTCTTGTTAGTACAAACTCATTATGGATTATCCTCTAACATAAATACTTTGCTGAGTTTGTTGCTGGTTTAGACTCCGAACCGAGAATTTCTGCTTCGTCTCTCATACCTGGAGATCTACAATGAGGTGCGCTTCCAACCATTCATGAAGAAATTGGCTGTTCTTTTTGTAACTTTTTTCTGTGTCTATAATTCTGTTTTTTTTTTTTTTGTGTTTTTTTTCTTTGTGTTTCAAGTCCGTAATTCTGCTTTGTATATTGTGTAGTAAATGATAACTGTTAATCCCGTTATTTTACTTGACCTACTTTCCTTTTTTTGTTTATCGACTTATTCTAATTACTTAATTCCTTGTAATTAAACGGCTTAGTTTTTCCATTTCCATGACTTCTGCTACTGTAGATAATTTTAAATTTTGGTATAGAGATACATCTTTTCAACAAATAGTCACCATTAAATGAATTGACATAGAGATAGGTACTCGAGAATGGTTTATAAGAATACATCTATTTATCCTTGGTGAAAAAAAAGAATACATCTAGTTAATTATTAAAGAAATTGAGTAACATGTACTACTTGTTATGTAATACCACTACATTTATAAAGAAATTCTAGAACAATTTTCTTTTGGAAAAAATTTCTCTTCTAAATCTAAAAACGTCTGGGTAGAATGAGCAATAAAACTATGACCCATGTTTCAGTTTTCTGTTTTTGAGATATGAGCTATCAATCATCTGACGTGTAAACAAGATTCATGTCTAGCACAAGGCTTTGACATGATCTTGAAGATTCATTGAACTGTTTCATCTCCTTTTATTTTTTATGACGGCGGTGTCCAGGCCAGATTGTGCGCACCTTATGCCTCTTTTTATATCAGCCAGACTACTAATTTCTTCTGTTTAATTGTGGTTACTTGAAAACTAAAGGGTTGATGCTTCCAGTTTAGTTAGGTGTTTAAAGATGAAACAGTTTTCTGTTAATTGATTGTTATCCTTAATGTCTGCTCTATTCAGGTTGTTAATGACTTGCTAAATCCAGCTGGACAGAATTTAAGAATCCGAGAGGACACTCAGGTTTCTTTTCCATTAAGATTTCTAATGCATGTTCTCTTATAATGCTGATAAACACCTATATTTTTCTTTATGATGTGCATTAAGCCATCAATTTTATGGCTTCCTTGCTCTTTCATAACTTCCATTAGCAGATTTCGATTTCTGCAAGGTAGTCCTTATAATATTAGGAAACTGCCACTTCTACATCTGGGAGGAAGTGCATTTTAAGTTAAGAGTGATCTGTCTATTCTTGGCACCTTGGTTCAATCAATGACATTTCACTTAAAATGAAAAAAACAAAGTTTTGTGATCAGCCTATTGGACACATATCTACACAAGTAAAACGTTGTGAACCTGCAATGGCGGACACATAATAATATGCATGGACAGTTGCTTCCTTAGAAATGCTACATTGATGGCGTTATCAACATTTTGTTCCAAATACTAGATTCACCTCCAAGCTTACCAAATCTTTAAGGGACCTCTAGCTCAACAACAACAATGCCTTGAACTATATTATCCGAAAGAAGATGCTGGTTATTGAACATATCTCCATTGCTTGGGACTAGCCATTGCCTCATTAGTTAGTAGCATCTAGTATAATAGACCATGGAGCATGTGATAACATGAGGGTTAAGCAGTTGCATGAATCACTTGGTTACTAAGATAACTTGGAAATTAAGAAATACTTGCGAAGCAGGCTACTTTTGAAATAATACTGAGTAGAAAGTTGAAAGACCTTTTGAACTCTGCTAGCAAGTCTTCCATTTTTTTTTCTCTTCTCCTGTTTTAAATAAACAACTTTAGTGGTAATTCTATAGATAATGAAAAGAAACAAAGAGGGGGACTTGACTGCCTTAGCTCTTGAAAAAATAAGAAATGAGCAGGTTCAATCCCTAAGCTAAGAAAGGACTGAAACCGTTCTGACCTTGACAAAAGAGTAGGCGCTAATCATCTAGAATGTAAGAAGAAGGTTTCTTTATATATAGGAGTACTCCTGTTTACAAGGTGAAGCATAGCTACTTTGGCTACATGATTAGCTTTATAAAGTCATCTACTTCAGATAGAATTTTGAGACTTTGAGGAATTCAGTATTTCCATCTTTGGATTTGATATATCTCCTACATACCAGCCTGGTTTGCCAAGGGATTTGAACTCGTGATTCGCGCCTACCACAATCTCGTGTTGGACAACCTTGACCATTGAACCAAAGTTTTTGGAGCCACTTTGCTATCAATTCTTCTTATTCTTCTTTTGGCTAACAACCCTTATCAACCTAAAAAGAGACTTTTCAACCTATCAATCCCCCAAAAAGAAAAAAGGCTCCTGATATATCATGATTCACAATTTTCATAGTCCACTTCTTAAGTGACCCAAGCTTGACTTACATGATTTTGCTGGCCGGTGGCACATAATAAAATTACCCATACATTTACACTTAATGTTTATCAAAAAAAAAAAAGAAGAAGAAGAAGAATAATTTACCCTTAATGTAGTAAGCAAAACCACGCTAAGCTCACATAAATATATATTGCAAGATATATATACCACCATGGATCTGATAAAAAAAAGTTACATACCAGCACAGATAATTCCTGTTTGGAAGTAAAAAATGCTTCGGTATCTAAAGTGGTAGCTTCTTTCTTAACATTTAATGACTTGTGCAAATCTAAGTGTTGTTTGTTGAGATCAACATCTTCGGTCAGGAGCATCATCAATTATGCTTTTAAGAAAATAGATTTTTGAGGCTGATCGTACTTATAAATGATTTCTATATATAGACTGGTTGCCTTGTTGTGGTTTGCAGCTCCATAAGAATATTCTTTAGACTGGATATAATTAATTTGGTCTTGCAGGCATTTAGCAGAAAGCAGTACTTCTATGGTACTATCTTGAACTACAACCTAGGGCTCTGTTTGCTGCTTATACCTTTTTCAATCACTGCAACCTAATATAACAATCACTTGGTTAGTGCACACAATATGCACTATCATGGTTATAGCACCTGTAGAGTCAATCTCTGAATGATTTCTTATGGGTTCTCTAGCCATCTGTCTATGTGTTAAATTCTACCAAGCATCCTCCTGATGGGATGGCCGGGGTGATACTAAATCTGCATAAGGGTCTTCTCCTAGAAGCGTTTAATCTATGTATTAAACACTTATGATCATGCAGGCAGAGTGTCCTTTACACTGTTCTCATTGAGCTTCTATCTGCTTTAAACAAAGTATTAAATGGTTATTTTCTCAATCTGCAGTGGTCTTTTTTTATTATTTGCAGTGTTCATGTTAGTTTGTAAGTTATTACTTATGTGCATTTTCGTCCATCCTAAGCTATTTAGTGTGTTGAAATCTTCTACTTGGTGCTAATTGCTTTGAAATTCTACAGAATGTTGCCTTTCAGTGTTCTAATTTCTTAATATACAGTATTCTTATTTGTTGTTCTCCTTATTTATTATAGGGTACCTTTGTGGAAGGAATTAAGGAGGAGGTCGTTTTATCCCCTGCTCATGCTCTATCCCTTATTGCTGCAGGGGAAGGTATAAGCTGATGATTTTCTTGTTACATTCTAACTTTCTTTAACAAGAGAAAATATGAACGGAAATGTTCCGTTCAAGTGTCAGTCCTTGTCTATTTTTGTATCCATGCAAAAGCATACATATTAACGATGCTGATTAACAGCTGTCCGCATATCACGCTCTGCATGTAATTTGTTTTAAACCAGTTTTTTACATTATTGGGAAGTACTTTTACTATTAGATAAGAAACTCAACAACAATAACAACAGACCTAGTATATTCCCGCAAGTGGGGTCTGAGGAGGATAGTGTGTACGTAGACCTTACCCCCTACATAGTGAAGGTAGAGTAGATAAGAAACTCAAATTTGCTAAATATTACATGCCAAGAGAAGAGCATATGGGTATTAGTAATGTTTCCTAATTTTGTGATATTTGAATTCAGCCATAGTTTTCCTGTTTCCATGTTTATTCCTCGCCAAATTGGTCCCTCTAATTTGGGTATATTCAGTATGGCCCTTAACTATCATTCTTATAGTTTTTCGGTCCGTCTATCAGGCCCTCAACTAAGTTAGGCTCTATGAGAAATTAGAGAAAAGAGAAAGATCTGCAGGAATGCATACTGTAGAAGGTTTAGATTGGTGTATGCTATTCTAAAATAGGAATGAACATCAAGATTACATAATCACAGGCAAATAATTTTACTGATCCTAGTTGATATACAGTTTGTTTAAAAAATATATTATTCCAACAACCTATGCATAACTGAACACTTATTACACCAAACATATAAATGCAATAGTAAAGGGCTCTCATCCTTCTTGTTCGTTCATTCTTTTGGGAATTGTTCATATCTCTTTTATGTCTTTCGTTAAAGTTTACAGTTATATATTCTGTTTCAAAGTATTTTGAATATTGGATTTTCTACCTGCAGAGCATAGGCATGTTGGTTCCACAAACTTCAATCTACTCAGTAGCAGAAGTCATACAATCTTTACGCTGGTATCCTATGTTTTTACCAGTGAACTATAAGTCCTACATTAGTTATGCTATTTGATTATTCTTGCATCCTGAGTTTGTTGAAACAATGTGTGTATAGTAATTTGAGTGAACTTTCTTTTGACAGACAATAGAAAGTAGCCCCTGTGGTGAATATAGTGAAGGAGGAGCAGTTACCTTGTCACAGCTGGTAAATACTCTGCTATAGACTTGTTAGATCTCAACATATTACTTTGACCAAATCATGTGTTTCTCACTGGCTTAAACTAGTTCTCTCTTTCTAATAACTTATTGTTGGGTCAAGTTCTGTTATTTGTCTGAAAAGTTTTATCTTCGTTTTGATTGAAAACTGCTAACTCTCCATTTCCCACTTTTCTGTTTCTTGTTAAAAAAAATGCTTGCAGCATCTTATTGATTTGGCAGGTTCAGAGAGCTCAAAGGCTGAAACTACTGGTGTGCGCAGAAAGGAGGGATCTTACATCAACAAAAGTCTACTGACTCTTGGAACTGTAAGGACCCAAACATCTCCACTGTATCATCGGTGTAATAGTTTTGCTTAACTGGTATCTCCTATTTGACATTTCAGTAATAAATGGCTTACTTGTTAAAGAAACTTATGTACAGAAAGCACTAGAGCTTTTTATGATCTATCATCAAGTAGATTGACTTGACATTGTAATCTGCATAAAAGACTGAAGATTTTTAGAATCTAAAGACTTTGATGATTTATTTTTTAGGAACAAAAGTATAGCTGTATAACTTTATGTATTTGATGGACAAGGTCAAGCTAAAAGAGGTATGTAGTGCATATTGGTAGATGATGACTTTGTGAAAGTGGTTTAGAAGGAGCATTGTATGATATTTTGTTGTCACTAGAGGACTCTAAGGCTACATAAAAGGTTTAATTTCTTCACTAAAGAACTGGACATAATGAGGCGTGTGATAAAAGAACAAAAAGAATCAAGAAAGGGTAAAAGGTTCCCATGTTTGGTTTTCATTTGTTTTGAGGGTAATGTTGACTTGTTCTCCTTGCAGGTTATTTCTAAGTTAACTGATGAGAGAGCTACTCATATACCATATAGAGATTCAAAATTGACCAGGCTTCTTCAATCCTCATTAAGTGGTCAAGGACGTGTATCTGTAGGTTCTTCATTTCTTATGTATTGTCGTTGAACATATCGGCTTCTAGTGAACCATGTCTATCATACAAATGATCCTTATTAAAAGATGTTGAATTAATGAGAATACCTTACCAATCTGTTTTTCCTTTGTCTCTAATAGTTAATCTGCACTGTGACTCCTTCGTCAAGCAATTCTGAAGAGACACATAACACATTGAAGTTTGCTCACCGTGCTAAACACATTGAGATTCAAGCAGCACAAAACAAGGTCAGACGAGTGCAGATACATGTCTCCTTTGAGGTTTTTTTTGTCAGTAGTGCTTGAAATAGGAACTGTTAATCCGCAGATAATTGATGAGAAATCACTTATCAAGAAATATCAAAACGAAATTCGTCGTCTGAAAGAAGAGTTAGAACAACTGAAGAAAGGCATTGTTACAGTTCCACAAATGAAAGATAGTGGAGAAGATCTTGTGCTCCTGAAACAAAAGGTAACCTTGAAAGAAGAGCTTTCTCCTCTGGCCTCTAAATCTTTTTCCTTTTATCAGTCAGCAATATTGACGGGAAAAGCACATACTTCTGTTTCATTCAACTTTACCGAAAATTACAGCTAGTTTTCAGTGAGACTGAGTTAAAGCCATTTCCTCGGGATCAATTTGCACATGAAGCCTGCTTTCTTGCAGAAGGGTCGTGGAGGAAGTGTGACAAAAATGGGGTGGGATGGAAGGGGACCTTTTGTTATGAAACCAAAGTGAGTGAATAGGTTAATCATCCTTATTAAAAAAAGAAAAAAAAGAAAATGAATAGGTCAAACACATTTAGTTAACGTATTCCTTTATGAATGGGCATAATGGTAGCTTTCTCAGAATTTTCATCTTTCTCTTTACTCGGCTAATTTATGTTAATTATTTTGATATAGAGTTTAGAGACCCTAACAAGTTTGGGATTGAGGCATAGATTTGTTGTTTATTTTGATATTTTCAGTCTGTACCTTTCTGGTTTTCCTTAACTGGCTTGCATTGTTTTATTACTGATCATTGAGTGCTACTTCTGAATCCCTCTTTGGACATTCAATAATCCTTTTGATAGAAAATTTAGCTGCCAAACAATTACCTAGTTTTGATGTGATCTAATTGAAGCCTTCACACGTAAAGAATTAAGAATATTAGCAGCTTGTTGTCTCAGGCATTTGGCTCTCACCGAATAATCACTAGGTCTAAATCGTCTGTCATATTTGTTGTTTTTTATGTCTGTTCCTGCCCCATAGGTTTTTTAGTAGATTTTATGTGAGATTTTTTATTTTTTTCTGGATTTAAGCCTTCGTATTATAAAGAATACAAGGTTTAGCATCCTGTTATCTGGCTGGTTCTTGAAGTAATCGATGGCCATCCAGGCATCTGGCTCTCACCTAGTAATCACTGCAATTATATTGTGTTATTTCTCCAGTATTATCACTAACAACAGTGTTTGGTTACAGTAAATTGGAAGTTTTTGTGAGCCTTATTTTAAGACATTTGCTTGGAGTGTACAATGATTTGTGCCTATTTGTAATGATATTATCTAATTAAAGTCCATGTACTTTGACATACTTTGTAAAGCTAGAAGATGGTCATGTCAGACTACAGTCGAGGTTGGAACAAGAAGAGGATGCTAAAGCAGCTTTGCTTGGTAGAATACAGCGTCTAACAAAACTAATTCTAGTATCCACCAAAACTTCACAATCCTCAAGATTTCCTCATCGGACTGGCCCTAGAAGAAGACATTCCTTTGGGGAAGAAGAGGTGTTGTTACTCGTAATTATTCCTTTCAATTGATAGTTGCCTTTGCAGTATGTGTATTGAGTTTGAATCACTAGGTAATATGGTCTAAGCACTTAATTAAAGGGATGGACCTGTCTTTACAGACTTTTGTACTGTTTTTACAAGGTCTAACTGTCCTTTTTCCTCTCCGTTTTTGAATGTATAGCTTGCATATCTTCCGCATCGAAGACGAGATCTCATCTTGGAAGATGAAAATGTCGATTTGTATGTTTCGGTTGATGGCAACGCAGACACTTCTGATGATCCATTCAAGGAGGCAAAGAAGACTAAGAAAAATGGATTGCTTAACTGGTTTAAGCCACGGGTATTTGTAATCTACTCTATTGTTGCACAACTACTTCACTTTTAACATTTCTGTTTCATGATTTTGCAATTATGTTGGTGCATGGACATGGAACTGTTTTTAAATACCGAAGTAACAAGCATATTAAAGCTATCAATGAAGATCCAAAACCATTTTATATGACTACACATGACATTTATCCAGCCTATGACATGTCAAAAACTTCTTTAGGTGTTTGTTATCTCATGTTTATTCAAATCCCATTTTTACTCGGGGAAGTTGGAGGCAGTAGACACTAGAAAGTAATATGGAATAGGCCATATCGTTTATTGACTTGGGAAAATTTTCGTTTTATAGAATCAACTGAGGGACAGCTTATTTTGTTCCTAGTGTACTCTTTTTCTTCTTTATTTTTGCTATAATTGTTCTGACTTTTACTTAAAAGTTGTAACATAATGCATTTAGGACACTGGATGAAAGGATTTCAGAGGTTTTAGTTGAAAGAACATATATTTTTTCTATTCTTGCTGAACTACTCTTTTCAAAGGCGGATAAAAAACCAGTATTGCTCTCTACGTAGGGAAAAGGGAAGCTATTTGATTCCAGTTATAGAAGAACATTTTGAAAAGTTTGGGTTGATCAACAATTGCATGGGTTGGTTTGATTCTACGCCTACCTTGATTGCATTCTTCAGTGCAGTCTATATTGCAACAATTTCTGGTGTTTTATGCTAACTATTACTTATGCTGCTTCATAATTCTTCTCTCATTCTCAGAGACGAGACATTGGGTCTGGTACCTTGGCGAGCACCAGCGATAGATCCAGTGGACTCAAGTCAACTAGTACACCATCCACTCCTCAAGCTGAAAATCATCATATGGAATCGAGAAACTCACACTCTACACCCACAGAAAGCACACCTTCGGCAGAGTGTTTATCTGATGTCAGATTGGATAAAGAAGTTTCAGAGGATAACCTTTTGGACCAGGAGACTCATGTGGTACGGAAGTTACATTTTTTCAAAGTTCAGTTAAAGAAGTAAACATTAGTATATCTATTGTATGTCATGTAGCAAACCAAAATATAGGGTTAAGCAGAGTTGGGTTAAATATAATGGTGATCAATAAAAGAAGCTGTTGAAAGATTCTTCCACTTCTAGGGTGCGTGATGCTTCTGGTGTGAAGTTCCAGATGAGGAAACTAGTGATTGGATCCGAAGTTTCTTTCATGAAATAAAGACTAGAAAACTACCCATATGGAAGTTAAGTTATGAATTTCCCTACTTCCCCAAGTTCTTGGGTACCTTTTGCTTGTAAAAAGGAGAATCACTTGCAGCTTTTGTGCTTCTGCTTCGCTTCTGTTACTATCTTGTTGTTACTGCTTTTTCCATGTATGTCTTTTTCATTACTTTATTTCCTTTGATTTGTTGCTTGCACAAGGTAGAGATAAGGTCTGTGTACACACTACCCACCCTAGACCTCACTTGTGGGATTCCACTGGGTTTGTTGTTGTTGTTGTAATCACTTGCAGCTTTGTGCTTAAGCATACATAGACAATTTCATGTGTACAGCACTTTTCATGGTCTAGTAACTCATAGTTTTACTTCTTGTGTAATAGACTAGCATGAAGGCAATTGATCAAATTGACCTCCTAAGAGAGCAGCAAAAGATTTTGTCCGGTGAAGTGGCACTGCATACAAGTGCTTTAAAACGGTTGTCAGAGGAAGCTACACAAAGTCCAAAGAAAGAACAAGTGCAAGTATAAGTCATGAAACAATATGTCTGCATCTTATTTTTTCTAACTGCAACTGCGTATATATTTCTTGACATTTGACTCTTTGATTGGCTAAGATGGAGATTAGGACATTGAAGGATGAAGTAAGAATTGAGAATGAACAAATAGCTTCATTGGAGAAGCAAATTGCTGAGTTCATTCTTAGCCCTCGTGAGAAGATGGAAAACCAGGAAGAAACAGTTGTAAGTCTGGCTTCTTCTACATCAAAAAAGTTATTACCATTTCAAACAAAACAAAAATCTTGCTTCTACTTTGAATGGCAACAGATTTGTCAAAAATATATTTCCACCTTTTAAGCTGTTTTTCTTGTCTGCAGTCTGTTGCAGAGCTCTTGGCACAGTTGAATGAGAAGTCTTTTGAACTTGAGGTAGTATGACTTGCATGTCTTCATTAAGAATATTGTTTCTTCCATTTCTCCTTTGAGTTCAAGTTTATGCTTATCCTTTCAATTGTAGCACACTTATATTGCTATTGCCAGGTTAAAGCTGCCGATAATCGAATAATTCAGGACCAGCTAACTCAAAAGGTAGACTGCCTCTTTCAGCTGTTTCCTATTTAATTTTGATTGCTCCAAGGAAACTCTGTTCCAATGATGTTTCTTATCTTGACAGACCCATGAATGCCAGAATCTACAAGAAACAGTTGTGTCCTTAAAGCAACAGCTTTCTGATGCGCTAGATCAGAGAAACCGTAGTCCATCAGTAGCCCATTCACAACGCCTATCTGAGACAAAAAGTTTACTTGTGGAGCTAAAAGCTGAAAAGGAGAGTACTGCCTTAAAGGATGCAAAAGAAGCATTGGTCTTACAGGCCCAGGTTCCTATCTATTTTTCTCTGTCGAGTAGAAACTCTTGCACATCACCTACTATTTTGTTGGCCACTCCACTCTTATACCTTGGGTATATATATATTTGTTGCACCAGACGAAAGAAATGATATACTGAAATAGTAAAAATGAAACAGAAAGTCTTACTAGAGGGATAAAATAAGCGCCAAGCTTAAGGTTGTATTCTCTCAACATTTTACACTTCGTTCCCATTTTTGATTTGCTAAGCCTTTTTCCACATGACGTTCTGTAAATTTCTTTAGGCTCTCTTATTGCGGTCTGCCACCTACTATTAAGTATGTACCCTGACAATCATATTAACAACAACAACAACAACAACAACCCAGTATAATCCCACTTAGTGGGGTCTGGGGAGGGTAGTGTGTACGCAGACCTTACCCCTACCCCGGGGTAGAGAGGCTGTTTCCAAATAGACCCCCGGCATCCTTCCCTCCAAGAACTTCCCACCTTGCTCTTGGGGAGACTCGAACTCACAACCTCTCGGTTGGAAGTGGGGGTTGCTTACCATCAGAGACCCCTCTTGTCCTGACAATCATATTACTGTTGTTTAAATTTAAGGAAGTATATGTGTATGTAATTTCTGGCTTGTTATCTTTTTCTCCTTTGCAATACCTAATTTGTGAGGCTAAGCCTTTTTTATGAGTGGAAGGGGCTGCCTACCCAGCTTCCGGCCTTCCATCACAAGTATATACCCTACGGAATGGCTTATTCCTTCAATTTATTCATATTTAATAAGTTTCTCATGTTTAATAGTAAGTGAACTCACTGCTCTAACTGATGATTATGTTAGGGCATTCTCTACATAAGATGGAGCTTCATTACTGTGTAGGTAGAGGCGTTCTTTTCAATGCTCTGAACAAGTACTCAACTATTTGGTTTAGAACATTGATTTTTCAGACAAGATTATAAGTCTTGAAATTATCTGGATGATTTAGAAGATTCCACTTCTGGAAAGATCCGTAGTAAAGATTTTCTGGAAGGAGTGATTGTATTAGGATCCGAGTTAGATCCCTCGAGTTGTCTTCAGGAAAGGTTTCTTTCAATGACCTACTCTTCCGATGAGTTTTAACCCCCAAAAAGAGTGACATGATCTGAAACAGCTTAGATCTCTGAGTTTCCCTTCTCGGCTTTAGGAAGCTTTGCTTTTGAATCTCCAAGTCTGTATCTTGGTATAGAGGTGAGCTCCTCCATCGTCGTGATTTCATGCGACATTTAGTTGTTTTCTCATCCACCTCTCTACTTCTAATAAGAATGTAGGACCAGAAAGAGTCTTCGTTGCAAGTGTTTTCTCAATAATTTCGTGTGTGGGAGGGAGGGACTTCACACGTTCACTTTTAAATTGGGTTATGGCACTAATTAAACACCAATCTTACTCAATACAGCGTGAAGAACGATACTTACCACTCTTTCTGATAAATAAAGAGATACTTACCAAAAAACAGTTTGAGAAAAGATTTTGATTCACTTACC
Source organism: Nicotiana noctiflora (assembly GCA_032618575.1). Taxonomy (NCBI): domain Eukaryota; kingdom Viridiplantae; phylum Streptophyta; class Magnoliopsida; order Solanales; family Solanaceae; genus Nicotiana; species Nicotiana noctiflora. Next base: position 305,023 of record JASVEL010004705.1, on the reverse strand, counting down.
TCAGTACTCGTGCATAAAATTTACCCAAATTGGAAGTCATCCACTAGATGCATAATTTGGTGTATGAGATTATTTATACCATGTACTGTTTCTCTGGTTTATAACTGGAAGGACTTCACTGATGGGGCGTTGTCATATTATGGCACTTGGAGACGATTACAGATATATGTTTATGCGACATGTTTATATCACACATAAAATGTTCAAATACTTAAGTATCAACAAGCGCTCCATAAATATTAAGTTGGAGTTAACATTTTTATGTTACAAATCGGCTGTCATCCGCTACAATGTTTCAACTGCATTGCTGTTTTTGCTTCCGTTAGGCAAGAGAGATTGAAGAACTCCAGCAGAGAGTAGTGGAACTGGTTGAAGCGAAGGAGCAACTGGAACTCCGGAACCACAAATTGGCTGAAGAGAGTACATATGCCAAAGGGCTAGCATCTGCAGCAGCGGTTGAATTAAAGGCACTTTCTGAAGAAGTTGCAAAGCTCATGAATCATAATGAGAAATTAGCTGCTGAACTAGCCGCCCAGAAGAGTTCCCCTACCCAGCGTAAACCAAGTGTTACCACCCGAAATGGAAGAAGAGATGCTCATCCGAGACGAAATGAGCAAAACATGTTGACTGCAGATATGAAAAGAGAACTGGCAATGAGCCGTGAAAGGGAGCATTCATATGAAGCTGCTCTTGCGGAAAGGGATCAGAAAGAGGCTGAATTACAGAGTAAGGTTGAAGAATCCAAACAAAGAGAAGCCTATCTTGAAAACGAACTGGCAAATATGTGGGTTCTCGTGGCAAAACTGAAGAAGTCTCAGGGAGTTGATTCTGATCTTTCTGAATCAACCAGATCAGAAAGCCAGAGAATTGATGGTTTTGAGGTTTGGGATAATCTTGTGCAGTCTAGAGGACGTCAGTAAGGGAAGTTTCTAATAGAAACGAGAGTGAGTTGTGTGCTTGTATGATAGTTTAGTGGGATTGTTGCAGATTAGGAGGGGCGTTCTCTGTCTATTCTATTTTCCCCCTTATGCTACTGTAGATAAATCAGTCGTCAGGGGCTTTCTGAATTGTACCTTGCACGTTGAACTTACTGCTTTTGTACAGAGGTTGATGTTTACAATTTTTGTAGCTGTAATGGTGATGATAGGGATGGATTTTGCACCCACTAATTCTGGGAAATTGGCAAATTGGTTCGTTCCTCTTTACCAGTTGTCTCTACAAGGCAATAACTATCGTATTGTAAGAAATTATTTTTTCTCGAGTAGAATGTTTCATTTTTGAGTCTTTAAATTGTTGCATTTGAGCAATAAGAAAATTTTGCCGCTTCTTATGTCGAAGATAGGAATGTATTTGAACACACCTTATTTTGAGAACTCATTTTAATTGACACTTGTAATATGTCAATGTGATTAATGCAGACTTAAGCCAGTTACTACTGCATTCACGACCTAGCTGGTCTACTAGCATTATTTGGTTAAAGACTTATTTGGAGGCAGACTTTATTGTACTCAAACTGAATTGTTTCAAATTTTATGTTTGTTTTTGGTGGTCTCATGTTATCTGGTAGTTATACGATTCCCAAGTCGTAGAAATAGATACATCATGGTGAAACGAGGGCTTTCTCCTCTCTTCTTTAATTTATTTTGCATCTCACCGTCTTTGAGCCGTATAAGTTTTGACATAAAGTTCTCTTTTCATATCACTTTTGCAGTAACTTGAGCTTCGTGCACTTAGATTTTGTCTTGGAGGGAGTTTATCACGCATTCCTGATCTAGGTCTAGAGCTAAAAGAATTAAAACATCAATTGTTAGTGGCTAAAGTCTCAATATCTTCAATCTGAAATAGGTCGTACGATTTAAAAAAAAAAAAAAAAAAAAAAAAACTCATGTAGCTTACAACCCTCATAGTAACTGACCGTATCATAAAATGACATGTTTTGGCAATTTAAAGATGGCTTAACAGTCACCAAAGGAACAAACCCAACTTCAATTGCGACAGCATTACCTATGTTCATCGGTTGCAAAACTGGAATTACAGCACCATCCCACCCCTTCATGTTTAGAGCATTATCTGATAATAATTGGAATTTCCCTTTGGATCAGATTGGACCAAGAAGCACCAACTCCGTCCTTGTGTGCAGCTGACGAAGATTGAACATCACCAACAGAAACATTAACTTCTATAACACCAGCATTAAAATTAGATAAAATTATAATTCTATTCCAAAATCCTCTTTCGATTCTACTTATTCCTTAAGATCCTGATGTTTACAAGTAGTAGTACAGTAGGAAGGCAATTTACAATTCCAGTTTTTTGCCATACCTCCATACTAGCTACGGCATTAGTGTGTGATTTGATTGAACTTCTGGCTCTTACATACGGAAGGAGAAACTGTCATCCTAGTCTTCCAATTGGGATGCTTTGGACTTGACATGTCACTTGGAAAGAGCAACATTGAAGCTCAGACTTAAAAAAATGTAAGTTAGCTATGGACTATGCTATTTTTTTTTATAAGGTAAATTTATGGACTATGCTATTTATGAATGGTCTTTTATATTTCATAGGAGTCATTGTTATTAGTTCTTGTATTAACAGATCTGGAATTCGAATTGCATTCGAACATAATCTGGAAAAAATAGAAGGTTAACTTCAACCTTAAACCTAGCTATGGTAGGTCTTATTTTATCAGTTGTTGCCTTATCCACATGCAAAGGCTTTCCAACTGTCAATGCCCGGGAAAATAGACATATGTGGTGGCAGACTTGGAAAAGAAATCCTTGCTAAAGCAATTGGTGCCACTTCTTTTTTATTAAACTATGGTGTCCAACTTTGAATCTTGAATTGAATCCTGAATTGATAAAGTTTATCCAAACCTTTCTCCTTCACAGTGATGGACACCCCCAGTTCTAGAATACATGACGTCTTCTGGTAATGAGAATCACACGAAAACATGATGTGAATCTAGATTGCATTCATCCTTAATAAGAAACTGCTGTGGAAAAGCTTTCATCATATCAGGTCTGCCATTACAGAATTTAAGAACAAAAGAATATATGCATCAACATCAATTGTATCAAAGGTCACTGTAGGTTCTCCATGCGCATAAGTCAGTCTTAAGCATTCCATGATGCCCGAGAGAAGCTTGAATAGGCGTCGAGAAGAGAGGCATATGAAGTTGAGTAGGAGTTGCTTTCTCCCCAGCAATGGTATGGGGAATTGCATAGCTGCCAACCTCTTCGAATCGCCATTGTATATTTGAAACAGTATCTACTCCTACTCCTTCCGTTTCAATTAATGCGTCTTACTTTCATTTTTAGTCAGTTTAAAAAACAATGTCTCTTTCTACATTTAGTACTCCTTCCGTTCCAGTGAACCTGTTTGACTGCGTATGGAGTTTAAGTAAAAATCACACTTTTGAAATTTGTGGTCCAAAACAAGTCAAAAAAGTGTCCAAGAGTATTTGTGTCATTATAAAAGCTTATAGTTATGAATAGAATTGTAAGTTTATACTAAATAGTTACCAAATTTAGAAAGGGGTCATTCTTTTTGGAATGGACCAAAAAAGAAATAGATTTACGTAAACTAGAACTAGACCAGAGGGAGTAATTCTTTAACTCCAACATTCCACGTGCCATAACTAAGACCACAAGATTCAAGGACGTTTTAGTTAATGACACATCTTAGTTGAAGACCACAAGATTCAAGGGCCACAACAACAACTACTACTATCCAGTATAGTCCCACAACGTGGGGTCTGGGGAGTAATACGTACACAAGGCTTACCCCTACCCGAAAGGACAGAGAGGCTGTTTCCAATCGACACTCGGCTCAGGAGAGAAAGAAAAAAGAAAGGGAAAAACAAAATCAAAAGAGCATTAGTGACTCCCTTAGAAATCGCATAAATAATTATCTAAAATATAGAACCATAAATCAAATGGTATGCAGTAATATCGACCAGTAACTATCATAAGGGGCACAATACAATATGCAAGTCATCTATGGAGAGCCCTACCAAATCTCACCTAGCCCCAGGAATGAAGTACGAAAAGTTCTAAAAACCCATATCTTACAAACCCTGATACTAAACCTCCAGACTTTCCTATCAAGAGCCATATCCTCAGAAATCCGCATTCTTTCCATATCCTGCATAATCACCTCTCCCAATACTTCTTAGGCCTCCCTCTGCCTCGACTTGAGCCAACCACCGCCAGCCGCTCATAAATCCTCACCGGGGCATCAGGGCTTCTTCTTCGCATATGCCCGAACCACCTGAGCCTCACTTCCAGCATCTTCTCATCCATTGGGGCCATCCCCAAGGTCATTTTAGTAAATTACACATCTTAGTTGAAGACCACAAGATTCAGGGAATTTTAGTAAATTACACATCTTAATTTAAGACCGCAAGATTTCAAAGTCTTTCTTATTTCTCTTAAGCTCTGTGCCTAGTCAACCTAATACACATGAAATGAAACTTATATAGTCCTGCCTTCAGATATCCAAACCTTTACTTGGAGCTCTATCTATCCTTTCATTCATTGAAATCTTATCGAGCTGTACTTTCCTAGTGATTCATCTGTTTAAGACCATCTGGAATCACATTAAACCTCTAGGAAACAACAGCTACATAAGAATCTATCAAAGAAAAGGATAGAGCTCCATGCCTTTTGATCAAAGATTAACTAAACTAGCCACTGTAAGTAGATAAATCATCCGATCTCTTTATACTTCAGTTTTGATGAGTTCAAATTTCTCTATGCTCCTCTTCAGCCTAAATGAATTTGCAGTCGTGAAAACTAGAAAACAGAAGGCACAGATATCCAATTTAAGTAAGTCGATGAAGCCAATCATTTAAACATATCAAACTACAAATTCCGCATAATTCAGTTACAACTCGAGTTAATTAAGTATCTTATTATAACTTCAAATTGAAAAACACAATCAAGATAGCAACAGCTAATCTTATAACTAAAGAATTATAATTCCGAACTAATAATAAATCAAAAGTACCCAAAGTAGAAAGATCCATCGATTAATTGGTTTTTGGATCAGGCAAGGGGAAGAGGCCAGCACCAGCAGCTCCACGTGGCGGCGAGAATCCCAAGAATTTCTGAAGATTAGTCCTAATACTCATGGAACAAAGTAAGTACAAAAACGCCATCGAACAATCCGTCATATCATTCCCGGACAACCCTCTGTGACTCATCTTCTGAATAATTCTGAAGGGCACAAACGGCAATTTCGCAACAACTTTACCCTCGAAGAGACTGTTGAGAAACGCAAAAACCATAAAAAGCACAATGGCAACAACGAACCCAGATTTGAATTTGAAAAGGGAAAGATCCCGGCTTGAATCTTTAAGTGAAGTTTCGAATCTGTCGATTTTCTTGGATTTGTTGGGCTTTTTGGATTCGAGGGTTTTCATGGTTTCGAGCTTTTTGGAAGCTTTGTCGATGTTGGATTTGAGAGAGTTGTAGGAAGTGGTGCGGTAGATGAGAACCCATGAGATTGCTTCGCAGATTACGGCTGTGCAAATTGAGATTCCTACGATTGTTAAGCCGTCGGAGTATTTGAGATTGGAGAAGAGAGTTGACGCCATTTTTATTGGGAGAGAAAATTAGAGATGATCTGAGAACTAGTGGAGAAACAGATTCTTTTTATTATAGTATATATGCGATAAGTTGAGAAATTATACTACTATTTGAAATAGACAATTATTGTACTAGTATTACTTTTTGTATTTGGACGTGGAAAAATACTTGTCGGGATCTGGAATACAAAAAATATTAGGAGTAATTTTGATTTATGTGGTACATATTATTAGTCAAAAAGTACAATATTCAATTACCATCCAAAGATGTGGTAGGATATACCCGCTTACTCCATTTCGAAATTAGTGGGGATGAATAGTTTTTGGTATTGATAATTGAAAAATAATATAGCTTTTAAAAAATAACTAAAAATACTCACTATCTTATCCGGATAAAATTTACATAAGAATATTCTTAGTTAAAATATGAAAAAATTTAATATTTGAAATTTTTATATATGAAATTATAATATAATATATTGGAGTTTAAGATTCTCTTTAAAGGACAACAACAACAACCCAGTATATTCCCACAAAGTGAGGTTTGGAGAGAGCAATATGTAGACAAGCCTTACCCCTACCCGAAAGGGCAGAGAGACTGTTTCCAATCGATACTCTGTGCAGGGAAGAGAAGGAAAACAAAAACAAAAATACAAATAGCATTAGTTACTCCAGCATAAATCGCATAAATAATTATCTAAACATAAGAGTCATAAGTACCATAAATAAACTAGCATGCAAAAATATTAAAACAGTAACTACCAGAAATGACTATCATAAGAGGACACAAACCAATACACGAATCATCTATGGATAGCCCTACCACGCCTCACCCAACCCCGAGAAAGGAGTACGAAAAATCTAGAAGCCCCTATCCTACAATCTAGATTCTAGACCTCCAGACTTTCCTATCAAGGGTCATGTCCTCGGAAATCCGCATCCTGGCCATGTCCTGCCTAATTACCTCTCCCCAATGCCTCTTAGGCCTCCCTATGCCTCGCCTCACACCAACCACCGCTAGCCGCTCACAACACCTCACCGGGGCATCGGGGCTTCTCCTCCGCACATGCCCGAACCACTGGAGCCTCGCCTCTCGCATCTTCTCATCCACTGGGCCACCCCCACCTTCTCCCGAATAACTTCATTCCTAATCTTATCTAACCTAGTGAGCCTGCACATCCACCTAAGCATCCTCATCCCCGCAACCTTTATCCTCTGAACATGAGATTTCTTCACCGGCCAACACTCCATCCCATACAACATGGCAGGTCTAACCACAGCTCTATAAAACTTCCCCTTGAGTTTCTGTGGCACTTTCTTGTCACACAAGACTCCTGATGCAAGCCTCCATTTCGACCAACCCACCCCTATACGGTGAGTGACATCCCTGTCTATCTCTCCGTCCCCCTGAACCACCGATCCAAGATATCTAAAACTATCCCTCTTGGCTATGGCTTGAGATCTAATCTTCACATTCCTTCCCACTTCACTCGGCTCAGCGCTAAACTTGCACTCCAGGTATTCTGTCTTAGACCTGCTTAGTTTAAAATCATTAGACTCGAGAGTCTGTCTCCATACGTCTAGCCTCTAGTTAACACCGACCCTCGTCTCGTCTACCAAGACTATGTCATCAGCAAATAGCATATACCAAGGCACGTCCCCTTGAATATGACGTGTTAAAGCATCCATCACCAAGGCAAACAAGAGAGGGCTAAGCACAAGTCCTTGATGGAGCCCCATAACCACAGGGAAATGGTCTGAGTCGCCATCCGCTGTCCTGACCCTAGACTTAGCTCCATCGTACATGTCCTTGATTACTCTGATGTAGGCTTCCGGCACGCTCTTAGCCTCCGGGCACCTCCATAGCACCTCTCTAGGGACCTTAGTCATACGCCTTCTCCAAGTCGATAAACACCATATGTAGGTCCTTCTTCTTATCCCTGAACTGTTCCACCAATCTCCTGACAATGTGGATAGCTTCTATAGTGGAGCAACCCGGCATGAAACCGAACTGGTTCACGAAAATAGATGCCGACTCCCTCACCCTAGCCTCGATCACCTGCTCCCAGACCTTCATGCAACAACAACAACAACAACTCGATATATTCCCACAAGGTGGGGTTTGGGGAGGGTAATATGTAGACAGGCCTTACCTCTACCCGAGAGGGCAGAGAGGCTGTTTCCAGTCGACCCTCGGTGCAGGGAAAAGAAAGGCAAACAAAACAAAAATAAAAACAAAAATCGCATTAGTTACTCCAGCATAAATCGCATAAAAATTATCTAAACATAAGAGACATATGTACCATAAATAAGCAGGCATGAAATGATATAAAAATAATAACTACCAGAAATGACTACCATAAGAGAACAAAAACTAATCCTCTATGGGCGGCCCTACCACGCCTCACCCACCCCTGGAAAGGAGTATGAAAAATCTAGAAGCCCCTATCCTACAACCCTGATACGAGACCTCCAGACTTTCCTATCAAGGGTCATGTCCTCGAAAATCCGCATCCTGGCCATGTCATGTCTAATTACCTCTCCCCAGTATCTCTTAGGCCTCCCTCTACCACGCCTCACATCGACCACCGCTAGCCGCTCACAACTCCTTACCGGGGCATCGGGGCTTCTCCTCCGCACATGCCCGAACCACCGAAACCTCGCCTCTCGCATCTTCTCATCCACTGGGGCCACCCCCACCTTCTCCCGAATAACTTCGTTCCTAATCTTATCTAACCTAGTGAGCCCGCACATCCACCTAAGCATCCTCATCTCCGCAACCATCATCCTTTGAACATGAGATTTCTTCACCGGCCAACACTCCATCCCATACAGCATGGCAGGTCTAACCACAACTCTTTAAAACTTCCCCTTGAGTTTCTGTGGCACTTTCTTATCACACAAGACTCCTGATGCAAGCCTCCACTTCAACCACCCCACCGTTATACGGTGAGTGACATCCCCGTCGATCTCCCCGTCTCCCTGGATCACCGATCCAAGGTATCTGAAACTATCCTTCTTGGCTATGGCTTGAGATCCAATCATCATGCTCCCACCCACTTCGCTCGGCTCAGCGCTAAACTTGCACTCCAGACCTTCATGGTGTGACTTATTAATTTGATGCCCTTATAGTTATTTCAACACTGAATATCCCTTTTATTCTTGTACAAGGGCACCACTGTACTCCACCTCCACTCCTCCGGCATCCTTTTGGTCCTGAAGATCGCATTGAACAACCTGGTGAGCCACTCCACTCTTGGTTTACCCATGCATTTCCAGAACTCCACCAGAATTTCGTCTGGCCCGGTCGCTCGACCCCTACTCATCCTACGCAAAGCCCCCATGACCTCCTACACCCTAATGTGCCTGCAGTACCCTAGGTCTCTATGACGCTCTGAATGCCCCAACTCCCCTAGCTCTATGTTTTTGTCCCACTCCTCGTTGAGAAGGTCTCGAAAGTACGTCTGCCATCTCTGTTTGATTTGAGACTCCCCCATCAGGACTCTACCATCCTCATCCTTGATGCAACTAACTTGGTCTAGATCTCGCGCCTTCCTTTCCCTTACTTTGGCTAACCGGAATAACTTTTTGTCCCCGCCTTTCTTCCCCAATTCCTCGTACATGCGACCAAACACCGCATTTTTAGCTTCCGTGACCGCCAGCTTTGCTTCCTTCCTCACCACCTTATAGCTCTCTCTGTTCACCCGCCTTTCTTCCTCGCTTGTGCTCCATGCCAACTTCACAAAAGCTGTTTTCTTCACCTCCACTTTTCCTCGTACTACATCGTTCCACCACCAGTCACCCTAATGTCTGCCTGAATAGTCCTTGGATACCCCAAGCACATCCCATGCTGCCTCCCTAACCAGATTCACCGTCTCTGACCAAGTTGCGTCTGCTACCCCAGATCTTCTTACAAGCTCCACCATCAACTAACCTACTCTCCAACTCCTGGGCTTTCTCCTTAGTCAAAGCACCCTATCTAATTCTCTTTAAAGGACATTCACAAAAAACATTGAGCCCCAAATCATTTATTTTGCGGATAATTTCCCATGCCTAACAATTATTTTTGAATGTAAAATTCGTAACCAAATAGAAAAGTTTTTTGTCGAAACAGTACCTTATGTGAACAGGTACTTTCGCACCTATTCAACCCAAACTGTTTGACTATAAATTCAAAGATTTGGTCTCACCTTAAGACTAACAATCCCCTCTTCCTTCTCCATTTTTGCATTATTTTTCAAAAGCAAAAACATATGCATCAGTATGGTTTACTGCCATTTTTTGAGTTCAACGAAGTTCTATAATTTTCATTGCCGGGTATTACATAATAGTTGTTCCATTCTATCCTGAAAGGAATAAATCCAACAACTTTGGGCAACAGTGAGGGGATTAAATTCCTTAACGAAACACAATTTTCTGTTGGGCTCGGAACGTTATTTATCTGATTCTATTTCTGTCATTTGTTTCTAATTTTGTTTTATTTTGCAGAAATTATATTTTCGAATACAAATAAAAAAAATGCTTAGTTTTTTTATATTCTGTTTTCATCTTACCTTCTACTTTGGGAGACTAAAATCCTAGCAATTTTCTATTTCCATTTTGGAGATTAAAATCTTCGAGTTTTCTACTACAGTTTGAGATTAAAGTCTTTGTGGCTTTCTACTCAATTCGAGATTGAAATTCTAGTAATTTTCTACTCAGTTGTTTGTATTCGATTTGAAGATATAAAAACTACACCACTTATTAATTCTGGTTATGTCAATTTCTATTACGGAAAAGTGATAACAAGTACGGAACAATAGAATGGTTCTGTTGGGACTACTAATGCTGCAATGGTTGCGTGTTCAAGTCGCACAATGCCTGCACCTGTGATGGCACAGGCAGAAAAGCTCAAAAAATATTTCAGCGTGGATTTCAAGTGCTGACAGCAGAAAATATTCTTCTACCTGACCACACTCAATTTGCGACGCTTTATTAGCGGGGACGTTTCAGTCTTAGGAGAAGAAACTCCCCAAAATAAATAATTTGTGGTCACAAAAATGTGGAAGCATTTTGACTTCTTATGCAAAAATTATATTTTAAGTTGCTTGGAAGACGACTCGTACAATGTTTATAGCATCATAAAAATGTCAATAAAGTTGTGGAATTCTCTTGAAAAGAAGTACAAGGTTGAAAATGTTGGACTTAAGAAGTTTGTGGCCGCCAAATTTTTGGATTACAAAATGATTGACGGCAAATCTATCGTAACGCAGGTCCAATAATTGCAAGTTATTGTTCATGGGGGAATAAACTGAATCAATAGTTTTATTCAAGATATTGATTATTGTTACAAAACTTAGCTCAAAGTAATAATATAAAACAAGATGATAGACAACAATCTAGAAAGAAAGAGTGGAATCTATTTCTTCCATGTATTCAAGTGAATACAAAAGGAGTTCTCATCCTCTATTTATAGTACAACATTGAGGTATACCAAAAGAATTTCATAAATATGCTATTAAGCATTTGAGATCATAGAGGAAGATCATGGGTAAGTTATGAAGGCGTGGGAGATACAACATTAATGGTGAGAAGTAGTGGGGGTTATCTAAATAATGGAGAAGAATAGTGGGAGTTATATTTGATTAGTGGACATCCATATAAATGAATATTTTATAACACTCCTCCTTGGATGTCCATAGATAATATGCCTCGTTAAAACCTTACCAAGAAAAACCCATGTGGGATGAAGGAAAAACATTACACATATCTTGTAATATGCATTACTTGTTGTCTCATTAAAAATCTTGCCAGGAAAACTGAATGGGATAAAATCTGTGTGAAGGGAAAAAAAGTGTAGTGTGTGCTATACTCCCCCTGACAAAAATATCACTTGATATCTCAAAGACGATAAATTCCAATCACATATAACAACTTCTCAATTCTTGAGGTTGGCAATGTCGTGTGAAGAAGTTTGCCAAATTATTACTTGAACAAATTTGTTGAACATCAATCATGTTTGAAATAGAACTTTAGTGAAATATGTTTTATTTTGTCTCCTTTGATAGTCCTTTCAATATAGCTATACATGCAATATCATCTTCAATGCAATTGGAACCTTGTTGAATATCACACATACAAACAGATTATTTCTAGAACGAATTTTAGAAAATGCCTGCATTTGCATAACCAACAAAACCTTGACAATACTTGTTTGAAAAAACAAATCTATATCAAAATTTTCTTTTGCAATATAACACTAATCGTATTTCAATATACATAGGAGTAAAACTATATCTCGCTAGAACATTTTTATACTTATGGTTCTAGCAAGATACATTAGTGCACCAAACTAGACACAAAAACAAATCATGTATACCATAATTACTCTAATCCACATAAGGATTGCCGAAACTTTATATATTTCAGAACAATTTAAATCCTTCAAGAATTTTCATTATACGCATATCAAGTTTTCATGTATAGACAAATTAAAACCCGAAAAGGATTTCATCCATCATAGGAAAACATATCTCCTTATAACTCATGCTGAAATATTTACGAAAAATCTTGTGCTACAAGTCGTCTTTATGTCTATCGATTTGAATTTGAATTTCACTTTCAAATGTTGGAACTATCCGTCCAACTTCACATTTTTCAGGTGAAGTCAGTATTTGGCTAATCATTTATCTGTTCAAATTCCATGACAGATCTGAGCTCAAGATCCTCATAAATATTAATAATATTGAATGCTACATTATATCATCAATGATCATTTTACATCGGTTCCATCATCACACAATAAGGACATAAATTATCGAGATCTCATTATTTTCAAGTACCTGAGCCTCTCTCATGAGGTCTTATGAAGTGTTATGTCACAATGATCTTATAGAGCACTTGCCTCCTTATTATGACCATATTGAATATTTTCTCCTCTCCTTCTTCAGGAATTTTATCTTTGGAACCGATTAGTCTATTATGCTTAATGCGTGCCATAGACACTATCTATAATGAAGTTTATTCCATTTGGAGCATTAGCAGCTGAAATATGACATTTAGCTTTGGGTCAGCAAATGCACCTGGCATAATTTTGCAAGAATTATCACTTGAATTCTTTTCTTGTACGAGGATCTAAGTGTACTCATAAAAATTTATCCTATATATTACTTTTTCAGCTACTCATTTTCTCCCCCGAATATTAGGATCACCAACACATATCCCTAACCTTCTTTGGAGACCAGTCTTTGTACATTGTGGCAGCACAATTAAATGATATAGCATATCTATATTTTTAGATGGGAATATTTGGTTCCTGATCCTTGTGAGCACGTGATTTTTGCCTTACCCGAGAAGTACTCCCAGAAAATTCAAAATAAAATAGTTTCGTGTTGGGCATGATTTTTGTGATTTTGGTGTTATTTTTATCTTACACTTGCATTTTTATGTGTGCGTGTTTATTTATTTAAATTAGTAAAATACAAAAATATATACATTATGTGTTGCATTTTTTAGTGTTTAATATCAAAATTATACGGTTTACATTTAAGTGATATGTAATTATGTGGGATAATTGTAGTAAAAATTAGTTGTGTTATAGGTTAGTATATATATATATATATATATACATATACATATGATACATCATGGAATGTAGTATGAAGAGCAGACTTGGGCCATAATTTAGTCCAAAAACCTGGCCCAAACCCCTCACCCGTTCTGCCCAACTGGCCCCGTTGATCTGGACCGTTGGATATTATTATCCAACGGCCCAGATTAATCTTTAAATTCAAATATACACCCAGGCCGTGACTTAACCAAACGACACCGTTTGGTTTAAGGGAGGAGATCCCGGTCGTTGATCGTAAATGATCCAACGATCAGGATTTAACCTCCTGAGTCATATATAATCTCACCTTCACACCCCGCCCCCCCAAGCCAGACCCCCCCTCACACCTATCGTCTCTCTTAGAGACAAATTGTCTCTCGCCGTGAGCCACCGCACTCCGCCTGCCGAAAATCGCCTCACGGCGGTTCCGGTAGGCCAATGGCCACCAAATTTTCACCAGCTCTTCCCCTCACCTCCCTCTACACGAATCCCCTAACCGTTAGTCTCGAATCATTCCCGAGCTCTTCGAATATTAGATCGAAGCTCGCCGGAGTTTGAAGTTCTATGCCAATGGCCACCAAATTTTCACCAGCTCTTCCTTTCACCTCCCTCATACCCCCACTAACCATGTTTTGGTTCGAATCTGACCAGAACCCCTCGAACCCCAATTCGAACCTCAATAACCCTAGATTCTAGGAAACTTGGGATTTCATCCAAGTCAACGGCATTTGAAGGCAACAGACTTCAACTGGAGTGTTTTTCGTTTGAAAAACACTTCAATTAAAGTATGTTTACTTCAAAAATGCAATTTCAAGTCCGTGTAAGCCCGGGTTTGTCCGACTTCGGATTGTCTTCATAAGGTATTTCATTTTTTTTTCTTCTGTTTTATATATTGTTGCTCATTGTGTGTTTTAATTGTTCATTCATTTTTCTGTTTTTGTTTCAAATTTTCATTCTTCATCTCCAATAGACCCTTTTATTTGGTCGACCAATTTGCTTCTGTTTGATTGTATGATGATATTTGTGATTGAGTGCGCGTATGCGATTCGATTATCAAAGTCGAACCATGTTCCTACATTACCCTGTTCTCTGCCGAGACACTGTGGAATCCGAGATGCTGTGAATCGAAATCTTATCTAGTCGATTGTGTGTTATCGATTCTAGGTGTTATAATCGATTAAACGAATATCGTCGAATAGTTACAAAATTTTGTTTAGAGCAGTAGGACATTAGTGTTAACACCAATCAATTCCATGTTTGAACTACTGTCGAATTGAAGTTGAATTGTAATGTTTCGAATTAGGAATTCGAATTGGTTATAGCTGATTGGTATTGATTCTGGATTCTGAATTAATAATGATGTTTGGATATAGTTGTTTGTTGATATAGGCTTGAATGGTGTAATTGAAAAGGGTAAGGCATTAAGGCTGCTGGTGGAACCTGCTGTACAGCAGAGTGCACCACCAGCTGTCTCCTGTTATTAATTCTAAAAGCCCATGATCAGACACAATGTGGTGGCAAAACCAGTGTCAGGGGCTGCCAGAGAATATCATGGGCTGGCAGAGAAGGGTATGGGCAGGGGGTTTTCTGATTATTATATCTTAGGGTGTCTTGGTTTCTCAAGTATAAGTATAGGGTTGAAGGGAATAGGCAGGGACTGGTTTTTTTTAGGTTTAAAAGAGAGTTATACACATTAGGAAGAAGGAGGCAGAAATATACACAGATACATAGATCCTGTGTTACTGTTCCATTGGCTTTGGCTACTGTTGTTATTGCTGTTTGTTGAGAGAAGGCCACTTGTTTCCTGCTGTTTGTTTGCTAAGTTTGTGTGGTCGGGTGTGGTGCAGTTGATGCTGCTATTGCTATTGTGCTGCTGCTGTGTTGATTGTTGTATGCTGATGGTTTAGATTGAGAGCTTAAAGAAAAAGATAGACTAAAAACACATAAGGGTATACACTGGAAATCTGTGAGAGTCTTGAGAAGTTTTAAGCAATCAGTTAGTTCAACTACTACTGTTACATTGAGTGATTGACAATTCCAATATTTATCCTCCATGAATTGCTTGTTTTCAAGTGAAACTTGGTATTTTTTCGAGTGGATCAAGGTCTGTTGAGTTACTGGAGTTGTTTTTAAAATCTGCTTGGTATTGCTATCATATCAATCTCCATTTCTGCTTTGGGTTTTGGGTTATTAAGTTACTTCTGGGTTGAGCTTGATCTTTGGAATGCTGCATTGGATGTGCTAAACTGCTGATTGTGTTCTATTGCTGGGCTACTGTTACTGTTTTGTTTCTCCTATTGCTGCTGATTCATCTACTGTTACTGTTGCTGCATTACCACTGTTCACTCTTCTTTTCTTTCTTCTTCCATACTCCAGGTACACATTTTCTGTAATTACAGCTTCTTGGTTCGAAAAAGAATGAAGCCTGATTCCTTTTTTGGACCTGTTTAACACATGTAGTCGTCCAATGCTTCTTATGATTGTATGAGTACACGTAATTAAATCTATCTTACTGATTTGGGGTTGAGAAGAATGCATTCATGAGTTTTAAGATGGAAATGTATTTAGATCGAAAATGCACTGTCAGTGGATATGTATAGAAATCTGAGTTGTTCCTGTGATATCTATGCTTAAATCTTCTCTATTCATGGCATGTGATTCCCAAATTTGTCCATACCCGATCTTGTGTTGAAATTGAGATTAATTATCTGTCCAAGTAGGAAGTTTAGGACGATTTGATCACCCGTGAGGAATGATATCTTAAACTTGCAAAAAATATATGACATTAGCTCTTTGAGGATTATTTGAATTCAAAGCGAGTTCTTTCCATATAATTGTCCACCATAGACTCAAACCTACTCACTTAATTAATTAATCGTATGTTTGCTCGAATTGGTTGTAGTTGAGTAGGATTTTGTCACCTTGTAGGAATTAGTGAGTTATTATTCAACCGAATGACGTAATTAGATTAAAGGAGTCGGGGGTGCATTTCATGTGACCCGACCCCAATTTCGAACAAGAGTAAATAAAGCGTGTCAGGAACCACAGGCGCATTTCATGTGGTGTGGCTCGTAGCAAGTTTTAAATAATTTGGAATCAACTCCTAAATAAAATACAATGGGATGTAGTTCGCTTTAGATTTGAATTAGAGGTGCGCCTCGCCCAATAGTTACACAAATCGCAAGGCCCTCATAAATGTACATATAAAATACTTAGATTTCGAGATGTGTCGCTTCTTAGCGAATATCACGTCCTTCTCAAAAGTGTAAATAAATAATCGCTCCAGGCGTATATTTTAATTCTATCTTCTTAAATACGGGTGTGCATTTCATGCGACCCAAATCCAAATCCCAAAATGTTGAATAAGAATGTGTCGAGGATCCGGGTGCATTTCATGTGACGTGATTCGAAGACATATTTTTAAGCAACTTTCTCTTTCGTAAATCATAATAAATAATAAAAGCGGTAAAGGGATATTAATTTGCACTAAGTACATAACTGTAAAAAGCGGATAAATAAGCCGAACACGACAGTTGAGCGACCGTGCTAGAACCACGGAATTCGGGAATGCCTAATACCTTCTCCCGGGTTAATAGAATTCCTTATCCGGATTTCTGGTTCGCGGACTGTTAAATAGAGTCATTATTTTCCTCGATTCGGGATTTAACCGGTGACTTGGGACACCATAAATCTCCCAAGTGGCGACTCTGAAATAATTAAATAAATCCCGTCTCGATTGTCCTTTAATTGGAAAAACTCTTTGCACCCTCGCGGGTGCGGTAAAAAAGAGGTGTGACAGCTCTGGCGACTCTGCTGGGGACATCTTTCAGAATTCGAGCTCGGAATAATTGTCGTATTTGGCTTATCTATTATCTGATTTTATTGCATGTTTGTATTAATGGCTAAATATTGTTTTTACTGCTTTGATATTTTGTGAACTGTACATATAAATTGTGCCGGAACCAATCTCCTCTCCGAGTCTTCTAAATCATGAAGAAGGGTGCACTTCGTGTGACTTCTTTTCTGTATAGTGTCTAATTCCCATTTTAGAACGAGGTTTGGATAAGTTGCAAAACCGGTGAAGCTTCTGTATTCCCGGGTTGCTGCCTCCTCCTCGGCTCGAGTTGTCCGCTCGGGTAAACCAAGTCTAGAACAGATAAACCCATGTTTTTGAACCTAGAATAACAAAGCTTCATGCCGGATCCCTAGTAGGAACGTTTATTTGCATCATGTTGCATTTGGCTTAGGGGACTCAACACAGGGGTTGGGTCCGTCTAGGACAGGTGACCTGAAATGAAAAGACTATCCTGCTGCATACTGTTTGTCTTACGCATTTATCCGTTATAGACTTGCATGCTGACCGGCTTTAGAAATAAAAAAAAAAAAAAGAAAGAGGAAAAAAGGAAAAAGTGTGTTTTATTCTTGAGATAGATAAAAATAGTTTACTTGTTTTCCTTTAGTAAAATGAATAAATAAATAATGTAGTTTGTTTCATTAAAACCGAACTACGTGGGTTTGATTCTCATTGGATGTGAGATACGTAGGCAACCTCCATCAGGTCCAACTTCACCTTTTGAAAAATGGCCAAAATATCAAAACTAACTTTTGTACTAAATAAGTCGGTGACGTTGTTTTCAAAAATAGCCGAATGTTCCCGAAAGGGACGCCGGAAGGCTAATTTCGTATAAACGGCCACCTTTGGGTCAATTTTGATTTCGATCAATTTACCCCACAACCTTAAAAGCCTTCGTCCCCGAGACGTTGAAAGGCCGTGATTGAAAACTCATTTTTTATTTTTAGCAAAACAAAGTTGTTTTTCTTATTTAAATCACCTTAATAAATGTGCAGGATGAGAACGAATCAGAATAAATCATTTTCAATCTTTAGCGAGGTCCCTCAGCAGCTCCACATATGGTGGAACGATTTGGAAGACAGTAGCAAAAAGATAGTGGAGAGAATTTTGGGAGGTTTTGTTAATCTGTTGAATATCAAGCCAAGGAAGGACATCATCGAGGCACTGATATCTTTCTGGGATCCGACCCGCAATGTGTTCCGTTTTGTCTACTTTGAACTGACACCCACGCTAGAGGAGATTGCGGGCTATGGAGGACTAAATGGGAAATTAAGAGGGCAATACCTGCTCTCACCAAGACCGGTATCTCCACATGGGTTTCTGGATTTGCTGAGCATTAGTCGGAAGGTGAAAAATGATGATCTGCTGAAAGGATGTTGCGATCTCCAATTCTTATACCAACGGTACGGCACTCCTCGGGGTTTTGAAGAGTCAAACCTTGGACTAACTCACGCAGGGAATAGAACCAAGTGGGAGGCTAGACGAATTCTAGCATTCATAACGACATTCTTGGGGATTGTGATTTGTCCACGAGAAGATAAGAAAATAGAGATAAGTCTGGTAGGAATAGCCGATGTTGCAATCAAAAAGGCTACCAGCACGGTGGTCCCTTTGGTTTTGTCCGAAATCTATCGAGCCTTGACCGTATGCCGAGAAGGGGGCAATTTCTTCCAAGGATGCAATCTGTTACTCCAATTATGGATGCAAGAACACCTCCATCACCGAACACAATACATGAACCATGGGTTGACCGGAAAAATCTGTATCAGGGGTTTCGAAGAACGGATGATGGGTGCTGTATTCCCTGAAGGCGTCGAGGCATGGCTTGCACGACTGAGCTCAATAGAAGCCGATCGGATTGAATGGGCGTTCGGGTGGTTACCCGATACTGAAGTAATATATATGGCAGCCGAGGAGTGTTATATCCTTCTGATGGGGATCCGCCGTGTCCAACCATATGTCCCTCATCGTGTATTACGTCAACTAGGAAGGTTTCAGGTTATTCCTACCGATCAAGACCCGAGGAAGTACGCCATTGAGTTGAGCCCAGGAGTCGTATTCCCCGAAGAGAAGATTAGAAAGCTGTGGCATGAATGTAGGTTCCTTGAGCCTAAAACCATGGTCCGGGAACTAGCTAAGGGAGAGGTGGACCCAAAGTACAATGTGTGGTTCGGGAAAAGATTTCGGATTCGTCGGAAATGTTCTAAAAGAGCCCATGTCCAACAGTTCACGGAAGATTCACGAGAACAATGGGATTGGTTAGCAAAGGAGGAGGGATACAGGACGAAGATTGGCAGGATAGAACAGCAGGTCCGGGACCTCCAATTCGAGAAGAACATGCAAGCTGCCACCGACGAAGGAGACAAAAAGAAGTTGGCACAAGAAAATGACTTCTTGAGAGCTCAAATCCAGCAAATGAAAAGGGATGCTGACAGACAGTTGAGGAGTCGGGCAGACGAAAAATTGATAAAGGGTTTGAGAAGCCAAGTCACCGATATCCAAAGAGAATTGGACGAGTCGAAAGCCCGGACAACGAGGATCCATGCTAGCTGGAGAAAGGAGGCACATCAACATGCACTTCACCTAAAACGGGTGGAAGAAGATTACACCGAGATCGTCACTAGTCTAAGGGAAGCAAATGTTGTCCTCAGGGAGCGGGTTTTCAAGCAAGCCCGAGATGCCAGAGCGGACCTCGACCGTTGCCACAATTTGATGGCCCGACTGCAAGGACAAGTGGATAGGCTCCTAGACCAAGTCACCAACAATGCTCGAAGATTGGGGGCGAAAAACCAGCAGATAGAGCGGCTACTCATAGAAAGGGACATGATCAAGGACAGAATTGGAGAAATCGGGCACAATGTCACCATGAAGTGCTTAGCTTGTGAACAAATGCCCCGCACCGACCTTTTTGCTTCAATTATGGGCTATGTGCATCAGATCATGAGAGAATTAAGGGGATTGCACAAGGACCTCACACCGAGGCCCGCGGCAAGGCCGAATGATGCCTCGCGGGCCCCCAGGAATTTTAGAGCATTAGATTTTTGATTGAAAATGTATTTTTGAAATGTTGGGTCAAGCTAGTTGGCATTTTTATCTTTACTTTCCCAAATCAAGCATTTCTTTTATTTTTCTGATTGTTGTAAGACGTGTTTTGTAACTGCACGGTTTTATTTGATATAAAAGTTACTGAATTTTGCCACAATCTTGTTACCAGAACTACGCTCGGTCTGATTCACGCGGGGTCGTGATACGTAGGCAATCCACATAAGATTCGACCACCACTAAAAGGAAAAGAATGCAAAGGTTAATAACAATAAGGCTTTCAAGGATAAAAGAAAAGAAGAAAAAAAAAGAGAAAAGAAAAAGAAAAAAGGGCTTGGAATGACGCATGTTAAGAGTACATGTAGAAAGGGTTATTTGGTTAGGTGCATTGCATCCAACGTGCTATAACATATCTGTCAAACTCGGTAAA
This sequence comes from Nicotiana noctiflora, assembly GCA_032618575.1. Classification (NCBI taxonomy): domain Eukaryota; kingdom Viridiplantae; phylum Streptophyta; class Magnoliopsida; order Solanales; family Solanaceae; genus Nicotiana; species Nicotiana noctiflora. The sequence continues at coordinate 284,523 of JASVEL010004705.1, read as the reverse complement.
CTAACAAGTTTGTTGCATTTCCAGAAAAGTTTAGCAGTTGGTTTGACAGAATATACTGGCCAGCCATCATTACCGTACTAGATCCAAAGGACCAATTACAGTAAGCATGTCTAGTTCTGGTAAGAGCCTCGAGGAAGAAAAATCGGAGTTACAAATCATGAAAGAAGAGGTAGACCGGTTGAAACAGTAGATAACAGAGATGCACCTGGCCTGGGCCAGGGAACAGTCTTCACCAAACCGCCCTACTCTCGCCTCAGCTCCGGAACATCCGCCCATCGATCCTTCAACAAGCGCCCCGAGCTATCCATACTTTCAGGGGGAAAACCCATATGCCACCCACATTCCACCAGCCAAACCAAATCCTCCTCCAGCCACCCCTGTTTTTGTGGCACCTCCACCTGCTCCTCTGCAAAGGCCGGCCAGCGAGCCGCATGTTCAGATCCATGACAACTCTTACTATCCTCCAGAGCCTACTTTTAGGGCTCCTGAACCGCAATCACATACCCCTCATTGGGATAATCCGGCAGAACCGGAAAAGTACTTCCAAAGTTCAGAACATGAGGAAGTTATCAGAAAAGTTAAAAGCCTGGAGCAGTCCTTCAGGAACATGCACGGTTTGGGTAATCAGGTCAGTGTCGCGTACAAGGATCTGTGCCCGTTCCCCGACGTCCAATTGCCGGCCGGGTTCAAGATGCCCAAGTTTGACCTATACGAGGGGCACGGTGATCCTGTAGCCCACCTCCGAGGGTTTTGTAGTAAAATGCGAGGAGCCGGAGGACGGGATGAGATTCTGATAGCTTATTTCGGTCAGAGTCTGGGAGGATCTGCGCTGGAGTGGTACACTAGACAGGACCCCAGCATATGGTTTACGTGGGATGACTTGGCTCAAGCTTTTATCGGGCAGTTCCAGTACAATCTTGAAATAATCCCCGACCGCCTGTCATTGCTAAAATTAGAGAAGAAACCCGCTGAAAGTTTCAGGGAATTTGGTTTCCGCTGGAGGGAACAGGCAGCCAGGGTAGATCCGCCGATGAGAGAGAGCGAGATGGTGGATTACTTCTTGCAGACACTAGAGCCAACCTATTTCGGACATCTGGTAACGTCCGTGGGCAAATCATTCACCGAGGTGATAAAAATGGGGGCTATGATCGAGGAAGGCTTGAAAGCCAACAAGATCATGAGCTACTCGGCATTGAAGGCCACCACTCAGGCTATCCAAAATGGTACTGGAGGAGTACTGGGGAAAAAGAGGAAAGAGGAAGTCGTGGCAGTCGAGTCCGGGGCATGGTTCAGAAATAGAGGCCCCGCACCCCAATATAGCCCGCCCCGGCCTCACCACCAAAATTACTCCCACAATCCATACAACCACCCGCAACATTACTATCCCGCACCTGATCCCCATTTTACCGTCCACCACGCACAGTCCTATCCTGCACCTCCCGTCCATGCACCGTGGCGTGCACCAAACCCGCAGAACAATTATCCACCCCCAAGAGCTTACAAGAACCCCTCGGGCACGAGTTTTCGTCTGAACCAGGCATTCAGGGGCGACAGGGCGCCGAGGCCAAAGACTTTCACTCCCTTGGGAGAGTCTTACACCAGTCTGTTCCACCGGTTGAAGCAAGTAGGGTTGCTAAATCCGGTTGAAGCTAAGCTACCAAACCCTCTTCCGAAGAACCTGGACCATTCAGTAAATTGTGCCTACTGCTCGGGATGTCCGGGACACGATACGGAAAAGTGTTGGAGGTTGAAGACGGCCATCCAGGAGCTCATCGACACTCGCAGGATTGAGGTCCAGACTCCAACAGAGCCCAACATCAACCAAAACCCGCTTCCAACTCATCATGAGACCAACATGATCGAGTTGGTACGGGCAGAAGAAGGAAAGGAGAAAGCCTCCCAGACTGTAATGATGATCAAGTCTAGCGGGGTAGGAATGAGAAAAGGGCCAAGCCTTGATGAGTCACCCGGTTGCAAGAAGGACATACCAGGAGGGTCGGAAGCAGGAAAGGGAAGTGTGAGCGGAGTACCGGTGAGGCCGAGGGAAGCAAAGATAGTTGTACGAGGGGCAGCAACCAAGCCCGGCTTGACGGTAGCAGGCGTTCGAATGGATCCTTTCATCATCAAGCCAGCAATACAGTTGCCAATAACCGATAGCCGGGCTATTCCATGGAATTATGCTCGGATTACAACAACCTACAAAGGAAAGGAAGTGAAAGAGGAAGTTTGCGAAGCGCAAGGTTTGACCCGCTCGGGGAGATGTTTTGCCCCTGCGGAATTGAGGAAGATCACTCCGGCGGCATTGAAAAAGCCGGTAACTGATGAAGAGGCAGAAGAATTCTTGAAAAAGATGAAGCTGCATGACTATTCGGTCGTAGAGCAGCTGAAGAAGACTCCCGCACAAATATCATTGCTATCTTTGCTGATACATTCCGAAGAACATCGGCAAGCTTTGATGAAAATTCTGAATGAGGCACACGTACCCGATAAAATCTCAGTAAATCATCTGGAGAAGATCACCAATAGGATCTTCGAAGCGAATCGGATCACCTTCACCGATGATGAATTGCCCGAGGAAGGCACCGAGCACAACAAGGCTTTATATCTTACGGTAAAGTGTGAGGAGGCGGTGGTTACCAAAGTCCTTGTCGATAATGGGTCCAGTGCTAACATTTGTCCTCTCTCTACACTGGACAAATTGAAAGTAGACATCGGCAGGATACGCAAGAACAGCATATGTGTTCGAGGGTTCGATGGGGAGGCAAGGCATCGGTTGGGGACATAGTGTTGATCGTGACGATTGGGCCAGTGGAGTTCACCATGGAATTCCAGGTGCTGGACATGGTGGTGTCATATAACCTCCTGATAGGGCGACCATGGATCCATGCCGCAAGAGCAGTTCCATCCAGCTTACACCAACTCGTCAAGTTTGAGTGGGACCAACAGGAGATCGTCGTCCATGGAGAGAATGATCTACAACCGGGCACCATCGTCCCCTTCGTTGAGACAGAAGAAGATGTTGGGCCGTGGGTGTACCAGATCTGCGATGTTGTATCCGCCAACCGAGTTCCAGAAGGGGAATGCATTCCCAATGATAGAATAGTTACGGCGGACGTCATGGTGGCTCATGAAATGTTGCGACATGGTTTCATACCCGGCAAAGGTCTAGGTGCATCTCTGCAAGGAATCATACAACCGGTATCGGTGGTCGAAAACTTGGGAACCTTCGGCTTGGGATTCCAGCCAACATCAGAGGACATCCGGCGAGCCAAGAGGAGTAAGCAGAAGACATGGGTGCTCCCGAAGCCTGTTCCACGCCTTTCCCAATCTTTCGTCAGGTCTGGAGTAAGAGGACATCCGACGACAAAGATTCTCGGTCCTACGATTAGGCCGGACGAAGAGTTCTTCAGGAAGTTCGAGGACCTATTCACAGATGTATGCATGCTCGAGGATGGTGAAGGATCCAGCCATGCCGAAATACAGTTTGTGGGACCAAAGGCAAAACTGAATAATTGGAAGGCTACTCCTCTCCCTGTCCGGAAGGAGTCTTGGTAGTTTGTCTTGGATTGTTTTCTTTCGAAATTTTGTGTTGGGGATTGTCCCCGGAGTAAAATCCAGTTGTTTTAGTTCATTTTTTATTTAAGTTTGCAAGTTTGGTTTTTCCTTGTACTGTTGCCATTAATGAAATTTGGTTCCTTTCGTGTCTAATTTTGCTTATTTTTCTTCTTGTTTAACTTTTCTGAACAGCCTTCTTTCAACTGATCTTAATGATATGGCGTGCTTAAAGATTAATCAACCCGGTCTAGAAAGTCAATCGGGTTTGGAAATAATAACGCATGAAATAAGAAGTGACGAGAGTGAGTCAGAGTACGGCGATGATGAAGCCGTAGAAGAAATCGGTGAAGAATTAAGTCACTTCGAGGAAAAACCCAAACCAAATTTAAATGATACTGAGGCCGTTAATCCGGGGAATGCGGATGACGTCAAAGAAACCCGAATAAGTGTCCATATTGAACCCAATCTGAGAGAAGAGTTGATCAAAACACTCATGGAGTTTAAAGACATTTTCGCATGGTCGTACGACGACATGCCAGGACTCAGCACTGATCTAGTGGTTCATAAATTACCCACTGATCCGGCATATCCTCCCGTCAAGCAGAAGCTGCGGAAATTCAAGACGGAGATGAGTGTGAAGATTAAGGAGGAAGTAACCAAGCAGTTGCAGGCGAAAGTCATTCGTGTCACTCGATACCCTGAATGGTTGGCTAACGTAGTACCGGTGCCAAAGAAAGACGGAAAGATCAGAGTATGCGTGGACTATCGCAATCTCAACAAGGCGAGTCCTAAGGATAATTTCCCACTTCCCAATATCCATATCCTAATTGATAATTGCGCCGGACGCGAAATCGGATCCTTTGTGGATTGTTATGCGGGATATCATCAGATTTTGATGGATGAAGAGGACGCAGAAAAGACGGCTTTTATCACACCGTGGGGAACTTATTGCTACCGAGTGATGCCGTTCGGTTTGAAGAATGCAAGGGCAACATATATGAGGGCGATGACTACGGTATTCCATGACATGATACACAAGGAAATTGAAGTGTACGTGGATGATGTGATCGTAAAATCCAGACGTCAAGAAGACCATGTTGCCGACCTCAGGAAGTTCTTTCAAAGACTTCGAAGGTACGACATCAAGCTCAATCCGGCCAAATGCGCATTCGGAGTTCCATCGGGAAAGTTGCTAGGATTCATCGTCAGCCGACGGGGCATTGAGTTGGACCCATCCAAAATTAAGTCCATTCAAGAGCTACCCCCGCCAAAGAATAAAACAGAGGTAATGAGTCTGTTGGGAAGGTTAAATTACATCAGTAGGTTTATTGCTCAACTTACAGCAACCTGTGAACCCATATTCCGTCTGTTGAAGAAAGACGCCGCGATAGAATGGACGACAGAATGTCAGGAAGCGTTCGACCAAATAAAAGGGTATCTGTCAAACCCGCCCGTACTAGTTCCGCCTGAGCCAGGTAGACCCCTGATTCTTTATCTGACGGTCTTGGAGAATTCGTTTGGTTGCGTACTGGGGCAGCATGATCTTACCGGCAGGAAGGAACGGGCCATTTACTACCTCAGTAAGAAGTTCACAGTCCACGAGGTCAAGTACACTCATCTAGAAAAGACATGTTGCGCCCTGACTTGGGTAGCCCAAAAGCTGAAACACTATTTGTCTTCTTACACCACTTACCTCATTTCGCGTTTGGATCCGTTGAAGTATATTTTCCAGAAACCTATGCCTACAGGGAGGTTAGCAAAATGGCAAATATTACTTACGGAGTTCGACATCATATACGTGACAAGGACGGCTATGAAAGCTCAAGCCATGGCCGATCACTTAGCTGAAAATCCCGTTGATGACGAATACGAACCTTTGAGGACGTATTTTCCAGACGAAGAGGTATTGCAAATTGAGGGGTTAGAACTAACCAAGGATCCAGGGTGGAAGCTCTTCTTCGACGGAGCGGCGAACGCAAAAGGAGTCGGAGTAGGGGTCGTGCTCATATCTGAAACAGGACATCATTATCCTGTTACTGCTCAACTGCGTTTTCATTGTACCAATAATATGGCCGAGTACGAGGCATGTATCTTGGGGTTGCGATTAGCGGTGGACATGGATGTACGGGACGTCTTGGTCTTGGGAGACTCGGACCTTCTAGTACATCAGATTCAGGGAGAATGGGAAACCAGAGATTTAAAGCTTATCCCATATCGTCAGTGTTTGCATGATTTGACCAAACGCTTTCGATCGGTAGAATTCAAGCACATCCCAAGGATGCATAATGAGGTTGCCGACGCGTTGGCTACTTTAGCGTCGATGCTACATCACCCGGACAAGGTTCGTGTCGATCCGTTACATATCCAGGTCCGGAATCAACATGCTTATTGTAATGTGATAGAGGAAGAGGTGGATGGTGAACCGTGGTTTCATGATGTCAAGGAATACCTCAGGTTAGGAGTATACCCAGAGCAAGCGACTGGAGATCAAAAGCGAGCTATTCGGCGGTTGGCGAATGGATTTTTCCTTAGTGGAGGGGTGCTGTACAAAAGAACCCCGGACTTGGGATTGTTGAGATGTATAGATGCAAATCAAGCCACAACAGTGATGACAGATATACACTCGGGAGTTTGCGGACCACACATGAGCGGATACGTATTGGCAAAGAAGATTCTTCGAGCAGGATATTACTGGCTCACGATGGAGCGTGATTGTATAAGTTTCGTGCGAAGATGCCATCGGTGTCAGATACACGGAGACTTGATTCATTCTCCACCAACTGAATTGCACACAATGTCAGCACCATGGCCGTTTGTTGCATGGGGCATGAATGTTATTGGACCTATAGAGCCTGCGGCTTCCAATGGTCACAGGTTCATTCTGGTAACGATCGATTATTTTACCAAGTGGGTGGAGGCCAAAACATTCAAATCAGTGACCAAGAAGGCGGTGGTGGATTTCGTACATTCCCACATCATCTGCAGGTTTGGAATTCCAAAGATAATCATGACAGATAACGGTGCCAATCTTAACAGCGGATTGATGAAGGAGGTCCGCCAACAGTTCAAGATCACACACCGAAATTCCACACCGTATCGTCCCAAAGCAAATGGTGCGGTTGAGGCAGCAAACAAGAATATAAAGAAGATATTGAGGAAGATGGTAGAAGGGTCTAGGCAGTGGCATGAAAAGTTACCATTTGCGTTGTTGGGTTATCGCACTACCGTCCGGACTTCGGTAGGTGCAACTCCTTACTTGTTGGTATACGGGACCGAAGCAGTAATACCCGCAGAAGTTGAGATTCCATCCCTCCGAATCGTCGCTGAAGCTGAGATTGATGACGACGAGTGGGTCAAAACCCGATTAGAGCAATTGAGCTTGATCGATGAAAAGAGGTTGACAGCAGTATGTCACGGCCAATTGTATCAAAAGAGAATGGCGAGAGCATATAACAAGAAGGTACGTCCCGGGAAATTTGAAGTGGGACAGCATGTGCTGAGGAGAGTTCTACCACATCAGGCCGAAGCGAAAGGCAAGTTCGCTCCAAACTGGCAGGGACCATTTGTGGTGACTAGAGTATTATCCAACGGCGCTCTATGTCTGACGGATGTTGAGGGAAGATGCACCGATATGGCTATCAATTCGGATGCAGTCAAGAGATATTATGTGTAATTCTTTAATGCATTTGTCAACGTTTGGTTTCGTTTGTGTGTACTTGGCATTTTTCGGAGAATGAAATGACGGAGGCAATTTTTCTACTACCCAAACACTTTAACCTTTGTTTCCCCATTTGAGCCTTAATTATTCTTTCATATACCCTCTTTCGGAATCATCAAGGAAGATGTGTAACGAAATAGAAAAAGAAACAAAGAAAAAAATACAAGAAAAAGTGAACTACGTTCGACCTGATTCCTCAAGAAGGATACGTAGGCGCCACACGGCTCGGTCATAATAAAATAAGAATCAAAGATCCCCCAAGCAACAAAACTGGGGCAGAAGTCATTGTTTCGTTGGAAAGATAGTGTGGATTCCGAAAGTTGTAATAAGCTAACCGTTGAGGTTAAACCCCTTTCTTCAGCCTCACGCGCAGAAACCATATTAAGAACCAGAAAGACCTCTCGATCAGTATTTGAGAAGTGCCAAGTCATGTGAATGAAAGCCAAGAGTGACATCCCGACCCTCGATTGAATCCAGGATGCACAAACCGAAAGGGGATAACGCTCTAGAGGGAATCTCGTGGGTGATACCCCGCCGCAGGGAAAGAAAAGCGTAAATGAGAGAGTCTTAACGGTGAAAACCCTCGCGGGCACCTTAAGGTGAGGGAAGTTGAGAGAAGTAAAATGAGAGAGTCTTACGGTGAAAACCTTTACGGGCACCTTAAGGCGACGGGAGATAGAGAGAAATGAGAGAATCTCGTTAGTGAAAACCCTTTGAAGGGCACTGTGAGGTGACAGGACGAGATGGTTACAAGATGTCTGCATGAGACAAGGTTTGGACATCCGTTTACCTCTAGCAGAACGCGGCATCAGAAAGTGATTGACATGAATAGACCGGGTAGTTTAATCTCAAAGGCGCGGCATAACCATTGGATCAGGCACACATTCAGATAAGTTTTCCTATTTTTGAGTTCAGAAAAGTTTTTCTCTTCTTTTGTCATTTGCGGTCAGTATTCTTTTCCTTTCTTTCATTGTCGAAAATTGATTTTTCAAAGCTTACTACCAAGTCTCCCAAAGCAGTATAATGAAAATGAATAGGCGTGGAACGAGGCAATAAGGCAGAAGTCGTTACGATAGTAAGATTGGGACGACAGGCTGGTTGGAAGGTTCGCAGGAATTATGGAGTATGATGGACACATGTGGCACGTCCGAAAGATGATTTCACGCAACGGATCACCGGCTAAAAAGAGTCGGATCAAACCAAAGATTGGAATAAAAGGAAAGATGAGAGGTCGTTCGTGGAAAGAGCATCGTCCCCAGCAAGCGTCAACGTCGCCCTCAAAGTTCGAGAGAGGCCGAGCAGCTGAAAGAGAAAAGAAAATGGCCCCAACAAGAGTGGCACGACCACTCACCGCGTTTTGAAACTAACAATTTTTCTTTGATTTAAAAGCAGGAAAAGAGGGTTCGTTGGCAGAAAAGCATACCGTCCAGAAGTTTATCAAACTGGGGCAGAAAATTTTCTCCCGTTGCGAAAATTTTCTTGAAAGCAAAGACTCGGAGGATAAGGGTAGAAAGCAACACAAGATTTCGGGAAATACCAGCTCCGAGCAGAATAGTTTTGAGAAAGGCCAGACGACACGATGGGGTAATCTTTGAGCTTGGTACCACCCCCAGCAGTTGATGGAAAAATGAAACAATGGCTTCGAGATTCCCCCAGTAGTATTACATTCCATAATTTGCTCGAGGAGGCAAAAGCGTGAGTCCCAGGAGGAGGTATGGGAAGAAGGAAGAGAATGAGGGGTGAAGGAAACAAAGAATACTTCCTCGGCAACATCATCCCCAGCAGGCGAGTAAACAGTTCCAAAAATATCCCCAGCAGCCAGAAGAAAAAGTAATACGACCCAGGGGAAGGCAATTCCAAGACAGGATAATTCGAAGAGAAGGTGGTCCGAGAGGCAATGCAGGAACAAGGAAATGGTACAAAAGGCAAAGGAAGGTAATCAAGATAGGATGAAATCAGTGAGTAGTAGTTGAAATCAGGGAGCCCACCTGGAGAATGGAGTGGCGATTTTAATTTTGAAGTTATAGTTGAAGTCAAGGAGCCCGCCTGGAGAATGGAGTGGCGATTTAATTTTGAAGGAGTAGTTGAAATCAGGGAGCCCGCCTGGAGAATGGAGTGGCGATTTTATCTTGAAATAGTAGTTGAAGTCAGGGAGCCCGCCTGGAGAATGGAGTGGCGATTTTATTTGAAGTAGTAGTTGAGGTCAGGGAGCCCGCCTGGAGAATGGAGTGGCGATTTTATTTGAAGTAGTAGTTGAGGTCAGGGAGCCCGCCTGGAGAATGGAGTGGCGATTTTATCTTGAAATAGTAGTTGAAGTCAGGGGAGCCCGCCCGGAGAATGGAGTGGCGATTTTATTTGAAGTAGTAGTTGAAGTCGGGGAGCCCGCCCGGAGAATGGAGTGGCGATTTAATTTTGAAGTTATAGTTGAAGTCGGGGAGCCCGCCCGGAGAATAGAGTGGCGATTTTATTTGAAGTAGTAGTTGAAGTCGGGGAGCCCGCCCGGAGAATGGAGTGGCGATTTTATCTTGAAATAGTAGTTGAAGTCGGGAGCCCGCCCGGAGAATGGAGTGGCGATTTAATTTCGAAATAGTAGTTGAAGTCGGGGAGCCCGCCCGGAGAATGGAGTGGCGATTTTATTTGAAGTAGTAGTTGAAGTCAGGGAGCCGCCTGGAGAATGGAGTGGCGATTTAATTTTGAAGTTATAGTTGAAGTCGGGGAGCCCGCCCGGAGAATAGAGTGGCGATTTTATTTGAAGTAGTAGTTGAAGTCGGGGAGCCCGCCCGGAGAATGGAGTGGCGATTTTATCTTGAAATAGTAGTTGAAGTCGGGGAGCCCGCCCGGAGAATGGAGTGGCGATTTAATTTTGAAAGAGTAGTTGAAATCAGGGAGCCCGCCCGGAGAATGGAGTGGCGATTTAATTTTGAAGTAGTAGTTGAAGTCAGGGAGCCCGCCCGGAGAATGGAGTGGCGATTTAATTTTGAAGTTATAGTTGAAGTCAGGGAGCCCGCCTGGAGAATGGAGTGGCAATTTTATTTTGAAGTAGTAGTTGAAGTCAGGGAGCCCGCCTGGAGAATGTAGTGGCGATTTAATTTTGAAGTTGTAATTGAAGTCAGGGAGCCCGCCTGGAGAATGGAGTGGCGATTTTATTTTGAAGTAGTAGCTGAAGTTAGGGAGCCCGCCTGAAGAATAGAGTGGCGATTTATTGTTGAAGTTGGTTGGGGAAAGTGGTAGAGCATAACGAAATCCCCAGCGTGAATCCAAGTTCATAATCGAAAGGAAGGCGACAAGGATCAGAAAAGATAGATTCGGATTTCGAAGAAGAATGGTTCGAAGACCACAAAGAAGGAACCAATGGTCGAAGGTCGGCCATCAAGATAGGCCGAGACAACAATTGTCGGAGGAGAAGAAGCACGCGAGGAAATATCAGAGCCGGCAGGATGGCAAGGAGCATGACAAGATCAAGTCAAAAAGGATAGATAAGAGTTTGTAATACTGTAGCTTAGTCTGCTCCTTGTTTTTGTTGTTTAGTACGGTGTAACAAAGAGGTCAGCTAAGCAGTGGCAACAGCAGTAATAGCAGTAACAGCAGTAATAGCAGTAACAGCAGTAACAGCGAGATCGCAACAGTCATGGTAGTCCCAGCTACCAGAACTTCCCGAACTACATTGACCTGATTCCTGTTTAGCCCAGGATATGTAGGAGGCCTCCTGAAGTAAAGGCTCGGTCAAGATCTTTTTAGAAATGCTTCACACGGAGTGCTCGAACAGGCAAAAATCGCTCGTATCCGCTCATTTATCTTTGCACGAAAACTCTTCATATTTACGCGCAAAGAGGGGCAGCTGTGAGCACGTGATTTTTGCCTTACCCGAGAAGTACTCCCAGAAAATTCAAAATAAAATAGTTTCGTGTTGGGCATGATTTTTGTGATTTTGGTGTTATTTTTATCTTACACTTGCATTTTTATGTGTGCGTGTTTATTTATTTAAATTAGTAAAATACAAAAATATATACATTATGTGTTGCATTTTTTAGTGTTTAATATCAAAATTATACGGTTTACATTTAAGTGATATGTAATTATGTGGGATAATTGTAGTAAAAATTAGTTGTGTTATAGGTTAGTATATATATATATATATATATATATATATATATATATATATACATATGATACATCATGGAATGTAGTATGAAGAGCAGACTTGGGCCATAATTTAGTCCAAAAACCTGGCCCAAACCCCTCACCCGTTCTGCCCAACTGGCCCCGTTGATCTGGACCGTTGGATTTTATTATCCAACGGCCCAGATTAATCTTTAAATTCCCAACTACACCCAGGCCGTGACTTAACCAAACGACACCGTTTGGTTTAAGGGAGGAGATCCTGGTCGTTGATCGTAAATGATCCAACGATCAGGATTTAACCTCCTGAGTCATATATAATCTCACCCCCGCCCCCCCCCCAAGCCAGACCCCCCCCTCACACCTATCGTCTCTCTTAGAGACTAATAACCTCACCGTGAGCCACCGCACTCCGCCTGCCGGAAATCGCCTCACGGCGGTTCCGGTAGGCCAATGGCCACCAAATTTTCACCAGCTCTTCCCCTCACCTCCCTCTACACGAATCCCCTAACCGTTAGTCTCGAATCATTCCTGAGCTCTTCGAATATTAGATCGAACTCGCCGGAGTTTGAAGTTCTATGCCAATGGCCACCAAATTTTCACCAGCTCTTCCCCTCACCTCCCTCATACCCCCACTAACCATGTTTTGGTTCGAATCTGACCAGAACCCCTCGAACACCAATTCGAACCTCAAGAACCCTAGATTCTAGGAAACTTGGGATTTCATCCAAGTCAACGGCATTTGAAGGCAACAGACTTCAATTGGAGTGTTTTTCGTTTAAAAAACACTTCAATTAAAGTATGTTTACTTCAAAAATGCAATTTCAAGTCCGTGTAAGCCCGGGTTTGTCCGACTTCGGATTGTCTTCATAAGGTATTTCATTTTTTTTTCTTCTGTTTTATATATTGTTGCTCATTGTGTGGTTTAATTGTTCATTCATTTTTCTGTTTTTGTTTCAAATTTTCATTCTTCATCTCCAATAGACCTTTTTATTTGGTCGACCAATTTGCTTCTGTTTGATTGTATGATGATATTTGTGATTGAGTGCGCGTATGCGATTCGATTATCAAAGTCGAACCATGTTCCTACATTACCATGTTCTCTGCCGAGACACGGTGGAATCCGAGATGCTGTGAATCGAAATCTTATCTAGTCGATTGTGTGTTATCGATTCTAGGTGTTATAATCGATTAAACGAATATCGTCGAATAGTTACAAAATTTTGTTTAGAGCAGTAGGACATTAGTGTTAACACCAATCAATTCCATGTTTGAACTACTGTCGAATTGAAGTTGAATTGTAATGTTTCGAATTAGGAATTCGAATTGGTTATAGCTGATTGGTATTGATTCTGGATTCTGAATTAATAATGATGTTTGGATATAGTTGTTTGTTGATATAGGCTTGAATGGTGTAATTGAAAAGGGTAAGGCATTAAGGCTGCTGGTGGAACCTGCTGTACAGCAGAGTGCACCACCAGCTGTCTCCTGTTATTAATTCTAAAAGCCCATGATCAGACACAATGTGGTGGCAAAACCAGTGTCAGGACTGCCAGAGAATATCATGGGCTGGCAGAGAAGGGTATGGGCAGGGGGTCTTCTGATTATTATATCTTAGGGTGTCTTGGTTTCTCAAGGATAAGTATAGGGTTGAAGGGAATAGGCAGGGACTGGTTTTTTTAGGTTTAAAAGAGAGTTATACACATTAGGAAGAAGGAGACAGAAATATACACAGATACATAGATCCTGTGTTACTGTTCCATTGGCTTTGGCTACTGTTGTTATTGCTGTTTGTTGAGAGAAGGCCACTTGTTTCCTGCTGTTTGTTTGCTAAGTTTGTGTGGTCGGGTGTGGTGCAGTTGATGCTGCTATTGCTATTGTGCTGCTGCTGTGTTGATTGTTGTATGCTGATGGTTTAGATTGAGAGCTTAAAGAAAAAGATAGACTAAAAACACATAAGGGAATACACTGGAAATCTGTGAGAGTCTTGAGAAGTTTTAAGCAATCAGTTAGTTCAACTACTACTGTTACATTGAGTGATTGACAATTCCAATATTTATCCTCCATGAATTGCTTGTTTTCAAGTGAAACTTGGTATTTTTTCGAGTGGATCAAGGTCTGTTGAGTTACTGGAGTTGTTTTTAAAATCTGCTTGGTATTGCTATCATATCAATCTCCATTTCTGCTTTGGGTTTTGGGTTATTAAGTTACTTCTGGGTTGAGCTTGATCTTTGGAATGCTGCATTGGATGTGCTAAACTGTTGATTGTGTTCTATTGCTGGGCTACTGTTACTGTTTTGTTTCTCCTGTTGCTGTTGATTCATCTGCTGTTGCTGTGAACTGCTTGCCATCACTGACTTCCTTTTCTTTCTTCTTCCATACTCCAGGTACACATTTTCTGTAATTACAGCTTCTTGGTTCGAAAAAGAATGAAGCCTGATTCCTTTTTTGGACCTGTTTAACACATGTAGTCGTCCAATGCTTCTTATGATTGTATGAGTACACGTAATTAAATCTATCTTACTGATTTGGGGTTGAGAAGAATGCATTCATGAGTTTTAAGATGGAAATGTATTTAGATCGAAAATGCACTGTCAGTGGATATGTATAGAAATCTGAGTTGTTCCTGTGATATCTATGCTTAAATCTTCTCTATTCATGGCATGTGATTCCCAAATTTGTCCATATCCGATCTTGTGTTGAAATTGAGATTAATTATCTGTCCAAGTAGGAAGTTTAGGACGATTTGATCACCCGTGAGGAATGATATCTTAAACTTGCAAAAAATATATGACATTAGCTCTTTGAGGATTATTTGAATTCAAAGCGAGTTCTTTCCATATAATTGTCCACCATAGACTCAAACCTACTCACTTAATTAATTAATCGTATGTTTGCTCGAATTGGTTGTAGTTGAGTAGGATTTTGTCACCTTGTAGGAATTAGTGAGTTATTATTCAACCGAATGACGTAATTAGATTAAAGGAGTCGGGGGTGCATTTCATGTGACCCGACCCCAATTTCGAACAAGAGTAAATAAAGCGCGTCAGGAACCACAGGCGCATTTCATGTGGTGTGGCTCGTAGCAAGTTTTAAATAATTTGGAATCAACTCCTAAATAAAATACAGTGGGATGTAGTTCGCTTTAGATTTGAATTAGAGGTGCGCCTCACCCAATAGTTACACAAATCGCAAGGCCCTCATAAATGTACATATAAAATACTTAGATTTCGAGATGTGTCGCTTCTTAGCGAATATCACGTCCTTCTCAAAAGTGTAAATAAATAATCGCTCCAGGCGTATATTTTAATTCTATCTTCTTAAATACGGGTGTGCATTTCATGCGACCCAAATCCAAATCCCAAAATGTTGAATAAGAATGTGTCGAGGATCCGGGTGCATTTCATGTGACGTGATTCGAAGACATATTTTTAAGCAACTTTCTCTTTCGTAAATCATAATAAATAATAAAAGCGGTAAAGGGATATTAATTTGCACTAAGTACATAACTGTAAAAAGCGGATAAATAAGCCGAACACGACAGTTGAGCGACCGTGCTAGAACCACGGAATTCGGGAATGCCTAATACCTTCTCCCGGGTTAATAGAATTCATTATCCAGATTTCCGGTTCGCGGACCGTTAAATAGAGTCATTCTTTTCCTCGATTCGGGATTTAACCGGTGACTTGGGACACCATAAATCTCCCAAGTGGCGACTCTGAAATAATTAAATAAATCCCGTCTCGATTGTCCTTTAATTGGAAAAACTCTATATACCCTCGCGGGTGCGGTAAAAAAGAGGTGTGACAATCCTGAACAAATTGTGACGGGGAGAATTTATCATAACTTGTTGTCTAGATGCGTAAAAGTGCTTTGTATATTAAATAATACACCTCATACCAAATTTTTATTTACGAATTTTGTTCGAATAACCAATGGTTTAGCTATAATTGGAGGCATACAATTTCTGCTAAACTAACTTGGATTTAAACCAACATTATCAAGAGAAATTATCATAATTTATGTTCCAGAATTGTGCTCTAATAATTTGAGCAAACAACCTTGCAAAAACCAAATTGCAAGTTGATAACAAACGCGCATGTGACTATATAATAGATGCATCTAGTAAACGGTCCACTTGGCAGGTGACTGTGCCCATATATATCACCTTTTATTCATTCCAGAAATCAAGGGATTTAGTCTCAACCTTAACTAGTATATCGTGAGAATAAGCAGCACAAAAAAATTCTTGAAGAATGATCTATTTCTTCAATATATGTAATGTGAATTCTCAATTAATTTTCGCATCAATAAATCGGGATGGCCAATCGGTCATGCCAACTGATATTTATTTTAGTAAACATTTAATTTACTATGGCATGTGATTTCATATCATGTTTATACATCTGTAGTACAAATAGAAGAAAAATCGGGTAACCTTCATATTTACCCTATATGTTATAGTAATATAAATATAATCGATATTCCTTTCATTTATTGTCTCAATATGCCAACCACTTTGGCTAATACATTTGAAACTCAAAAAGTATTTTTTTGAGACTTACTATGTCACAACCCCAAATCCGGTCGTGATGGCGCCCAGCACACTGCTAGGCCAGCCCGACCAATCAACAACAACCACGGAGCCACAAGCTCACTTTATCCAATTTAAGTATAACAGTGATAGATATATGAAAAACAGGGAACCAAGTCCCAACACGTGCCAACTCCCATAGACCGAAGGGTCAAGAGTCATGAGCCTCTACAGAGTATACAAAGTGTAAATAGCGAATATAACTGTGCACAAGTGTGGGATGGTCAGAACAAAAATATAGACAAACTGGAGAATCAGGTCTTGCGAACGCTGGCAGCTACCTCGACGGTCCAAAAGCACTCCCGAGCCGCAATAGAATCAGCTCCACTGTGATGTACCTGGATCTGCACACAAGGTGCAGGGAGTCGGGTGTGAGTACTTCCAACTCAGCAGTAATAAAAGTAAATAATGCTGAAGGGAAGAAAACCACGATAGGCACTACCTCATGCTACACAATACATGACTATCTTTTTATTCCTTCCAAGCATATGCGAGTAGATTATTTAAAAATCTTAATTTAACTACTTTCTTTCGTAATAATATACCAATACCTGGATACAATCTCAAGCAGTGCAAGTCCGCACTCAAATCAGCCCCTCGGGCTCAGCACTCCTTATCAATTTACACCAGGAGATCCGGTCAATAAGGCAACTAATGCATGTGTGCCAATAATGTATGAGTGCTGAATGTTATGACACGTAGTGCACGCAAACCAATGTATGTATGCCATGCAATGCATATGACCGCTACGGTGTGTAGCCCGATCCAATTTGGGTACCCGTGCTCACTGTGGGGGTTCAGACTCCGGAGGGGCTCCTACAGCCCAAGCACAATATTAATATCACACCTGCTGCGGCGCGCAGCCCGATCCGTATACCACTGCGGCGTGCAGTCCGATCCATGCATGTGTATGCATATGCTCATATGAAATGTCATGCCCTAACATATGGCCCTCTGTCCAATCAGTCTAACAAATAATCAAGAAATCCCTACGGGCAACAATATCATATTAGTCACATCTAAAAATGTTATTAAGACCTTGTTCAAGTGTTTCATAACCTTATAAAAATGATGAATATCAAAATACCATTTTAAACCTTGAATTTAGAATAAAATATGCACAGTGTTATCAAAACAATGATACCAATCCCTGAAGGATTCAGATAATTGGCACGAAGCCCAAACATGATAATTAGTCCAATTCATTTCGAAAATTAGGTGTTATTATTAATTACGCGGGACGGACCAAGTCATAATCCCCAATGGTGCTCTACCCCACGCCCGTTATTCGGCGTGCAAGTCACCTCAACACAACACTAAGATGTGCAAGTCTGGGGTTTACTAACCCTCAGGACATCATTTACAAGTATTACCCACCTCGAACCGACGAAAGCTCATGCCCATGATGTTTTTGAGTCAAGAAACTTACCTCCGATGAATACCCGATGATTTCCCAGCGTTTTCCCGTGATTTCTTCTCTCTAGGGCTCAAAAATTATGTTTTGGGTATATGAACCCGTGAGCCCTCTGTTCTGTGATTTTAATTTCACTGCCAGGCCAATTTGTTCTACGCGTTCGCGATGGTCTTCACGCGTTCGCGATACTCAGCTCCAGTTTACCCTTCGCGAACGCGATGCTCCACCACGCGTTTGCGATGTACAATCTCCCAGCCGCCGGGTTCTTCTTCTACGCGAACGCGTACACTTCCATGCGAATGCGAACCTCTCCCCTTTCCTCCTATGCGAACGCGACCCAGGAACGCGATCGCGAAGCTCAAGACTCCTGGCCTACGCGGACGCGACACCCCTGCTCGCAAACACGATACTTTGATCCGCCCGGCCTTCGCGAACGCGGCCCATGCCACGCGAACGCGAAGGCTTAAATGCCTGGGCAGTAACCTGCAATTTTCTGCAGATTTTGCCAAGTTCAAAATGCCCGATTGATGGTCTGAAATCCTCCCGAGGCCCCCGAGACCCCAACGAAAACCAGCAACATACTCCAAAACACGATACGAACTTGTTCCAATCATAAAAACACCATCCTATACATCAAAATCACCAATTACACACGGATTCAAGCCTAAGTTTCTTCAAAATTTCCGAATTGCTCATTCAATCAAAAACCCGACCAAACGGCGTCCGAATGACCTGAAATTTTGCAGGCACATCCAAAATCACCTAACGGAGCTACTGCAACTGTCGAAATTCCATTCCGACTCCCAGATCAAAATCTCACCTACCGTTCGGATTTCGCCAAAATTCAACCTTAGCCAATTCAAGCCTATTTCTACACCGGATCTCCAAATTCAATTCCGATTGCTCTTCTAAGTCATAAATGATCCCTCGAAACTAGTCGAATCATCATAATCCAATTCCGAGCACTCTAACTCGATAGTCAACTCTAGGTTGACTTTCTATATTCAAACTTCCTTCAAACATGCTATTTGCTTCATTTTCAATTCATTTCACTCCTAACTCACCCGATAGGTTCTAACACTGATATAGAAGCATAATATATGTTAATACAACATAACGGGTTGGAAATTCCCGTAACGACGGGCCAGGTCGTTACATTCTCCCCAACTTAAACAAACGCTCGTCCTCGAGCGGACTCAGAGTTGTACTAGAAACAACTCAATAGCCGAATGACCTTACCAAGCATATACTCGGGCGATCATACGTCACCCTATCTCACATAAGTCCGAAAACACCATATAGTCAAAATTTCACGGACCATCTGAACCATAAATCACATTGCACTTTCTGAAATCATAGGCCAAATGCTAATCCCATGCCTATACTCAGGATACACTCGAATCCACTGCAATAACCCATATTCACTACTCCGGGTGAGATCATATGATGTATTGACAACCCAATCACTCGAGACAATATTCTCTAATCACAACAACTGGCCACAATAACCAAATACTAGCTGATAACCTCTTTCATTAGATAGAGTCTGATTCCAACACCTCCATATCCTGCCCACGGCAGCTGAAGCACGCGATATACCGAACCCATCTCTCAGGTTAACCATTCGTGAGCCTATTTCCCTTTTAAAACTGGTACCATAATAGGTTTCGGAGCCAAACCTCGATTTTTACCTTTCTAACAAGCTAAGATCCAATATGCTCGTATTCATTAATGACTCCAACGGTCATTTCGATTATAACACACCGCACTGGTGATAAGACACCTCAACACCGGCCTAAGCCACGACGAGCACAACATAGGCTCCAATAGAAACGTCTGCACACACTCGAATCATGACAGCTCAAATCATGATAACTGTTTCCAGCAAAAGAGCTGCAATTCAATTCCTCTGTGTCATCATAACATAGAACTGAGATCGCGTCTCGCATTATAGAAATAGAGTACATGAATCCTCCTCGAGAGGTCATAACATCACGTGGCCTTGTCATGATTCGTGATTCTATCCCAACATTATTACTCATGAAGCACCTCAAGCCACTAAGCTCAAAACGGTTAGCCACGCACAGATCTAGGTCTTGAACCCAAACAATCAACCTCACCCACGGTGAAATAATTAATGTATGCTATCAAATCCTTAAAGGAAACAACCGACGTGCCATTTGCCAAGCGATACTCAAAACGGACTTTTCCTCAGAAGTGGGGAAGTATTGTATACCCAGTAGCATATAACTAACTATATTTTCACAATATTCTGTTGCGGCGTGCAACCCGCTCCAATGACATACCCGTGGCGGCGTGCCACCCGATCTAGATACCATACCTGTGGCGGCGTGCCACCCGATCCAAGTAACCCTCGCCAAAAAAAAATACGCATCGAGTCAAGTTGCTCATCATAATAAACATATATAGCCTCAAGTTTGGCCACAAGAAACTCATCCGATAAAGTTCCTCAATACCAGAACTAATGAATGGTAGATACTTCTACACTAACATCTGCCACTAAGGTCCAACTGACAAAGCTATGCCTACTAGCCGTCCGCTGGTCCTGGGTACAACTACTGTGTTGGAGCATACTTTGATGCTCTTTGCTACGCAATTTGTGCCATTTTCCGACATAGTCTATAGCTCATTTGTCTAGACGACCTGTCTTATGTCAACCAGTCTGAAATAAGGTATCATAACCCAAATTCATCATGTCAAGCTAAGACAGAGCCACTAGGGCTTCCGATTTCCAATAACCACAAAAACGGTGCCGATACACGCGATATACAACCACTGCATAGGCGGATTACGAGAACTTCTAGTCTCCAACACATATGTAACATATGAATCGCTATACCTGGTTCCACACTCCACCGTACGAATACATAACGCACATCAAGCGTCCATTCATACCACGACGACCATTCAGAAATTTCACTATGCCATCAACGACTCAGTTATTATAGTCGATCCAACAAGAGAATACCACCATACCACTGGATATCATCAGTTTACATTACCTTGTCCTTTTTGGATCATATTCCCTGCCAAGTTAATAGAATAGCAGTACCATTTCCTTAAATTATCATAAAGATCGATTCTTAATTCACCTGCAGCTGTCCGCGCTGCTCAATAATTTTATTGACATCCCATATATTATGAACTGGTCTCAAAACCTAGAATATACCATTATCAACTTTTCATAACACATCGTGTATACCATATTACACTAAGACAACATGGAAATTCATATCCCTTTCCTCCGCCTCAACATCGGCGCACTCCACCAGTCAAGGACTTTCGTGATCCCATACAGAAGAAAACTCATTACACATTCCACGCTTCGCATACCGACAGGAGTATACTCATTTTCAAACCATGATAAATAACATCACAAACTATTTATTCCCATTCGTTGCATAAGTTTAACTGCCAGGACTGAGTCCTTATACCCATATCAAGTTACACAACTGCCAGCACTCAAGAGCTTTGCTGCAATGTCTGCAAGACTCATTACTTCAACCACACACCATAAATCAATCGTATTCCTTTTTATACCATTCTGATTTATTAACAAGATGTTCCATTTACCCAGTTTCCTTTCCGATTCATCTTTAACTCAATATTAGCGCTTACTGTAACACCATAACACATCAACTCCTGTTACCACACTAGATTCGTATATAAGACCCATAGGCCACTGAATACTCCCTCAATGTTTCCCAGAAGTACCAAATTCTACAATACATTATTTTGAAGAACTTTATGCGATTTTTGAATTAGTATCATTACCTTCCAATACAGATACATAGAATCTCATCATTCACATAACATATAACAAGTCTTGGTGCCTTCTAACGAAAACACCGTCTTTATCCACATACATAATCTTAAGGCACCTTACCGTTACAAGCAAAATCTTGAACACCGTAAACAAATTCTCGGGCGTCATTCACCCTTGTTCAGCTGCAATTCAACTGTCTTATTGAATAGAACCACTCGTGTTTTGTTAGAACTTTGACATTGCAGAACATGATTACTTACAGATACAATCAGCTATCTTTATTTTCTATACGGTGAATATTCTTTACCAACAACAGTTCAAAACACCCTAGTACTTCATCAGATCTACGAAGCACCATAACCTTTACCAGAATTTCCCAACATACTTAGAGACAGAATCAACATAGCACACAATAGTGCAATCGGTTAATCAATAGCAACCTCCCCAACTTAGCTCGAAGCCATTTATCAAAGCACTTTCAACCACTCATATCAGTATTACTCAAGTGATGCCGAAAATGTCACAATGAGATTAACTCAAGTCATTTACAAGCCTTGACAGAGACTCGAATCATCAGAGACCTTAGCTCTTCAGCAATTCTTGCAGATATACACGCACCACCAATAAGCCCACTCTCTTTAGGTGACAGAAATCTTTCTAAGTCCCAAATTTTTCCAAAACTTTCGGTAGAGTTTCCTTTGTAAATTGGCCTATCCACCTACCAGAGAATCACCAAACCATTCTAACAATACATCCACAACTCAACAAGGTATCACAATGTATTTCAACAACATTAAATCTCAATACTATACGAATCATATTATCACAATTTATACTTGAACCTGCGTTGCACCTGCTCGAATCATAACACATATCAAAATCACTTTAGTCTTCCTGAGTTTATACTCGTTCCACTACACATAAGGCACTTTACTTTCCAATTACGAGATATGATAATTATTCACCAGGCCCATAGCTCGGGGCTACACAACAGATTAGACAAGGGTCAAACAATTAACAGCTCATCCATTATCAAACTGCCATTTGCCTAATAAAGATCAATACCGATCGTATGAACTTCAAAATACCTGCTCGCTAAATTAGTACCTTGGTGCTCAAGCCATAGACAAGGATCTGGCCTCAAGTCCTCCCGACTGGCCCAACATGAACTCATGGAGATTATATCTCGCCCTCGTTCGAGGAAATCACAAGCCATAAGGCAATTACACTACTGAGCGCTCGAAGCGTACACAGACGTGTGGAAGGAATTTCAAAAATTATATCTCAAGCTGAATCAAGTGCGCACGATAAGAATTTCAAGAAATGTGAAGTGTTTCCTAAAGGTTCGCGGCCTCCCGAGGATAAGTACATGCGTCCCCGTACCGATCCACAAGACTCTACCAACCGGCTCAAGACTCATGAGGCCTAGTAAACCTAGGCTCTGATTGTCACGACCCCAAATCCGGTCGTGATGGCGCCCAGCACACTGCTAGGCCAGCCCGACCAATCAACAACAACCACGGAGCCACAAGCTCACTTTATCCAATTTAAGTATAACAATGATAGATATATTAAAAACAGGGAACCAAGTCCCAACACGTGCCAACTCCCATAGACCGAAGGGTCAAGAGTCATGAGACTCTATAGAGTATACAAAGTGTAAATAGCGAATATAACTGTGCACAAGTGTGGGATGGTCAGAACAAAAATATAGACAAACTGGAGAATCAGGTCTTGCGAACGCTGGCAGCTACCTCGACGGTCCAAAAGCACTCCCGAGCCGCAATAGAATCAGCTCCACTGTGATGTACCTGGATCTGCACACAAGGTGCAGGGATTCGAGTGTGAGTACTTTCAACTCAGCAGTAATAAAAGTAAACAATGCTGAAGGGAAGAAAACCACGATAGGCACTACCTCATGCTACACAATACAGGACTATCTTTTTATTCCTTCCAAGCATATGTGAGTAGATTATTTAGAAATCTTAATTTAACTACTTTCTTTCATAATAATATACCAATACCTGGATACAATCTCAAGCAGTGCAAGTCCGCACTCAAATCAGCCCCTCGGGCTCAGCACTCCTTATCAATTTACACCAGGAGATCCGGTCAATAAGGCAACTAATGCATGTGTGCCAATAATGTATGAGTGCTGAATGTTATGACACGTAGTGCACGCAAACCAATGTATGTATGCCATGCAATGCATATGACCGCTACGGCGTGTAGCCCGATCCAATTTGGGTACCCGTGCTCACTGTGGGGGTTTAGACTCCGGAGGGGCTCCTACATCCCAAGCACAATATTAATATCACACCTGCTGCGGCGCGCAGCCGGATCCGTATACCACTGCGGCGTGCAATCCGATCCATGCATGTGTATGCATATGCTCACATGAAAAGTCATTCCCTAACATATGGCCCTCGGCCCAATCAGTCTAACAAATAATCAAGAAAGCCCTACGGGCAACAATATCATATTAGTCACATCTAAAAATGTTATTAAGACCTTGTTCAAGTGTTTCATAACCTTATAAAAATGATGAATATCAAAATACCATTTTAAACCTTGAATTTAGAATAAAATATGCACAGTGTTATCAAAACAATGATACCAATCCCTGAAGGATTCAGATAATTGGCACGAAGCCCAAACATGATAATTAGTCCAATTCATTTCGACAATTAGGTGTTATTATTAATTACGCGGGACGGACCAAGTCACAATCCCCAATGGTGCTCTACCCCATGCCCGTTATCCGGCGTGTAAGTCACCTCAACACAGCAACTAAGATGTGCAAGTCCGGGGTTTACTAACCCTCAGGACATCATTTACAAGTATTACCCACCTCGAACCGACGAAAGCTCATGCCCGCGATGCCTTAGCTCCTCGAACCAGCATCCACGCACGTCAAAACTCCGATGAATACCCGATGATTTCCCAGCGTTTTCCCATGATTTCTTCTCTCTTGGGCTCAAAAATTATGTTTTGGGTATTTGAACCCGTGAGCCCTCTGTTCTGTGATTTTAATTTCACTGCCAGACCAATTTGTTCTACGCGTTCGCGATGGTCTTCACGCGTTCGCGATACTCAGCTCCAGCTTACCCTTCGCGAACGCGACGCTCCACCACACGTTCGCGATGTACAATCTCCCAGCCGTCGGGTTCTTTTTCTACGCGAACGCGTACACTCCCACGCGAACGCGAAGCTCTACCCTTTCCTTCTACGCGATCGTGACTCCCAGTCACGCGAACGCGAAGCTTCACCTTACCTTGCCTACGCGAACGCGACACCCCCGCTCGCGAACGCGATGCTTTGATCCGCCTGGCCTTCGCGAACGCGGCCCATGCCACGCGAACGCGAAGGCTTAATGCCTGGGCAGTAACCTGCAATTTACAGCAGGTCTTTTCCAAGTTCAAAATGCCCGATTGATGGTCCGAAATCCTCCCGAGGCCCCCGGGACCCCAACGAAAACCACCAACATACTCCAAAACACGATACGAACTTGTTTCAATCATAAAAACACCATCCTATACATCAAAATCACCAATTACACACGGATTCAAGCCTAAGTTTATTCAAAATTTCTGAATTGCTCATTCAATCAAAAACCCGACCAAACGGCGTCCGAATGACCTGAAATTTTGCAGGCACATCCAAAATCACCTAACGGAGCTACTTCAACTATCGGAATTCCATTCCGACTCCCGGATCAAAATCTCACCTACCGTTCGGTTTTCGCCAAAATTCAACCTTAGCCAATTCAAGCCTATTTCTACACCGGGCTTCCAAATTCAATTCCGATTGCTCTCCTAAGTCATAAATGATCCCTCGAAACTAGTCGAATCATCAGAATCCGATTCCGAGCACTCTAACTCGATAGTCAACTCTAGATTGACTTTCCATATTCAAACTTCTTTCAAACATGCTATTTGCTTCATTTTCAATTCAATTCACTCCTAACTTACCCGATAGGTTCTAACACTGATATAGAAGCATAAGATATGTTAATACAACATAACGGGGTGGAAATTCCCGTAACGACGGGCCGGGTCGTTACATACTACTACCAATGCCATGAATAATTTTATTTATTCAGTAGTAACAAATTCGTTCTTATGGAACTCTCAATAAATTTTCACTACAAGATCTTTTATAGCACCACCCAAATGGTAAATGTTTTCTCCATTGAGAAAATTATATTATCATAATAATTGTCACGGTCAAAATCATCATAAATAAAATCTTTTCTTGCTTTAATTTTTCCTTTAATAACTTTTTATAAAGCATGGTAAAATATTTTTCGGCGTACCATATATACACGACCAATGCCATATTTGTGTACCCACATAGTAATGTTCATGATCTTTCTTTCTCTCAAACCACTCGTAGAGGTGAGTTATAGTATTTATTCAACCATGCATAAATACATTCTTGTGCATAATTTTTATCACATATATATTTTCACATTCACTTCAGAAATGAGTCTGTATTTATAATGCTTATCACAAGTCACATTCTTTTAAAAAGAAAAAGACTATAATCCTCTGAGTATGCCTCATATTTACTGACCATATCCCACAATTCCTTCACCTTTGAAGGATTATTTTGAGAACCTTTATTGTTCTCTTTTTTATAATTACCATAATGATGACTATTATTATTTTGGGCTTTGGCACAACTGTGTTCATCGGTCAATCACTTGTCTTTATTTAGACTTATTATGCACCGTTATCACATTCACTTTAAGAATGGAGCAAATCAAGTGGGACAAACGTCATGCTTTTTCATGAAAAACACATCATTTTTTTTAGTCATCATTATATCATCAATATGGTGCATTGGGATTCAAACCCAATGCCTTACTCATATAAAGACATATTAGGCCATAATGAGTTAGGACTCAAATCTAACTCTTATCATCATAGAGCACCAAGACTCAAACCCGATGTCTTACCCTTATATAATGACATAATAAGTCTAAGTGGACTCATCCTCGAGCCTTTCGTGATATACTAGTTTATAATAATTAGTTATTTTTGCCCGAATTTTAATGAAAGTTCACATTGATCTTTTTCACGAACAACCACATTATCAAACATAAAGGGAATAAAGCTATCTTAGCTATACGAAATTTATTTTGACCACAGCATAAATTTAAATTCATATTATTTTTTAAGATAAATTAAAAACCCCTCAATAGTTAACAAATCCATAATCTAGACTTGTAAACTATCGGAGCACTATATATGGGAGATGATGTCAAGTCATCGTAATACGCTCTAGTTTGTCACTCTAAAGCAGGTACTCCATATGTATACATTTGCACAAATGAAATCAAATTGTTAAGTAACACAAATTAAACCAAATCTTAAATATTAATGTAAGTTAATTCCAGAATTCATGGAAACTGAAAAATGATATTTCCTGTTTAACAGAAGCAAACACAACATTGATAGGGTAACGAAACGCCCAAATTTTCACAAGCTCAACTAAACTGATTCAAGGTTGTAGCTCCCATGGAAGGCGTTCATCTCTTATAGAAAATATAAGAAGAATATAGCAATTCTTGCTGACAACGTGTTACAAAATAACTCAAAGTAATAATATAAAACAAGAAGATAGACAACAATATAGGGTGAAAGAGAGGAATCTATTTTTTTCATGTATTCAAGTGTATTACAAAATGAGTTCTCATCCTCTATTTATTGTACAACATAGAGGTATACCAAAAACATTCCATAAATATGCTATTAAGTATTTGAGATTATGGAGGAAGATCATGGATAGATTATGATGGAGAAGAGTAGTGGGAGTTATATTTGATTAGTGGACATCCATATAAATATATATTTCATAATAATTATTTGATATTATAAATTTATGATTGAAAGTATGGTCATAAATGAAGTGTTTCAAGTTCCAACATTTACTGAAAAGCTGCCTCCGTTGAGGAAGGACTTTAAGAATTAATTGAAACATAAGCCCAAGGAGATGACGCTTGAAGACCTTATTGTTCATCTACGCCTGAAAACGCAAAATTCCTACCAACTTTAAAATTCCCTTTTAAATCCTTTTCCTTAAGTCAAAAAAATTCAAATTTGAAGTGCTGAAATGATCTGAGTATTTTGGTTCAATTTCAACTAAAATTTGGTACAAATCAGTGTGGTTTTTGTTATTCTATTGTTGTTATCCCATATTAGTCCTCCCTGGGTATTGAGGCCTGATTTGAGGTTAAAATTTGGCCTTGTTTGAGTTGCGTTACTGCTTATCTTATTGTTGTGATTCGCTGAATTGTTGCTGACTTCATTACCTTCTTATTTCACTCCAAATTCCAGGTACACATTTGAAACCTCGTTGATGTAACTCAGAACTTGAAAGTGAAATAAAATGTCAACAATTTGCTCTTGAATCATACTCGCTTGGGCTGTGATGTGTTAGTAGGTCAATATGTGTTAATTGATGTACAACTATTTAGTTTGTATTAACATGACACAATATGCCACGGGTTGTATAATTATGGACTGTTTTGACATAAATTTGGACTATTATGAGGCTATGAATACATATCGAGCTGCTGTATGTAATTAGGAGTGTTTGAACTGTTATTAAATTGAGCTACTGGATTTTCTTTTCTGTTTTTTCTTCCTTCAGCAATTGCATACGTAGGACATTCAATGGTATTTGTTTAGAATAGCTGATTTTAGTTACAGTATTTTGATAGTCGGAATTTCACAAGAAGTATTAACCCGAATTACAAAGTTAGGTATAATAGCAATATTATATGGTTGTTTGAAATCCATTCATGAATAGTATACGAATTCCAATATTTATTTTCAAACTTTATTCTATAAACCTTCCTGTTTTTCCACCGGGAGTTGGTACCTCCCGTCCTTCGTTTAACCTGTACACATTTTCCGTGCTTCCGCTAGCATTTCTTGTGAGGTCTACTCTGTTGCTATCTAGTTTGCCCCTTTTCGTATCTCCCTTTTGTGCGCGTGTGCATCATTATTCCCCATAGTCGGTCGGAGGGATAGTGGCCGCGGCGGGGGATGTAAGTGCAAGGTCATGTCCTCGAGGGGTGGGGGTGGGGGTAAGTAGGGTGGCAGGGAGAGGTTTGGCGGGTAGGACGGGAGGTAAGGGTGGGAAGAGGGTAGCGGACGCACATAGATTAAGGATCGGGTCGTGGAACATAGGCACTCTGACGGGTAAGTCCATTGATTTGGTGAAGATTCTTCGGAAGAGGAGGGTCAACATAGCCTGTGTCCAGGAGACAAGGTGGAAAGGGACGAAGGCGTGGGATGTAGACGGGTTTAAGTTGTGGTACTCTGGGGTCGTGAGGGGTAAGAATGGAGTGGGCATCCTGGTGGACAAGGACCTTAGGGAGTCCGTGGTGGAGGTTAGGCGAGTGAACGATAGGTTGATGTCTATTAAGTTGGCTATCGGGGGTTGCGTCCTCAACGTCATCAGCGCCTACGCACCACATGTGGGCTTAGATGAGGATGTCAAGAGGTGTTTTTGGGATGACTTGGATGAGTTGGTGCGTAGTATTCCCCAATCTGAAAAGTTGGTCATTGGAGGGGACTTTAATGGTCATATTGGGGCAGATGCTAGTGGCTATGGTGAAGTGCACGGAGGCTTTGGACTTGGGGCTAGGAACGGAGGAGGCACTGCGCTGTTGGATTTCGCTAGAGCTTCCGAGCTCCTGATAGCTAACTCGACATTTCAGAAGAGGGAGGAACATTTGGTCACCTTCAAAAGTTCGGCGGAGAGGACTCATATCGATTACCTCCTTCTCAGAAGGAGCGATAGAGGTGTGTGCAGGGACTGCAAGGTTATTTCGGGAGAATCCCTTTGTACCCTTCATAGACTCCTAGTGATGGATGTCGGACTCTGGGTGAAGAAGAAGCAGCGGGGTGCTCGGGGCCGACCGCGAATTAGATGGGGTGCTCTGACTAAAGAGAAAGCCCAGGAGTTGGAGAGGAGGTTAGTTGATGGTGGAGCTTGGAGAAGTTGTGGGGAAGCGGACGCAATGTGGTCAGAGACGGTGAACTTGGTTAGGGAGGTAGCGCGGGATGTGCTTGGGGTAGCCAAAGGCTATCCAGGCAGACATCAAGGCGACTGGTGGTGGAACGATGTAGTGCGAGGAAAAGTAGAGGTGAAGAAAGCAGCCTTTGCGAAGTTGGCAGGGAGCACAAGCGAGGAAGAAAGGCGGGTGAACAGAGAGAGCTATAAGATGGCAAGGAAGGAAGCGAAACTGGCATTCACAGAAGCTAAAAATGCGGCTTTTGGTCGCATGTACGAGGAATTAGGGGAGAAAGGCGGGGACAAGAAGCTATTCCGGTTAGCCAAAGTAAGAGAAAAGAAGGCGCGAGACCTAGAACAAGTTAGGTGCATCAAGGATGAGGATGGTAGAGTCTTGATGGGGGAGTCTCAAGTCAAACAGAGATGGCAGGCGTACTTCCGAGACCTTCAACGAGGAGGGGGACCAAAGCATAGAACTAGGGGAGTTGGGGCATTCAGAGCGCCATAGAGACCTAGGATACCGCAGGCGCATTAGGGTGGAAGAGGTCGTGGTGGCTTTGCGCAGGATGAGTAGAGGTCGAGCGACCGGGCCAGACGAAATCCCGGTGGAGTTTTGGAAATGCATGGGTAAGCCAGGAGTGGAGTGGCTCACCAGGTTGTTCAATGCGATCTTCAGGTCCAAAAGGATGCCAGAGGAGTGGAGGTGGAGTACAGTGGTGCCTTTGTATAAGAACAAAGGGGATATCCAGTGTTGCGACAACTATAGGGGCATCAAATTAATAAGCCACACCATGAAGGTTTGGGAGCGGATGATCGAGGCCAGAGTAAGGGAGTCGACATCTATTTCCGTGAACCGGTTCGGTTTTATGCCGGGCCGGTCCACTACAGAAGCTATCCACCTTGTCAGGAGATTGGTGGAACAGTTCAGGCATATGAAGAAGGACCTACACATGGTGTTTATTGACTTGGAGAAGGCGTATGACAAGGTCCCTAGGGAGGTGCTATGGAGGTGCCTGGAGGCTAAGTGCGTACCGGAAGCCTACATCAGAGTAATCAAGGACATGTACGATGGAGCTAAGTCTAGGGTCAGGACAGTGGGTGGTGACTCGGACCATTTTCCGGTAGTTATGGGGCTCCATCAAGGATCTGCGCTTAGCCCCCTCTTGTTCGCCTTGGTGATGGATGCTTTGACGCGGCATATTCAAGGGGATGTGCCTTGGTGTATGCTATTTGCTGACGACATAGTGTTGGTAGACGAGACGAGGGTCGGTGTTAACGAGAGGCTAGAGGAATGGAGACAGACTCTCGAGTCTAAGGGCTTCAAACTAAGCAGGTCTAAGACAGAATATCTGGAGTGCAAGTTTAGCGCTGAGCCGAGCGAAGTGGGAGGGAGCGTGATGATTGGATCTCAGGCCATAGCCAAGAGGGATAGTTTCAGATACCTTGGATCGGTGATCCAGGGGGACGGGGAGATAGACGGGGATGTCACTCACCGTATAGCAGCGGGGTGGTCGAAGTGGAGGCTTGCATCAGGAGTCTTGTGTGATAAGAAAGTGCCACAGAAACTCAAGGGGAAAGTTTTATAGAGCTGTGGTTAGACCTGCCATGTTGTATGGGACGGAGTGTTGGCCGGTGAAGAAATCGCATGTTCAGAGGATGAAGGTTGCTGAGATGAGAATGCTTAGGTGGATGTGCGGGCTCACCGGGTTAGATAAGATTAGGAACGAAGTTATTCGGGAGAAGGTGGGGGTGGCCCCAGTGGATGAGAAGATGCGAGAGGCAAGGCTTCGGTGGTTCGGGCATGTGCGGAGGAGAAGCCCCGATGCCCCGGTGAGGAGTTGTGAGCGGCTAGCGGTGGTCGGTG
This sequence comes from Nicotiana noctiflora, assembly GCA_032618575.1. Classification (NCBI taxonomy): domain Eukaryota; kingdom Viridiplantae; phylum Streptophyta; class Magnoliopsida; order Solanales; family Solanaceae; genus Nicotiana; species Nicotiana noctiflora. The sequence continues at coordinate 253,444 of JASVEL010004705.1, read as the reverse complement.
TGAGGCAAGGCAGAGGGAGGCCTAAGAGATACTGGGGAGAGGTAATTAGGCAGGACTTGGCCAGTATGCGAATTTCCGAGGACATGGCCCTTGATAGGAAAGTTTGGAGGTCTAGTATCGGGGTTGTAGGATAGGGGCTTTTAGAGTTTTCGTACTCCTTTCCGGGGTGGGTGAGGCGCGGTAGGGCCACCCATAGAGGATTAGTTTTCTTTCTCTTGTGGTAGTCATTTCTGTTTGCTATTGTTTTAATATTATTGCATGTCGATTTATTTATGGTACATGTCTCTTATGTTTAGTTAATTATTTATGTGATGTATGCTGGTGTAACTAATGCTGCTTTTGTTTTTGTTTTTTGTTTGCCTTTCTTTTCCCTGCGCTGAGGGTCGATTGGAAACAGCCTCTCTGCCCTTTTGGGTAGAGGTAAGGCATGTTGACATATTACCCTCCCCAGACCCCACTTTCTGGGAATATACTGGGTTGTTGTTGTTGTTGTTGTTGTTATTCTATAATTGAGTTATTTGAAGATTATATGAATTGAATCTAAAAGGCTATTAAATTCTAGATTAAGTGCTGATATAATAAATTAAGCATTAATTGACATATGAATGTGTGTATTGACTTAGTTAGGTTCATAAATATTTGGACCATAAACTTAGGCCCAACGTATACCCAGCTAAAGGCTTACCTGATTTTTTTTTTGCCTCATTTTGGAATTGGGCTCACTTTGAGCCCAAAGCTAGGCAATTCCACGTAAATGGACCACCCAGTTTATGTGACCGGACTGTTTCAGGCTTGGTCCCAAGTGTCAAGGCCCAAAAAAATATGCTGAAATCCAAATTACTTTTAAATTATATAGGAATGTGGGTAATTAATTTGTAAATATAAAATTGGGTTCCGAATCAGGTAGCGGGTTCAAGCTAAAAGGGTGTTTACCTTTTGTTTGAATTCGAACTTGAATTCGTGGCTCGAATTTGTATTTGTAAATTAGTTAGCCCTTAGAGATAAATAACCCATAGAAAATCTTAGTTCGCTTAGGATTGACCTCTAAATAAAAGTGAGACGCGCCTCGCCAAATCAATTATATAATTGTGAGGCCCTCATTAATTACTTAATAAAATATTTATAGATTAGGGACGGGTTGTTTAGCAAATTTTACGGCATTCCCAAAAGATAACAACACGTTATACTTTGTAGGCGCGTTTTTAATAATCTTACCTTCCTAATTCGGGTGTGTATTTCATACAACCCAAATCTAAATCCGAAAATGTCAAATAAAGATGTGTCGAGGATTCGGTTGCATTTCATGTGACGTGATCCGAAAATATATTTTTATGCGACGTTCACTTTCGTAAAAAATAATTAAAAAGCGGTAAATAATTATAAAAATTGCACTATAGGTTGGGGCATGTAAAAAATTTGATTTTCAGCCATTTATAATAATTTAAGTGACCGTGCTAGAACCACGGGATCCGGGGGTGCCTCACACCTTCCCTCGGGTCAACAGAATTCCTTACACAAAATTTCTAGTTCGCAGACTCCAATTGGGAAGTCGAATAATTTTCCTCGATTTGAGATTTAACCCGGTGACTCGGGACACCAAAAGCCAATCCTTTTCCGAGTGGCGACTCTAAAAATAAATAAATAATCCCAATTCGAATAATATCACTTTAATTGGAAAAACTCCCTTTTATATATTTACCCTTCGGGGTAGGTGTGTAAAAAAAGAGGTGTGACAAAGACGAGGCCAACCAACTAACCCAACACGTCTCTTTCAAAAATAGTTAAGCATAAATGAATAGTAAAAATATGACTTTATAAAATTAATTAACGAAATTACAACCAACACAGCCCGATCGGGGTGTCACAAGTAACGAGCAACTATTAGAATATAACTTCCACTACAAGTCTGGAATATATAAATTGGACTGATAAAAACAAATGAAGAACATGCGGTGCTGCGAACGCCGACAATCACCTTGCTAATCTCCATTAACTTAGCCTCTGATCCGCTCAAAATCCGCTACTGGGTGAACAAATACTTGCATCTGCACACGAGGTGCATGGAGTAAAGTGAATACTCCAACTCGGTGAGTAATAAAGGTAAATAACAATTGAGCAGTAAGAAATCACGTAAAGAAAACCATCATGCTGTATTGAAGCAGGGTAGAATTCTCTGAGAAAACAGTGAAATCTGTGAAATCTTTAGAAGTATCTTGGCTCAACTTAAATCTCTTTTGAAAATGATCCTTTCAACGGTTATGAAAATAATTTCAAAACATGCTGGTAGGCACAGAAAAATTCTGCCCCTCGAGCACAACTATCACAGTATAACAAGTAAAAGACAAGTAAGTACGAAATAAGCACATAAAGCTCACACGTCGGGCAATATCTCAAAGCAGTACCAGCCCAGTGGGCTCTCCCTCAGAACACTCTCAGCCCATCAGACTCTCTCTCTCAGATAACTCTTAGAACGGTATCATATAGTAACCGCTACGACGTGCAGCCCGATCCAACCTAAGCGCTATATCATTGTAGCGTATAGTTCGATCCAATATATATATATATATATATATATATATATATATATATATATATATATATATATATATATACGCGCTGCAGCGTGCAACACGATCCGTATAAGAATCGTTGCGACATGCAGCCCGATCTATAATATAAACCCTCACATCCAGCCCCCCAGCCTCATATCACTCAGGGTATTCTCACATCTGGCTCCCGGCCACACTCAGTGTATCCTCACATCTGGCCCTCGGCCACACTCAGTCAGAATATCATCAAAAGCCCCTTGGGTATTAGTAAAATAGTAGTTCTTAACCCAAATTATTATTTAAAATATCATTTAAGGCTCAGATCTGAGTAAAAGTAGCTGAGTTGTGAAGTAGTGGGGAAACAGTATAACTGAGTTCAAGTAATAAGTCAAAACTGTAAGGAAACAGTGATAATAATCCACGAAGGATTCAAATAGTTGACACAAAGCCCAAATATGGCAATCAGCCCAAAATCACGATAATAACAAGTAAAGTTTAGTCAAATACACAGTAAATTCATAAATTGGGATGGACCAAGTCACAATACCCAACGGTGCTCTACCCTACGCCCACTATTCGGCGTGCAAGTCACCTCAATATAGCACTACGATGTGCGATCCCGGGTTTCAAACACTCAGGATGTCATTTACAGTCATTACTCACCTCGAACCGGTAAAATCTCTAGATCGCGATGCCTCTGCCTCTCAAACCGGCCTCCACCAATGGGATAATACCCAATAACAAATAATCAAAAAATAGCAAAAATCTCGAAATTAGCAAAACCCGAGCCCCGTGCTCACTTCTCAGAAATTAGAAAATTTAATATCAATGGATTCATCATCTTCTCACGAGTTCATACATACCAAGAACTCTCAAATCTGAGCTCAAACGACCCATCAAATCCCAATTCGAAATATCAAAAACTCAAGCCCTAGTTAACCAATTTTAGGCTTAATTCCCATGAATTTCTAGGTTAATTTCACATAATAATCATGTTTTTAACTCATGAAACTTACCTCCATTCAATCCGAGTCGAAACCCTCTTGAATTGCTCCCAAAAAGCTCTCAAGCTCTTTGAACATGGAGGAAAATAACTTAGGCTCGCGGATGAAATGTTTATAACATTCTGCCTAGATCACTGTAGCTAACCCTATTTGATCGCATCCGAGCTACTGCGATCGCATAGCACAAATTTTCTAGGCCTCCAAAATGCCCTATGCGATCGCAACTGGACCTCTGCGATCAGAATGCACCATCCAACAATACTGTGCGATCGCAACACTTCTCATATGATCGTATAGCACAACCAAACAGCCCCGATAATTCCTTCTATGCAATCACAGCCCTTGCTATGCGATCGCATAGAGCAAAATTGCTCTGCACTGGCTGCTGCATTTCTGCAGCATTTTCCAACTTCAAAAGTTCCTGTTAGCCATCCGAAATTACCCCAAGGCCCCCGGGACCTCAACCAAAAGCACCTACATGTATTAAAATATTGTCCAAACTTGTTCCAATCATCAAAACATATCAAACAACACTAAAATCATCAATTCTCATCGGATTCAAGCCTAAGTTCTTCCAAAACTCTCGAAACACGCATTAGATAAAAAACCCAACCAAATAACCTTCGAATCATCTAAAATTTTGCACACACATCCCAAATCACCTAACGAAGCTACTGCAACTCTCGGAATTCCATTCCGACACACGAATCAAAATCTTGCCTAACAACCGAATATCGCCAAAATGCTAACTTTGCCAATTCAAGACTAATTCTACAAAGGACCTCCAACATCAATTCTGATCACACTCTCTAGTCACAAATTACTTCCCGAAGCTAACCGAATCATCAGAAATCATATCCGAGCCTTCTAACTAATATGTTAACATCCTGTAGACTTTTCTAAAACAAGCTTTCTTAAAGAGAGTAAGTGTATCATTTTCTACAAAAACCAATCAAAATCAACTATAACACACCAATTACTGATAGTGAAATATAAAGAAGCATAAACAAATGCTCGTCCTCGAGCGTACCTAGAGTTGTTCTAAAAGCCAATCAGTCATTCAATAACCTTGCAAGGTATATACCCGGGGGTGATTCCCCATCACCCTATCTCATATAGGTCCGATAACACATAAAAACTGAAATTACACAACTCAATCTAGCCCATAAATCGTAGAACACATTTCACTTTTTGAAATCATAAACAAGATCAGAACCTTACATCTATACCCAAAATAAGTACGAACCAGCTATAATATCCCATACCTGCAACCTCAGGTTCAATTATATGATACAGTACATAGCCCAAACACTCGAAACGATACATAGCCCAAACACTCGAAACGATAACTTATATTCACAGCAGTTACCCACAACACCCGAGTACCGGTAAAAAACCTCTTATCAACTAAGGTCTTATTCCAACACTTTCATCTACTGCCAACGATAAATGAAACACACAATGAACTGTAACCATTTCTCAGATCAACTATTCATGAAGCCACTTCCCTTTTGACTAGTACCACAACAGATTCCGAGCGAACCTCGATATTATCCTTCCAACAAGATGAAATTAAATCCGTTCGTATTCATTAGTGAACCCAACAATCACCTTGAATCCAACACACCACTCTGGTGATATGACACCTCAATAAATGCCTAAGCCACAACTTGCATAATACACGCACCAATAAGAAACGGTCTGAACATACTGAAATCATGAAAAATAACTCAAACGAAAGAGTTGTACCTCAAGCTCATCAGTATCATCACAATACAAGACCGAGACCCCGTCTCACATCATAGAAATAGAACACCTAAATCTATCCCAAAATATCATATCTTCACGTGGCCTCGCCCTAATGCACGATCCTATCCATACACTAATACACATGAAACACCTCAAGTCACTATGCTTAAAATCGGTAGTCAAGCACAATTTAATGTCTGGAACCCAAGCAAATCATTACACCCATGGTGAAACAAATGACTTATGCCATTCAAGCCTGATAGAACATAACTATACATCAACCACCGAGCAACACCCAATCACTCTTCCCGCTCGACTTCCACTATGAATCCCCAATAGAACCACACCACATGTGCCCATAACCAATTAATCATAACGTCTCACAACACAATAGCATTTCATCGATCTCCCCATATTACTAACAAGCTTACTAATGATCGAATCAACCTATCCCTCAACTATAAAATTTCGGGGTCAACCAAGCCGACTCAAGCTAAAACACGCATCCACATTGACCTGCCAACGAACTCATCAAGGAAGCCCAAAGCTACTCCTTCCAGTACTACAGCTCCTATCGGGGACAGACGATACGGTGCCCGATAACAAATCAATATCAAAATCTACAACCTCGCTCGGTGACATGCCCGGCCACAAGAAACACATCCAAAAAGTCCCTCAACACCGAAACTGAACCCATGGTAGAAACCTCTGCACTGACATCCATCACGCAAGCCCAATTAAGGAAAGTGGTCCTCCTAAGCCATCCGCTGGTCTTTGGAATACATACCACTCTGCTAAAACATAATCCGATGCACCTCGCTACTCAACCCGTGGCATTTTCGGCATAGCCCGTAGTGCAATAGTTCAGAATCACCTAACATTACCATTCTGAATTTCAACATCACATCCATAATCTAACATACCAGCAAATAAAGATCCACTCGAGCCTCCAAATCCCGATTGTCGCTAAACGTTGCCGAATATACACGATCCACAACCACAACATAACCTATACACGAGAACTCCCAGTCTCCAACTCCATATAGCACACGAATCATCATACCTAATCCCAATTTTTGCTATACGAATACATATCACACCTCAAGTACCTAATTATTCCACGAAAGATATTCTAAAATTCCCATATGCCACCAAGAAAACCTATCTATCATCGATCGATTTAACAAGAAAGCGCAGCATACTACCGAAGTGCCATCAACTTAATTACATTGCCCTGTTACTGAAACATATACCCTCATCAAATCACTATAATTAGCAATACCATTTTTTAATCATCTGAAGATCATTCACCCAAATCATCTAAAGCTCGATTCTCTAATTACCTAAAACTGCCCGTGTTACATAAGAATTTAATACTTTCCATTCAGAACAGAATCACAACCTTACACACACGAATCTCAATCCTCCACATCATATCGCATATACCATACCACCCTAGGATAACGTAAGAACTTCTTCTCCCTTCCTAACCACAAACATCTACGTACTCAACTAGTCAAGAATTCTCCATTGGTCCCACCTAGAAGAAGATCACTACACATCCCAAGCCTCTCACACTCGTAGAAAATACACATCTCCAATCACGGTAGAAATCAATAAGAACTCTCCCAACTCCATTTGCACAAACTAAATCGTCAAGACCAAATCCTTCTAACCAGACCAAGCTAAGCAAGCTGTCAAAACCCAAGAGCATTGCTGCGAAATACCTGTACAAATTCATTACCTTGAACACACACAAAGATTAATCACATCCTTACCATACCAATTCGGTCTTCTATTAAGATACTCCATCCATCTAAATTTCCTTCTGTTCCATCCTCAACTTGATATTTTCTCTTGTTGTAGCACCACAATGCCTCGCCCAGGCTTACCATACGAGACCCAACCATAAACCACACTGTCTGAAACCCATAAGCCGCTGAATACTCTCTCTCGAATATCCCCAAAACACCACATTCCACAATACTTTATTCTAAAGATCTTCCTGTGAATCTAAATCCATCATATTTACCTCCGTGATACTGATGCATAGAATCCCAAAATTAACTTAGAATACCACAAACCTGAACCTCTTCCAATAAAAATACAATTTCTAACCACTCATGCAACTTTAAGATACCCGATTGTTCCCTGTAGAATCTTTAACACATTAGAGCCATCCTCGTAAGTCGTCTTCCCGTATTCACTACAATTTACCTGACCCAACGAATAGAACCACCCGTGCCTTATTGGCACTCCGACACCATAGAATAAAACCCTTATCCGTATACAACCAAGCAACTTCCTACTCTAGGAACCGACTATATATCAAAATAGACATCTAACAACATCCAAAAATTACAACCAAATATAAAAAAATTCAAGCGCATTTAACTTTGAAATAATTTCTTAATTTTCGTTATAATTATATTAAATTCTAATAAAACCATTCTATACTTATCTAATGTTAAAGCAGAAATGGAAAATTCCAATGTAACAGTAGCATTTCACCCTTTTGGAAAATTAACCCAAGCACCAAGCAACTCCTGTCTCCACGTATATATATGAAAATGAAGAATATACACACACTTATAAATACAGAGAGGCACATCACCAAATCTCATCAGCAAAAACCCCTATATCTATCTTCCCCTTTTCTACTCCATTCTCTTTCTAAATTCTCAACCCGATTTCACTTTTTTAAATTATCAGTCCACTGCTCTATCTAATCAGAATTTATAGGATTAATACGCTTAAAGTTTTTAATTATATAAAATAGATATTTATTGGGCATAAAATTGTGGGAATTTTCATTTTCGATCTATAATTATCTGGGTATTTATGTGTTGTTTAGATTGAATTGATAAACATAAGATATTTGGGTGGGTTTTTGAATCAAGAATGAAAAATTGAATCTACAAGGAATTGATAATAAAAGAAGAAAAATGCCAGGTTTAGCACAGAGAAATGATCACCAATTGGGTGGTTCGGATTCGGGTAATGGGTTCTGGTCAAAGCATAACGATGGCATCGGCCACAATGAGCTCCAGAAGGTAGTCAATTTGGATTCTTCCTTTTTGGTTTTAATTAAATATTCTGAATTTTGGGTTGTAGTAATTTTACTTTTTTGGTTGGTGAATTTGGATTGTTGACTGTGAGTTTGTATTTGGAACTTGTGATTTAATAATGGGTTAATGGAGTGGTTTTATGGATTGAACTTTGCCATTTTACTGAATTGTATTGATATCCAGTGTGAAGTTTTTGTAGTTATTGATTTGGTTATGTTATGGAACGTGTGAGGCTCACGACAATCTAAAGAACAATATTGCTGTTGCAAATCTTGAAAATAAGGCAGGTTGCCCGCTACAATAGGTAAAGGTGACCTGTAATGGTGTAAAAAATATTGACGGTGTGTATAACTTAGACTCCAAGTAGTTATCAATGTGGTAATGTCATATCAATGTATGAAGTTCACAACAATCTAAAGAACAATTGTGCTGTAGCAAAATCTTTAATGGGTTTTTTGAATTCAGAAATTATTGATTAGTTGGAGTGAAATTCCGTTACTGTTTTACAGCAACGCTTCATCTATGAATTCAGTTACATGTAAAATGTTTCAGGATAAGTAATGTTCAATTTATTTTCATGTTTTATTAAGTATGAATTGCTCAATTACTTAAATCGATGTGATTTAGTTCTAATAGCAAGAGAATGATGTAAAATGTTTTCTTTTATCGGTTTGTAGTTCTGGAGCGAGCTATCACCTCAAGAGAGGCAGGAGCTTCTGAGGATTGATAAGCAAATCCTTTTTGAGCAAGCTCGTAAGCACATGTACTGTTCTAGATGCAATGGGTTACTGCTTGAAGGGTTTTTGCAAATTGTCATGTATGGAAAGTCTTTGCAGCAGGAGGGAGCGTGTGCGAACCACCCTTCTGGCAGAGTAAGGGCCTTTAAGAATCAGTGCGATGGGGGTTTGTGTGTGACAACAGGTTGTGAGGATGACGCTCAAGATCCATCCGTCCATCCTTGGGGAGGTCTGACCACGACACGAGATGGAGCACTTACCTTATTGGACTGTTATATATATACAAAGTCCTTGGAGGGGCTTCAAAATGTATATTTCTTTTACTCAATAAATATCTTTCTCCATAATCTTCCACTTTTCCTCTTACCTTTCCTTTGAATCAGGTGTTTGACAGTGCGCGTGCAAGGGAACGAGAAAGAGAACTGCTTTATCCTGATGCATGTGGTGGAGGTGGTAGGGGTTGGATAAGCCACGGAATGACAAGCTACGGCAGAGGGCATGGAACAAGAGAAACATGTGCTCTTCATACAGCTAGGCTTTCCGTCGACACATTGGTGGATTTTTGGTCTGCCCTTGGAGAAGAGACACGACAATCTCTTTTAAGAATGAAGGAAGAGGATTTCATCGAAAGGCTCCTTTACAGGTGTGTGTACATTGTCATTCATTCGATTTCTTATTTTTTGAATACTTACTCTCACCCAAATTTTGCTTCCTAACCATCTAGTGTGTAATTCAGTCATTAGAAGCATTGTGTTGAGACAGTTATTAATCTTACAATTGCATGTATAATTGAGGAGTTCTTAATTCTAAGTCTTAGCCCCATGAATTTATCTTGTAGTTTTATCCAATGTGGTGTAAAATTCTCGAGGAGCAAATACCACTTTAATTTGTTTGTATATTAGTTCTGCTTTTGTGCGGTGCAATCAGTGGTGATTTTTCTATGTGTGTGTAATTGTTGGTTGAGCTTCCTCAAATGATTTCTGGAGTTCGCGACTGAATTTAAGTGGTTATTTTAATTATGATCAATCACTGATGGTTATCTTAGTGTCTGCCTTTTAAAACGGAGGTAAAAAGATCTAGATAAATCAAGCTATAATTGTTAGGAAAGGACATATTTTGGACTTTAACGTTTAAGGTTGTAAGGGATAGGTATGTCCGATATGAGAGCCAAGGTAGTATAATGTACAAGAGGCCAGCAATCCTTTTTGTGACATTGATGTGTCTAGCAATATTGGCTTTTATCCTGAATGATGATTCAAGCGACTTAACATCAGCAATTATATTGGGTGATTTTCCAGTTATTGGATGCTGAAGTTAGCAAGAATGCAGGTTGCGGCAGTATTTCAATAAGAAAAGTCTCAGCAACCTGCATCGCTGCTAGCAAGTTTATATTTTTACTCTCACCCGCAGATACAATCACTGGAACATCAAGTTCCCATATTCTATTCTGTCCTTTAGATGGACATCAGGATTTCTTTATAAAACATTTTTAATAGATAATTTGCTTATTTTAGTAGTTTTTCGTTGCAGGTTTGATAGCAAGAGGTTTTGCAGAGATTGCAGAAAGAATGTTATCCGCGAGTTCAAGGAGCTGAAAGAATTGAAGCGTATGCGCAGAGAACCTCGTTGCACTAGTTGGTTCTGTGTTGCCGATACTGCTTTCCAGTACGAGGTGTGATTATTTTCCAACGTAAACTTTTTTTTTTGGCCCCTTTTTTTTTTGGTTTGTGAAGCGCAAATGTGGAAATTTAGCTATATCTTTTCCTTTTCTGCTTTCTTATATTTTTGGGGAAATGAAATGTTTCTGCTGCCACTTTAATATTTATATTCAAGGGCTATACATTGTTGAAATTGTGCTATGGTAAGTATAGTTTTCCCTGTACATTAATCCCTTGAAGCTGTTTCTTTTCGTCAAGGAAAGGCTGCAAATGATTAAAACACCGGCATGAATTCACTCTGCCGACCTACCATGCTCCCCTGCCCACAAAATTGAATGCTAAGGAGAGAAAAATAATGATAGACAGGAAGACCTAAGAAGTTGATGCTTCGATTCCTGGATCTAAAGAAAATGTTGAAGTAGTTACCATTTTATACTCCCAGCTTGATGCCATTTACTTTCATATTCTCAGGTTACTAATGACACAATCCATGCTGATTGGCATCAGACTTTCATTGACAACTTTGGGACATATCACCACTTTGAATGGGCAGTTGGAACTGGAGAAGGAAAATGTGATATATTGGACTATGAAAATGTTGGCTTGAGTGGAAGAGTTCAAGTTAATGGTCTTGACTTGGGTGGTTTGAATGCCTGCTACATCACTTTACGCGCATGGAAAATGGACGGCAGATGTACCGAGCTTTCAGTCAAAGCACATGCCTTGAAGGGGCAACAATGTGTACATTGCAGGCTTGTGGTTGGGGAGGGTTTTGTAACAATAACAAGAAGTGAAAGCATTAGAAGATTCTTTGAGCATGCTGAAGAAGCTGAAGAAGAAGAGGTAGTCAAGTTTGTGAGGCTTCTGAAGTATCCCTTTGTTGCTGCTCTTTCATTATTTAGTATTGCTATCAGATGCTAAGATATTCTTTATGTTGTGAAATTCTCAATCTTATGGTTGTGGCTTGATTTTTCCTTTTAAGGATGATAACTCCATGGACAAGGATGGAAATGACCTCGATGGTGAATGTTCCCGTCCTCAAAAACATGCAAAGAGTCCTGAACTTGCACGAGAATTTCTTCTAGATGCTGCAACTGTAATTTTTAAAGAGCAGGTAAGCTCTTCCCTGCTTCCCGTTGTCAGTGCCAGGTGCTTTAGTCTATTGGCAAGTGGTTTCTAAAGTAGTACTAACTTTTATCCTTTTAATTCTTCAACTTATCGAAGTTTTGTTTATCAGGAGATCATTAAAGAAACTTGAGCAATGGGAATGTGTTTTTTTTTAAATGCTAGGATTTATTCATACAGCATTAAGATAGTGCTGGAGTTCTGGACATTGTGGCAAAAGGGAGAAGACAAAAGTATATTCCTGTCTAAAACTGTAGGAGTTCTAGGAGCTCTAAAATAGATTGGCTTCATTAACAAGTTCTATTCTACATAAAAGCAAAACAAACAAAAAATACTGTTAGCCTTTATCCTCTGAATGTGGTTATTTATCTTCAAAGCATCTCAAGTTCCTCTCTTTCCAAACTGCCCACCAAATGCAAGCTGGTAAATGCTATAGTGTTTCACCATGTTATCTTCCTTCCTTCTGACCCTGCCCTAATCCAGTTTCTCAGAAAGTCAGCACTGTTTCTTGACATATAGGCCATTTGATACTCAAAAGGTTCAAAAACAGTTGCCAAATCTGATCTGTAACTAGACATTGAAGAAATAGATACCGGTTGCTTTCTTTGTATCATCGCGGATAAGTAGCATGTGCTGCATAGTAGTGTGAGTCTATTTTATATAAGAAAACATCAAGTTGCTTGAATCTAGCTACTTGCTTTCCAGAAAAGGACTTTTTTGTCGGTCGATTCTCTAATCAAAGATGATAGGTATAGGGGCTTATTTTGCTAAGCTTCCAAAATTTGCTTATTTTCAGAAGTGCTTTTATTAATTTAGATTTTCAAAGAAGTGCTTTGGTTTGTGTTTGGCCAATTTATTTCAGAAGCACTTTTGTCAGTAGTAGAGAAGCAATCTGTCTTTCGATAAACTGAGGATGGATAGTTTGGTAAGAGTATTTTTGTCCTGAAAAATTAATTTTGTGCTTCTGCTTTTAGAAGTTACAATGTCTGCTTCTCCCTGCAACAAGAAGACTACTTTCCGGCTAATTAAATCACTATTTATTCGAGAAGTTTAGCCAAACACCTTGACTCTCTAACATAGCCCTTTTGGTGTCCGGAAAGATTGGCCAAACAGGACCCTAGCTCATCAAAAAGAAAGATTGGCCAAATAGGCTATAAATTTAAAGTGGTAGAATAAGTTTTTGTATTTTAAACAATTCTTTAGTTAGTAACTTTTGCATTTTTAATTTTCGTAGCCTTATATTATAAATGTTTTGCCACAATAATCTTCTTTTACGAAGCAATTGTGGAGAGCGAATAGCAGGCGGATTATGAACTAAGTGTGTTCAGGATTTAGATTCTTATCTGCTTAATGTTTCTAGGGAGCTAAGTCAACTGCTTGGGAATCTATGTTGCTGAATCCTCCAAAAAGGCTGTCGGGTGTTTGTCAGTTCCTCCAAAAATAGTGCATTTTTTGGATGATCCGGGTGACATAGTTTGGATTCTATTCACATTATCATTCGACCAATAACCACCTTTTGTTTTCTAATATTTCTTATAATTGGAAGACAAGCTAGTGTACTAAATTGTGCGCCTTAAATATCCTATGCTAGTCTTATTAAGTTTGGCTCTGTTTTCCCTCTAATAGGGTAAAGTTCAGTTTATCACTTAATAGGAATCTTCTGTCACATGATATTAATATCATGAAGCTGCAACTAAATTAGGAACCAAATAAGTTCTCCCTTTTTGGAACCAAGTTTGAGATGATCTGGGAATTGCAATGCTTGGTTAATTTGGTGCTTGAATTTGTTCTGACACGGAAATATATACAGGTTGAAAAAGCTTTTAGAGAAGGAACAGCACGGCAAAATGCCCATAGCATATTTGTTTGTCTTGCATTGAAGTTGCTAGAGGAGCGTGTACATGTTGCCTGCAAGGAAATTATTACTTTAGAAAAGCAGGTATTCGGAAGATGTATTTACAGATTTAAGTCCTATCACAGCTTCTACTTTTAGTATGAATGCTTATTCCTGCTTGTAGAGGTATGGTTTGAGTCTCTTCTTAATTTGTTGATGCAGATGAAACTTCTCGAGGAAGAAGAGAAGGAAAAGCGTGAAGAAGAGGAACGCAAGGAGCGGAGGAGGACAAAAGAAAAGGAAAAGAAACTTCGGAGGAAGGAGAGATTAAGAGAAAAAGAAAAGGATAGAGAGAAGAAAGGTTGTGAATCAAATGAAACTAATTTTGTTCCTGATGATTCAAAGGAGGAGATTTGGAGGAAGGAGAGATTAAGGGAAAAAGAAAACGATATAGAGAAGAAAAGTTATGAACCTAACCAAACTGATGATGTTCCAAAGGAGGAGTCAACACCTAGTGTTGATGATGATGAGTCGAATTTGATAAGCAAAAGGGGTTCAGTGAGTGAAACGGGTGAAGTCAATTGTTCCAGTCCTTTATCCCCGTATAACGAATATGATCTACTTTTGGATAGGTATCATCGCTCGAATATGCAAATCCACTCTGATGACTATCCTGAGGAATTCAATATCAAAGATATGAATGTTTCTTCTGCAAGTGATCATTTGAGATACTCCCGGCGGAGGCTGAAATTTCGAAATGATTCCCAACCAGATTCAGGCCTGAAATGGTTTGATAGACGACGGTTTGCTGTTGTTTCAGAGAGCGGAGGTGTAGTGAGCAAGCATGACCCAAGACATTACTGTGATGACTTTGGAGCTTCTAAAAGTACTAATAGGTTGAATAAGCAACTGAGAAATAACGTTGCGAAGTCCAACATACATAATGGTACCTCCAACTTTGCGGAGAAGCTCCAATGTTCAAATAATAAGAGGATGAATGACCGATATGACTCTGCCGCTTGCAGCTGTAACCAACACATCAATTATAGATCGAAGTTGGATCCAAATATGGCCAGAGAAATACAAGATAACAAACCTGTGAGTAAGTCAGCATCTTCATCAGATATCTCCAAGCAGTATTATCATGGAAACAAATATAATCAGCTCGAATACATGCGAGAAAATGGTAGAAGACTCAAAAACAGAATGACTACAGGTAATAATCTGTCCAGCTGGGATTCTCCTGTTACTAAGAAAGTATGGGAGCCAACAGAATCACAGAAGAAGTATCCAAGAAACAGCTCTGACTCTGATCTTACATTGAGTACTCAAACTCTAGAGGATCCAGAATATTCGATTTCCAATAGTTCGGAAGTATCTAGTCCTCTTCAGATCCATCATGAAGAAAAGGACGTTCAAGAATCACGAAAACCTGGCTCCAAAACAGAAAGCAACTGCAGAACTGGTTTTCATTTAGAAGAGAAATCCCAGCACTATTTGAAATATTTAGGAGGAGATGATGAAAATGAGTCGATGCAGGGGTCTTCTTTGGTTTCATCACAGAGAAGCTCTTCTAATTCTGATAATTGCTCATCCTGCCTTAGTGAGGGAGACAGCAATACATCCTTTTCAAATCCTCGACATCCAGAATCCTCATCAACGTCAGATTCAGAAGTTTGTAGCCAAAAGTCAGAAGTAAGAGGAACTTCAGAAATTAGGAACGGCTTTGCTGATTGTTATGGAGTTGTGCAACAAAAGGGGAATGCTACTGGTAGTGGTGTTCATGTTGAGTGCCTTACACCAGATGCTGCAAGAACGACTACAGTGCAAAGTTTTCCTGTAACAGCTAATTCAACTTGCAGTAGTGGAAATATGAATGGGGCTTCTTTTGGAACTCAACCTCAACCTGTGCATCAACCAGTCCAAGATCAAGGCATACACTTCCCTTTGTTTCAAGCTCCTGCAATGGGTTATTATTATCAAAGTCCGGCTTCTTGGGGAGTAGCTCCTGCGAATGGCTTAATGCCATTTCCTCATCCAAACCACTATGTATTTGCTAGCCCTTTTGCTTATGGTCTGAATGCTTATACGCATTTCATGCAGTATGGCGGTCTACATCATCTGACCCCACCTGTTGTCAATCCTGGTCAATTCCCTGTTTACCAGTCAGTTGCTCAAACAAATGACACGTGTACAAAGAAAAGTGTTAATGATACAACTATTGGTGGGTTAAAAGATGCTCATCACGAAGCTAATATGCAGAGGATGGGGCAGCATACAACAGATAAACCAACTGTAGAAGAAGGTCAAAACGGGAAGTCTGGAAGTTCGGGTTTCTCTCTTTTCTCTTTCACTCCTGATCCTTTTTCTTTAAAACAAGGGATTGCGAGGAATATTTCTTCAGATTTGACAGCTGATCACACTAAGGTTGATGGTGGCTGCATTAAGAAAGATCCAGTTGAAGAATACAACCCGTTTGCAAACCGGATTGAGTTTCCTTTTCCTGATATAGTTTGTTAACAGATATATGAGGTGGTTGCATGCC
The DNA here is from genome assembly GCA_032618575.1 of Nicotiana noctiflora. NCBI lineage: Eukaryota > Viridiplantae > Streptophyta > Magnoliopsida > Solanales > Solanaceae > Nicotiana > Nicotiana noctiflora. Next base: position 237,175 of record JASVEL010004705.1, on the reverse strand, counting down.
AGGTTTCAGGTTATATTCTCTACTGAGTAATGGAAGTTTGAGTACTTATAATGTCATACAGAATAATCCTCTCAAAAAATTGTTGATTGGTTATGTTTTGTTTTGTTTTGAGTTGTAATCTTTTTTTTTTTTACCTTACGTAGAGAGAGCAAAGGTTGAGAGAATGACATAGTGTTTCGAGTTAAATTGTATGCAATGAGCTTTTTCCTATACAGATGAATGTGGTGTTTGATCGGCATGATGTGCTTAGATTCACATGTTCCTTTATACCTTATTATCTTGGTGTCTTGCTAAATGATTCCAAACAACTGCCGGGATGAATGTTCAAATGGTACTACTTCCTCCATTTCAATTATTTGTAGTTCGACTTGACACGGAGTTTAAGGAATTTTTTTTTTGAAATTTGTGATCTTAAAAGTTTAAGGGGTAAAAACTTTGTGGGATCATATATTTGTGGTTATAAAAATTTCTCATTAAGGGTAAAATGAATAAAATAAAGAGTTTAAAGTTAAATTATTTTTAATTGTAGAAATATGTTGTTCGTTTTAGAATGGACCAATAAGGAAAGTGTCATCTAAATTGAAATAGAGGGAGTACTAGCCTGAAATAGAGGGAGTACTAGCCTGCTTGGTCAAGCTTCTCCAAAGCCAAAAGTGTTTTTTTTCCCTTCAAATAAGTGCTTTTTTTCCGAAATTCTAGTGTTTGGCCAAAGCTTTTAGAAGGAAAAAAAATGCTTTTAAGTAGAAGCAAATGCAATTTTAGAGAAGCAGACAAAAAACAGGTTCTATCCTAAAATAAAAAGCACTTTTGAGAAAAACATATTTAGAAGCGCATATTAAAAGTTTGGCCAAACATTAATCGTTGTTCAGAAGTTCTTTTTAAATTAATTAGCTAAATATAAAATACTTCTCACTAAAAGTACTTTTGAGAAAAAACACTTTTCAAAATAAGCTGATTTTTAAGCTTTTGCCAAACAGGCTATACGCCTATTTTCTTGAATGTTTTTGATTTCTCCTTAGTTGCCAATTAAAGTTAGGCTAACGAGCGTCTGAAACCAAAATGTTGCCTTTTTTTTTTTACTCAAAGCACAAAAATATGTGGAAAAAAATAACTGATAACCAATTTATATATAACGCATTTGTTTAATCCGCTTTACCTTAACGGCATGTTTGTCCGTTAAGGTATAGCGCATGGGTTGCATGCACTATATGTAAACTTTACCGGCCCATTGATAATTGATTTTAACTTTACTGACCCATCAATAATTGAGGGTATAACACATGCATAATACGCACTATATATGTAGCGCATATTATGCATGCGCCATACCTTCAAATATTATACCCCGGGACTAGTTTTTTTTTTACTTATTTAAGGAGTTTCAGGATTTCGTTCAAAATCCATTTAGGATCCTCCAGGTTCCGACATGTTTGGACACAATGACGTATCAAGGTGTTATTATGGCAAACATGCGATTTTGAAGCCATGTTGGTCAAATTGCAATCTAAGGCGTAGCCATTGGATGTGTAAACAAGTTGTAAACTATTATTAGTGAAAGTTATGGTAATATAATATGTTAATTAATAGTCTTTTGTTATCCCCATTGGTAGGACAAAAATCAATGTGATTTTGAAGAATGGTATGATGAACTCATTAACCAGGAATATTACAAATCATGTTTGCTAAACATTTGAAATTTGACCAGTTAGTGCGAACTGCAGATCTTGAAACTACAAGAAGAATTTGCGACAGTGAAGGAGAAATTAAAAGAGGCAGAAGAAGAAAATAATCGGTTGGAAGAGAAATTTATATGGTTGAAGCATAGAATAATGGGCGATAGTGACTAAACAAACACATGGATGTTTTAAATGTAGTTTTTTATTTTTATGTTGTACGTGTCATGTATTATCTTTAACTGTTAACGAATTTAAATCTATGTTAAGTTGTCTTTTTTTGTGTTCTAGTGCTAAACTAATAAATATCCTGAAAAATATGAACACATGCACAAACTATGTAAGCATCAATAATTTTGCTATTATATATTTAATGTCATGTATACAACTCAGAATACATATCAATGAATACCATCGCATGTTTGATTCCATCCCGCCCGGCTACACTATTTGAATCATCATCATCACGTCGCCTCTTTATCGGAGGATGCGCTGCAATATGATCGTCCATAAGTCTGGCATGCTCAGTAAAAGGAGTCATTGGGACATCAGTTACCTATAGAATAATAAGATATTTTATTATATGAAATATAGAATACTAACCTACGTGTTAGCAAAAAATTTAATGGTCATACCATGGTCTTAGCAGGCTCCTCAAAAAGATCATCCATCGCGGCAAGTTAGTATCGCAAATGTGGCCTCCGTGACGGGCGATGACAATTTTTTTTTTAAAAATAAACACTTTAATTATTACTCGCTAATCTATAAGGTAAAAACACATTGAAATAATAATAATGCAAACAAACCTGCGCGTCAGTAGCGACACAATTCTCTGTCGGAACATCGAGGTGCACGGGAGTAGATGAAGTATGTGAAAGATCCTCAGCAGCCCTCGATGATGAGCCATAACTCAGTCATCGCTCACTATGCACCTATCGTATTGGACAATCAGCAGTAATCGTTGATGGCTTTGAACGATCAAAAAAATACTGATCCTGCTCCTGTTGCGTAATTGCCGTGCCCGCGATCAACAAAGGAGCTGACGGGTTCACCTGCGAAGTCCTTGGTGAAAACTGAAGGCTGAATGATGGCATATCATGAGGAGCATCGTGTGGCTCAAGGTAGTCACCTGGTTAATCATCTCTAATATCCTCCACGGCGCTTCAGCACCCCCTTACTGGAGACCTCGTCCTCACTGATCACCACGACTACGTGGGCCACCGCTCCCTCTCTGGTCACGCCTGCCACATTTAGGGGCCACTTTTGGCCCATGATGGTACACCTAGGGCAACACATAAGCAGCTTCGTATCCTAAGCGCCCATCCTCTCGGGCATGTCCCAATGTGTCAGCAGCAAGATCAGTAACCTAACGGCCAAACCCGTGCACAACTACTACTCCCTCACCTATATGGTGTAGCTAGGAGTGTTCAAATCGAATAGGAAAATCACACCAAACCGAAAAACCAAACCAAACCGATTAAAACACCCAGCTAGGTTTAGTTTGACTTGATTTGGTATTGAGTAAAAAAAACCCGAACCATACCATCATATAAATATATAAATTTTATTTATATTTTAAGACTTTATAGTGAATTTTCTTTAGAAAATATAGAAATATTTGAGATCCTCTCGTGTATTAACCTTGAAAGCGTAAATTAACGAAAAATTATTGTTAGATGACTAAGAAAATAACTATCATGTGTTAATTAAAAAAATTCTCCCATTGAATATATTAATAGATCATATATTTATCATTTTTTCCATATTTACTAATCGTATATTCACTTATCAAAGACTTATCTATAATTTTAACAAAGTAAGATTGAAATAATATTCATGCAACAAAAGATCCAGAAAAACCCGACAAAATCGAACCAATCCAAATCGATATAATTAGTTTGGTTCGATTTTGATAAAAATCGAACCAACCCGGTCCATATATAGCCCCAGCTATAGCATCTCTAATCCCAGTTGTCACACCTCTTTTTTTACTACCCCACTTTGGAAAATAAGCATATAAATACGCTCGTAGGGTATACCCCGACGTTCAGATATCCGAAACGGATAAAATAACGTAAGGGAAGGAGTTTTTCCAATTAAAGGACAATCGGTTCGGGATTTTATTGAGATTAATCGGAGTCACCACTTGGGAATGATAATGGTGTCCCAAGTCACCGGTTAATCCCGAATCCGAGGAATTTTGACTCTTAAAAATGTCTGCGAAGCAAAGATCCGGATAAGGAACTCGTTAACCCGGGAGAAGGTGTTAGGCATTCCCGGGTTCCGTGGTTTTAGCACGGTCGCTCAATTGTCGTTCCCGACTCTTGTTTGACTCAACACAGATTTTAACAACATATAGTGCCTTTTACTTAAGTATTATTTTTTATGGAATTTGCGGCATTGCAAAAACACGCCTCGAGTCATACCGCAGCCAGTACGCCTATGACTTTCGGTGTATTTCAGCTTTGCCGGGATTTGGATTTGAGTCGCACCAAGTGCACACTCGTATTAAAGAAAGTATTAAATCGTGCCCTAAGTACGTTTATCGGCTTTTCAAATCTTTGGGAGAGGTTATGAAATTCGCTATTAGCCTCCCCGAGTCTAATTGTATTAAACCATTACTAAAAGGGGGCCCCGCTTATTTAACGGTGGGCGAGGCTTGTCCCAATTTAATTTTAAAGTCTCAACCCTAAAAGGTGTATACTATGTTTTTCTATTTGTGTTTTTTCCTTAGCCGTGCTTGATACTAGGCATTCCAGGCCCGTCGGGTTTCTATTATTCAATGGGGCCTGGTCTTCTCTTCATTAAACATACGTTCGAACGACCCAGGTATTCGAGACCCAGGCTATTTTTGGACTTCTGCCCGCCGGCTTAGTTAGCTTCATATAGTGATTCAGGCCCATAACATACATTGGGCCCAAACTAAATAACAATGGTAATGATTGAAGTAAAAGAACAGAGATATACATTTGAAGTAGAAGACACTTTTATTTATTCAGTAAAGGGAAATCAATACATCAATTCATCAGTCATCAGCTATAAATCAATTATTTGTTACCATAAACTAGAACTAACAGACTGCTTCTTCTTCTTACACTAGCGTTTGAGGTTAATACCTAATCTGAGAAGACGATTTGATTACATAAGGAAACTTAAAGAATGATTAAGCTAATTAACTACGGATCTGAACTAACTGATTAACTACACACGTATAATTACATTACTAGTTTCATTATATGCTAAGCATTTTTACATTACAAGTATGGTTCTAGTTAAATTGTATCAATACCCGTAAATGAATGACTCAGAGACTTATGTATAATTATGCTACTGATTTCATTGTGACTTGTTTTATCACCAGATTATTAGCCTAAATCATGATTGAATCACTATTTGATCTATCATTCCCTATTTTTAAGCTTATCTATGTTTAAATGACATCTGATATGTGGTTAAGACTTATGAATCTACTGTGAGTGAGTGACCAACCGATTTTGAAATTATTATTAACTAACCCAAGTTTTAAAATCTATTACCTAATTAAGCTAAGTGATGTACTACTGCTACTATACTACCAGTTATTACAATATTTCTGTCTGGTTTTCTATTTTTCAGCTACTACATACTACTACAATTAAGCTACGAATCAAATAATACAGAATGACAAATGAATTAAAGCAGGAACTTCATGCTATTTCATCAGGATTATCATTACAGCTTCATTTCGAATAGAAATGTACCTGGATCAACAAAAGGAAGCCGATGAGTCTAAGAGATTAAGCAGTAAACACAGTAATGAACTCAGACAGCAATGCAACAGTGGAATTCGATGCCAAGTGAACAAGACAACACAACAATAACAAGCAAAAATCCCACAGCAATGGCAAACAGAATCCCACAGCAATAGCAAACAGAATCCCACAGCAATAGCAAACAGAGTCCAAGCAGAAAATTCGAGCAGAGATCCCAAATTCAGAAGAGTATCCTAAGTTCTCACTCGGAAAATGCAGAAGAACTCTATTGCTATATTAGTATTTTTCTCTGAACTTTTCTCTCAAAAGCCAGCCTAAAAATGAATTTCAGATTAAAAAATTTTGGAACCCCCTCTCAGCCCCTTTTTAGGGGTATATATAGTTGGGCAAAAGGGCTGAAACTTGGGGAGAAAGTATGGGATTAATCCCACTTCTCCCCCTCTAAAATTTACCCAATTCACACTTAAGTCCCCAAATCTGTTAACAGAAAACCCTTCCAGCATGTGCTGGAAGGTTCCAAAGATTCCTTTTGGGGATTTTTACCAATGTAGCCTTAAGGGTTGGGGATTTTTACAGATTTCCCATTTTAGGGAGACCATTATACCCTTAAATCTCTGCAAAATTGCAGAAATCAGGGGTACAAATGACTCCCTTACCCTCTTAAGTTCTAAATTATTTACCAAAATACTATTTCAAGTTCCCTATATGCCCTCAAGGCCACTGCTGATTTACCTGACTGCCTAGGTTAAATTTCAGCTCATTTGGAACTTATTTAACTAATAGCCAGCCCTTGCATTGGTATTTAAGGGCTGGCCTGATCTACTATTAAGAACTATTTCAATTTTAGCCTCTTTTACTTAGTTCCATTTAATTAAGACCAATTTATTTCAATTTTAAACTAATTGCAGGACTAGTCTGCTTTATTATTGGAATTAAGTATTTAAAAGCTAGCCAGTCTCAAGTTGAGACTTAGCTTGGGTATTAAACCCAATTGCTGAACATAGGCTGGGCCCAAGCCTTTGCAAGCTTGGCCACCTTAGTGTTCAGGGCCCAAAAGAGAGCCTGGGCAAGTCTGCATTTGCAGGCTTAGCCATTTTGCACAACCAGCCCCTTTTTAAGGTGGACTGTGTGTTAGGGCCTTATAGAGTTGGTCAACCTTTTGCAAGGTTGACCACTCTTAGGCCAATTGCTGCTTAATATCCTATTTTTTGTGATTTCAAGGTTAATTAGACTAAATTGCAGGACTAACCTGCTTAATTAAAGCTTTCAGCCTATTTAACTAATGGCCAGTCTCAAGTTGAGACTTAGCCTGGGCAATTGAAGCCCAATTACTGAACATAGGCTGGATTAAGGTCTCTGCAGACTTAGCCACCTAAAGTTCAGGGCTCAAATAGAGCCTGGGCAAGTCTGCCTTTGCAGACTTAGCCAGTTATTACACAACTAGACAACTTTTAAGTGTTGGTCAGTGTGAGGGACCTAACAGAGCTGGTCAATTGCAAAATTGACCACTCTGATCACTTATTCAACTTGTGACCTATTTTTGTGATTTTCAGTTTTAACCTATTTCAAAACTAGCCACTCTATGAAACCTAACACTAACAGCTATAACCAATTCACCTAAGCATGATAGGTATTAACAGTGTTCATACTAACAATAAACTTATTGCAAACTCAGTCATTTCAACATACAATTGCACACATAGTCACATGAAACCAAGCAATGTTCATCAGTCAATTAAAACTCAGAAGGGAAGTTTGATAATGATGAATTTTAATTAATCAACTCTCATGACTCAATTTCATGCATCAAAGTGTTAATTAACATCAAACAGACTTAATTACAACCAATTTATGCTAGATGATTCAATGAAAAACCCAGAGTACTTAAAGTTCATGGTCATAGACTCATAGAGGCTAAATCTTATAGAACAGTCAAGAGAAATGGAGCATAGCAGAATAACATGAGAATGATATCAACTAGACCCCCCTAAATCTAAAACTTTTCCAAATGCCAACCATGAGGATGAAGAACAGGAGAACATGGATAAATAGTGAAGAAGAAACCTAAAACTATCATGTGAAAGTGACATAAAGGAGCAGAGTCACTTAACTCAGATATCAGGGGTTCAAACCCCAATTTTTAAACATGCTACCTAACAGGGGAGGATAACAGAAGAGATACCATGAACTACCACAAGAAGTCTTAACATAGGAGGTGAATCAAACAATTAAACCTGGTACTAAGATTAAACATGCTCAGAGACAGAAAAGGACAGTCTAGAGGCTACGAAACTCAACTAAAACAACTTAATATAAAGATAAGAATCAAATCAGTGTTAGAACTTAGACATGCAGAACAATAGAAGGGAAATTAGTCAAGAGCCACAGCAGATGGATTTTTAACTCAGGGAAGCAGATCATGATTTGAAACAGACGAACAAGAGAACAAATATGGCTAAACATTTAAAGAAACACAAGAGCAGAACAAGTCATGCATTTTATTCAGATCAAAAGCCATAAGACGAAGAAAAGATAGATTCTTGAGCTTTAGAAGGAAAGGTCATGATAGGCAGAGTATAGAGACCAAATCAAAACAAGAAAATGAGGATAACAATACCCTAATACTAACAAATTCTTTGAACCAAGGAGACAAACAACACAGAACAAGATATAGAAAACGAGCTGGATTAAAAACCCTAAAACTAATGAATGACGCACAAGATATCAAAAACCAAACAAACAGATAGAAAACAGAAACAAAAGACATGCAAACAAAGTAAAAAAAAAACAATAAAGCTAAAAAGCAGAGACGGGTAAGGGCACTTAGCTTTTTGGGCCGGTCCCCTGAGCTTCCCTTCTTCTTTCACTCTCTACGCTCTTTTCTTTTCAAACTCTCAGATCCTTTCTTTTCTTTTTCTTTATTCTTTTTTTTTTGTTTTTCTTTTTTGATTTTCTTGTTTTACTTCAAGATGCCGCCTTTTGGGGTTTCTGAGTTTGTGAGGGTGTTTGGGTAGAGTAAAGGTTGGATCTTGAAAAGGCTCGAGTTTTGGAGTCGCCGGAGTTAGGTTTCCGGCGACACTTTTTGGGACATTCGACGAGTTCCAGGCAGATTCGAGGGAGGCGAGTGGTGTGGTTGTGTAGATCAGACCAAGACGGTCTTTTTGGTGTTGGTTTGGAGGTGAGATTCATTCTTTGATGGTCACCGGTGGTGAGTTCCGGTGACCAGGACTTAAAGAACATGAAGGGTTTCAGGGTTTTCTTGTGTTAAAAAGAAGAAGAAGAAAGAAGAGGGTAAAGAAGATGAAGGGGGGTGGCCGGAGACCACCGTGGAGGGTGGTGGCCTCCATGGCCGGCTAGAGTTGCAGACGGGGTATGGGAGAAGACGAAGGTGATGAAGAGAGAATGGAGGCGGCTTCGTTAGGGTTAAATCGAAAAAACGGCCCAAAATTCAGACAAAAGCCTTATATAGGCTGAGTATCTTAGGTAATCCAGACCGTTCGTTTGATGGAGATCAACGGTCCTCAACGACGTTACTAAAACGACGTCGTGTCGTTACTTATGAGACCAAAACCAAGACCCTTAGATCAATCTAAACGGACGGCCCAGATTCGATCTCGCAATTTAAAATTAAACCAATAACTTCGCTATTATCTTAACCGTTGGTTAACACAATTGAACGACCGAGATTTTTGCTAATTAAGAGGCTTATGGACCGGATCGTTTGGGCTCAATACACTGGGCCAGCTCATTTCAATTCAATTTGGCCCAACCTTATTTATACCACCTATATTTTTGTATTTTTCTGATATTATTAATTTTTATGTATTTTCTTTTTGTATTTTTTTTCTTTTATGGAATATTTAACCTAATTATCCAATATTTGTTTGCAATTTTTCTACTATTTTTACTAATTTCCGCTATTTAAACTATTTTTGCTAATTTCCTTCTTAAAACTAATAACATTAAACAAAGTAATTACCTAGCCTAATTTTTTTTGATTTTTCTCTAATTTCTATTTATTCAAACACACAAAGTGTAGCTAATTTCAAACAAAGCAAGTAATTGCACTCAAAAACATATTTATTTTGATTTTGGAATTATTTGCCCGATGCAAAAATCACGTGCTCACAGCTGCCCCTCTTTGCTCTGGAACACGAAGAGTTTCAGTGCAAAGACAAGTGAGCAGAAATGAGAGATTTTTGCACATTGGCACATTCCGTAAAAGCATTTTGAAAACTTTTTGACCGCACCCTGCTTTAGAGGTTGCGTACATATCCTGGGCTAAACAGGAATCAGGTCAGTGTAGTTCGGGAAGGTCCGACAGTTTAAAAACTACCGGACTCACTGTTGCATTGACACTGTCGAGACCTGCTGACTTACTCCTTATTACACTGGGGGGGGAGAAATGTAAAATGAAGAAGCTATTCTAAGCTATGATCCTACAATTACAATTGTTCCTAATCTAGCTTTTGCTCTTCTTCCTTTTCTTGATTTTTGGTGATGCCGACTCCCTTTTTTTGTTGATTTTATTTGATGCTGACTCTCTTTTTTGTTGATTTTCTTTTCTTGATTTCCCCCTCTCTTTTTTTGATTTTCAAGGGTACTTCTTGTCCTTGAGCTGAAACATGCTCAAAACAAAACAACAAACTTTTCTTCTTTTTTTTTCTTTTTCTGCCCCAGTGTGGGCTTTTAGCTACATACACCATAACTTGCAGAAATGTATTCCTGTGTTTGAAGGTGGGCACCTAACAGAAATTAAACGTGCAATGCGATGCAGAAAAATATTCCCGTATTCGAAGGTGGGCACCTAACAGAAATTAAACGTGCAATGCGATGCAGAAAAATATTCCCGTATTCGAAGGTGGGCACCTAACAGAAATTAAACGTGCAATGCGATGCAGAAAAGTATTCCCGTATTCGAAGGTGGGCACCTAACAGAAATTAAACGTGCAATGCGATGCAGAAAAATATTCCCGTATTCGAAGGTGGGCACCTAACAAAAATGAAACGTGCAATGCGATGCAGAAAAATATTCTCGTATTCGAAGGTGGGCACCTAATAGAAATTAAACGTGCAATGCGATGCATAAAAATATTCCCGTATTCGAAGGTGGGCACCTAACAGAAATTAAACGTGCAATGCGATGCAGAAAAGTATTCCCGTATTCGAAGGTGGGCACCTAACAGAAATTAAACGTGCAATGCGATGCAGAAAAATATTCCCGTATTCAAAGGTGGGCACATAACAGAAATTAAACGTGCAATGCGATTCAGAGAAGTATTCCCGTATTCGAAGGTGGGCACCTAACAGAAATTAAACGTGCAATGCGATGCAGAAAAATATTCCCGTATTCGAAGGTGGGCACCTAACGGAATTTAAACGTGCAATGCGATGCAGAAAAATATTCCCGTATTCGAAGGTGGGCACCTAACCGAAATTAAACGTGCAATGCGATGCAGAAAAATATTCCCGTATTCGAAGGTGGGCACCTAACGGAAATTAAACGTGCAATGCGATGCAGAAAAATATTCCCGTATTCGAAGGTGGGCACCTAACAGAAATTAAACGTGCAATGCGATGCAGAGAAGTATTCCCGTATTCGAAGGTGGGCACCTAACAGAAATTAAACGTGCAATGCGATGCATAAAATATTCCCGTATTCGAAGGTGGGCACCTAACAGAAATTAAACGTGCAATGCGATGTAGAAAAATATTCCCGTATTCGAAGGTGGGCACCTACCAGAAATTAAACGTGCAATGCGATGCAGAAAAATATTCCCGTATTCGAAGGTGGGCACCTAACGGAAATTAAACGTGCAATGCGATGCAGAAAAATATTCCCGTATTCGAAGGTGGGCACCTAACAGAAATTAAACGTGCAATGCGATGCAAAAAAATATTCCCGTATTCGAAGGTGGGCACCTAACAGAAATTAAACGTGCAATGCGATGCAAAAAAGTATTCCCGTATTCGAAGGTGGGCACCTAACCGAAATTAAACGTGCAATGCGATGCAGAAAATATTCCCGTATTCGAAGGTGGGCACCTAACAGAAATTAAACGTGCAATGCGATGCAGAAAAATATTCCCGTATTCGAAGGTGGGCACCTAACGGAAATTAAACGTGCAATGCGATGCAGAAAAATATTCCCGTATTCGAAGGTGGGCACCTAACGAAATTAAACGTGCAATGCGATGCAGAAAAATATTCCCGTATTCGAAGGTGGGAACCTAACAGAAATTAAACGTGCAATGCGATGCAGAAAAGTATTCCTGTATTCGAAGGTGGGCACCTAATAGAAATTGAACGTGCAATGCGATGCAGAAAATATTCCTGTATTCGAAGGTGGGCACCTAACAGAAATGAAACGTGCAATGCGATGCAGAAAAATAATCCCGTATTCGAAGGTGGGCACCTAACACAAATTAAACGTACAATGCGATGCAGAAAAATATTCCCGTATTCGAAGGTGGGCACCTAACAGAAATTAAACGTGTCCGTATTCGAAGGTGGGCACCTAACAGAAATTAAACATGCAATGCGATGCAGAAAAGTATTCCCGTATTCGAAGGTGGGAACCTAACAGAAATTAAACGTGCAATGCGATGCAGAAAATATTCCCGTATTCGAAGGTGGGCACCTAACAGAAATTAAACGTGCAATGCGATGCAGAAAAATATTTCCGTATTCGAAGGTGGGCACCTAACAGAAATTAAACGTGCAATGCGATGCATAAAAATATTCCCGTATTCGAAGGTGGGCACCTAACATAAATTAAACGTGCAATGCGATGCAGGAAAAGTATTCCCGTATTCGAAGGTGGGCACCTAACAGAAATTAAACGTGCAATGCGATGCAAAAAATATTCCCGTATTCGAAGGTGGGCACCTAACAGAAATTAAACGTGCAATGCGATGCAAAAACGTATTTCCGCAGCCTGAGGACTAGGGAGTGGATTTTAAAGGATGCTACCTTCCTCTTTTTGGTATTTTCTTTTACCAATTATCTCTTGCCTGTGAATTTCTCCACTTATTTGGCGAACTTTCTCTTTTTTGCGTTTTCTATTTTTCCACATTGGTCACATTCACTTTAAAGTGATGAGTGACAATTTGGTCCTGCATGCAACAAAATTTATTAGATATAAACTGCTGGCAACTGGCATCTGCCGTCCCTGCCTTTTATTGCTTTTCTCTTTTTGCTTTTTCTCCTGCTGTGTAACCTTTAGCTGCTTGTCTCTTGCAAACTCCTTTTTTTTTTTTTGTATTTTCTCACTTTTTCCATTTTTGTTTTGTTTTCATTTCCTTTGGCCATGTTTCCCAAACTTCCTTATTTCCTTCCCAACTCTTCCTTCTTTTTGACCCAGTGTTGTTTCAGCTTTCGTTATCAGGAGCTGGTAGTTAGCTCTCAAAAGATAAACAATGAAATACAGAAAAATGAAAGAAAGGTAAAGTGTTTTGGGAGAGATGATAGAACTTATCTGGGTATTTGCTCGCTGATTCCGCTGACCATGCCATGTATTTAAATGACCCAGTTCGCTCCAATCATTATTCTGTCTCCGAATTGTTTCCAACCCAAATCGATACTATTGTTGTTGCTTTTCTCTTTTCTGGTAACCATCACGATCGCCCTACGGTGCCTCGAAAGGTTTTCACCAATAAGACTCTCTCATTTATTCTCTCAACCTCACAGTCGTCTCACAGTGCCGGTTAAGGTTTTCACTGTTGAGACTCTCTCATTTTATTTCTCTCAAACTCACAATTGCCTCACAGTGCCGGTTAAGGTTTTCACCAATGAGACTTTCTCATTTTTTTTCATTTTTTTCATTTTTCCTTTTGTATTTTGTTTTCTGTACCATGGGTATTCTCCGATGTTTCGCTCCTCCTTCATTGCATTCGTTATCATTTTGGAATTGATCAGAAGGTCTTTCTTTGGACTGTAACGTGGCTTTTGGATGGGTTGAGAAAGAAAGGTATAAAGGCTCAAAATCTCACGAGGTTTCAAAGATATTTACAACTCTCGGAATTATTAAACTTAACTTCTGCCCCAGTTTCAATATGTGGGGAATATTTTGGATTTTTTCTTTATTGTGACTGAACCTCAGAGAGGCTGCCTACGTACCCTTTCGGGATCAAGTCAGACGTAGTTCATCCAACTTCATTAGTTAGATGGATTTCTTTTTGACTTTTTCCCGATTTCTTTGTCTTTTTCTTTTTTGTTTTTTTGTTTTTTTTTGTCTTTTTCGATCTTATTGCGCTATAAGCGATTCCGAGAGAGGGATATGAAAGAATATATTCATTAAGGCTCAAAGGGGATTGTCAATGGATAAAGTGTTTGGATAGAGAATAAAACGCCTTCGTCATTTCAATTCCAAAATCACAACAAAATACAAAACACATAATTGAAAAGGAATCATACATAGTATCTTTTGACTGCATCTGAATTGATAGCAGTCTCTACGCATTTTCCTTCAACATCTATTAAATATAATGCCCCATTGGACAAAACCCGTGATACCACAAATGGTCCTTGCCAATTTGGCGCAAACTTGCCTTTCGCCTCGGCCCAATGCGGTAAGATACGCCTCAATACAAGTTGTCCAACTTCAAACTTTCGAGGTCGTACCTTCTTATTGTATGCTCTGGCCTCTTCGTTTATACAATTGCCCATGGCAAACTGCGGCCAACCTCTTCTCATCAATCAAACTCAATTGTTCCAACCGGGCTTTTACCCATTCATCGTCATCTATCCCAGCTTCAGCTATGATCCGTAATGACGGTATCTCTACTTCTGCGGGTATAACAGCCTCCGTTCCATACACCAGTGTGTAAGGTGTGGTTCCGATAGAAGTACGCACTGTCGTACGGTAACCCATGAGAGCAAATGGTAGCTTTTCATGCCATTGCCTGGATCCCTCCACCATCTTTCGTAGAATCTTCTTGATATTCTTATTCGCCGCTTCTACTGCACCATTCGCCTTTGGCCTGTAAGGTGTGGAAATGCGGTGTGTGATCTTAAATCTCTCGCAAACTTCCGCCATGAGATGACTGTTTAGATTGGCTCCATTATCTGTGATGATCACCTTGGGAATTCCAAATCGGCATATAATATTCTCATGCACAAAATCCATTACCGCTTTCTTCGTTACTGCCTTGAACGTCTTCGCTTCAACCCACTTGGTGAAATAATCAATTGCAACCAGAATGAACCTATGCCCATTGGAAGCGGCTAGATCTATTGGGCCGATAACATCCATGCCCCAAGCAACAAAGGGCCACGGTGCAGACATTGTATGCAACTCATAAGGCGGGGAGTGGATCAGATCCCCATGTACCTGGCATTGGTGGCATTTCTTTACATACCCGATACAATCACGCTCCATAGTGAGCCAGTAATACCCAACTCTCAAAATCTTCTTTGCTAAAACATATCCGCTCATGTGGGGTCCACAGGCTCCGGCATGTACTTCAATCATGATTTTATCTGCTTGTTGTGCATCCACACACCTCAATAAACCCAGATCTGGTGTTCTTTTGTATATAACTCCTCTACTGAGGAAAAATCCATTAGCTAAACGCCTGATGGTTCTCTTCTGATCTTCGGTGGCCTGCTCCGGTTATTTGCTAGCTTTCAGGTATTCCCTGATATCGTGATACCACGGTTCTCCATCCAATTCTTCTTCCACAATAAAACAATAAGCATTTTGATCATGGACTTGAATCTGGAGTGGATCTATATATGTCTTGTCAGGATGATGCACCATAGAGGACAGTGTGGCCAAAGCATCTGCGATCTCATTGTGCATTCTTGGGATGTGCTTGAACTCTATAGACTGGAATCTTTGGGACAACTCGTGCAAACAATACCGGTAAGGTATCAATTTCAAATCTCGTGTCTCCCATTCTCCCTGGATTTGATGTACCAAGAGATCCGAGTCACCCATGACCAAAATCTCTTGGATACCCATGTCAATTGCCATCCTTAATCCCAAGATGCACGCCTCATATTCGGCCATGTTGTTGGTACAGAAAAATCGGAGCTGAGCTGTGACGGGATATTGTTGACCCGTACCTGAAATAAGTACCGCTCCGATACCAACGCCCTTGCTGTTGATGGCTCCGTCGAAGTACATTTTCCATCATGGTCTCTCATCTTGCTCCATTTCCTCGACAATCATTGCCTCCTCATCCGGAAAGTACGTCTTCAATGATTCATACTCATCATCCACCGGATTGTCAGCTAAGTGGTCTACAATAGCTTGTGCCTTCATCGCCGTACGAGTCACATAGATAATGTCAAATTCTGTGAGCAGAATCTGCCATTTAGCAAGTCTTCCTGTAGGCATAGGCTTCTGAAATATGTACTTCAGAGGATCCAATCGTGATATCAAGTATGTGGTATATGCTGACAAATAATGCTTCAATTTCTGAGCTAGCCAAATCAACGCACAACAAGTGCTTTCAAGTTGAGTGTATTTCACCTCGTAGGATGTAAACTTCTTGCCGAGGTAATATATGTCTTGTTCTTTCTTGCCTGTCTCGTCATGCTGAACCAGTACACAACCAAAGGAGTTATCAAGCACTGTCAGATACAAAATCAAAGGTCGCCCTGGTTCTGGAGGAACTAACACCGGAGGATTGGCCAAATATTCCTTGATCTTGTCAAAGGCTTCCCGACACTCGTCGGTCCATTTCACTGCTGCATCTTTCTTCAACAACTTGAAGATCGGCTCACACGTTGATGTCAATTGAGCAATGAATCGACTAATGTAATTCAACCTTCCTAGTAAACTCATTACCTCCTTCTTGTTCTTCGGCGGAGGTAGACTTTGGATAGCCTTGATCTTTGATGGATCTAGTTCAATACCTCGCCGACTCACTATAAACCCCAGTAATTTCCCTGAAGGTACTCCAAAGGTGCACTTCGCAGGATTGAGCTTTAGATTGTACTCGAAAAAACTTTCTCAAATCTCTCACATGATCAGGATGCTTTTTGGACTTTATGATGACATCGTCCACACACACTTTAATTTCTTGATGCATCATATCATGGAACATTGTGGTCATTGCCCTCATATAAGTTGCCCCGACATTCTTTAATCCAAACGGCATTACTCTATAATAATACGTTCCCCAAGGTGTAATGAAGGCAGTTTTCTCAGCGTCATCTTCGTCCATCAGGATCTGGTGATAACCGGCATAACAATCTACAAATGAACCGATTTCATGCTTGGCGCAATTGTCGATCAATATGTGAATGTTTGGCAATGGGAAGTCATCCTTCGGACTGGCTTTGTTGAGGTCTCTATAGTCCACACACACTCTGGTTTTTCCATCTTTCTTTGGGACCGGCACAACATTCGCCAACCAAGTGGGGTATTTGGTAACTTGTATGACCTTTGCCTCAAACTTCTTATTCACTTCTTCTTTTATCTTCACACTAATATCCGTTTTGAATTTCCGCAACTTTTGCTTTATCGGCCGGCATTCAGAATAGATAGGAAACTTGTGTACCACCAAATCAGTGCTAAGTCCGGGCATGTCATCATAGGACCAGGCAAAAATGTCCTTAAACTCATGTATCAACCTTATCAATTCATCCCTGAGGGGTGCCTCCAAATGAACACTAATCTTTGTTTCTCGGACATTATCTTCGCTCCCCAAATTTACAGATTCTGTATCACTCAGATTCGGTTTGGGTTTTTCCTCGTATTGTTTCATGTCCTTGCTTATTTCCTCCAGGGCTTCCTCATCCTCACATTCTATCTCACTATCTTCCTCAATTTCTTGTATGGTAATGTGACTGTCAGAACTGGGTCTAGAATCCTTCACGCATGACATGGCATCAGAATCAACACATGCAGAACTGTACAAAAGGAAAAATAAAGAAAAATAAGGCAAAAAGTGAAGAAAAGGAAAACTGCATTTCATTGATAAAAGAATGAACAATGTTCGGGATACATTTTGATTTTCTTTTCATGAGGGGAATGGGAGAACTATAAAAATAACAATTTTGGGAAAGCAATGATGAAATTTTGGAGCTAACTACCAAGACTCCTTCCTGAAAGGGAAATGAGTGGCTTCCCAATTGTTCAACATGATTCCAGGTCCCACAAGCTGCACATCCATTTTGCTTGTGCCTTCCCCCATTTCAACCATATTCACATCCCCAAACATCTTTTCAAAACTCAGCATTTCTTCATCAGGTCGGGTCTCGATGTACCTTGTCACAGCAGATGTCCGATATTTTGTACCAGGCTTGATGAAGGTGTCGGATAGTTTGGGTATAGGCTTAGGTAAGGTCCAGTTCTTTTTGGCTTTGGAGGCTCTCTGGATGTCGGCAAAGGTGGGTTTGAACCCTAAGCCGAAAGTACCTTTGTTTTCTGGAAGTTGAACCGGTTGAATAACTCCCTGCAATGCTTTGCCCAATCCCTTCCCTGGTGCGAACCCGTTTTTGAGCATTTCCTTGGCCACCATCACAGCAGTTGGTGCTACCATAGGGATCGGCAACTTCTCCCCTTCAGCAATTTTGTTCACCGCAATGGCATCTGTCACTTGGTAGACCCAAGGACCCCTATCTCCGTCAACATCGTCAAACGGCGTCACCACATTGCAAGCATTTTCTTCCCCATGTACCACAATTTCCTGTTGCTCCCACTCGAATTTGACCATCTGGTGTAAAGACGATGGTACTGCCTTGGCCGCGTGGATCCAGGGTCGGCCTAACAACAAATTATATGACACAGCAATGTCGAGCACCTGGAATTCCATAGTAAAATCCACAGGACCGATGGTCACCTCCAAAACAATGTCTCCCAATGTGTTTTTACCTCCACCATCAAATCCTCTCACGTTTATACTGTTCTTCCGGATTCTGTCCGGACTGACATTCAGCTTTCCCAAAGTCGACAGTGGGCAAATGTTAGCACTTGATCCATTGTCTATCAACACTCTGGTCTCTACCGACTCCTCGCTTTTTACCGTAAGGTAAAGCGCCTTATTGTGCTCGGTTCCCTCAACAGGCAATTCCTTATCTGAGAATGTGATCTTATTAGACTCGAAGATCTTGCTGGTAATCTTTTCCAGGTGGCAAATTGAGATCTTTTCTGGAACATGAGCCTCGTTCAGTATCTTCATCAGAGCCTTTCTGTGTTCTTCTGAGTGTATTAACAAAGATAGCAAAGAGATCTGTGCAGGGGTCTTTCTCAGCTACTCAACTACAAAGTACTCCTGTGACTTCATCTTTTTGAGGAATTCCTCCGCCTCTTCTTCTGACACTGGCTTCTTTAATTGGTTCTCTTTCACCGTTTTCATTCTTCTCAATTCTTCTAGGGCAAAGCACCTCCCAGACCGAGTGAGACCGTGGGTTTCATTAATTTCCCCAGACACCTCTTTTCCTTTATAAACCACTGCTACCTTGTTGTAATTCCAAGGTACAGTCTTTGTGCTTACTACCGGCATCTGCACCATCGGTCTTATGATTACTGGTTCTGCACCAGCGCCTTTCACAGTCAATATCGGCTTTACGCCTGGTACTACAACTTTCAAACCCTCCACCACTACCGGCTTTTTTGCTGGTTCTTCAACAATCACTTTTTCTTTCACGGCTTCCTTTTCTGTTCTGCCACTTGCCTTTATCATCATCACAGACTGAGACGGCTTCCGACTGCTATCACCCTGCACCAATTCTATCATGTGTGTTTCATGGTGAGTTGGCAGTGGATTTTGGGTGATGTTTGGAGCTTCTGGAGCTTGAACTTCAATTCTCCGATCGTCAATAAGATCCTGAATGGCATTCTTCAATTGGCAACATTTTTCAGTATCATGGCCCAGTGTTCCCGAACAATACTCACACCTAACGGATGGGTCAAGGTTTTTCGGGGGTGGGTTTGGAACTTTAGGTGCAACCGGGTTCAGCATCCCCAACTCTTTCAATCTATGATAAAGGCTGGTATATGATTCCCCCAATGGGGTAAATGTTTTCCTTGCCTTATTTCTCCATTCTAAGTCAGGCCTGGGTCTGTTTTGGTTTCTGTAGGGTTTAGATGTGGGGTATGTGTTTTGGGTGTGGTAAACATTGTGTGGGGTTTGGGCTCTCCACACATGTGGTGGTGGTGGTGAGTAGGCTTGGGCTTGTGGGTGGTGGTAGTGTGGGACTGTTGGTGGGTATGATAGTGGCGGTGGGTTATATGGGGTTGGCGGGTAGGATGGTGGTGGTGGGTTATACGGGTTTGATGGGTTTGATGGGTGTTGGTGGTAGGGTCTTGGTGGGTGGTGATGCGGGTTACGGTTCCATGGCCTGCTCTCTACAGTTGCCACCTCTTCCTTTTTCTTCTTTCCCATTGCTCCTCCGTTTCTAGTCTGTATTGCTTGATTGGTGGCCTTAATGGCCGAAATACTCATGATTTTATTTGTTTTCAAACCTTCCTCCACAAAGCTTCCCATCTTCACGACTTCATTGAAACTTTTCCCAATCGCCGACACTAAATGACCGTAATATGTAGGCTCCAAAGCCTGTAGGAAACAATCCACCATCTCTCCTTCCTTCATGGGTGGATCTACTCTTGCAGCCTGCTCCCTCCATCTGAAACCGAACTCCCTGAAGCTTTCCCCCGGCTTCTTCTCCATTTTTGTAAGGGATAGTCTATCGGGTATGATTTCTAAGTTGTATTGAAAGTGATTTGCAAAGGCTTGCGCAAGATCATCCCAAACGAACCACCTTGTATGATCTTGTCTGGTATACCACTCTAAAGCTGAACCACTTAGACTCTGGCTGAAATACGCCATCAATAGCTCATCTTTGCCCCCTGTACCTCTCATTTTGCTACAGTATCCCCTGAGGTGGGCCACCGGATCTCCGTGTCTGCTATACATATCGAATTTTGGCAACTTGAATCACACGGGAAGTTGCACTTCAGGGAATAGACATAAGTCCTTGTAGGCCACACTCACCTGCCCTCCTAATCCTTCCATAGTGCGGAAGGCATTCTCCAGACTTTTCACTTTCCTGGCCATCTCTTCTTGCCCTGCATTCTTGGAAATTCTCTCTTCACTTGTTTCTATCAGCGGGGCATGAGACTCATGTTGTCGGAAAGTTGGTTCTGGAGGGTAGTAATGAGGATCCTGTATGTGGAACATCGGTTCACTAGAGGATTTGTGCATAGCAGCGGGCGGATGTGCCACATACACTGGAGCAACTTGGGGTGAGGTGGTGTTTGTTTTACTGGAGGTGGTAGTACTTGGGAGGTGGAGGCATAATAGTGAGGGTAATCAGGGTATGTGGAGGATGAATTCATTGTAGGTGGTTCAGGATTGGGGTTGGCTGGAGGGATGTATGTGGGGTTGGCAGGGTAAGCTGGCAGGGGTTGACCTCTAGACCAGGCCTGGTACATTTCGGCCATCTGCTGCCTCAATTTGTACATTTCCTCTTTCATTCCTGCTACGTCTACAATCTCCTCTTCATGAGCAGGATCTACGATAGTTGCCTCAATTTCTTGGGACACAGCTTTCGTCATCTTCTTGTATCTTGTGTTGTAGGGGTGGATAGCTAGAATGCCAGTTGCCAAGAAAATCTGGACTCACAAGCATCAACACCCATTAGTTGTTAGCGCATGAATAAAATGCAACGACTTTAAAACAAACACATTTTCCTCGAGTCGTTATGCATCATCCCGGCCGCTGCTCATTTGGACCAATCAATTTTTTTTTCTCTTTTTTTTCCCCCTTTTTTTTCTTTTTCTTTCTCTTTTTTTTTCTTTCTTTCTTCTTCTTCTCTTTTTTTTCTTTTCTCCTCTCTTTTTTTCTTTCTTCTTTCTTTTTTTTTCTTTCTTTTTTTTTTCTTGTCATTTTCATAATTACGTTCCTATTTATTTGCCTATCGAATTTAGAAGAAATGACATAAAGCAAAAGAATGGATAACAACACTTGATTTCCATTGATAATTCAAAACAATTGATTACAAGGTGATGTTGTAAAAGAAAAAATATAAAAAGATGATGCATGCTCTATGAGTACATTAATGCTCCTAGTGCCCGCGAGACGTCGTTCGGTCTTGCCGCGGGCCTCTATGTTAATCCCATTTGGAGCCTATCTAGGTCAGACATGACTTGTTGCACAAAGAATTTCACTGCTGATACAAAGGTTCTTCGAGACATATCTTCACACAGTTGACTTTTTCGGGTGATGTATTGGGCAATGCGAACAATCTTCTCTCGAATGACCCCTTTTTCTTGCAACAATCGGCTTATTTGTTCAGTGCGAGCATCCAAGGTATGTTGGTTATCTTTCTGCACTTGCTGCAACTCCAATTCTAATCTAGCCATAGTTGTGTAACAATGCTCTTTCTCTTCTTCAAGATCCTTGATAATCTTGTTACTTTTAACCGTGGCTGAAATTATTTTCCTTCTAAGCTGAGCTACCTCAAATTCGTGCTTATCTTGTAACTGCCGAACCAACTTGGCTCTTTCCTCGGCATCTCTGTCTATTTGCTTCCGAGCCCTGACTAATTCCTTTTCAGCTCTATCCAAGTCAAAGCTGTAGTCATTTACTTTGCGCCGGAGAATCTCAATTAATTTCTCATCCCGGGCTAGGCGAACCGGGGTCTCGGATGCAATTTTCATTTGAGCAATCTGAGCCTTCAACATTTCGTTTTCTTTCTTCAGCTGTTTCTTCTCTCCTTCATCAGATGCTGCCTATAAACCACTTTCAAAGTGGAGATTTCTCAATTTATCTTCCAACAAGCTGATTTTGGCCTTGTATTCTTTTTCTTTGGCCGCCCAGTTCTGATTCTCCTTGGATTGCTCTATTAAATCTTGCAAGTGAGGTCTTTTCGAAAGACGTTCGTGCTCAACACCTCGTCGGTACCATGTGGAGTATCCAGACGACATTTCTCCCCTAGATCTATTCGGCACACAAGTATCAATTTTCAAGTTTTGGCACTCATTCCAGATTTGCCGGATCTTTGCTTCCGGGAATTGCCCATCGGACCAATTTCCACAGCTTGCAAACTGAGGTCCCCGTCTCTCGGAATAATTTGACATCTACCCAACTGTCGCAGGGCCCTGTATGGGGCATAAGGTTGGATGCTTTTCAAGCCCATGATCAAAAATGGCGATCCTTCCGTCGACATATACATTACCTCGTCAAGAGGTAGCCAATCATACGTCCAATCGATCTGGCCATCAGTTAGTGATCGAAGATACACAATCCAATCTTTGACTCCCTCCGGCAATTTTACTTCTTTTGTTCTCATACAGAATTCTTCCAAACATGTTCGTTCAGCCGAACCATAACTTGAGAACGAAGGATGATGGCATAGATGTTCAATTAACCAGATTTGCAAGATCAAATTACACCTTTCAAAGAAGTTGGCTCTCGCTTTGCACGCAGTCAGAGCACGGTAGATGTCACCTACAATCATTGGGGCTAGAGTACAATTGTCTTGTACTATCAGTGTGCTAGCTACCCCGGCAACCTTTATGTTGATATGTCCATCTTTTCTCGGGAATATGACAATTCCGAGAAATGCCACTAAAAATGCAAACCTCCGGTGTTCCTCCCATTTTGCTCGGTTGGACTTGCAGCATAACTTATTCGTGGGGTCGTTGAACCCCCCGATGTGTCCATACCTACTATAGATGAAGTTTAAGGAGCAAAACCTATTGGCTAGATCTTCGTTGTGAACATTCCTGGCAATTTTCAAAGAGTCCAAAAAACGATGCACCGTTACCGTCCTTGGAGATACCGGGTATTTCCCTTTTAACGGAACATCAGTCTTCCCGATATAGAAAGCAATTTCCTCTAGAGTAGGGGTGAGTTCAAAATCTGGGAAATGCAATACATTGTGTGCCGGATCCCAAAATGTGACCAACGCTCTAATCACGTCGCCTCGGGGGATTATGTCTAATAACCCCATAAGATCTTTCAAGTAACCTTTGACCCAGTCTTGACCATCTGATCCCATGTCTTGCCACCACAGTTTCAGCTCCAAAGGGATTTTATTTAAGGAGAAATGTTCATTCATCATTGTGCTCGTCCTGCACATTTATTAAGGCGATTTTATTTAAAAAAAAGAAAAATCTTTTTTAATGAAAGTTTTCATTTTTGAAAGAAATACAGTTTTCGAAGTGGCCATTTTTGCCAAAACGGCCTTCCGACGTCCTTTCGGAACATTCGGTCATTTTCAAAAATAGCAATCACCTCGATTATTTGAAAAGAAAAATCTTTTTGGTTTTTTTTTTTGGAAAAGTGTAGTTGGACCCGTTTAAGGGTTGCCTACGTATCCCACCTAATGACGAAAATCAAACCTGCGTAGTTCGGTCAGATTATTTGACCAGTTATTTCAACAAAAAATTGTTCCACCTTTTTTCAGATTTTCAAATTTTTTGGATACCTATTTTCTATAACTCTTATTTTCTCTCTCTCTTTTTCTTCTTTTTCAACAATTTTTCTATCCTCGGGATTTCCACTGGTCTGCATAACGATCAAGGACAATAAAAATGCAACACATAACATGCTCGGTCTTTTCCAATACCGGGTCACCTGTCCGAGACGGACCCAACCCCTGTGTTGAGTCCCCTAAGTCAGATATGATGCAAATAATCGTCCTAGACCTATGTTCAAAATCTTACAGTTTCATGGGATGCTAGACCGTGTACCCGAGCGGACAACTCGAATCGAGGAGGGGGCTACGTACCGGTGACTCGCGGAGTCAATCGGCTTTGTAACTTATCCGGCCTCTATTTTCTTAATTTAGGGTGACTTTAACAGAAAGGGGAGTCTCAACCAGTAAGCACATCCCCGGGGGTGAAGGGAGAAAGGTTTTCGGCACAATTTATATGCAATCCACGTAATATCAAAGCT
The DNA here is from genome assembly GCA_032618575.1 of Nicotiana noctiflora. Classification (NCBI taxonomy): domain Eukaryota; kingdom Viridiplantae; phylum Streptophyta; class Magnoliopsida; order Solanales; family Solanaceae; genus Nicotiana; species Nicotiana noctiflora. The sequence continues at coordinate 212,893 of JASVEL010004705.1, read as the reverse complement.
ATAAAGCACATAGCATGTTGTTCAAATCATATAATGAAGTCAAACAATATCGTGAACGGCAATTCTAAAGAGCTCGAGTTCTTAAACCCTGAAATCGAAGTTCGGGGTTGGGTCCCCAGCAGAGTCGCCAGAGCTGTCACACCTCCCTTTTTACTACCCCACTTTGGAAAATAAGCATATAAATACGCTCGTAGGGTATACCCCGACGTTCAGATATCGGAAACGGATAAAATAACATAAGGGAAGGAGTTTTTCCAATTAAAGGACAATCGGTTCAGGATTTTATTGAGATTAATCAGAGTCGCCACTTGGGAAAGATAATGGTGTCCCAAGTCACCGGTTAATCCCGAATCCGAGGAATTTGACTCTTAAAAATATCTGCGAAGCAAAGATCCGGATAAGAAACTCTGTTAACCCGGGAGAAGGTGTTAGGCATTCCCGGGTTCCGTGGTTTTAGCACGGTCGCTCAATTGTCGTTCCCGACTCTTGTTTGACTCAACACAGATTTTAACAACATATAGTGCCTTTTACTTAAGTATTATTTTTTATGGAATTTGCGGCATTGCGAAAACATGCCTCGAGTCATACCGCAACCAGTACGCCTATGACTTTCGGTGTATTTCAGCTTTGTCGGGATTTGGATTTGACTCGCACCAAGTGCACACTCGTATTAAAGAAAGTGTATTAAATCGTGCCCTAAGTACGTTTATCGGCTTTTCAAATCTTTGGGAGAGGTTATGAAATTCGCTATTAGCCTCCCCGAGTCTAATTGTATTAAACCATTACTAAAAGGGGGCCCCGCTTATTTAACGGTGGGCGAGGCTTGTCCCAATTTAATTTTAAAGTCTCAACCCTAAAAGGTGTATACTATGTTTTTCTATTTGTGTTTTTTCCTTAGGCGTGCTTGATACTAGGCATTCCAGGCCCGTCGGGTTTCTATTATTCAATGGGGCCTGGTCTTCTCTTCATTAAACATACATTCAAACTACCCAGGTATTCGAGACCCAGGCTATTTTTGGACTTCTGCTCGCCGGCTTAGTTAGCTTCATATAGCGATTCAGGCCCATAACATACATTGGGCCCAAACTAAATAACAATGGTAATGATTGAAGTAAAAGAACAGAGATATACATTTGAAGTATAAGGCACTTTTATTTATTCAGTAAAGGGAAATCAATACATCAATTCATCAGTCATCAGCTATAAATCAATTATTTGTTACCATAAACTAGAACTAACAGACTGTTTCTTCTTCTTACACTAGCGTTTGAGGTTAATACCTAATCTGAGAAGACGATTTGATTACATAAGGAAACTTAAAGAATGATTAAGCTAATTAACTTCGGATCTGAACTAACTGATTAACTACACACGTATAATTACATTACTAGTTTCATTATATGCTAAGCATTTTTACATTACAAGTATGGTTCTAGTTAAATTGTATCAATACCCGTAAATGAATGAATCGGAGACTTATGTATAATTATGCTACTGATTTCATTGTGACTTGTTTTATCACCAGATTATTAGCCTAAATCATGATTGAATCACTATTTGATCTATCATTCCCTATTTTTAAGCTTATCTATGTTTAAATGACATCTGATATGTGGTTAAGACTTATGAATCTACTGTGAGTGAGTGACCAACCGGTTTTGAAATTATTATTAACTAACCCATGTTTTAAAATCTATTACCTAATTAAGCTAAGTGATGCACTACTGCTACTATACTACTAGTTATTACAATATTTCTGTCTGGTTTTCTATTTTTCAGCTACTACATACTATTACAATTAAGCTACAAATCAAATAATACAGAATGACAAATGAATTAAAGCAGGAACTTCATGTTATTTCATCAGGGTCATCATTACAGCTTCATTTCGAATAGAAATGTACCTGGATCAACAAAAGGAAGCCGATGAGTCTAAGGGATTAAGCAGTAAACACAGCAATGAACTCAGACAGCAATGCAACAGTGGAATTGGATGCCAAGTGAACAAGACAACACAACAATAGCAAGCAAGAATCCCACAACAATGGCAAACAGAATCCCACAGCAATAGCAAACAGAATCCCACAGCAATAGCAAACAGAGTCCAAGCAGAAAATTCGAGCAGAGATCCCAAATTCAGAAGAGTAACCTAAGTTCTCACTCGGAAAATGCAGAAGAACTCTATTGCTATATTAGTATTTTTCTCTGAACTTTTCTCTCAAAAGCCAGCCTAAAAATGAATTTCAGATTAAAAAATTTTGGAACCCCCTCTCAGCCCCTTTTTAGGGGTATATATAGTTGGGCAAAAGGGCTGAAACTTGGGGAGAAAGTATGGGATTAATCCCACTTCTCCCCCTCTAAAATTTACCCAATTCACACTTAAGTCCCCAAATCTGTTGACAGAAAACCCTTCCAGCATGTGCTGGAAGGTTCCAAAGATTCCTTTTGGGGCTTTTTACCAATGTAGCCTTAAGAATTGGGGATTTTTACAGATTTCCCATTTTAGGGAGACCATTATACCCTTAAATCTCTGCAAAATTGCAGAAATCAGGGGTACAAATGACTCCCTTACCCTCTTAAGTTCTAAATTATTTACCAAAATACTATTTCAAGTTCCCTATATGCCCTCAAGGCCACTGCTGATTTACCTGACTGCCTAGGTTAAATTTCAGCTCATTTGGAACTTATTTAACTAATAGCCAGCCCTTGCATTGGTATTTAAGGGCTGGCCTGATCTACTATTAAGAACTATTTCAATTTTAGCCTCTTTTACTTAGTTCCAGTTAATTAAGACCAATTTATTTCAATTTTAAACTAATTGCAGGACTAGCCTGCTTTATTATTGGAATTAAGTATTTAAAAGCTAGCCAGTCTCAAGTTGAGACTTAGCTTGGGTATTAAACCCAATTGCTGAACATAGGCTGGGCCCAAACCTTTGCAAGCTTGGCCACCTTAGTGTTCAGGGCCTAAAAGAGAGCCTGGGCAAGTCTGCATTTGCAGGCTTAGCCATTTTGCACAACCAGCCCCTTTTTAAGGTGGACTGTGTGTTAGGGCCTTATAGAGTTGGTCAACCTTTTGCAAGGTTGACCACTCTTAGGCCAATTGTTGCTTAATATCATATTTTTTGTGATTTCAAGGTTAATTAGACTAAATTGCAGGACTAGCCTGCTTAATTAAAGCTTTCAGCCTATTTAACTAATGGCCAGTCTCAAGTTGAGACTTAGCCTGGGCAATTGAAGCACAATTACTGAACATAGGCTGGACTAAGGTCTCTGCAGACTTAGCCATCTAAAGTTCAGGGCTCAAATAGAGCCTGGGCAAGTCTGCCTTTGCAGACTTAGCCAGTTATTACACAGCTAGCCAACTTTTAAGTGTTGGTCAGTGTGAGGGACCTAACAGAGCTGGTCAATTGCAAAATTGACCACTCTGATCATTTATTCAACTTGTGACCTATTTTTGTGATTTTCAGTTTTAACCTATTTCAAAACTAGCCACTCTATGAAACCTAACACTAACAGCTATAACCAATTCACCTAAGCATGATAGGTATTAACAGTGTTCATACTAACAATAAACTTATTGCAAACTCAGTCATTTCAACATACAATTGCACACATAGTCACATGAAACCAAGCAATGTTCATCAGTCAATTAAAACTCAGAAGGGAAGTTTGATAATGATGAATTTTAATTAATCAACTCTCATGACTCAATTTCATGCATCAAAGTGTTAATTAACATCAAACAGACTTAATTACAACCAATTTATGCTAGATGATTCAATGAAAAACCCAGAGTACTTAAAGTTCATGGTCATAGACTCATAGAGGCTAAATCTTACAAAACACAGTCAAGAGAAATGGAGCATAGCAGAATAACATGAGAATGATATCAACTAGACCCCCCTAAATTTAAAACTTTTCCAAATGCCAACCATGAGGATGAAGAACAGGAGAACATGGATAAATAGTGAAGAAGAAACCTAAAACTATCATGTGAAAGTGACATAAAGGAGCAGAGTCACTTAACTCAGATTTCAAGGGTTCAAACCCCAATTTTTAAACATGCTACCTAACAGGGGAGGATAACAGAAGAGATACCATGAACTACCACAAGAAGTCTTAACATAGGAGGTGAATCAAACAATTAAACCTGGTACTAAGATTAAACATGCTCAGAGACAGAAAAGGACAGTCCAGAGGCTACGAAACTGAACTAAAACAACTTAATATAAAGATAAGAATCAAACCAGTGTTAGAACTTAGATATGCAGAACAATAGAAGGGAAATTAGTCAAGAGCCACATCAGATGGATTTTTAACTCAGGGAAGCAGATCATGATTTGAAACAGATGAACAAGAGAACAAATATGGCTAAACATTTAAAGAAACACAAGAGCAGAACAAGTCATGCATTTTATTCAGATCAGAAGCCATAAGACGAAGAAAAGATAGATTCTTGAGCTTTAGAAGGAAAGGTCATGATAGGCAGAGTATAGAGACCAAATCAAAACAAGAAAAACGAGGATAACAATACCATAATACTAACAAATTCTTTGAACCAAGGAGACAAACAACATAGAACAAGATATAGAAAACGAGCTGGATTAAAAACCCTAAAACTAACGAATGAAGCACAAGATATCAAAAACCAAACAAACAGATAGAAAACAGAAACAAAAAACATGCAAACAAAGTAAAAAAAAAACAATAAAGCTAAAAAGCAGAGACGGGTAAGGGCACTTAGCTTGCAGGGCCGGTCCCCTGAGCTTCCCTTCTTCTTTCACTCTCTACGCTCTTTTCTTTTCAAACTCTCAGATCCTTTCTTTTCTTTTTCTTTATTCTCTTTTTTTTTTGTTTTTCTTTTCTGATTTTCTTGCTTTACTTCAAGATGCCGCCTTTTGGGGCTTCTGAGTTTGTGAGGGTGTTTGGGTAGAGTAAAGGTTGGATCTTGAAAAGGCTCGAGTTTTGGAGTCGCCGGAGTTAGGTTTCCGGCAACAATTTTTAGGACATTCGACGAGTTCCAGGCAGATTCGAGGGAGGCGAGTGGTGTGGTTGTGTAGATCAGACCAAGACGGTCTTTTTGGCGTTGGTTTGGAGGTGAGATTCATTCTTTGATGGTCACCGGTGGTGAGTTCCGGTGACCGGGACTTGAAGAACAAGAAGGGTTTCAGGGTTTTCTTGTGTTAAAAAGAAAAAGAAGAAAGAAGAGGGTAAATGAGATGAAGGGGGGTGGCCGGAGACCACCGTGGAGGGTGGTGGCCTCCATGGCCGGCTAGAGTTGCAGACGGGGTAAGGGAGAAGACGAAGGTGATGAGGAGAGAATGGAGGCGGCTTCGTTAGGGTTAAATCGAAAAAATGGCCCAAAATTCAGACAAAAGCCTTATATAGGCTGAGTATCTTAGGTAATCCAGACCGTTCGTTTGATGGAGATCAACGGTCCTCAACGACGTTACTAAAACGACGTCGTGTCGTTACTTATGAGACCAAAACCAAGACCCTTAGATCAATCTAAACGGACGGCCCAGATTCGATCTCGCAATTTAAAATTAAACCAATAACTTCGCTATTATCTCAACCGTTGGTTAACACAATTGAACGGCCAAGATTTTTGCTAATTAAGAGGCTTATGGACCGGATCGTTTGGGCTCAATACACTGGGCCAGCTCATTTCAATTCAATTTGGCCCAACCTTATTTATACCACCTATATTTTTGTATTTTTCTGATATTATTAATTTTTATGTATTTTCTTTTTGTATTTTTTTTTCTTTTATGGAATATTTAACCTAATTATCTAATATTTTTTTGCAATTTTTCTACTATTTTTACTAATTTCCGCTATTTAAACTATTTTTGCTAATTTCCTTCTTAAAACTAATAACATTAAACAAAGTAATTACCTAGCCTAATTTTTTTTGATTTTTCTCTAATTTCTATTTATTCAAACACACAAAGTGTAGCTAATTTCAAACAAAGCAAGTAATTGCACTCAAAAATATATTTATTTTGATTTTGGAATTATTTGCCCGATGCAAAAATCACGTGCTCACACCAGCTAGTAAGAACTGGTGAAAGCGAATAGCCTGCATATCATATAAAATATTAATTATGGGAGGATAATGTAGAACTATAAGTATAACAAATAACATACCAATGTCTCATGCCTTCCGGCATATAGAATGTACCGACCACCAGAGCAATAAACAAGATTCCCAACGAGAAGTCAAATAAGTTTGTGATACCAACCCACGTACTCATGCTCGCCTTCTCACCGGTCACGTGGAGGGTATGGCAGAAGCATGCCATACCTCTGACCCAAATCCTCTATCTGGGCCTCTAGCCAGGCCAAGTATGTTTGGACGACCTTGCGACGTTCATCCCGCTGGTAATGTGTCCTGTGCCAAGTGGGGGGAATATGTACAAGCTGGGTCGAACAAACTGGTGAAGGACTCACTCGGTGGCATGATGCTCAACTATATCGAGACATATGAGTAGGACAGAAGATCTCCACATAGCTCGGCCGCGGGAGCAATTATCTAGCAATCCAGCTATGAGCATGTCGCTTTATGGACTCCATACGAACTATTTATTAAAAACAAGAATAGTGAGTAAACGCAACACATATCAAGTCAGGCCAAGTAAACTTAAGTATATATGTACCTGAGAGCCTTCAAGTAAATCCAACAAATCCCTATAATAAGGGGGATGACCTCACGCATGTGACCTCGTTTATCAACCCACCTCCAAGATGGGTAAGAAACGGTGGAGGTCGTGCATCTGGAGCTATCGGTGGCAGAAGTGGCTAGAATTGCAGGAAACGCTCCCAGACCCAAACCTGATATAGATCGTGGATGTAAAATTTAAGGCATTTTTTCACTATGTATCTTATATTAATCATAAAAAGAATTGACTATGTTTTCACCTGCAACAACGGTAAAACTAGCAACGTCTCTCTGGTTGCCTATGCACGCCTGACACATCTGCCTATATAGGTAAGTCACAATAGTTGTACTCCAATCGTAACTAGATAAATCATCTAGACGCTCCAGATGATGTAGAAATCTCAAGCTGACTAGGTTTCCCAAAGTGTTAGAGAATAGTATACCACCAAACATCATTAGTAGCAATAGCCTCATATGCCGGTCGATATCCTCTGGCAGTGAATCATCAGTAATTTCCGCATCCGCCGCCACCAGATGCTGCCTAATAGGTGTCAGCTGCAATCAACTGGCCCCACTCAACATAATCAGCTCCGCAGGCTAGAAACGGATGAGTCGCTGCAACAGATGATGGTAGTTCTCTCCCGTATAGACCCTAAGAACATGCAGGTAAGCTATAGGCATTGTTTTAAAAGCCATTTTCGGGGCGAACCCTAAGAAAAGGCACAACAAAAACGGTCCGAGGCGATGGTGTGGGGCGAAAGTCTCAAGAGGCGTATGCCCAGTAATTCGGGGTTTACGCCTAGGCATTTGAGGCGTATTTTTTTAGTGAGGTGTAAGCCCCATAAATATTTTTAAATTAAAATATAATTTGTTGAATAAGTCCTACATAAAATATCCAAATTCTCAAAATTCGGCTTGGTAATTACTCAAAAGTTTTAAAAATGAACTCAATTGTATTAAGTTTAAAAGTCAAGACCTTTTTTATTAATTGAAGTCATAATTCATGATCTTTCGCAATACTTTATCTTATCGCTAGTCTGCAATATCTTCTAAAAACAACGAATATTTAATTTTTTTTAAAGACACAAAGAAAAATCCATTCTCCTTCATAGCAGCAAGTTCAAAGTTCAAATTGCAGGTTAGTCATCCTTTTTGTTCCTCCACGTAGAAAACTTTATTATTTTAAACTCAAGTTACTTGTGCTTGTAAGTAGCGTATATATTTCACAAACTTATAGTTTTCTTTAATTTTATGCAATTTTACCTATTTATAAATATTTACTATAATTATATTATTCCATACAATATTAAAAATTAAATACCTATGGGGCTTACGCCCCGTGCCTCAGGGCTTACGCCTCATTGAGGCATATGTAAAATGCCTCACCTTACACCCATGCCTTTTAAATACTCGCTACAGGTTATACCACTAATGGGCAGCCCCGAAAGAACCTCCACGTCCTCTAGCGTGATGGTAGATGCCCCGATGGGTAGATGAAATGTATGTGTCTCTGATCGCCACTGCTCTATCATAGCTGTGATCAACACTCAATCGAACTGTAACCAGCCGGTCTCTGTCCTGTAAATACCCATCCCTGGAAATCGTCTAACTATATGGGGATGCAGTTAGTGGTCCCTAATAAACTCCCACAAATCGTCTACACGTCTGGGTAGAAGGTCTGGGACAGGAACTACCCATCCCAGATGTGTGAAAACCTATGGTTGCCATGGAGCAACAATAGCTCTCGAAATGCAGATCTGGGATGCACACGGAGGAGCTCCATGATGATACATGTAAATTGAACAATATTAATTAAAGTATTTTTCTATTTGGTTGTGTAACATCTTTAAATATATTGCAATGTCTTTCTATATTATTTCTTAGGTTGATACATTTCTATATTATTATTTTATATGTTAGTTTCTCACATTTTTTGACTAAAATTCGGCAGGATTTTGTTTAAACTATCATTTTTATGCTATTTTTGGGTATAATAGAATTAGATAATTAATTTTCATAACTATACATGATCTAATTAATATGTATTCATATAAAACTATTTAGTTTGACAAATTTTCTATATTGTTGTTTTATATGTTACTTTCTTACATTTTTTTGACTAAAATTGGTGAGGTTTTTTGTTTGAAATATCATCCCAAGATATTTTTAGGGTTAATAGAGAATTAAATGATTAATTTCAGTAACTAAAAAGAAATATTAGTAATTATTCATATAAAAAATATTTAGGTTGATAAATTTCCTATATTTCCTATGTTATTTTCCTTTATTTTTTTCACTAAAATTCTACAGGTTAATGTTTGAACTATCACCTTTCTCATTTTTTTTTTTTGAATTATAATAGAATTAAATATTAAAATTTATAAGTATTGAGATATATTCAAAAATTATTCATATAAAAATACTACAAACTTAATAGCAAGTAATTTTGAATTTTTTTCTATCGTAATGATTTATTTGTTAACTTTTATATTTTACCCAAATTTCCGGCAGCGCCTATTTTGTAATGTCAACTGATTATTTTATAATTTATATCTAATATTTGATAATTAGCTACTAATACATTAAATCCATAATTTAGTACTCTAACCGAGTTTGTTAAGGAGAGCACGCAGTTTTTATTTTACACTACGAAATCTTAAATCACACTAAAGTAACACTACTCTAAATGGCCATAAATAGAGTCAACTACCATAAGCTAAAATTTATTATCAGTTTTACTACGCTAAAGGACACTACATAACAACTAAGGGCATAACATAACACTAAAGGGCAATAAACAATAATAAATTCATATATTAATATACATACAACATAATAAAATCACATATAACAATTATTATTTATAAAATAATATATATATATATATATATATATATATATATATATATATATATATATATATATATATATATATATATATATATACTAACTCATAACACAATTACTAAACTAATCAAACAAAAAAAATAATTATATCACAAAGAAAACATACACCACTATAAAAATAACTAATAAGCATTTTATATACACGATTTTACCAAATGGTAAGTCAAAATACCTCAATTTAAAGTTTTTTGAAATGTGAAAAATTAATAATTTTGGAGCCGAAACGAGCAATAGACGAGATCCACTACACAACAAGTCTTGTATCCGATGGCCTCCAATGGAGTTATTTGGTTAAAAAATTGGGGGAGAGGGGGAGAGTGGGGGGGGGGAGAACTTTTCGGCTTCTGTTTCTGTCTGGTTGGGGAAGGAGACGGGCCTGATATTTTGTATAGGTATAGCACATATATAGGATGCACTATACCTACCTTTCTTTTCAACTTCTAGTATAGTGAATTTTTTATATATATCTATATATATATTACCCGCTAATTTAAAATTCAAATATAGCGTATGCAACCCATGCGCTATAGTGCATTGAACAAATGTGCTACATATAAATTGGTCATAAGTTATTTTTTATTTTTTGAATCTAAAAAAGCAATATTTTGGTTCCGGGCTCGACTAATGAAGTCTTGTAGGTTTACATCGGTGTACCTAATAGATCATCGCTATACCCCTTATGAGTGACCGAAAACAAATATTCTTTCGTGTCTGCTGCAACAACACTTACTTTAAATGTGAAGCAATTACTTTTCAGGGTAAAGAATCCCAACACTCATTTTAGTGATCGTCTAACATTCAGGCAACTGTTCAATATTCCAATGAGTTTAAGCCTTTCTTAATTTTAAAAAATAAACAAATTTAAGTGCTTCGTCAGCAAGTTTTGGGGGTGTAAGATTTTTCACAGTAATCTTAACGATTACGGTGTAATAATAGGACTTCTTTTGTTCACGTAATTAAAGATTCCTGTACGAGATAATTATAGATTCCTATACAAGAAGGCATATCACATGTAAATAACTGATAAATTTTATGAAATAAATTATATTCTGTCCTTTATACACTCGTGAAAACATTGTGAATAGTGTTATAAAATAAAGATTGTAAAATAAAGACAAGTATAGAGAGAAACTGATATATTATTTGAATTTAAACTGATCTCAATAATGAACTGGAATTTGATCTATTTATAGTAGAAAGGAAGTTACTAAGTACGTTGTTATTGGAAGCTGCCGTGTAAGCTGCTACTATATCAGATATGGATTATCTTTTACTGAGAGTCGAGGAAGGAGCTCCTTTCCGGGAACCAAAAGGCCAGCCGGCTTAGAAACTTTCCGAGCCTCTTTCTTATTTTTGGGTAAGACACTAACAGAATAGGGAGTCTCAACCAGTAAGCACATCCCCAGAGGTGAGAAGAGAAGGGTTTCGGTACAGTTTATATATATACAGTTCAAAAACATCAAAGCGATAAAAATATCATTTTGCACATTTAAACCCAAGATAATAATAAACCAAATACAACAATTATTCAAAGCTCGAGTTCTAAAACCCTGATCTAGTGGTTCTGGTTTACCATCTTGTTGGAAAAGGTGTCTAGACTGGATTTTACTCGAGCGGACAACTCGAGCTGAGGAGTGTCAGTGCACCGGTAGCATAGCTTTCCGGCTTAATTGACCATACTCCCCGCCTAAACATGTGTGACTAAAAATCCTTCACCGGGTGCCAAGCACCACAGCTATCTTGAGAAAACGGGCTATGTCCAGCAAATGCCCGATATTATTTTAAAGAGACTCAGAAGAGAAAATGGGTATCGGCACAATTTATATACAATTCACAAAATATCAAAGCGGAAAAAATAATATTTAGCACATTAATACAAACATATAATAAAATCAGATAATAAATAAGCCAAAATACAACAATTATTCCAAGCTCGAATTCTTAAACCCTGAACCAGTGGTTCTGAGTTTGTTTCCCCAGCAGAGTCGCCAGAGCTGTCACACCTCCTTTTTACGCGCCCGCGAGAGCGCGAAATATAAAAGAGAGTTTTTCCAATTAAAGGACAACCAAAACGGGATTCATTTATTGAGAGATTCGGAGTCGCCACTTGGGAGATTTATGGTGTCCCAAGTCACCGGCTTGAAACCCGAATTGAGGAAAGGTTTGACTCTATTTAACGGTCCGCGAACCAGAAATCCGGATAAGGAATTCTGTTAACCCGGGAGAAGGTGTTAGGCATTCCCGAATTCCGTGGTTCTAGCACGGTCGCTTAACTGTCATATTCGGCTTATTTATCTGATTTTTACAGTTATATACTTAATGCAAATTAATATCCCTTTACCGCTTTTATTATTATTATTATTATTTACGAAAGAGAATGTTGCCTAAAAATATGTTTCGAATCACGTCACATGAAATGCACCCGGATCCTAGACACACTCTTATTCAACATTTTGGGATTTGGATTTGGGCCGCATGAAATGCACACCCGTATTTAAGAAGGTAAAATTATTAAAATACGCGCCTAGAGCGATTACTTATTTACATTTTTTGAGAAAGCTAGGAAATTCGCTAAGAAACGGCACATTTCGAGATCTAAATATTTTACATATACATTTATGAGGGCCCCGCGATTTGTATGATTTTGTTAGGCGAGGCACACCTCTAATTCTAATTTAAAAGCAAACTACATTCCGCTATATTTATTTAAGAGTTAATTCAAGATTATTTAAAACATGTTGCAAGCCACACTACATGAAATGCACTTGTGGTTCACGACACTCTTTATTTAACCTTGTTCAAATATGGAGTCGGGTCACATGAAATGCACCCCCGATTCCTTTAATCTAATTACGTCGTTTAAAGAATAACGAACCAATTTATATAATGTGACAACATCGTGCTCAACTATAACCAATTCGAGTAAACATACGAGTAGCTAACTAAGTGAGCAAATTCAAGACTATGGTGAACAATTACATAAACAACGGAAGCATAACTAGTTGGCGAGCATATGAAAGATTAGTCATTTTCATTAGCTAACTTCGACATTGCATGTTCAACAAAATCATATATTTACAAAAATAGTCTGAACCATACGAAACTAAATCAAATACGAAACACTCCAAAATATTAGCGAGAAAAACAATATCGGAAAAGAACATGCACCTTTATTTCTGCATATTTTTTCAACGTACACAACGAGAAAACGAACCTTTTATGACGATCTCGAACCTCGACCTCTCCGGACAGAACTCGAATCAAACGATGACCTCGACTGAAGTTGTAACTCGAATCAAAATGAAGAGATGACCGAACAGTGGTCTCTCTTTTCTTCTTACTGCCGTGTTTCTTCTTCTCTTTATTTTCTCTTCTTTCTTTGTTTTTCTTTCTGTTTCTGCCGTTTTTTTTTCTTCTTCTTTTATTTTTTCTTCTTCCTTTGTTTTTCTTTCTCTTTCGTTTCTTTTTCTTTGTTTTACTCTCTTTCTGTTTCTCGTTTCTTTCTTTGTTCTCTCGTTTCCTTTGTTCTTTTCGTTTCTTTCTTTGTTCTTTTTTTTTGCGTTTTTCCTTTCAATTGTTCTCTTCTTTTTTTCGTCTCTTTTTTTCTCTTCTTTTTTCAATTCTTCTCTTCTTTTTTGAATCCTTTTTTTTCTCTTCTCCTCTTGAATGTTGCTGCCGTCTCTTCTTCTTGCTTTAAGAAGAAGAAAAATCACAACCCCCTCACATGTAGTGTTATCCTTTAGGTGTAAAGTCTAGCTTCTTAGGTGTGTTCATGTGATTATGTATTGTGTGTGCATGTGAAATGTATTGTGTGTGCATGTGAAATGTCTTGTGTGTGCATGTGAAATGTCAAGACCAAAATGGGGGCTTACATGGGTTATGGTTGTATTTTGTCCGTGTTCCCCATGTGCGGACTCGGACTATTACGGAGCTAGGTCCGAAAATTATAAAACCGGGTAGTTTGAACCCGAATATTATTCTTTGCCCGGAACCGAGAATGAGAACACGATTTATTTGATTCATCCTATATAAGCAAAAATAACTAGAAAACTCATAATTAAAACAAAACCATTTTTTTTTATTTTTTATTTTTTCCAAGATTAAAATAACTACAAAATGTTAATGAAACTATTTTTGTAATTTTCGTTTTTTTAAATAAAGATAAAAATATAAAGTGCTATTTTTGTATTTTTTCAAGTTTAAAATGACTATAAACCAAAAACTATTTTTTTTTTTTTTGGAATTTTCGTTTTTTTTTAATAAAGATAAAAATATAAAGTACTATTTTTGTATTTTTCAAGTTTAAAAATGACTACGAAATATTAATAAAACCATATTTTTGTTATTTTTCATTTTTGAGGTAAAAATAAAGTAAAAGAGTTAAATTTAGCTAAAAATAGCTATATTAAACTAAACTAAATATTTTACGCTAAAAATATAAAAAATCTCGGGGAGGGTCAAAAATCACGCGTTTACACATATTATGCTGGAGTTCCATCATACTTATCTTGGAACTCCAGTATAATATGTTGTTCAAATATACTTATGCTGGAACTCCAGCATAATATACTGACGTATTTTTTGAATTTTGAACAGTATTTCCACTCAGAATTATCTTTACATGAAAAGTGACTAAATTTGATTACTTATTAACTAGGCTATTTTTGAACGACCGATTGTAAATCTGGCAGTAAACCGAAGTGATAAGCTTCTCCGGGAGGCTTATTTCCAACAGAGTACTAAATAGATAAACATATTTATGGAGGAGTCCCATATGGATAAGCTTCTTCAGGAAGCTTTTTTACAACGGAGTACTAAATGAACATCCATCAGATAATATATTCATAACACTACTCCTTGTATGTTCATTAAAAGATAATATGTCTCATTAAAATCTTACTAGAAAAAAAATCCCGTGGAAAAAAATTCAAGTGAAGGAAAAAGAGTGCACATATTTAGTAATACGCATTGCTGGCTGCCTCATTAAAAACCTTATAAGAAAAACCTTGTGGGAAAACCCTTAGTAAGGGAAAAAGAGTACATTTCACATTTTACTCCCCTTGAAGAAAACCTTATTTTAAATATTTGAGTCTCCGCGCTCCAATCTTGTATACCATATTATCAAAAGTTGAAGTTGGTAAAGACAATCTGCTGGATTGTCATTTGAACTAATTTGATGCACATCGATGTCATAATTTTCTTGAAGATCATGTGTGTAGAATAATTCTGGTGAAATATTCTTCGTTCTATCTCCTTTTATAAATTCTCCTTTTAATTGGGCTACGCATGCAACATTGTCTCTGTATAACATTGTGGGTCTTTTATCACATTCCAACTCACATGTTTCTCGAATGAATCATTGATCTCAATCATATGCACTCCTTGCTTGCCGGTTTGAGCTCGACCTTTATGGGAATCGAATAAATAACCTGCATCTACATAACGATTTGCATCACCTTTGTTAGCATTAACAAGATAAATAAGTGCATCAACTGTACCGAGATAGAGTATTTCTGGACCAAAAAGTTCTTCATCTTCTTCTGGAGGTCGGAACAGATTCTTATTCACTTCAAGTGATTGAATATCCATTGGTGTACTTAATGGGTACACTTTGTCCATGTAAAAGCAATTTAAAGACCTTTTTGGAGCTCTTCTGAAGTTTCAATAAGATTTATGCCATCAACATAAATAATAAGTATAATTCTGATGACATTTTCTTTATAAAAATATATGTACAAATAATATCATTTACCTAACCTTCTTTGAGCAAATTTTCACTGAGGTGAATATACTACATGCGCATAGATTGTTTTAAATCGTACAAAGATTTTTGTAATCTGATCGAGTACATTTTTCGAGACTTTGAGTTATATGCTTAAGGCATTTTAAATCCTTCAGGGATCTTCATATAGATTTAATCAAATGAGTCATATAGGTTAAGCCTTGCATTTAAATGGCATGACATCTCCAAGTTCCTGGACTACAGGTCTGATCCTCACAATCTTTTACAATATTATGCACTATGCATCAAATATATCGCCAACTATCATTTTGTATTGGTTCCTAAGCAACATATCTTGCTGAGATCTCATAACTTTCTTTATTTTCAGGTACCTGAACTTTTTTTGGAGTTTGATGAAATGTTATGTCGTGGACTCTTCTAGAGCTCATTTCCTCCTCATTATGATCATTTGCTCCTATCATTTCTCAAGAATTGTTACTTTTGGAACCGGTCGATTTACTACGCTTCATGCATGTAGCAAACTTTATCATATAGGGACTTTAATTGTAATAGGAGCATTTGTAGATGAAATATGATATTTAATTTTGGATCAACAAATGCTTCTGGCATTCGACTTAAATTATCTTTTAAGTGAGGATCATATTAATGATGATTCGATTAGCATATTTTTTAGCTGTTTATTCCATCCCCCCAAATGTTAGGAAAACTAACATATATCTCCTATCATCTTTAGAAAATATATCTTTGTGTATTATGGAAAAGAAATTAATCATATATCATACAATAAAAGATAGTAAAAATATTTGGTTTCTGATCCTAAACCAATTGAGAATGAATGACTTATCATATATTATTAGTCTGATACATAAAGTACTGTTATATGCAATTTAGAAAATCTTATACCAACACATGAAACTTTGTTCTCTCATAAGCAATGGTTTAGCCATTAATAGGAGGTATTAAATGCTAAACCAGCTTGGATATAAATTAGTATTATCAAGATGAACTGTCTTGATTTTATAATATGAAAATTATGCTCTTAATCAAGAAAATCAATTCCAAATGCCAAACTACAGGTTGACAATAATTACACATATAACAATCTCATATATGCATCTATAAGTGGTTCACATGATAGGTGAACGAGCCCATATTCACCTTTTATATATTTTAAAATTAGGAGTCTTAGTCCCAACTTTAGCTGGTATAATCAATTTATTATGAGAACAAGCAACACATGAGAATTCCTGAAGAATCTTCTAGTTCTTTAGTATATGCTTATCTGAATTCTCAAATAGCTCATTTAAAAATGGAAAATGAAAACTTCAAGTTTATCATGTCATGTGCTATCTCTTAGCAAACTTCTGGTTTACTATGTCATAAACTTTTACCCCCTATGATTATGGAAACATGAAAGATTATCAATCTTCAAATTATTTGTAGTTTCAATATGATAGCCATTTGTATTAGTAAACTTCATGTTTACTACAATATATCTTTTGACCACAATCATATAATATGATGATATATTTGTATACAAGCTCTTCGAGGGTCTTCATTTATTATCCACAATCTAATATTTATCGGACACTACCAGTGTAATGTGTCTTCTAGACAAACAGTTAGCTCTTCAAGAGCTTTTGATAAATTTAGTACTATCAAATATTGCCCAAACACTTCTGGTGTCATGAGAGAAAATTATAACAAATGAACAATAGAAAGAAAATACTAAATTTATAAATGTAAAAGATTAAGAATTTCAGTATTTCTACCACCAACTTTGTGACAAATATGTCCTTTAGGGAGAAACACCATTACAACATCTGAATATTTTATATCAAATCCGCAACTACATAGTCATTACATCCTTCAGGAAAAGACACATGAGTTGTTTTTTCTTCTGAAAATCGATAACTAACCATAACATATTAATGTGGTTGTAATAGAAAGCATTCTACAAGAATGCTTCTGCCTTAGAATGATACTTAATAAAATTATCCAAGATATTTTACGTACAACAAGTACGTGCGATAATGACCTTTATGTGACAAAAATAATATTTATATCCTCTGTTATTCTAGCTCTGGGGGAGGTGTTGTGGTATTTCTTCTCACTCTAGGGAATGAAAATGCGCTTCAAAAATAACTTTGAATAGTTTATTATTTTATTTCAGCACAGAAAGACGGTTTCATAATATTTTCCTGATTCTGGAGAAAATTTCAATTGTTTTACTACTTTAGGAGCAAATTTAAAATACGTAATATTGAGTATACATTATCTCAATCATATTACCTCCACTGGAGGTGAATCATAACATATTTACATCAAAAGCGCGTTCATATTTTATTAATATTATCATATTCACTTCAGGGAATGGATTAATATTTATAAAAAATTCTCATCCTTCAGGGAATAGAACATAATTATATGAACACATATTAATCACATCAAATTGTGATGCTTTAACCTCTTTTAAAATATTTATTACTTCAGGAGCAAATTGAGGCATGCATATAATATAGAGAATGTATCTCTAGCTTATCTTCAATTGTAACCATAGCAAGCCTAAATTATCACGTCTCGTAGTCATAGGCATATACCACTTCTTGTGGTCAACAAAATTTAGTTACAATGAAATACAAAATAAAACAACTTCTGGTGGTTGTATATTTCTTACAAACTCTGCTGGAGTTTAAGTGAATCTAACAATATTATCTACTTTGTAATTCTTTATTAAGATAATAAGGATGAAAATAAATACCAAAAATAGGTATTGTATATGTAGCATATAACCAAGCAAGCAATGATAAAAATATTAATTCAAATATAAGAAAAAAGACTCAAATTAAATTATGCAAATTTGGCCAGTCTAGATGTAAGTGATATCTACATCACTACTGCCTTATGATGATTGGAATGAATAAGATCTAACCACGAACGTAAGAGCGACGCCTTACCCGGAGATGAACAAGTTAACAGAGTTATAGAGATAGCTCTACAAAGTGCAGCTGCTGAGGGATGACTTAGGTTGAACATCGCCGGACTCTGGTCCCTGGACGCGGGCTGCTTTTCGTAGTTGAGTGTAACTGAGATAAGGATGGGTTAGGATATATGGCAACTAGGTAAAGATTTCTAGAATTTCATTCTTTTTTTTGGGGGGAGAGGGGAGGGGGGGCAAGGTTTCTGATTTTTGATTAAAATCAAAAGGAGAAAACACAGTTTGACTATACTATTAACTTGTTGAAAACAAGGTAACTACTTAACCGCTCATCTTCAGATTTTGGAGTTAATAATTCTAGGAATATGATACCAATAATTGTTTGGGACGGAAAGACTTTAGGTGAAAACCAAAGGAAATAGAAAAGACTTTATAAAATAAAAATTGTAAAGTAAAGATAAGTATTGAGAAAAATTAATATATCATTCGAATTTAAACTAATCTCAATAATAAGCTGAAATCTCCTCTATAGAAGAAATGAAGTTGTTGTGTAAACCGCTACTCCAAGCTGCTACTATTCTAGATATGAATAATCTTCTACTGTGAGTAATGTTTATCCATAACAGAGTATTGAAAGGATAAGCTCATTGTACCTGATATGAATAATCTTTTATGGGGTAATTTTTTCGATAACCGGGTACCGAAGTGATAAACTTCTTCATGAGGCATATTTTCAATAAAGTACTAAATATATAAACATATTTACAGCGGAGTCCCATTTGGATATACTTCTTAGGAAGCTTATTTACAATGGAGTACTAAATAAACATCCATAATATAATATATTCATAACAAACAGAGGTTTATTGATTTTTCTCGATCTTTTGTTAGCAAATTTATAAGACGAGCAATGTTACATAGGAGTGAATATTGGGTTGCTGAATCATAATCGAGTGATTGAAATGAAAAAATGCTATCAAGGTGTTATAGGATTAAAAATGCCTATCCACAAGATGATTGTCGTCAGTGGCGAAGGCAGAAATTTTCTTAAGGGTGTTCAAACTTGAAATATGTAAAAAAAATAATCCAACAAAGGGTGTTCAATACATGTTATTTACCTCTAAAATCTAATATTTTACCTATATAAACAGTGTAATTTTACGACAAAGGATGGTCAGTTAACCACCTTTACCTACATGTGCCTTCGCCCCTGATTGTCGTAATGATATGTATGCTAAGATGGATATTCGATTATACATGATTTGACAAGATAAAAAATAACACATTCTCCAAAATTGCAACTAGCACACATCGAGGATAAAATGAAGGCGGAATACATTCGGATATACTTAAAGTTGTCAAGATTTTTTTGATTTAGACACGTCAAGCATGCCTTGTTCCATATGAACACACGTAGTAGGCCGAAAAATTACCAATCAGACATATTTTGCTGACATGATCGATAGCGTGAGCTGCACATAATGCTCGTGTTCAATATCATCTATTGGTGTCCTAGGAGTATTTTTGATGACTAAACATATGTTCATACACACTTTCATCTCTTAAATCCACACGATTAACATAATGTTCGTGCTCAGTATCCTTGACTAATGAGTATAAATGGAGAGCTATGATCCATGTGGATTTGTATAGCTAATCCAACTTATTTGGAAGTGAGGCCAAGTTGTTTATTAGCAGATTTATCATGCAACTACTTTTTTATGGCGTTCAAAATTCTTTGATTGATTTCTTGTAACGACCCGGCCGGTCGTTTAGAGAATTTAAGCTCCGTTCAACAGCTAAAGGTCTGGAACAACTTCATAATATGGGTATCGATTTGCGTGCATGGTTGAATTCAGTTAACGGATGATTCAGAGTCAAATTGAAAGAAGGAAACTAGTTTTGGAAGTTTAAACGGTGAGAATTTGACTGAAATTGGACTTTTGAGTAAACGGCCCTGAAATGGGGTTTGGGCGATCTCAACAGTTTTGTATGGTGATTTTGGACTTAGGTATGCGTCCGGATTCAGATTTGGAGGTCCGTAGGATAATTTGAGGCGTTTCGGTAAAAGTTGGAAAAGTTGAAATTTGGAGAATGGAGAAGTTTGACCCATAGTTGACTTTTGTGATATCAAGGTCGGAATGCGATTCCGAGAGTTGGAGCAACTCCGTTATGTCATTTTGGACTAGTCTGCAAAAATTGGCATCATTCCGATTGATTTGATAGGTTTTGGCGCGAGTTTTGGAAGTTGGAAGACTTGAAAGTTTCTAAGTTCGATTCATGGTGTGATTCATCGTTTCGGCGTTGTTTCATATTATTTGAGACCTCGAGCGAGTATGTGTTAGGTTATGTGAGTTGTTTATATGTATAGACGGGGTCCCGAGGGCCTCAGGTGTGTTCCGGGAAGGGCTGCAGGTCAATTTTTTCATTTTTGCAACCGTTGTTTTCTCCCTTTAGTATCTTCCATCGCGATCGCGAACAGCCTTTCGCATTAGCGATGCTTTGTTACTGACTACCTCGACATCCTTCTTCGCGTTCGCATTCATCCTCTCACGTTCGTGAAGTTCTGCCCTTTCCATTCTCTTCGTGTTCGCGTCTGTCCCATCGTGTTCGCACAGGTTCCTGCTTCTTATTCTTCGCGTTAGCGACCCTTTGTTCGCGTTCGCGTAGGGTCATCCTTTGCAGCATTCATTTTTTTCTTCTTCGCGAGCACGTGCACCCTTCCGCGTTCGCGATGCTTTATGACCTGGGCAGAATAAATAGTACTCTATTCCGAGGGTTTGCCATTTTCACCATTTTTGGAGTTCTAAAGCTCGGTTTTGGGCAATTCTTTGTGGGTTTTTCAAGCAAAACGATTGCGTAAGTGTTCTTCACCTAGAATTGATTATATTCCATGATTTATCTTCATTTTTATCTTTTAATTTGTGTTTTCGGTTGAGGGACATGTGTGTTTTGAAGAAATTTTCTAAAATGAAAAATCGTGATTTGAAGGACCAAATGGTATCAAAATTTGATAAATTTTGTATGGTTGAACTCGTATCACAGGGTATTCGATTTTTGTAAAAAAATTCGGGTTCCAAGGTGAGGGCGTGGGGGTCGACTTTTGGATCGATTTTTGGATTTTGTTAAAGATTGAGACTTTATGATCCGGAATAGTTTCTTATGTGTTTTATTTATGCTTTGAAGTTGATTTTGTTAGATTTGGACCGTCCGAAAGTCTTTTCACCTGAAAAGTGCATTTTAGAGTAATAGTTTGTTGTCTTTGAAGTATTTTGCTTAACCTTGTGGGGGAGGACTTCCCTTTAGGATTTGAGTTTTTGTGTTTGATTGTAGTTCGTGTACGCGAGGTGACGAGTGCGTACTCGGACTTATTTGTGGAGAATTGGCATTTTAGGGTTCTTGGTTGTTATATTCACTATGTATGGAGTTATTCTTGATATGATTTAGTTCCAATTCACTAGTTTCACCTTTTCATGCTTTAATTGAAATTAATGTTTACGATTCATTCTTATTGCCTAATTGACTCTCATTTTGCTTAATTGAAGATTTTTACCTCGTCGAAGAAAGAAGGGGAATCACAAGAAATTTTCATAGACCTAGGCCTAATTCCATCGATGAATCATTCGAGAACGAATTTAACGAGACTAATCTAATCTTATTCAACCTTAGATGCCCATGTGACTCGTGATGGGCGTTTGATTATTCTAAGTCGAGATTGCAGTCTTCAAGTTGTCGAACAGTCAACATTCTTTCTTTAGTTCAATTTCTATCTTGCTTTCTGATTCAATTCCGCTGCTAGGGTGAGCTAACTCCAAAAACCTGTCCACAGTTCGGATTTCAGGCTGCAACATCATGCTATCTTTCATAACTACTTGTCTATTCGAAATCATTATTATCTCACCTTTAATTGTTTAATCTTAATTGAGGTTATAATTACCTTCCCGCTGCTCATCCTTAATTGAAATTATTGTATATTCTTCGTAATTTGCCCAACCTTAAAAGAAGTATAGATATCCTATATTTAGTTGAAATTTCCTTATTTGGAATTATTTGACTCGTGTTGGCTTCATTGTTGTTGAACAACATATTGTGGGATCGCTGCTTCATATCATTTTCTCGCTTGTTGGGTTGTTCTTATTACGCTTAGTGTTCTCTATTGTGGTTATTCCTTGTAAGTTAGTTTTACCGTCTCCTTGTGGTCAAAGGTTCTTGAGTTGATTTACTTGTTGTGTTCTTGTATATATTATCATTGTTGTTAACGACTTGTTGTGGTGGTACACGAGGTTTCTGCCATGCAGTTGATGATATTGTGATGCACAAGGTTTCTACCGTGGGTTGTTGTTGTGGGGTTGCACTAGGTTTCTATCATGTTATCGCTATTATTGATATATTGCATAGGCGCGTGACAAGGCGGGATATGTATATATGTGTCACGACCCGGATTTTCCCCCAACATCGGGATCGTGATGGCGCCTACTCGTGGTAGCTAGGCAAGCCACTGTATTCATACTATCCTGTTTTTAACACAATCTTAATTAAATAAATGCGGAATACTTTATCGAAGTAGAAATAACTAATTACAAAGTGAAACTCATACTGAAATCCTCTACCCAAGACGTGGAGTCACCAACTCACAAACTACTATGGAATGCTACACATAAAAGTCTGAAAGAAATATAACACAATTCTGTTTGTTTCGGAACAAAGAGACTCCAGCTAATAACATAAATAAAGAGAGAGACGCCGGGCCTGCGGACGCCTGCAAGCTACCTCGGTCTCAAATATGATCAACTCCCACGCAATCTATTTACTGCTGTTGCTGCTCCTGATCGTAACCTGGACCTGTGCAAAAACGCACAGAAGTGTAGCATCAGCACAACCGACCCCATGTGCTTGTAAGTGCCTGGCCTATCCCGGCGAAGTAGTGACAAGCCTAGGACCAGACACTCACATAAACCTGTGCAATTCAATATATATATATATGTGTACCACAAAATAACAAGAAATAATCAAGTAATAACACAATAAGGAATATCTTAAAGAATTCAACAATTAACAACAGTTAATAAATTCACAAGGAAAAACAAAGTATAATGTAAACACAAGTAATATCAATTCAAGAAATAGCAAGCAATTGCACGGCATCACCCTTCGTGCTTTTACTCTCATCCTCACCAAATAAACAAATAAAGTACACGGCATCACCCTTCGTGCTTTTACTCTCATCCTCACATCCATAGTACGGCATGATCCTTCGTACATGGTTCAATAACAGAGCACGGCATGATCCTTCGTGCATAATCAATAAATAAACATGGCACGGCATTAACCTTCGTGCATAAATAAATAAACATGGCACGGCATCACCCTTCGTGCATTATCACTCTTCCTCACCCAAATAACAATCACGGTTAAGGGCAAAGAAAGAAACAACAATTTATAAACCGTCCCATCAAGGGCAATCAATAATTATCTTCACAACAAGTCCCACAACGGAGAACAATAACAATTCATCTGTAATATATCTCAAAATAATCATTTTCCAACGACTCACGGTCATACTAGACGCCAGTGTATGGATGCTCGTCACCACAGCCCATACACCGCACTCGATCACATAACACATAACACATAACCCTATTCCCTCAAGCTAGGATAGAACAAACACTTACCTCGAATGCTTATGAACAATTCACTCCGTGGAGATGTCTTTTCTTTCAATTTGGCTCCAATCCAACCGTATCTATACACAATTGATTTAATATCATCAATTCTACTCAACAAACTAATTCTTAATACCAAATACAACTTTTACAACATTCTGCCATGAATAGTGAATTTCAACCCCGGGCCCACATGGTCGGAATTCGGGGTTAGGACCAAAATCCGGTTACCCATCCCCCCACGAGTTCATGTACATAATTTGTTTCAAAATCGGACCTCAATTCGAGGTCCAATTCCCCACTTTATGAAAAACCCTATTTTCTAACAAAAACAAGAATTCTACTATGAAAATCATTGAGTTTTAATGAAAAACATGTTTAATGATGTTAGGAATTGAAAGAATTAAGTAAAAAGTGACTTACAATCGTTTTGATGAAGAAGAAATCCTTGAAGAATCGCAAATGGGTGTTTTGGTTTTGTAAAATGTGAAGAAATGACTGAAATTCGTGTTTTTCAGGTCTCCGTGTTCGCATTTGCGAACATGGGTTCGCAATTGCGAACCCCGACCAATTTCTGGAGTTTGAAAAATAAGCTAAGGGTGGGAAGTTCGCATTTGCGAACTTTTCGCATTTGCGAACTAATGTTCGCATTTGCGAACACATGCTGTATAAGGCAGTGTTCGCATTTGCGAACAATGGTTCGCATTTGCGAACCAAGGCAGTCACAGGGATGTTCGCATTTGCGAACAATGGTTCGCATTTGCGAACCAAGGCAGCACTGGGGAGCTTCGCAAATGCTGTGACGACCCAAAGGGTCATCACTTGTTTATTTAATCATTCCGAAGCTTTTGAGGTCTTGAAAACCTCATTTATAGTTGCCTCGATTTGCGTGCACAGTCCGGGCACAAAGCTGGAAAAGATTTATGTTGAAATATGTGAAATATGTGAAAAAGTAGAAGAATTTTGATATTAATATTGATATGGTTGACTTTGGTCAACATTTTTGGTAAACGGACCGGATCCGTGATTTGACTATTTCAGAAAATCCGTAGAAAAATATGGAACTTGGGCATATGTCCGGAATTGAAATCCGAGGTCTAGAACCCCAGTAAAAGAATTTTTCTGTTAAATTGTTTTCCGAAAATGTTTAAGGAAAATGAAACTGAATTTTTATTAAAAAGTACTGGTATCGGGCTCGTATTTTGGTTCCGACGCCCGGTACAGGTCTTATATATTGGTTAAGCGCTTCCTGTAAAGTTTGGTTGAAAACGGACGTCGTTTGACGTGTTTCGGCCTTAAATTGGAAAGTTTGGAAATTATGAAATCTTAAAGAGTTCTTGAGCTTTAAGGCTCAATTCATGGATTTTGATGTTATTTTAGCGATTTGATCGCGCGAGCAAGTTCGTATGATGTTTTTAGGTTAGTGTGCATATTTGGTTTGGAGCCCCGAGGGCTCGGGAGTGTTTCGGAGGTGGTTCGGGGTGTTTTTGAACTTAAGAATAACTGCAGAAATCTGCAGCAGGTATTTCCTCATCGCGTTCGCGATGCCTTGGTCGCGTTCGCGAAGAACATTTCGTTCCTTCTTCGCGTTCGCGTCCTGTTGATCGCGTTCGCGATGCCCAGCATTTTCCTTCATCGCGATCGCGTGCCTTAGGCCGCGTTCGCGTAGGCCAAATTTGATGCCCAGCATTTTCCTTCATCGCGATCGCGTGCCTTAGGCCGCGTTCGCGTAGACCAAAATTGAAGCTCAGTATTTTTCTTCTTCGCGTTCGCGACTCACCCTACGCGAACGCGATGGCCTGATATTTTCCTTCATCGCGAACGCGTCCGGGGTGTCGCGAACGCGATGAAGAAATTGTTGCCCAGTGAATTTAATCCCAAAACAGAACACTTACGGGATTGTTTCCATTTTTCACAAAACACTCTCTTCTCCACAACTTTTTGGACGGTTTTTGAGCGATTCTTCATTAAACTTCTTGGGTAAGTGATTCTTAACTCGTTTTCTTCATTTTCCATCAATATTATTTGAATTCCTAAGCCTAAATAGGTGTAAATGGGTAGAAAAATTGAGAATTTAGTATAGTGAGGGTTTTCAATGAATTTACGATCTAGACTTCGTTTTGGAGTCGAATTTAAGAACAAATTGTATATTTGAACTCATGGAGGATTGGGTGAACTTATTTTGGTTCGAAACTTGAGTTTCGATTATGTGGGCCCGGGGTCGATTTTTACTATTCCGGGCAGAATGTTGTAAAAATCATAATTAGCAATATGAACTAGTTTGTTAAGTAGAATTGATGATATGAAATCAATTGTGTATAGATACGGTTGGATTGAAGTCAAATTCGAAAGGAAAAGGCATTGCTACTGGATTGAATCGTTCGTGAACTTTCGAGGTAAGTGTTTGTTCTATCCTAGTTTGTAGGAATATGAATTTAGTTATGAATAAATTGTTGAATAAGAATTATTGGTGTTATACCGGTAATGAAGGTAAATTGTTGAAACTATTATAAATTATTGGTTTAAAAACCGGTAATTATAAATATTGTTGATATAGAGATTATTGGCTAAATGCCGGTAATATATATATATTTATGAAATGGGATCGTGTGGTACGCCGACCACTTATATATAATAAGAAATGGGATCGTGTGGTACGCCGACCACGAAGTGATTTAAATCTTGGCATTGGCCATAGCTGCCGGTAGCCTATTGATATATTGGGAGAGGGTGGTACGCCTACCACAAGATATAATTTTGATATATTTGGGAGCGGGTGGTACGCCTACCACAAGATATAATTTTGATATATTTGGGAGCGGGTGGTACGCCTACCACAAGATATAATTTTGATATATTTGGGAGCGGGTGGTACGCCTACCACAAGATATAATTTTGATATATTTGGGAGCGGGTGGTACGCCTACCACAAGATATAATTTTGATATATTTGGGAGCGGGTGGTACGCCTACCACAAGATATAATTACTGATATATTGGGAGCGGGTGGTACGCCTACCACAAGAGATAATTATTGTGATAGTTGGGAGCGGGTGGTACGCCTACCACGAGACATGACATGAAAGAGGAAACTGAGACATGAAAGTAAGATTATTTTTGGATATCTTGAGTTATTGAATATTATTTCAGAGCAGAGTATTTCTTTATAAATGTATTGTATATATATATATCTTTATTGCAACTGTACAGGTTTAGGTGGGTGACTGGCCTTAGCCTTGTCACTAGTTCGCTGGGATAGGCCAGGCACTTACCAGCACATGGGGTCGGTTGTGCTGATACTACACTCTGCGCTCTTTTTGCGCAGATACAGGTTACGGACAGCAGCAGCGGCAGTAGCGATTTGTGGATTTTCCGACTACTGAGACTACGAGGTAGCCTTGCAGGCGTCCGCAGGACCCGTTGTCTCTCCTATCTATGCTTTTCATTCTGTTATCTCATGTAATCGAGATAAACAACTTGTATTTTCTTTCAAACGATTATGTGTATTATTCTTAGAAGTTCGTGAGTATTGTGATACCAGTCTTGGGTAGTGTATCAGATTTGGATTTTTCTTTATCATATCTGGCTAAGTCTTCCGCTAATTTTGATTATTCCGCTGAAATTTTTATGTTGTTAATAATAAATTGGTTATTAATGGAATTGTTATTAATATTCGGCTTGCCTAGCTTTTATTTAGTAGGCGCCATCATGACCCCGATGGTGGGAAATTTGGGTCGTGACAAGTTGGTATCAGAGCACTAGGTTGCATAGGTCTCACAACTCACGAACAACCTTAGTAGAGTCTGAAGGATCGGTACGGAGACGTCTGTATTTATCCTCCAAAGGCTACGGAGTTAGGAAAAATATTCTCTTTATTCTTTCCAGTCGTGCGACTTGATCTTTTAAATGTTAATTGAACTTCTACTCCGTTCTTCCGCAGATGGTAAGGACACGTGCATCCTCATCTACTGACCAGCAGCCCGAGGTCCCAGCAGCGGCAGCTCTCGCTAGGGGTAGAGGCCGAGGTCGAGGTCGTCCTAGAGGACAAGGTAGGGGCAGAGCTCATCCCCGAGCAGCGGCCCAAGTGACAGAACCTCAGACTCATGTCGAGGAGGAGGTTCCAGCCCCAGCAGCTCCAGTAGGCCCAGCTCAGGTCCCAGGAGGAGTTTTGTTTTCACCGGATCTTCAGGATGCTTTGGTCCGGATAGCAGGTTTTATGGATCATATCACCAGAGCAGGTTTATTACCGGTAGCACCAGCCACTTCTCAGGCTGGAGGAGGTAATCATACTCCTGCTACGCGCACTCCGGAGCCAGTAATTCCCCAAGCTCAGGTTCCTGTGATTCAGCCAGTTGAGACAGCTCGACCTATTATTGCGACTCCGTCTAATGATGGTGCAGCCATGTCTGCTGACGCGTTGTGGAGATTGGACAGGTTTACCAAGCTGTTCACTACCACATTCAGTGGCACTCCTTCAGAGGATCCACAGGATTTCCTATACAGCTGCCACGAAGTTCTCCGTACTATGGGTATTGTGGAGACAAATGGTGTGGATTTTGCTACTTTTCGGTTATCCGGTTCCGCCAAGACTTGGTGGAGAGATTATTGTCTCACCAGGCCAGCGGGATCGTCATCTTTGACTTGGGAGCAGTTTGCAGAATTATTCTTGGAGAAGTTCCTTCCAGCAACTCAGCGGGAGGCTCTACGCAGGCAATTTGAGCGTCTTCATCGGGGTTCTATGTATGTCACACAGTACGAGACTAGGTTCGTGGACCTGGCTCGTCATGCTATTATCATACTTCCCACAGGAGCGGGAGAGAGTGAGGAGGTTTATTGATGGCTTGAATCAGCCAATTCGGCTACAGATGGCTATGGGAGCAGGAACTGAAATCACTTTTCAGGAGGCGGCTAATGCAGCCCGCCGGATCGAGATGGCTCTGTCACAGGGAGCGAGACATGGATCAGATAAGAGATCTCGTAATTCGGGTAGATTCAGTGGTACCTCGTCCGGAGATAGAGATTTTTATGATAGAGGCCATCCTCCTAGGCCTTATCAGTCAGCTCTTCAGGTTTCTCATGATGCTTCAGGTGATCGTAATTCTCAGCCACACTACTCTGATCAGCAGCCTATCAGTGCACCACCACTTCGCCATTTTCAGCAGCCGAGGGCTTGTTTTACGTGCGGTGATCTTAGGCACATTGCAAGGTATTGCCCTCGAGCTTCTGACAGATCTCATCAGCAGGGTTCTCGTGCCATGATTCAGGCCCCAGTTCCCTCACAGCCTGCCCAGCCGGCTAGAGGCGGAGGTAGAGGACATAGAGGTGGAGGTAGAGGTCATAGAGGTGGAGCTCGGACCGATAGAGGTAGAGACCAGCCAGCAGCTGATCGTCCTAGAGATACTGCTCAGGGTGGTGGGGCACAGCCCCGATGTTATGCACTTCCCGCCAGACCAGAGGCTGAGTCTTCTGATGCCGTCATTACGGGTATTATTTTGGTTTGTGATAGAAAGGCATCAGCATTATTTGACCCTGGGTCTACATATTCGTATGTGTCTTCCTATTTTGCACCATACTTGGTTCAGCCCAGTGATCCATTAAGTGTTCCTGTTCATGTGTCTACACCAATAGGCGACTCTATTGTGGTTGATCGAGTTCATCGGTCATGTATTATAGTAATTGAGGGTCTCGAGACCCGTGCTGATTTATTACTCCTAAATATGGTGGACTTCGATATTATACTAGGCATGGACTGGCTATCTCCGTATCATGCTATTCTAGATTGCCATGCCAAGACTGTGACTTTAGCCCCGCCAAATTCGCCTCGTATAGAGTGGAAAGGAATTTCAGGTCATACTAGCCGTAATGTTATTTCTTATGTTAAAGCTCAGGCGTATGGTTGGAAAGGGATGCTTGGCTTATTTGGCCTATGTCCGTGATTCTAGTGCCGAGGTTCCTTCTATTGACTCGGTGCCTGTGGTTCGCGAATTTCCTGAAGTATTTCCTTCAGACTTGCCAGGTATGCCGCCCGATAGGGACATTGATTTTTGCATTGATTTGGCTCCGGGCACTCAGCCCATTTCCATTCCCCCATACCGTATGGCTCCGCCAGAGTTAAAAGAATTGAAGGAACAGTTGCAGGATTTACTTGAAAAGGGTTTCATTAGGCCCAGTGTTTCGCCGTGGGGTGCACCTGTATTATTTGTTAAGAAGAAAGATGGTTCGATGAGAATGTGCATTGACTATCGACAGTTAAACAAGGTGACTATCAAAAATAAATATCCACTTCCGCGAATTGATGATTTATTTGACCGGCTTCAGGGTGCCAAGGTATTTTCAAAGATAGATTTGAGATCTGGCTATCATCAGCTGAAGATTAGGGCATCTGATGTCCCTAAGACCGCGTTCCGCACTCGGTATGGACATTATGAATTCCTGGTTATGTCTTTTGGGTTGACAAATGCTCCAGCAGCTTTTATGGAATTAATGAATCGGGTGTTCCGGCCTTATTTAGACTTATTTGTAATAGTCTTCATTGATGACATATTGATATATTCCCGCAGTCAGGAGGAGCATGCGCAACATCTCAGAGTGGCCTTACAGACTCTGAGAGATAGCCAGCTATATGCAAAATTTTCAAAGTGTGAATTTTGGCTAAGTTCAGTTGCATTCCTGGGTCATATTGTGACGGCAGCAGGTATTCAGGTTGATCCAAAGAAAATTGAGGCAGTCAAGAGCTGGCCTAGACCGACATCAGCCACGGATATTCGGAGTTTCTTGGGGTTAGCGGGTTATTACCGCCGATTCGTAGAAGGATTTTCTTCTATTGCAACCCCACTGACCAGATTGACCCAGAAGGGTGTTCAATTTGAATGGTCCGATGAATGTGAGGCGAGCTTTCAAAAGCTCAAGACAACCTTGACCACCGCACCGGTATTGGTTTTACCCACAGGTACGGGACCTTATACTGTTTATTGTGATGCTTCCCGTATTGGGCTTGGTGCAGTGTTAATGCAGGATGGCAAGGTTATTGCCTATGCTTCGAGGCAGTTGAAGATTCATGAGAAGAACTATCCAATGCATGATCTAGAATTGGCGGCGATTATTCACGCATTGAAGATCTGGAGGCATTATTTGTATGGTGTAGTATGTGAAGTGTACACCGATCATAAGAGTCTTCGGTATTTGTTTAAGCAGAAAGAGTTGAATATGAGGCAGAGAAGATGGCTAGAGTTGCTAAAAGACTATGATGTTACTATTTTATATCACCCGGGTAAGGCCAATGTGGTGGCCGATGCATTGAGTAGAAAGTCTGCCAGCATGGGTAGTCTTGCATATATTCCGGTCAGTCAGAGACCATTAGCTATAGATGTCCAGGCCTTAGCCAACCGGTTCGTGAGATTAGACATTTCTGAGCCTAGCAGGGTGTTAGCCTGCACGGTCGCTCGTTCTTCTTTATTAGAGCGTATCCGTGAGAGGCAATTTGATGATCCTCATTTGCGTGAGTTGAGAGATACAGTACAGCGGGGAGGTGCCACACAGGTAAATCTAGATGATGATGGGATATTGAAATTGCAGGGTCGAGTTTGTGTGCCCAATGTCGAAGGGATTCGAGAGTTAATCTTAGCGGAGGCCCACAGTTCGCGGTATTCTATTCACCCAGGCGCCGCGAAGATGTACCAGGACTTACGGCAGCACTATTGGTGGCGCAGAATGAAGAAAGATATCGTTGCGTATGTCGCTCGGTGTCTAAATTGTCAGCAGGTGAAATATGAGCACCAGAGACCTGGTGGTGTATTCCGGAGGATTGAAATTCCCGAGTGGAAATGGGAGCG
Source organism: Nicotiana noctiflora (assembly GCA_032618575.1). Taxonomy (NCBI): domain Eukaryota; kingdom Viridiplantae; phylum Streptophyta; class Magnoliopsida; order Solanales; family Solanaceae; genus Nicotiana; species Nicotiana noctiflora. The sequence continues at coordinate 181,147 of JASVEL010004705.1, read as the reverse complement.
GATCACTATGGATTTCGTTACTGGACTTCCTTTGACTAGACGGAAATTTGATGCTATTTGGGTCATTGTTGATAGGCTGACCAAGTCAGCACACTTTATTCCAGTATCTGTCTCTTACTCATCGGAGAGGTTAGCGGAGATTTACATTAGGGAGATTGTTCGTCTCCATGGAGTGCCAGTATCTATTATCTCTGATCGGGGTACGCAGTTTACCTCGCGGTTCTGGAGAGCGGTTCAGCAGGAGTTAGGCACCCAGGTTCGGTTGAGTACAGCATTTCATCCTCAGACGGATGGCCAGTCCGAGAGGACTATTCAGATTCTTGAGGACATGCTTCGAGCCTGTGTTATTGATTTCGGAGGTTCGTGGGACCGGTTTCTGCCATTAGCAGAGTTCGCCTACAATAACAGTTACCAATCTAGCATCCGGATGGCTCCGTATGAGGCGTTATATGGTAGGCGATGTCGATCACCAGTTGGATGGTTTGAACCGGGAGAGGCTCGGTTGTTGGGTACAGACTTAGTTCAGGAGGCCTTAGATAAGGTCAAGACTATTCAGGAGAGATTGCGTTCAGCTCAGGTCTAGGCAAAAGACTTATGCGGATCGTAAGGTTCGAGATGTAGATTTCATGGTTGGTGAACGAGTATTGCTCCGGGTGTCGCCTATGAAGGGCGTGATGAGGTTTGGGAAGAAGGGCAAGCTCAGCCCTAGGTATATTGGCCCATTTGAGATTCTAGACCTAATGGGAGGGGTGGCTTACAGACTTGCTCTGCCACCTAGCTTATCAGCCGTGCATCGAGTTTTTCATGTATCTATGCTTCGGAGATACCACGGTGATCCCACACATGTGTTAGTCTTCAGCACTGTCCAATTGGACAATGATCTATCCTATGAGGAGGAGCCGGTGGCTATTCTAGACCGGCAGGTTCGACAGTTGAGGTCGAAGAGTTATCCTTCTGTGCGTGTTCAGTGGAGAGGTCAGCCTCCCGAGGCATCGACCTGGGAGTCCGAGTCTGATATGCGGAGCCGCTACCCACACTTGTTTCCTGACTCAGGTACTTCTTTCTTTTGTCCGTTCGAGGACGAACGGTTGTTTTAGAGGTGGAGATTGTGACGACCCAAAGGGTCATCACTTGTTTATTTAATCATTCCGAGCTTTTGAGGTCTTGAAAACCTCATTTATAGTTGCCTCGATTTGCGTGCACAGTCCGGGCACAAAGCTGGAAAAGATTTATGTTGAAATATGTGAAATATGTGAAAAAGTAGAAGAATTTTGATATTAATATTGATATGGTTGACTTTGGTCAACATTTTTGGTAAACGGACCCGGATCCGTGATTTGACTATTTCAGAAAATCCGTAGAAAAATATGGAACTTGGGCATATGTCCGAAATTGAAATCCGAGGTCTAGAACCCCGGTAAAAGAATTTTTCTGTTAAATTGTTTTCTGAAAATGTTTAAGGAAAATGAAACTGAATTTTTATTAAAAAGTACTGGTATCGGGCTCGTATTTTGGTTCCGACGCCCGGTACAGGTCTTATATATTGGTTAAGCGCTTCCTGTAAAGTTTGGTTGAAAACGGACGTCGTTTGACGTGTTTCGGCCTTAAATTGGAAAGTTTGGAAATTATGAAATCTTAAAGAGTTCTTGAGCTTTAAGGCTCAATTCATGGATTTTGATGTTATTTTAGCGATTTGATCGCGCGAGCAAGTTCGTATGATATTTTTAGGTTAGTGTGCATATTTGGTTTGGAGCCCCGAGGGCTCGGGAGTGTTTCGGAGGTGGTTCGGGGTGTTTTTGAACTTAAGAATAACTGCAGAAATCTGCAGCAGGTATTTCCTCATCGCGTTCGCGATGCCTTGGTCGCGTTCGCGAAGAACATTTCGTTCCTTCTTCGCGTTCGCGTCCTGTTGATCGCGTTCGCGATGCCCAGCATTTTCCTTCATCGCGATCGCGTGCCTTAGGCCGCGTTCGCGTAGGCCAAATTTGATGCCCAGCATTTTCCTTCATCGCGATCGCGTGCCTTAGGCCGCGTTCGCGTAGACCAAAATTGAAGCTCAGTATTTTTCTTCTTCGCGTTCGCGACTCACCCTACGCGAACGCGATGGCCTGATATTTTCCTTCATCGCGAACGCGGCCGGGGTGTCGCGAACGCGATGAAGAAATTATTGCCCAGTGAATTTAATCCCAAAACAGAACACTTACGGGATTGTTCCCATTTTTCACAAAACACTCTCTTCTCCACAGCTTTTTGGACGGTTTTTGAGCGATTCTTCATTAAACTTCTTGGGTAAGTGATTCTTAACTCGTTTTCTTCATTTTCCATCAATATTATTTGAATTCCTAAGCCTAAATAGGTGTAAATGGGTAGAAAAATTGAGAATTTAGTATAGTGAGGGTTTTCAATGAATTTACGATCTAGACTTCGTTTTGGAGTCGAATTTAAGAACAAATTGTATATTTGAACTCATGGAGGATTGGGTGAACTTATTTTGGTTCGAAACTTGAGTTTCGATTATGTGGGCTCGGGGTCGATTTTTACTATTCCGGGCAGAATGTTGTAAAAATCATAATTAGCAATATGAACTAGTTTGTTAAGTAGAATTGATGATATGAAATCAATTGTGTATAGATACGGTTGGATTGAAGTCAAATTCGAAAGGAAAAGGCATTGCTACGGATTGAATCGTTCGTGAACTTTCGAGGTAAGTGTTTGTTCTATCCTAGTTTGTAGGAATATGAATTTAGTTATGAATAAATTGTTGAATAAGAATTATTGGTGTTATACCCGGTAATGAAGGTAAATTGTTGAAACTATTATAAATTATTGGTTTAAAAACCGGTAATTATAAATATTGTTGATATAGAGATTATTGGCTAAATGCCGGTAATATATATATATTTATGAAATGGGATCGTGTGGTACGCCGACCACTTATATATAATAAGAAATGGGATCGTGTGGTACGCCGACCACGAAGTGATTTAAATCTTGGCATTGGCCATAGTTGCCGGTAGCCTATTGATATATTGGGAGCGGGTGGTACGCCTACCACAAGATATAATTTTGATATATTTGGGAGCGGGTGGTACGCCTACCACAAGATATAATTTTGATATATTTGGGAGCGGGCGGTACGCCTACCACAAGATATAATTTTGATATATTTGGGAGCGGGTGGTACGCCTACCACAAGATATAATTTTGATATATTTGGGAGCGGGTGGTACGCCTACCACAAGATATAATTTTGATATATTTGGGAGCGGGTGGTACGCCTACCACAAGATATAATTACTAATATATTGGGAGCGGGTGGTACGCCTACCACAAGAGATAATTATTGTGATAGTTGGGAGCGGGTGGTACGCCTACCACGAGACATGACATGAAAGAGGAAACTGAGACATGAAAGTAAGATTATTTTTGGATATCTTGAGTTATTGAATATTATTTCAGAGCAGAGTATTTCTTTATAAATGTATTGTATATATATATCTTTATTGCAACTGTACAGGTTTAGGTGGGTGACTGGCCTTAGCCTTGTCACTAGTTCGCTCTGGGATAGGCCAGGCACTTACCAACACATGGGGTCGGTTGTGCTGATACTACACTCTGCGCTCTTTTTGCGCAGATACAGGTTACGGACAGCAGCAACGACAGTAGCGACTTGTGGATTTTTCGACTACTGAGACTACGAGGTAGCCTTGCAGGCGTCCGCAGGACCCGTTGTCTCTCCTATCTATGCTTTTCATTCCGTTATCTCATGTAATCGAGATAAACAGCTTGTATTTTCTTTCAAACAATTATGTGTATTATTCTTAGAAGTTCGTGAGTATTGTGATACCAGTCTTGGGTAGTGTATCAGATTTGGATTTTTCTTTATCATATCTGGCTAAGTCTTCCGCTAATTTTGATTATTCCGCTGAAATTTTTATGTTGTTAATAATAAATTGGTTATTAATGGAATTGTTATTAATATTCGGCTTGCCTAGCTTTTATTTAGTAGGCGCCATCATGACCCCGATGGTGGGAAATTTGGGTCGTGACAAATGCGAACAATTGTTCACATTTGCGAACAAGGCTGGGCCAAAGGGGGCTTCGCATTTGCGATGAATGTTCGCATTTGCGAGCCTGTCCCCTTCGCAATTGCGAGAAATACTTCGCAATTGCGAAGCCAACAGCTGGGTGAAAAACCAGCAGTTCAAAAATTCAGAATTTCATCCAACGGCCTATCAAATCCTTACCCGAGCCCCCCGGGCTCCAAACCAAACATGTACACAACCTCAAAAACACATTATGGACTTGTTCGTGCGATCGTATCGCCAATATCACTTCGTTTTAATCAAACCAAGCCTCAAACTCATGATTTTCATACTTTTGATTTTTCAAAACTTCTTAACTTGGAACTCAAGGTCCAAAACATCTCAAACGACATCCAAATGTCACCAAACTTTACGGAAATCACATATATAATATTTAAGACTTGTACCGGGCGTCGGAACCAAAATACGAGCCCGATACCAAGGTCAATTAATTTATTTCCTTTAATAATTACATCAAAAACAATTTCACATAAAAATTCATAACTTGGGCTCTAGGCCTCGAATTCGACTCCGGACGCATGTCCAAGTCCCATATTTTTCTACGGACCTTCCGGGACCATCCAATCTCGGGTCCGGATCCGTTTACCAAAAATGTTGACCGAAGTCAACCATATCAATATTAATATCATTTTTATCCAAATTTCTCATAGAATTCATATTTTCTATCACAAAATCTTTCCGGCTACATGCTCGGATCGTGCACGTAAATCGAGGCAACATAGAATGAGGTTTTTAAGGCCTCGAAGCTCGAAATGATTAATTAAATAAGTGATGACCCTTTGGGTCGTCACAATCTCCACCTCTAAAACAACCGTTCGTCCTCGAACGGACAAAAGAAGAAGTACCCGAGTCAGGAAACAAGTGTGGGTAGCGGCTCCGCATATCAGACTCGGACTCCCAGGTCGATGCCTCAGGAGGCTGACCTCTCCACTGAACACGCACAGAAGGATAACTCTTCGACCTCAACTGTCGAACCCGCCGGTCTAGAATAGCCACCGGCTCCTCCTCGTAAGATAGATCATTGTCCAATTGGACAGTACTGAAGTCTAACACATGAGTGGGATCGCCGTGGTATCTCCGAAGCATAGATACGTGAAAAACTGGATGCACGGCTGATAAGCTAGGCGGCAAAGCTAATCTGTAAGCCACCCCTCCCACTCTGTCTAGAATCTCAAATGGACCAATATACCTAGGGCCGAGCTTGCCCTTCTTCCCAAACCTCATCACGCCCTTCATAGGCGACACTCGGAGCAATACTCGTTCACCAACCATGAAATCTACCTCTCGAACCTTACGATCCGCATAAGTCTTTTGCCTAGACTGAGCTGAACGCAATCTCTCCTGAATTGTCTTGACCTTATCCAAGGCCTCCTGAACTAAGTCTGTACCTAACAACCGAGCCTCTTCCGGTTCAAACCATCCAACCGGTGATCGACATCGCCTACCATACAACGCCTCATACGGAGCCATCTGGATGCTAGATTGGTAACTGTTATTGTAGGCGAACTCTGCTAATGGCAGAAACTGGTCCCACGAGCCTTCGAAATCAATAACACAGGCTCGAAGCATGTCCTCTAGAATCTGAATAGTCCTCTCGGACTGGCCATCCGTCTGAGGATGAAATGCTGTACTCAACTGAACCTGGGTGCCTAACTCCTGCTGAACCGCTCTCCAGAACCGCGAGGTAAACTGCGTACCCCGATCGGAGATAATAGATACTGGCACCCCATGGAGACGAACAATCTCCCTAATGTAAACCTCCGCTAACCTCTCCGACGAGTAGGAGACAGATACTGGAATAAAGTGTGCTGATTTGGTCAGCCTATCAACAATGACCCAAATAGCATCAAATTTCCTCCGAGTCAAAGGAAGTCCAATAACGAAGTCCATAGTGATTCGCTCCCATTTCCACTCGGGAATTTCAATCCTCTGGAATACACCACCAGGTCTCTGGTGCTCATATTTCACCTGCCGACAATTTAGACACCGAGCGACATACGCAACGATATCTTTCTTCATTCTGCGCCACCAATAGTGCTGCCGTAAGTCCTGGTACATCTTCGCGGCGCCTGGGTGAATAGAATACCGCGAACTGTGGGCCTCTGCTAAGATCAACTCTCGAATCCCTTCGACATTGGGCACACAAACTCGACCCTGCAATTTCAATACCCCATCATCATCTAGGTTTACCTGTGTGGCACCTCCCCGCTGTATTGTATCTCTCAACTCACGCAAATGAGGATCGTCAAATTGCCTCTCACGGATACGCTCTAATAAGGAAGAACGAGCGACCGTGCAGGCTAACACTCTGCTAGGCTCAGAAATGTCTAATCTCACGAACCGGTTGGCTAAGGCCTGGACATCTAGAGCTAATGGTCTCTGATTGACCGAAATATATGCAAGACTACCCATGCTGGCATACTTTCTACTCAATGCATCGGCCACCACATTGGCCTTACCTGGTGATATAATATAGTAACATCATAATCTTTTAGCAACTCTAACCATCTCCGCTGTCGTAGATTCAACTCCTTCTGTTTGAACAAGTACTGTAGGCTTTTGTGATCAGTGTACACCTCACATGTCACACCAAATAGATAATGCCTCCAGATCTTTAAGGCATGAACCACTACTGCCAACTCGAGATCATGAACTGGATAATTCTTCTCATGTATTTTTAGCTGTCTCGAAGCATAAGAAATAACCTTACCATCTCGCATCAATACCGCTCCAAGCCCTGTACGAGATGCGTCACAATAAATTGTATAAGGCCCTGCACCTGTAGGTAGTACCAGTACTGGTGCAGTAGTCAAGGCTGTCTTGAGCTTCTGAAAGCTCGCCTCACACTCCTCTGACCACTGGAACTGGGCACCCTTCTGGGTCAACCTGGTCATCGGGGCTGCAATAGAAGAAAACCCCTCTACAAAATGACGGTAGTAACTTGCTAATCCCATGAAACTCCGGATCTCAGTCACTGAAGCTGGTCGAGGCCAATTCTGGACTGCCTCAATCTTCTTTGGGTCTACCTGAATACCTTCCACAGATACAATATGACCCAGAAATGCTACCGAACTCAGCCAGAACTCACATTTAGAAAATTTGGCATATAATTGATTATCTTTCAGAGTCTGAAGAACCACTCTGAGGTGCTGCTCGTGCTCTTCCTGGCTGCGGGAGTACACCGGGATGTCATCTATGAAGACTATCACGAACAGATCTAAGTAAGGCCTGAATACCCGATTCATCAACTCCATGAATGCTGCTGGGGCATTGGTCAACCCGAAGGACATGACCAAGAACTCATAATGCCCATATCTAGAGCGAAAGGTTGTCTTAGGAATGTCAGCCGCCCTGATCTTCAGCTGATGGTAGCCCTGACCTCAAGTCTATCTTAGAGAATACCCTCGCTCCCTGGAGCCGGTCAAACAAATCATCAATCCTCGGCAGTGGATATTTATTTTTGATAGTCACCTTGTTTAACTGCCGGTAATCAATACACATCCGCATCGAGCCATCCTTCTTCTTTACAAATAATACAGGTGCCCCCCAGGGGGAAACACTGGGTCTGATAAAACCCTTCTCAAGAAGGTCCTGCAACCGATCTTTCAACTCTTTTAACTCCGGCGGGGCCATACGATAGGGTGGAATAGAGATGGGCTGAGTGCCCGGTGCCAAATCAATACAGAAGTCAATATCCCTGTCGGGTGGCATGCCCGGCAGGTCTGAAGGAAAACCTCCGGAAACTCCCGTGCAATAGGGACTGAATCAATGGAAGGAACCTCTGCGCTGGAATCACGAACATAAGCCAGATAAGCTAGACACCCCTTCTCGACCATACGTCGAGCCTTAACATAAGAAATAACAGTGCGAACGGAGTGGCTTGAGGTACCTTTCCACTCTAGTCGGGGTGATTCCGGCAAGGCTAAGGTCACCGTCTTAGCATGGCAATCAAGAATAGCATGGTATGGGGACAACCAGTCCATCCCCAATATGACATCAAAATCTACCATATCCAAAAGCAACAGATCAACACGGGTCTCAAGACCCCCAAATATAACTACGCACGAACGATGCACCCGATCGACTACAATGGAGTCACCCACTGGTGTAGCCACATAAACTGGAATATCCAGAGCATAGCTGGGCACGGCCAAATACGGTGCGAAGTAGGAAGACACATAGGAATATGTAGATCCGGGGTCAAATAATACTGAAGCACCTCTGCCACACACAAGAATAGTACCCGTAATCACGGCATCTGATGCCTCTCGCCTCGGCCTAGCCGGTAAAGCATAGAATCGGGGATCCGCACCTCCCTTCCTGAGTCGCGTCTCTAGGACGACCATCAACCGGTTGACCTCTACCTCTGGCCGGACGGTCTCCACCTCTACGGTCTCGACCTCCGCCTCTATAATCTCTACCCCCGCCTGCGGCTGGCTGGGCAGGCTGAGGGTCAGCCGGGGCCCGAATCATAGGACGAGGACCTCGCTGCTGAGAGTTGCCCGCTGCTATAGGGCAATTCCTGATAAAATGACTTGGGTCACCACAACCGTAGCAACTCTTGGGCTGATAGGGGCTGCCGGCCCCGACGACCCGAATGGCCTCCACGAACACTGCGAAGAGGCCGAGCATTAATAGGAGACTCTGGTCCGAATGATGCCCACGAGAACCGCGATCACCCGGTCCACCCTGCGAAGCCCGAAGGGCGGAATGAAAAGGTCCGGAGGACCGGCCTCTATCAAAGGATTCTCCGCCACCGGAGGAAGAACCACCAAACTCGCTCGAATGACGAGGCCTCTTATCCGAAGAATAATCGCCTCCCCTAGCAAGAGCCATCTCAACTCTGCGTGTTGCATTGGCTGCCTCCCGAAATGATATGTCACTCCCCATGCCCATAGCCATCTGGAGTCTAATCGGCTGATTAAGCCCATCTATAAATCTGCGGACCCTCTCCCGCTCCGTGGGAAGTATCACCATTGCATGACGAGCCAAGTCGATAAATCTCGTCTCATACTGTGTAACTGTCATAGTGCCCTGATGGAGGCGCTCAAACTGCCTCCGAAGTACATCCCTCCGAGTAGTAGGGAGAAACTTCTCCATAAATAGTTCCGCAAACTGGTCCCATGATAAAGCTGGGGACCCTGCTGGTCGAGTCAGGCAATAATCTCTCCACCGAGTCTTGGCGGATCCTGCAAGTCTGAAGGTACAGAAGTCAACTCCGTTTGTCTCCACGACCCCCATAGTCTTGAGAATCTCATGGCAACTGAATAAAAAGTCCTGAGGATCCTCTGATGCGGCTCCACCGAATGTAGTGGTAAATAGCTTGGAGAACCGATCAAGCCTCCATAACGAATCAGAAGTCATGGCCGCTCCATCGCCGGCATGAGCTGTGGTACCTGACTGAGTGGCCACAGCTGGCTGAACCACTGGTGCCTGAGGCTGAGGAGCTACTGGCTACGGAGTACGAGCAATAGGAGTCTGGGCCCCTCTTCCAGCCTGAGAAGTGGCTGGTGCAACTGTTAATAAGCCTTCTCTGGCAATGCTGTCCATAAATCCCGCTATCCTGACCAAAGCCTCCCGAAGATCCGGGGTAAATAAAGCCTCTCCGGGACCTGAGCTGGGCCCCCTAGAGCTGCTGGGACTGAAACCTCATTGCCAGTCTCAATATGAGGATCCACCTCCGGAATAGCTGCCGGGGGCTGAGCTCTGCCCCTACCACGACCTCCGATACGGCCTCGGCCCCTGCCCCTCACGGGAGCTGCCTGGGGCTCGGGCTGCTGGTCAGCGGACGAAGAAGCGCGTGTCCTTACCATCTGCGAAAGGACAGAATAGAAATTCAATCAGTAATTGAGGAACAAGTCGCACGACAAGAAAAAACAAATGAGAGACTTTTTCCTAACTCAATAGACTCTGGAGGACAAGTACAGACATCTCCGTACCTGTCTCTCAAACTCTACTAAGCTTGTTCGTGAGTGGTGAGACCTATGTAACCTAGAGCTTTGATACCAACTTGTCACGACCCGGATTTTCCCCCAACATCGGGATCGTGATGGCGCCTACTCGTGGTAGCTAGGCAAGCCACTGTATTCATACTATCCTGTTTTTAATACAATCTTAATTAAATAAATGCGGAATACTTTATCGAAGTAGAAATAACTAATTACAAAGTGAAACTCATACTGAAATCCTCTACCCAAGACGTGTAGTCACCAACTCACAAACTACTATGGAATACTACACATAAAAGTCTGAAAGAAATATAACACAATTTTGTTTGTCTCGAAACAAAGAGACTCCAGCTAATAACATAAATAAAGAGAGAGACGCCGGGCCTGCGGACGCCTGCAAGCTACCTCGGTCTCAAATATGATCAACTCCCACGCAATCTATTTACTGCTGCTGCTGCTCCTGATCGTAACCTGGACCTGTGCAAAAACGCACAGAAGTGTAGCATCAGCACAACCGACCCCATGTGTTGGTAAGTGCCTGGCCTATCCCGGCGAAGTAGTGACAAGCCTAGGACCAGACACTCACATAAACCTGTGCAATTCAATATATATATATATGTGTACCACAAAATAACAAGAAATAATCAAGTAATAACACAATAAGGAATATCTTAAAGAATTCAACAATTAACAACAGTTAATAAATTCACAAGGAAAAACAAAGTATAATGTAAACACAAGTAATATCAATTCAAGAAATAGCAAGCAGTAGCACGGCATCACCCTTCGTGCTTTTACTCTCATCCTCACCAAATAAACAAATAAAGTACACGGCATCACCCTTCGTGCTTTTACTCTCATCCTCACATCCATAGTACGGCATGATCCTTCGTACATGGTTCAATAACAGGGCACGGCATGATCCTTCGTGCATAATCAATAAATAAACATGGCACGGCATTAACCTTCGTGCATAAATAAATAAACATGGCACGGCATCACCCTTCGTGCATTATCACTCTTCCTCACCCAAATAACAATCACGGTTAAGGGCAAAGAAAGAAACAGTAATTCATAAACCGTCCCATCAAGGGCAATCAATAATTATCTTCACAACAAGTCCCAACAAGGGAGAACAATAACAATTCATCCGTAATATATCTCAAAATAATCATTTTTCAACGACTCACGGTCATACTAGACGCCAGTGTATGGATGCTCGTCACCACAGCCCATACACCGCACTCGATCACATAACACATAACACATAACCCTATTCCCTCAAGCTAGGATAGAACAAACACTTACCTCGAATGCTTATGAACAATTCACTCCGTGGAGATGTCTTTTCTTTCAATTTGGCTCCAATCCAACCGTATCTATACACAATTGATTTAATATCATCAATTCTACTCAACAAACTAATTCTTAATACCAAATACAACTTTTACAACATTCTGCCATGAATAGTGAATTTCAACCCCGGGCCCACATGGTCGGAATTCGGGGTTAGGACCAAAATCCGGTTACCCATCCCCCCACGAGTTCATGTACATAATTTGTTTCAAAATCGGACCTCAATTCGAGGTCCAATTCCCCACTTTATGAAAAACCCTATTTTCTAACAAAAACAAGAATTCTACCATGAAAATCATTGATTTTTAATGAAAAACATGTTTAATGATGTTAGGAATTGAAAGAATTAAGTAAAAAATGACTTACAATCGTTTTGATGAAGAAGAAATCCTTGAAGAATCGCAAATGGGTGTTTTGGTTTTGTAAAATGTGAAGAAATGACTGAAATTCGTGTTTTTCGGGTCTCTGTGTTCGCATTTGCGAACATGGGTTCGCAATTGCGAACCCCGACCAATTTCTGGAGTTTGAAAATTAAGCCAAGGGTGGGAAGTTCGCATTTGCGAACATTTGTTCGCATTTGCGAACGGTTCGCATTTGCGAACTAATGTTCGCATTTGCGAACACATGCTGTATAAGGCAGTGTTCGCATTTGCGAATAATGGTTCGCATTTTGTATAGGCAGTGTTCGCATTTGCGAACCAAGGCAGCGTTGGGGAATGTTCGCATTTGCGAACTTTTGTTCGCATTTGCGAACATAGGCTGGCACTGGGGACCTTCGCAAATGCGAACAATTGTTCGCATTTGCGAACAAGGCTGGCTTCGCATTTGCGATCAAGGTTCGCATTTGCGAGCCTTGCCTTACACTGTCCCCTTCGCAATTGCGAAAAATTCAGAATTTCATCCAACGGCCTATCAAATCCTTACCCGAGCCCCCCGGGCTCCAAACCAAACATGTACACAACCTCAAAAACACATTATGGACTTGTTCGTGCGATCGTATCGCCAATATCACTTCGTTTTAATCAAACCAAGCCTCAAACTCATGATTTTCATACTTTTGATTTTTCAAAACTTCTTAACTTGGAACTCAAGGTCCAAAACATCTCAAACGACATCCAAATGTCACCAAACTTTACAGAAATCACATATATAATATTTAAGACTTGTAACGGGCGTCGGAACCAAAATACGAGCCCGATACCAAGGTCAATTAATTTATTTCCTTTAATAATTACATCAAAAACAATTTCACATAAAAATTCATAACTTGGGCTCTAGGCCTCGGAATTCGACTCCGGACGCATGTCCAAGTCCCATATTTTTCTACGGACCTCCGGGACCATCCAATCTCGAGTCCGGATCCGTTTACCAAAAATGTTGACCGAAGTCAACCATATCAATATTAATATCATTTTTATCCAAATTTCTCATAGAATTCATATTTTCTATCACAAAATCTTTCCGGCTACATGCTCGGATCATGCACGTAAATCGAGGCAACATAGAATGAGGTTTTCAAGGCCTCGGAAGCTCGAAATGATTAATTAAATAAGTGATGACCCCTTTGGGTCGTCACAATATGCTTATATGCGGGTTGCGTATGTGGCGAGACAAGGTGGGAATATTATGATGCACATGTGGCAAAACAAGGCGGGCATTCACTATATTATTGTTGCACATGTGGCGAGACAAGGTGGGCTATGTCAGAGATTAATTGTGGTTATTGTGATGGCTTGGGGGCATTCTTGTTGTTTGATATTGTGTTTGGTAAACTTACCTATATGAGTTTTATCTCGTGAAAGTTGTGAGAAAACATCTTACATGCTATCCGTTCTTTTCCTTATGCATATTAGCTGGTAGGAACTACGTTAGAGCACTAGCACAAACATACACATAGTTAAACACTCACATTGGATATGAAGTTCTCCTGATATTATTGAGTATAGATGTACACCCTCGTTTAGTTGTCATATATGTGAGAATAGCTCTAGTTAGTAAGTGAGTTGTAAGCGTATCCATGAGTTGTGATGGGGGCATAGGATACCAAGGGTTAGGGTTCAAGTATTGGGACCCGTGAGCTGTAAGTTTGTCCGAGGTTCAACACTTCGTGGAGTTTGTTGGATAAGACCTGATATGAATACTGTATTAGGTTCTGAGTTATTGCTTACCTTTACTGTATTTGTGATTTAGGTTTTGGGTTTGTGATTTCGCTCGCTCTTCTATGTCATTATTGTGGTCTTTCCGTTGTTAATAGTTGTTTTCTTCCCTTGTTCTGATTGTTGTATTTTTAGCTATATTGTGTAGTCTTTATATATATACATCATGTTCCGTAATTCCTATGCTTATAATTGTACAGTTTATTAGACTGGTGGGTGTATTGACGGTTCCTCGTCAATACTCCACCCAAGTTAGTCTCGATACTTATTGGGCACCGCCGTGGTGTGCTCATACTACTTTTCTGCATATTTTTATTGTGCAGATCACATGTATCGATAGTTAGTAGCTATGCGGATCATTGCTGGGGAAAATCAAGGTAAACCTACTCTTGCGTTCGCATGCTTCGGAGTCACCTTCTTACTTGTATTCAATTGTTTTCACTCTTTTTCCAAACAATTGTATTTAGAAGTGGTAGCTAACTCTGTAGAGCTTATGACTTGTACTACCCGGTTTTGGACATATATTCATTATATAAAGGATTCATTCCAGAAGAATTTTAAGATGTTTATTATTTTTGTTCTCTCGTAAATGTTAGGCTTACCTATTCCTTAAGACTAGGTTCCGTCACGAAACCCAACCGAGGGAAAATTGGGTCATGACGTTTCTGTTCAGGAACTCGGCCAAGTTTGAGGGCTAACTGCAGGAAATTCAACGCTTACCAGGATCATAGTTGAGTTGGAAAGAGAACTTGAAACAAGTGGAACTTTGTCAATCACATATAGGAGGGTCACAGCCTCCAACTATTGGATGAGCCACCAGAAATCCTTCGAAATGTTCTTCATTCTGAGATATGGTTTACTTTCATGTCTAACCCTAATTTGATGTAAAAATAAGAAAAACCAATGGCGATAAGACGCAGTCTATTAATGTCAACTTGGAAAAAGAAAAGGAAAAGCAAGATGCAGTCAACCAGAAGTTAGATTGACAGCACAAGTGTGACTTGCTCTTGTAATGCAAAAATGAATAAGGAGCAGATTTTGCATTCAAAGATGATTGCCAATGCTGGAACACCAGGGTCTTTACTGGTCTTTTATATATAATTACTTTGCATTTAAGGTTCTGAAATGATGCTGAAACAAATGCAAATTTGTAATGTAATTCAAGTTTTAAGCTCTCTAGCACATAATTCGTACCGCTTCTTTTCCTCAGATGATCTGAAGTTAAGAGAAGAGCCTAGTCGTTCTGGTTCTCTGGCTCGAATTTCAGAATAGCAAGATAGAAGCCAGGTTCATCTGTAAATTTGACTACTTCAAATGAATGCTCCCCAGCAACATTTTGCAGTATCATCTTCTCTGGCAAGTTTGATACTACCACGTCAGGATATAGTTTCCGTTGCTCTTCAACCACTAGTCTGCCTTGTGGATGACTAATCACAACTCTTGCACCTGAAAAATAAAGCAACTATTAGTGAATTTAAACACCATTAAGCAATCTTCGCTTTAATTCCTAAAAAGGTTGGGGCCATGGAATTGAGAGATTCCAGATCAATAAGCTTGACTGATAGTGTTTATAAAATCATATCCAAAGTTCTAATAGCTTCTGTTGAGCCGAGGGTCTCTCACCCTTCCTGAGTAGGGGTAAGGTCTGCATACACCCTAACCTCCCCAGACTCCCACTATTGGATTTTGTTGTTGTTGTTGTTGTTGTTGTATCCAAAGTTCTGACAGAGAAGATAAAGAAGGTGGTACACAAATTGGTTGATCAACAACAAGTGGCATTCATCAAAGGACGACAAATAATGGAGGCAGCCTTGATAGCTAACGAATATGTTGACTCCAGCATAAAAGGGAAGCTGCCAGGGATATTGTGTAAGCTGGAAATTGGAAAAAGCTTACGACCATGTTACTTGGAAATTTCTATTAAAGGTGCTAAAAGATATGGGTGTTTGGAAACGAATGGATTAGATGGATTCTCTTCTGTATAAGCTATGTCAGATTTTCTGTTTTATTCAATGGTTCTCCAAAAGGTTTCTTTCCATTTCAAAGGGGATTGAGATTTTCTATTAATTATTTGCAAGGGAAGGTCTTAACAGCTTGATTAAAGTGGCAAATCAGAATGGATGGCTTATGGGTTTTAAGGTGCTTAATAATGCAACAAGCACTATGGAGGTTACACATTTATTATGTGCAGATGATTCATTAATCTTCTATGATGCCAAAGTGGAGCAACTGAGACATCTCAGAGTAATCCCCACTATTTTTAGGCTATCTCAGGTCTTCGTGTGAATTGGAGACGAGGTTCGTTGTTTCCAGTAAATGAAGTACCACACAGTCACTCTCTGGCAGGCACTTTAGGATGCGATATGGGTTGTTTGCTGACAATTTATATTGGGATGCCTTTGGGATCAAAGAACACGTCACAAGAGATATGGAATGGGGTGCTTGAAAGATGTGAGGAAAAACTGGCTACATGGAAAAGTCAATATTTATCATTGGGGAGGAGGGTGGTTTTGGTAAATAACATGCCTGATTCTCTTCCCACTTACATGATGCTCTTATTCCCACTGACAGCTAACATTGAAAAGAAAAATGATGCTCTAAGAAAGAACTTATATGGCAAGGCAACAGAGAAAAGATAGGCTTTCACTTGGGTAAGCGGAAAACTCTCACTATCAGCAATAAAGAAGGGGGCTTGGGCATAAGAAATCTCGGGTATCATAATAGGAGCTTACTCATGAAATGGCTTTGGAGATTCAGCTTGCAGGAAAAGGCTTTCAGAGAAGGGTTGTCAATGAAAAATATAGGAATGAGCGACAGTGGTGCTCCAAAGTGGTATCTACACCTTATGGTGTTAGCTTATGGAGATCCATTAGAACTTTATGGCCTTCCCTAATTAATAATGTGAGAATTAAGGTAGGAAATGGGTGAAGACCTCCTTCTGGAATGACAACTGGATTGGGCATGGACCTCTTTAAAGAGGTTTCCCTTATATAAACAAATTGGTTCATCAACAAAATATAACAGTTGCTGAAATCTGGAGTCTACTGGGGTGGAATTTAGGCTTCAGAAGGTTTATCAATGACTGCAAGATTAACAGAATTTTACAAGACTTTGGAGCAATTTCATGGTATCACAGATCAAGAAGGCAGATTGTATGGCTAAAGCACATCAAAGGAACTTTCACAGTGAAATCTGCATACACAACTTTGAAACATAGTGGTCAGCAGGCTGGATTGTGGCATTGGAAACACATCTAGAAGGTGAAAATACCATACAAAGTGGCATGTTTTGTTTCGCTGGTTGTGAAGAATGCTTGTCTAAGACAGAGAATCTGAAGAGAAGGGGAACACAGCTTTGTTCTAGATGTACTTATGTGGAAGGGAAGCTGATAGTAATAGCCATCTTTTTTTGCGTTGTCATCAGAGATCAACTTTGGCAAATGTTTTTTGAGTCTAAAAGGATTGAATGGATCATGCCTAAATCAACTGGAGAGCTGTTGAAAGACTTGCAGGAATAATTGTGAAGGAATGTCAGACAAAAGAAGTGGCGGAGAGCTGTTTCGGCTTGTGTTTGGTGGACCATCTGGAAAGAAAGAAACTCAAGATGTTTTGAAGATATAGGCAACAATATCCAGGAGAACTGCTTGCTTCTATTTCACTTTTGGTGCAAAGAGGAGTCGGTAGCAGAAGTAGAATCACTGTTAAACATCATATAATCCCTGTAACTGTAAGATGAATCAGGGAGGTTTTTGTGCTCTTTTTTGTGAATTGTAAATATGGCTCTTAGCACTGCCTTTGTGCTAATGGAATACAATTTGTTACCTTTCTCAACAAAAAAAAAAATCCTCTTATATCAGTTTACTAATACAACTGAATTTTACCTGGTACACAGCGTTTTCTGAGTGCTTCCATAATTTGGCCAAGCTCAAAGGGCAATGCAGGAAGGAAGTAGAGAAAAATAACATCAAAAGATGTCCACTTCTCTGGTAAATATATCAATTCTCCTTGCCAACACTTAACCTTATCATATTTTTCTTTGATGCATGCTAACATGAAAAGGGAGTCATGAACGACAAGCAATTGCCTGCAATTTGATGAATCAACTACTCTATCAACAAATTCTTCAGAACCAATTGCAATCATAACCTTACAAGTCTCTGTGATCTCTCCTGCTGATATGATCTCATCGATATTTTGCTTATGCTCTTCACTGGAATCTGGATACTCAAGAAATGACCAGTCTTTTTCCATGACATCTTCAAAATTAATTACAGATACTGTTCCATCATTTGATGGAGCAATAGCATTACAGCAGGATTGCAAATTACGGGACGGATGAAGGGATGCTGATTGGACATGGATAGAAAGGGTAATGTTGCCATAATTATTGAAAGCACATCGTTCATAGCAACTACGAGCCAGCTGTAAACTAAGACATGGCCTTGATCTATGAAGAGGTGATATAAGTGCGAGGGAAGAGCAGGATGATGAGATAGAGCTCATGGGTCCAATACTCTCTATAAATGTCTTGTTTCAGATGACTGATATTTGGGGAGATATAGATGAAAATCCTGGTTATAAATATGTCTCAAGCATACAACTTGCGCAGATATTCTTCTGCATGTCACCCTCTCAAATTTGCATTTTCATCACACTAGAGAAATACTTCTGATCTTTTTGTGCCCTGCCATCAGATTAAAAAAATGCTTAATATACATTAAAGAAATCAAATAGTCTCTAAATTAAAAAGACAGGAAAGCTTAAAGGTAGTTCAAAATGACATGTAATAGTATCTAATACAGTCTTCTTATTAAGCATTAGTACTTTAAAGTACTTCATGACGGTGTCTAGCACCGCGATCAATGAGGAAACTCCCTAAGACATTAAGATAGGTGTCCAAATGTAGCATATTGCAAAAATGTCAAGTAGCAGAAGGAATCCTAGAGTCAGTCAGTTGCCCTGCTTTAAGAGATGGAGGGTACATCTAAGGTAATAGAGAAGGCTTGATAGGAAGGAGTAAGAAATGCAGATGCCCGGAAAAACGCAACCTATACAAAGATACTATTTTCGACATCCACTCGTAACAAGTAAGAGTTGTTGGCACAGACCAACTCTTGCTTTAGGGCCTACTTCTTGTACTGAATCAAACAAATAAATCATTCTTTAACAGCCAAAAAGGCAAAAGGATCTCTCAATCTCTATCCTTCATTTCAAAGAGAAAACCATAGGAAGCTTACTCAAAAACTGCCTAAACATAAAGGAAAAGAAAGAAAGATTAAACCTTTCCATTTTCCAATTACCACTTCAGGTATCAGTAGTCTACTATATACACTAAATTAAAGGTGATCCAAAAATTCTTTTTTTGAATTGACTGCGAAAATTTTGTCAAACCAACTAGCCCCTAAAGCTTGGTTTTATTGGCAAGAGCGCAACGCATGATGTGTGGGTTAGATGCACGTTAATTGAAGCCGGTAAAAGCATGGTATTTAAGTGAACAAAGGTAGAGGGTGCATCACTTACCCTAGGGAATTTTTTGGTTATCAGACTATTTTTTTGGTCAACCCAACTACTACCTCCGTTACAAGTTATGTGACTGTGTTTGACCAAACACAGAGTTTAAGATAGAAATAAAGAAATACTTAAAAAACTTGTGGTCTAAAATAAGTAAAAGGAAATTTGTGTGGTAAGGGTAAAGTGTGCCATTCTTTCTGGAGAGACTAAAAGGGAAAGTATGAGACATAAATTGGGACATATAAAGCACACGTCACTATTCTTTCCAGGATAACCCCAACTTGGGAATGTTGTACATAATCCAACTAGTGACAGAAACCCTTCAAATGTCTACTGTATTCAAGAACAGGGCACTAAACAATATTCAACTTCATCTACACATATCTAGGAGAAAAATTTGAAATTAAAGAAAGAAGTGAACTTTTCAGTAAAAAAAGAGGAAACATGATAAGGGCATTCTTCAAATGAAGTTTTATGAATATATATTTGTGAACAAACTTTAGGCTCCAACGAAACAGCCATGCAACACTTAGTATCCATCTCTTTTAAGTAAGAAATAGATTCTTTCACCCAAAAATAAAAATAAAAAGGGAAAAAAACATAAAAATGAACCATTTCAAGAATTTAAATGTATAACTCAATTATGGAAAGTTGCAGAGAAAAAAGAGCAGAGCTAACCTTGATGAATATGCGAGCTGAGAAGCGAGCAAGAAACTGGAATTTTTATCCTTTTGCAGAGGGAAGAAATACCCAGCAAAGTTGAGAACTGGCCAATGGGAGGAATAATTGGGCTTAACTAAAAGCAATCAAAGGCCAGTTAAAAGGTCAGGCCCATATTCGGATGCTCTAAAAGCTTAAAATTGTATTGCTCACGGCCTCCATTTAATCTATACTCATTTTTTTTAAAAAGTTTTAACTTGTAAATACTTTTTAAATAACTTCATGTCTCTTTCTCTTCCTCCTTCGTTTTCTTCCTTTTCTTTTTCTACTTATTCTTCGGGAGACAATGATTTTATATAGTGGTTGTGAACATATTTTAATATCGTTTATGATGTTTTATAATGGTGAACTGTTATATCGCTTTGTTTTTTACTATTGCTTGGAAATTCTTCTTTTCTTCTTCTTAATTGCAAAATGAGTTCACTAGATTTATTGTTGTTTTGACAAATTTGATGATTAGGTTTGTTCCTGATAATATTTGGAGGTTATATTTCAAATTTGAGCCCATTTAAAGTAAGTTTAGATATTAAATCATATATTGGATTGTTATAATTCGAAGAAAAAATTTCTATTTTTGGGCAATTTGCACTTCATGCATATTTAGCCTTAAGTGCATAAAAACGTTATTTTGACCTTAAGTACATCTAAAGTGTAATTTTTTACTTCATACTTATTGGCCTTAGGCGTAGCAAAGCTTTGTTGCATTTCACCTTTTGGCCTTAAGTACATCTCAAGTGTAATTTTTCACTTAAGACTTATTGGCCTTAAGTGTATGAAATAAGGGTATTAAACGGGTCGGATCAGCCCGGTTTCGGACCGGCCCAGACAGATAAAAATCGAAACTAGCCAGGACCGGTACAAGGGGGCTGGGTTGGCTGGGTTAAGGATGATTCACGGGTTCAACCGTTCACCTTCAAAATACAGGTTATCCCAACTGGTATAACCCGGTCGATGAATAGTGTTAAGAAACCGGCTAACCGGCCCGGTCCGTCCCAGACCGGTTAAATAGTAAAAAAAAATCTTTTTTTTAACTAGGCCCAGATCTGACCGTTGACAATGATCCATTTCAGAAAATGGCCGTTCCAATGGCTGAATTGCATAAATAGCCTAATTTTGGGTATTTTTTTTAAATTAACCCCCATTTGAAAACTATAAATACCACCTGCCCCTCCTCATTTCTTAATTCTCAATTCAAGACTTCAAGTTAAATCATGCCTCATACTTTTACAGCGCGTTCATATGTTTGGGAATACTTTGAGGTGGTAGAAGAAAATGAAGAAGTTGAGAAAGTAAAGTGCAAGAATTGTGGTCCAGTCTTAAGTCGTCATCTTAAGTGTGGCACATGCAATTTAAGGAGACATATAAATAATTGTCTTGAGCGTCCTCCGAAAATTCGTATTTAAGTTGATTTGAGTTAATTTATGTTATTTTAAAATTATTAGACGTATTTACGCTTAATATTTTTGTTTGTTAGATTAATTTGAAGTATTATTATGCGAACTGCAAGTAGTTATGCTTAAAATTACTATTTTTTGTTAATTTTTTTATTTTAAAATTATTATATGTATTTATGCTTAAAATTATTTTTTTTGTTAATTTACTTGTTAAATGCAAACCTCGATTTCGTAATTTTGAAATAAATGTAGCACTTGCAATTTATTCGCATCTTTCTTGTATTTTTTACATTAATACAAAGTATTAATATAACTTACAATAGTTATACCAAATACAAAAAAAAAAATTAAAAATACACTTAATCCGGCCCGGCCCCCTCAACCCATAACACCGACAGTTCAACTTTTACCAGGATGAATCCGAACTCATTAAACCCGGTAAGCCCCAAACCATAACCGGCCCGGACCATAACCCGTAGAGATACAAAAATTCCCTACCCAGTCCGGCCCGGCCCACCCGTTAAATACCCATAGTATGAAACCACTTGTTATACTTTAGATATATTTGGCTTTAAGTGTAGCTGAAGTACAAATTTTACTTCACACTTATTTGTCTGAAGTGAATGAAAACGTGTGTTGCACTTCAAACTTTTTGGCCTTAAGTGTATCTGAAGTGTAATTTTTCACTTCAGACTTATTGGCCTTAAGTGCATTGAAGTGCAATTTTCACTTCAGACTTATTAACCTTAAGTGCATGAAACCATTAGTTGCATTTTAGACCTATTTGGCATTAAGTGCATTTGAAGTACAATTTTTTAACTTTAGACTAATTTTTTTTATAACTTCAAACCCGATAAGTCTGAACCGTAAAGCGAGTACATTCGCAAACGTTTTCGTAAAGTGAGTTTTTGTTCAACTGTGTTCCCAAAATCGGATATTAAAGCCCCCTCCAAAGCTTAGAAGGAAAAGAGAATTATTCAAATAAAAAACGAAGAAATTCAGAGGGAGTACGAACTTTCAAAAGGAAAATTTGGACATGTAACAGGATATAAGCATATCTCATACTTCCAGAGTTAACTTGTGAAAAAAAATCAATATACTCCAGTATATTTTGATATAAAAATCTTATTTGCGTATGGTGTTTATGTCCAATCAATAAATACAAACCGTATGCTTTTTATACACACTGTTTGACTCAAAATATTCATAAGCATTTATGAATTCAAAACAATCAATATAAATGAAGGGTAAATCATAGCAAGTCGTAACATATCCAAAATTTAATAAGGAAAAAGATAATGGAAATATTTGTATTGGCAACAGAAAAAATCGGTGACCTTTATTCATGATAATGGAATGATCTGTCTCTCCATGAAGAGGTTCAGATCTTTACAATCATGCTTCAATAGATCTACCTTCATTCTGTTTTTTGTCTTGGGTTCTCACTCTGTATTTTTCTTTATATTTTTTAGAGTCCCCATGGAGAGAGAGTGGAACCCCTTTTCTAATTTCTACTCTTGGATTTATAGACATTGTTGTACGAGTTGACCTCCTTGGAGATCGGACCCACATTAGGGGGTTATTTCGTAAATATCTGAGGAGTAACGACCCCGGCCAAGGTTTTAGGCGAATACGGATAGTATTCTCAATTGAAACGGTCTTGGCACCTATTACGTTTGTATTAGTCGAAAGAGACGGTCGATCTAACTAATTGTCGTGGAATCGAATTATGACCCATACAGTTAGTCCCTCCGCTTATCATGGTCGCCTCGAGGTCGACCCTGAGGAGCGGATATTATCGGTCGAAGAATGATCCCTTTCTGGGCGAGAGGGGGAATGATAAAAGCTCGTGGCATCTTCTCGCCATTTCTTTTCGTATAATGGGGATCCGACCTTACATATGAATATTCTTGGCAAATAGAAACGGTCGGTATGTCGTAATCATAAGTTAGGATATGTTTTGTTCATAAGGATTTTTGAGGACGCATGGTCTAGTCGCCTTAGGCGGTGGGGCGTTCATTCTCTCATGGTAACTGAGGTAGCGAACACGACTCCGACGCATGCGTTATGGCCTTAATCGTGGTGGCGGCCGTTTCGGCATAATTGAACCGTTTTTCGATGGTTGGATTATGCATTTAATGGCGCCTGTCGGTTTCCCCGAGAATTGATGTTGTTGCCTATAAGATGGTGTAATGACCTGGCCCAACACTGTGCATATATTGTCCGCTTTGGGCCTAGCCCGCACGGTTTTGTTCCTCCCCAGGCCTGTTACAGGAACCACTGGGGAAAAGGCCTATACACATGTTGGTCCAGCATCTTTACTTAACTAGCCCAGGACTCCCTCTCAATTCCGATGTGGGATATTTGGAGAACTACAGTGCCTGTTCCAGGAACCACTGTACTCCGCCCACCAACAAGGATTCAACGTCCTCGTTGAGGGTACCCAACGCATCTTACTTAGAGAGTCGGCTCTGATACCAATTGTAACGACCCGGCCCAACACTGTGCATATATTGTCCGCTTTGGGCCTAGCCCGCACGGTTTTGTTCCTCCCCAGGCCTGTTACAGGAACCACTGGGAAAAAGGCATATACACATGTTAGTCCAGCATCTTTACTTAACTAGCCCAGGACCGTTGAATCCTTGTTGGGGGGCGGAGTACAGTGGTTCCTGGAACAGGCACTGTAGTTCTCCAAATATCCCACATCGGAATTGAGAGGGAGTCCTGGGCTAGTTAAGTAAAGATGTTGGACCAACATGTGTATAGGCCTTTTCCCCAGTGGTTCCTGTAACAGGCCTGGGGAGGAACAAAACCGTGCGGGCTAGGCCCAAAGCGGACAATATATACACAGTGTTGGGCCGGGTCGTTACAGATGGTCTGAGATATTTGGCTCTTGACATTCTCCGGTTCATTTGTAGCTTTTATTTCTTGCGAACTTTAAAGATTCTTTCTTTTCTGCGAAAAATTCTTACTTGTTCTTAGTTGAATCCAACACACTTCTTTTAATCTTTAAGAAACTTTGATCAATGACTGGTTCTTCCTCCCGTGAAGTTCTCCCGACGGTGGCACCGATCAATCCTCCGATGATTGAAGGCTTGTCTCCAATGCTCGGGGATGACGGGCAAAATTAAATTGAGAGGGCTCCGCTGGTAGATGAAGTTCTTCCTGCAGCTGGGAGCTTAGCGGCAGATTTCACCGCAGACAGTAGGGATGACCCGGTAGAGGAAGCCTCGTTAATGGGGGAAGTAGGTATGACCTGGTTACGGGAGCAAGGGCTCATACCATCTCATGCTGATATCATGCTTGCCCGGCCGGAGGAGCCGGTCCGTACCGACCATGCCGGGTACTGTGTATTTTATTCTTATCCCCTCAAATTGGGGTTTAGGCTCCCCCTTCCCAACCTGGTAGTCGACCTTTGTCGATATTACAATATGTGTCCGGGACAGCTCACCCCGTCTCTATTCAAGCTCTTGGCGTTGTTGCTGAAGTTTGTGGAGTTGGCTGGCCGGACTGTCACGCTGCAGCACGTGCTTACTCTATACGCCCCCAGCGGGTTCGGGGGAGTATTCTTCGGATGGTCCCATGCGGGTGGCGAGGTTTGACGACTGCTCTGGACGACGAGGTTGAGCCTCGTTAGTTTGAACAATTTTTCTACATTCGGATTGGGCATTTGGTGGTGCCCTCTCCAAGATTTCCAGAGACTTGGAATCACAGGCGTAAGTTATACTCTGTTTCTTTGATAGGGTTGACTTCTTTCCCTTTCTTTATTTTCAGACAGTCACTGTTTTCGTTATTATTTTTGTAGCGGACATGTCACCTCCGTCTCTATTCACCGGTCTACGCAGGTGGCTCGAAGTCGTCCTCCCGTATACTGAGGGGGTCCTTTCGTGGCTATCTTTTTGGATGAGATATGGACGAGGGCCGGCTATAGGTAGGAGGTTCGCCCTCTTTGTGTATAATTTATTCCGATCATTGCTATAACCTGAGACTTGCCCGGTTCTGTATTTGCAGGGAGGGTGTACCGTGGTAGGGCTCCTCAATTAGTATTCAAGCGGCCTGGTGCGGTTGCCAAATTTTTTGATGCGTCGGTGCCGAGCCAGGTGCCCAGGTCCGCGTCGGTCGAATCTTCCGCGGTGCCGTCTCTTTCACATCCCTTACTTTGTAGCGGAGGTCTATCGGGGACCATTCGCCCACGAGACGGTTCATCCTTTTGTGATGAGGAGGACATGCCTTTGATCAGGCGCAGGATCATTTCCCCTCCAGCCCCGCCAGCGGCTCGACCCGCTCCTATCAATGTGATAAACGTGGATTCCCCTTTTCCGGGGCGAGGGAGGATGTGGTCGCGGCACACGCTCCAAACAGCGGGCCAGGAGGAAATGAGGCTCAGGCTCGAGAGGATAGAGAGGGGAGTTCTGCCCCTACCGCTCAATCTTCCACTCATATGGTCGAGGTGGGAGAGCCTTCTAGGGTGGTTGTAGACATTGGCGGCTCGAGCACTCCTTCGATGGAAGTGACGGCGGCGGGAGAGGGCTCTACGTCCGACTCGGACTTGGACTCCGAAGATGTCCACATGTTTCGTGATGGGATCACGAATGCGGCAGTCCATCCGGACAAGAGGCCGCGTGTAATTGAGATTCTTGTGAATGAGAACTTGTTGTTGCGGGACTCTGCTTTGGTGCCGCACCTTGTTCAGTTATGTTTTGTGGTTGAGAACGAGTCGCTGAGGGGGGTGCCGGACATTGGTTTGATAAATGAGGAAGCTGTGTTGGGAATGAGGGCATGTATTCCAGAGTGACTACTTGCTTGTATGCACCTTATTTTCCTTTCCTTAGGAGCTTCTGTATCCCTGTCCGACCCCTTCATTTTTTTTTGCAGGCATTTTTATTGCAGGTAGAGAGTCTTCGTCAGGCCAATGTTCGGTCCGTGGTGCTTCTACGCGTACTTGATATGTGTCGTCGGTACCGGAACAAGTGTAGGGAGCTCAGCGAGCACATAAGGACTAATCCCTGTAATCGGGCACTAGTTGAAGAGCTGGCGAGGAAGGAGCTACAGACGAGTCAGGCGCTCGGTCGCATAGAGGCCCTGGAAGATCAGTTACGTCGGATAAGCGACGAACTTGAGGCTGGACGGAGGGCGTCAACAGAACGTGAGCGCTTGTATTTGACCAAGGTGATGGAGGTTTCCTCGGAATGGAGCGGGAAGGTCGCTGCGCTAGAGGGAGAAGTGGTCGCTTTAAAGCGTAGGTTAGCCGAAGCCTCTGCCCGGGCGGACGAACTTAAAGGGGTTATTCGTGCCAATGATTCCCAGTTGTTATTGGTGAGAGATGCTGCCGCCTTCAGGGAGGGCAGCCTTGAGGAGCGGATTAGGGTGCTGGAGCGGAACGCTCAGGATGCAGCAGGGCAAATTGCGCTCCTGGAGGAAGAGAATAGGCGCATTCATGAACAATCCGCCTTTATGGGTAGCTCTTGTGAGGCTTGGTTCTATGCTGAGGCCCAACGAGATATATACAAGCACATGTTCGAAGCCGACATCATCTTCGAAGCAGTTTTTGAAGGGGCGCGCTAGAGGGTGCGGGAATCTCGTGAGGAGTACGGTTTTGATGTTGTGACATCCGGTATTGACGACGGCGCTGGTGGGAGTTTGGCTGGAGCTGGAAATGATATGGGAACTGCGGGCGATGGCAAGGGCAGAACAGGTGGTGAGGCGGCGAGGGCAGATGATGGTGCGGCTAGCACAGGTGGTGGTGCGGCTGGTGCAGGTGATGGTACCGACGGCCCCGAGTAAAAAAAATAATTGGTTGATGATCTTCTTGACGGTTGTTGTCGTGCATTGTTATTTTTCTCCTTTCTTTTTCGCTTTGTTGTTGTTAATTTTTTTGAACAAAATTTGGATTGGGATAGACGGGCGTGGCCCGCAACTATTCCTTTAAATTAAGGGGAAATTTCCCTTTTCGTGTTGCTTGATTACTGCTTGTTGCATTTCTGTTTCCCCTCAGTTCGGCTGTTGTTGATTATTCTGAATTGAGGGATCATAACCCAAATATTGATTCAACGGTGGTTGAATTGACTCGGCGAGGGCTCACGGCCTGAGTCTCAGTTCAACTTGTCGTTGACCATTCGTTGAGTAGTTTAAGTCGAGGGCTCGTAACCGGAGTACTAATTCAACAGTGGTAGACTTAATTCGGAGAAGGCTCATGGCCTGAGTCACAGTTCAACTGTCGTTGAATATTTGTTGAATATTTCTAGTCGAGGGCTCATAGCCCGAGTATTGATTCAACTGAGGTTGAATTAATTCGCGAAGGCTCATGGCCTGAGTCCCTGTTCAATTATCATTGAACATTGTTGATTCAACTGAAGTTGAATTATTTTGGCGAAGGTTCATGGCCCGAGTCCTAGTTCGACTGTTGTTAAACATTTTTGATTCAACTGAAGTTGAATTAATTTGGCGAAAGCTCATGGCCTGAGTCCTAGTTCAACTGTCGTTGAACATTTGTTGAATATTTTAAGTCGAGAGCTCGTAGCCCGAGTCGTATTTCAACCGTGGATGAACTAATTGGCGAAGGCACATGGCCTGAGTCCTAGTTCAACTGTCGTTGAACATTGTTGATTCAATTGGAGTTGAATTAATTTGGAAAAGGCTCATGGCATGAGTCTCAGTTTAACTGTCCTTGAATATTTGTTGAATATTTTGAGTCAAGGGCTCGTAACCTGAGTGTCGATTCAACTGAGGTTGAATTAGTTCGGCGAAGGCTCATGGCTTGAGTCCCGGTTCAACAGTCGTTGAACATTTGTTGAATATTTTGAGTCGAGGGCTTGTAGCCCGAGTGTCGATTCAATTGAGGTTGAATTAATTCGGCGAAGGCTCATAGCCTGAGTCCCAGTTCAACTGTCGTTGAACATTTGTTGAATATTTTGAGTCGAGGGCTCGTAGCCTGAGTGTCGATTCAACTGAGGTTGAATTAATTTGGCGAAGGCTCATGGCCTGAGTCCCATTTCAACTGTCGTTGAACATTTGTTGAATATTTTGAGTCGAGGGCTCGTAGCCCGAGTCGTATTTCAACCGTGGTTGAACTAATTGGCGAAGGCACATGGCCTGAGTCCTAGTTCAACTGTCGTTGAACATTGTTGATTCAACTGGAGTTGAATTAATTTGGCGAAGGCTCATGGCCTGAGTCTCAGTTCAACTGTCGTTAAACATTTGTTGAATATTTTGAGTTGAGGGCTCGTAGCCCAAATCGTATTTCAACCGTGGTTGAATTAACTGGCGAAGGCACATGGCCTGAGTCCCAGTTCAACTGGAGTTGAATCAATTTGGCGAAGGCTCAGGGCATGAGTCTCAGTTCAACTGTCGTTGAATATTTGTTGAATATTTTGAGTGGAAGGCTCGTAGCACGAGTGTCGATTCAACTGAGGTTGAATTAATTCTTCGAAGGCTCATGGCTTGAGTCCCGGTTCAACTGTCGTTGAACATTTGTTGAATATTTTGAGTCGAGGGCTCGTAGCCCGAGTGTCGATTCAACTGAGGTTGAATTAATTCGGTGAAGGCTCATGGCCTGAGTCCCAGTTCAACTGTAGTTGAATATTTGTTGAATATTTTGAGTCGAGGGCTCGTAGCCCGAGTGTCGATTCAACTGAGGTTGAATTAATTCGGCGAAGGCTCACGGCCTGAGTCCCAGTTCTCGTTGAACATTTGGTGAATATTTTGAGTCGAGGGCTCGTAGCCCGAGTCGTATTTCAACTGTGGTTGAACTAATTGGTGAAGGCAAATGGCCTGAGTCCCAGTTCAACTCTCGTTGAACATTGTTGATTCAACTAGAGTTGAATTAATTTGGCGAAGGCTCATGGCCTGAGTCTCAGTTCAACTGTCGTTGAACATTTGTTGAATATTTTGAGTCGAGGGCTCGTAGACCGAGTGTCGATTCAACTGAGACTGAATTAATTCGGCGAAGGCTCATGGCTTGAGTCCCGGTTCAATTGTCGTTGAACATTTGTCGAATATTTTGAGTCGAGGGCTCGTAGCCCAAATACTAGCGTGTGAACGAGATGAATCAGGCTTGCTCTGATTGGGTTACTAACCCTTCTCTCGCCATTTTCCCTTTGCTTTTGACTTCAGGAAGAGCTACGCGATCTTGCTAGAAAATCCCCACAGACGACGCCAAATTGTTTGACTCAAAATGTTCATAAGCATTTATGAATTCAAAACAATCAATATAAATGAAGGGCCAATCATAGCAAGTCGTAACATATCCGAAATTTAATAAGGAAAAAAATAATGGAAATATTTGTATTGGTAACAGAAAATATCGGTGAACTTTATTCATGATAATGGAATAATCTGCCTCTCCATGAAGAGGTTCAGATCTTTACAATCATGTTTTAGTAGATCTACCTTCATTCTGTTTTTTGTCTTTGGTTCTCACTCTGTATTTTTCTCTATATTTCTTAGAGTCCCCATGGGGAGAGAGTGGAACCCCTTTTCTGATTTCTGCTCTTGTATTTATAGACATTGTTGTACGAGTTGACCTCCTTGGAGATCGGGCCCACATTAAGGGGTTATTTCGAAAATATCTGAGGAGTAACGACCCCGGCCTAGGTTTTAGGCGAATACGGATAGTATTCTCAATTGAAGCGGTCTCGGCACCTATTACGTTTGTATTAGTCGAAAGAGACGGTCGATCTAATTGATTGTCGTGGGATCGAATTATGACTCATACACACATTTATCATTTAATCATAGTTAAATACTTTTACTAAAATAAAATTATGTTTGTCCAATCTTCTTCACAAAATTACTCATGTTGTCTAGTCCCTATATCCCAATTTGCTTAGTATACATTTTTATTTGTCTTTTCCAAAGAAAAATACCTTTCTATATTGAGACACTTCTTATATTTCCTATTTTGTTCCTTGAGGAATTTTTCTGGAAGTTAGCATGATTTGTGTAGACTCCACAAGAATAGTACTTTTGTTTAGTTACGTATGAAGCTTATATGTGAATTTATTTGAAAGTTTTTAAAGTCACTAACTAATAAAATGGTGCCAAGCAATCGAGATGGAGGGAATAAAAGAACTTTCTATGACCATTAAGTTCCTTCGCAGTACAAAACAAAACGTCTTAAAATTCGAGCATTTCCAAGTTATTCTAGAGGTAAAAGTAGGGTCAACTCAACGAATTTTATGGCCAAAATAATTTAAAAGACCCTTAATTTTTTATTTTTTTTTGCAAAATTCATATGTAATAATGAACAAACTCCTAGGACATTGAACTAGTGATAAGTGTACAGTGCATGATGTGTAAATTAGGTGTATGTCACGGTTTAAAACTTTATCGTAAATAAAAAATATGATATTAATTAAGTGAAAGAAGGTAAAAGAGGTATGACGATAATCTGTCGACTTTCAAACCTTGGGTTCCCACTATATTTGAGGATTTCTCTTAATAATAATTACATAAAATATATGTAATACATAATACATAAAATTGGGCCCTTCACGTTTAAAGTTTGTGTTAAATGAAGGATTCAAAGGTATTAAAATTATGAAAATATGGTTCACAGGTCACTGGAATGTAATGGGATGATTTGGAGTTCAACGGAGAGCCTCAGGGGAACGAAAAGTTGGAAATTGTGCGGGGGGCCAACTATTCAAACGAGTGAATTAAAGGCCTAATTTCTAAGGAGTACAACTGTCACGATTCGCATTTTTTACCATTGGAAATCGTGATGGTGCCTACTGTTGGAGCTAGACAAGAACATTTAAACCTTTTGAATAACAACACAACAGAAATTGTTTGACCCGGAATGTTTATGAACATTTATGAACTCAAAATAATTATTAAAAATAAAGGGCCAATCATAGCATGTCGTAACATATCTCAAGTTCAGTAAAGGAAAAGATAATGGGAACAAATGTAGAGGTAATAGAAAATATTTAGTGATCTTTATTCATGATAATGGGTTAATCTGGCTCTCCATGAATAGGTTCAGATCCTTACAATCATGTTTTCATAGATCTACTATTATTTTGTGTCTTTCATATGGGGTTCTCACTCTGTGTTGTACTCTGTATTTTCTAGAGCCCCCATGGGGAGAGAGTGAAACCCTTTTTCTGATGATTGCTTCGGTATTTATAGGTCTTTAATTATGATAGTTGACTTTCTTTGGAGACCGAGTCCGTGTCATGAAGCTATTGTGGGCGTACCCACAAGGCGTCGTCTCTGACAAAAGAGCTTTAGGCGGCTATGAACAGTAACATGTGGTCGAGGGCGGTCTCGCTACTTAGGGCGTCTGCGCCCAGTTGGGGACGGCCTCGACACTTATTATACGTATTTGAGCCGAGGGGAGTGGTTGATTTATTTCGAGCACTATAAGGTCGAATTATAGCTCATACAGATAGTCCCTCCGCTTATCGTGGTCACGCCAAGACGGGCCGGGATGAGCGGATATGATAGTTCGAACGGCGTCTCTTTTCGATCGAGGATTCGACGATCTCTCAGGACGCCTCTTCATTGGGTGTGAGTCTGGATACGTTCTTGCTCACGCAAACTTCAGGACGCGGGGTCCGGTTAAGGTGTTACTGTACCAGGGGTGTTCGAAGCGACGACTTAAATTCCGGTGCACACTCTCTAATTTCTATCGTGGCAGCGATGGTTTTGATGAGAATCGAACCGTTTCTGACGATTGAGATTCGCATTAAATGGCGCATGTCAGTTTCCCGAGGTTTTGATTCGATTTCTCTTATAAGAGAGCCTGGTATGTCAGACATTCAACACTCTTTGATTTACTAGTTGTTTCTCTATCTAGCAAATTTGTGACGACCCAAAGGGTCATCACTTGTTTAGTAATCATTCCGAGCTTTGGAGGTCTTGAAAACCTCATTTAAAGTTGCCTCGATTTGCGTGCACAGTCCGGGCACAAAGCTGGAAAATATTTATGTTGAAATACGTGAAATATGTGAAAAAGTTGAAGAATTTTGATATTAATATTGATATGGTTGACTTTGGTCAACATTTTTGGTAAACGGACCCGGATCCGTGATTTGACTGCTTCGGAAAATCCGTAGAAAAATATGGAACTTGGGCGTATGCCCGGAATTGAAATCCGAGGTCTAGAACCCCAGTAAAAGAATTTTTCTGTTAAATTGTTTTCTGAATATGTTTAAGGAAAATGAAACTGAATTTTGATTAAAAAGTACTGGTATCGGGCTCGTATTTTGGTTCCGACGCCCGGTACTGGTCATATATATTGGTTAAGCGCTTCCTGTAAAGTTTGGTTGAAAACGGATGTCGTTTGACGTGTTTCGGCCTTAAATTGGAAAGTTTGGAAATTATGGAATTTTAAAGAATTCTTGAGTTTTAAGGCTCAATTCATTGATTTTGATGTTATTTTAGCGATTTGATCGCGCGAGCAAGTTCGTATGATGCTTTTGAGTTAGTGTACATATTTGGTTTGGAGCCCCGAGGGCTCGGGAGTGTTTCGGAGGTGGTTCGGGGTGTTTTTGGACTTAGAAAACTGGCAGATTTTCTGCAATTTTTACACAGACATTTTACTCTACGCGATCGCGGCCTTGTACACGCGATCGCACTGCCTTGTCACATTACTCAACGCGATCGCAGCTCTCTGCATGCGATCGCGAAGCTTTCCGTCCTTCTTCAACGCGATCGCAGCTCTCTGCACGCGATCGCGTAGCTTTCCGTTTTCCTTCAACGCGATCGCGATCGCGACCCTGTTCACGCGATCGCGTAGTACAAATGAGCCACCCAGCGAAATTCTTCTACGCGATCGCGTAGTGTTGAATATTTGCCTTCCGCGATCGCGACCCAATTCACGCGATCGCGTAGAACAAATTTCCGCCCAGTGATTTAATACCCCAAAACAGAACACTTACGGGATTTTATCCCATTTTCACAAAATCCTTTCTTCTCCACAGCTCTTAGGCGATTTTTGAGGCATTTCTTCATCAAAGTTCATTGGGTAAGTATTGTTAACTCGTCTTCTTCATTTTTCATCAACATCAATCAAATCCTTAGGCTTAAACATGTGTAAATTGGTTGAAAATTTGAGAAATGGGTATAGTTACGGCTTTCAAAGAATTTGCGATTTAGACTTCGTTTTGGAGTCGAACTTAAGAACAAATTGTATATTTGAA
The DNA here is from genome assembly GCA_032618575.1 of Nicotiana noctiflora. Classification (NCBI taxonomy): domain Eukaryota; kingdom Viridiplantae; phylum Streptophyta; class Magnoliopsida; order Solanales; family Solanaceae; genus Nicotiana; species Nicotiana noctiflora. The sequence goes on along the minus strand of JASVEL010004705.1, from coordinate 147,811 downwards.
CTCATGGAAGATTGGGTGAACTTATTTTGGTTCGAAACTTGAGTTTCGACTATGTGGGCCCGGGGTCGATTTTTACTATTCCGGGCAGAATGTTGTAAAAATCATATTTAGCAACATGAACTAGTTTGTTAAGTAGAATTGATGATATTGAATCAATTGTGTATAGATACGATTGGATTGGAGTCAAATTCGAAAGGAAAAGGCATTGCTACGGATTGAATCGTTCGTAAGCATTCGAGGTAAGTGTTTGTTCTATCCTAGCTTGAGGGAATAGGATTATGTGTTATGTGTTATGTGATCGAGTGCGGTGTATGGGCTGTGGTGACGAGCATCCATACACTGGCGTCTAGTATGACCGTGAGTCGTTGGAAAATGATTATTTTGAGATATATTACGGATGAATTGTTATTGTTCTCCCTTGTTGGGACTTGTTGTGAAGATAATTATTGATTGCCCTTGATGGGACGGTTTATGAATTACTGTTTTCTTTCTTTGCCCTTAACTGTGATTGTTATTTGGGTGAGGAAGAGTGATAATGCACGAAGGGTGATGCCGTGCCATGTTTATTTATTTATGCACGAAGGCTAATGCCGTGCCATGTTTATTTATTGATTATGCACGAAGGATCATGCCGTGCCCTGGTTATTGAACCATGTACGAAGGATCATGCCGTACTATGGATGTGAGGATGAGAGTAAAAGCACGAAGGGTGATGCCGTGTACTTTATTTGCTTATTTGGTGAGGATGAGAGTAAAAGCACGAAGGGTGATGCCGTGCAATCTGTTTGCTATTTCTTGAATTGATATTACTTGTGTTTACATTATACTTTGTTTTTCCTTGTGAAATTATTAACCGTGGTTAATTGTTGAATTCTTTAAGATATTCCTTATTGTGTTAATACTTGATTATTTCTTGTTATTTTGTGGTACACATATATATATTGAATTGCACGGGTTTATGTGGGTGTCTGGTCCTAGGCTTGTCACTACTTCGCCGGGATAGGCCAGGCACTTACCAGCACATGGGGTCGGTTGTGCTGATACTACACTTCTGTGCGTTTTTGCACAGGTCCAAGTTACGATCAGGAGCAACGGCAGCAGTAAATCGATTGCGTGGGAGTTGATCATATTTGAGACCGAGGTAGCTTGCAGACGTCCGCAGGCCCGGCGTCTCTCTCTTTATTTATGTTATTAGCTGTAGTCTCTTTGTTCCGAGACAAACAGAATTATGTGTAGTATTCCATAGTAGTTCATGAGTTGGTGACTCCACGTCTTGGGTAGAGGATTTCAGTATGATTTTCACCTTGTGAATTGTTATTTCCATTTTGATAAAGCATTCCGCATTTATTTAATTAAAATTGTGTTAAAAATAGGATAGTATGAATACAGTGGCTTGCCTAGCTACCACGAGTAGGCGCCATCACGATCCCGATGTTGGGGGAAAATCCGGGTCGTGACAAGTTGGTATCAGAGCTCTAGGTTACATAGGTCTCACCACTCACGAACAAGCTTAGTAGAGTTTGAGAGGTAGGTACGGAGACGTCTGTACTTGTCCTCCAGAGTCTATTGAGTTAGGAAAAAGTCTCTCATTTGCTCTTTCTTGTCGTGCGACTTGTTCCTCAATTACTAATTGAATTTCTGTTCTGTCCTTTCGCAGATGGTAAGGACACGCGCTTCTTCGTCCGCTGACCAGCAGCCCGAGCCCCAGGCAGCTCCCGTGAGGGGCAGGGGCCGAGGCCGTATCAGAGGCCGTGGTAGGGGTAGAGCTCAGCCCCCGGCAGCTACTCCAGAAGTGGAGCCTCATATTGAGATTGACGAGGAGGTTCCAGTCCCAGCAGCTCCAGTGGGCCCAGCTCAGGTCCCAGGAGAGGCTTTATTTACCCCGGATCTTCGGGATGCTTTGGTCAGAATAGCGGGATTCATGGACAGCATTGCCAGAGCGGGTTTATTATCAGTTGCCCCAGCCACTTCTCAGGCTGGAGGAGGGGCCCAGACTCCTATTGCTCATACTCCGGAGCCAGTAGCTCCTCAGCCTCAGGCACCAGTAATTCGGCCAGCTGTGGCCACTCAGTCAGGTACCACGGCTCATGCCGGTGATGGAGCGGCCATGACTTCTGATTCGTTATGGAGGCTTGATCGGTTCTCCAAGCTATTTACCACTACATTCAGTGGAGCCGCATCAGAGGATCCTCAGGACTTTTTATTCAGTTGCCATGAGATTCTCAAGACTATGGGGATTGTGGAGACAAACGGAGTTGACTTCTGTACCTTCAGACTTGCAGGATCCGCCAAGACTTGGTGGAGAGATTATTGCCCGACTCGACCAGCAGGGTCCCCAGCTTTATCATGGGACCAGTTTGCGGAGCTATTTCTGGAGAAGTTTCTCCCTGCTACTCAGCGGGATGTACTTCGGAGGCAGTTTGAGCGCCTCCATCAGGGCACTATGACGGTCACACAGTATGAGACGAGATTTATCGATTTGGCTCGTCATGCAGTGGTGATACTTCCCACGGAGCGGGAGAGGGTCCGCAGGTTTATAGATGGGCTTAATCAGCCGATTAGACTCCAGATGGCTATGGGCGTGGGAAGTGACATATCATTTCAGGAGGCAGCCAATGCAGCACGCAGAGTTGAGATGGCTCTTGCTAGGGAGGCGGTTATTCTTCGGATAAAAGGCCTCGTCATTCGGGCGAGTTTGGTGGTTCTTCCTATGGTAGCGAGAGAATCCTTTGATAGAGGCCGATCCTCCGGGCCTTTTCATTCCGCCCTTCGGGCTTCGCGGGGTGGACCGGGTGATCGTGGTGTTCGGGGGCATTATTCGGACCAGCCTAATATTAATGCTCGGCCTCTTCGAGTGTTCGCGGAGGCCATTCGGGTCGTCGGGGCCGGCAGCCCTATCGGTCCAAGAGTTGCTACGGTTGTGGTGACCCGGGTCATTTTATCAGGAATTGCCCTCTAGCAGCGGGCAACTCTCGGCAGCGAGGTCCTCGTCCTATGATTCAGGCCCCAGCTGACATTTATCCTACATGGCCAGCCAGAGGCGGAGGTAGAGATTATAGAGGTGGAGGTCGAGACCGTAGAGGTGGAGACCGTCCAGCCGGAGGTAGAGGTCGGCCAATTGATGGTCGTCCTAGAGACGCGGCTCGGAGGGGAGGTGCGGATCCCCGATTCTATGCTTTACCGGCCGGGCCAGAGGTAGAGGCATCGGATGCTGTGATTACGGGTACTATTCTCGTGTGTGGCGAGAGGTGCTTCGGTATTATTTGACCCTGGATCTACATATTCCTATGTGTCTTCCTACTTCGCAGCGTATTTGGCTGTGCCCAGCTATGCTCTGGATATTCCAGTTTATATGGCTACACCAGTGGGTGACTCTATTATAGTCGATCGGGTGCATCGTTCGTGCGTAGTTATATTTGGGGGTCTTGAGACTCGTGTTGATCTGTTGCTCTTGGATATGGTAGATTTTGATGTCATATTGGGGATGGACTGGTTGTCCCCATACCATGCTATTCTTGATTGCCATGCTAAGACGGTGACCTTAGCCTTGCCCGAATCACCCCGACTAGAGTGGAAAGGTACCTCAAGCCACTCCGTTCGCACTGGTTATTTCCTATGTTAAGGCTCGACGTATGGTCGAGAAGGGGTGTCTAGCTTATTTGGCTTATGTTCGTGATTCCAGCGCGGAAGTTCCTTCCATTGAGTCGGTCCCTATTGCACGGGAGTTTCCGGAGGTTTTTCCTTCAGACCTGCCGGGCATGCCACCCGACAGGGATATTGATTTTTGTATTGATTTGGCACCGGGCACTCAGCCCATCTCTATTCCACCCTATCGTATGGCCCCGCCGGAGTTAAAAGAGTTGAAAGATCAGTTGCAGGACCTTCTTGAGAAGGGCTTTATCAGGCCCAGTGTTTCCCCCTGGGGAGCACCTGTATTATTTGTAAAGAAGAAGGATGGCTCGATGCGGATGTGTATTGATTACCAGCAGTTAAACAAGGTGACTATCAAAAATAAATATCCACTGCCGAGGATTGATGATTTGTTTGACCAACTCCAGGGAGCGAGGGTATTCTCTAAGATAGACTTGAGGTCGGGCTACCATCAGCTGAAGATCAGGGCGGCTGACATTCCTAAGACAGCCTTTCGCTCTAGATATGGGCATTATGAGTTCTTGGTCATGTCCTTCGGGTTGACCAATGCCCCAGCAGCATTCATGGAGTTGATGAATCGGGTATTCGGGCCTTACTTAGATCTGTTCGTGATAGTCTTCATAGATGACATCCTGGTGTACTCCCGCAGCCGGGAAGAGCACGAGCAGCACCTCAGAGTGGTTCTTCAGACTCTGAAAGATAACCGACTATATGCCAAATTTTCTAAATGTGAGTTCGGGCTGAGTTCGGTAGCATTTCTGGGTCATATTGTATCCGTGGAAGGTATTCGGGTAGACCCAAAGAAGATTGAGGCGATCCAGAATTGGCCTCGGCCGAGCTTCGATGACGAGAGATCCGGAGTTTCTTGGGATTAGCGAGGTTACTACCGTCGATTTGTAGAGGGTTTTCTTCTATTGCGGCCCGATGACCGGGTTGACCCGAAAGGGTGTCCAGTTTCGGTGGTCGAGAGGAGTGTGAGGCGAGCTTTCGAAGCTCGAGACGGCCTTGACCACCGCACCGGTGTTGATACTACCTACGGGTACGGGGCCTTATACGATTTATTGTGACGCATCTCGTACGGGGCTTGGAGCGGTATTGATGCGGGATGGTAAGGTTATCGCTTATGCTTCGAGGCGATTAAAGATACATGAGAAGAATTATCCAGTTCATGATCATCACTTGACTGTTTTCGTTTGTTTGATCAAGCGGAGGCATTATCTATATGGTGTGACATGTGAGGTGTACACCGATCACAAAAGCCTATAGTACTTGTTCAAGCGAAGGAGTTGAATCTACGACAGCGGAGATGGTTAGAGTTGCTAAAAGACTATGATGTTACTATATTATATCACCCGGGTAAGGCCAATGTGGTGGCCGATGCATTGAGTAGAAAGTATGCCAGCATGGGTAGTCTTGCATATATTCCGGTCAATCAGAGACCATTAGCTCTAGATGTCCAGGCCTTAGCCAACCGGCTCGTGAGATTAGACATTTCTGAGCCTAGTAGAGTATTAGCATGCACGGTCGCTCGTTCTTCTTTATTTGAGCGTATCCGTGAGAGGCAATTTGATGATCCTCATTTGCGTGAGTTGAGAGATACAGTACAGCGGGGAGGTGCCACACAGGTAAACCTAGATGATGATGGCGTATTGAAGTTGCAGGGTCGAGTTTGTGTGCCCAATGTCGGAGGGATTCGGGAGTTGATCTTAACAGAGGCCCACAGTTCGCGGTATTCTATTCACCCGAGTGCCGCGAAGATGTACCGGGATTTACGGCAACACTATTGGTGGCGCAGGATGAAGAAAGATATCGTTGCGTATGTCGCTCGGTGTCTAAATTGTCAGCAGGTGAAATGTGAGCACCAGAGGCCTGGTGGTGTATTCTAGAGAATCAAAATTCCTGAATGGAAATGGGAGCGGATCACTATAGACTTCATTACTGGACTTCCTTTGACTCGGAGGAAATTTGATGCTATTTGGGTCATTGTTGATAGGCTGACCAAGTCAGCATACTTCATTCCAGTATCTATCTCCTACTCATCGGAGAGGTTAGCAAAGATTTACATCAGGGAGATTGTTCGTCTTCATGGGCTGCCAGTATCTATTATCTCCGATCGGGGAACGCAGTTTACCTCGCGATTCCGGAGAGCGGTCCGGCGGGAATTAGGCACCCAGGTTCAGTTGAGTACAGCATTTCATCCTCAGACGGATGGCCAGTCCGAGAGGACTATTCAGATTCTTGAGGACATGCTTCGAGCCTGTGTTATTGATTTCGGAGGCTCGTGGGACCAGTTTCTACCATTAGCAGAGTTCGCCTACAATAACAGTTACCAGTCTAGCATCCAGATGGCTCCGTATGAGGCGTTGTATGGTAGGCGATGTCGATCACCGGTTGGATGGTTTGAACCGGGAGAGGCTCGGTTGTTGGGTACAGACTTAGTTCAGGAGGCCTTAGATAAGGTCAAGACTATTCAGGAGAGATTGCGTTCAGCTCAGGTCTAGGCAAAAGACTTATGCGGATCGTAAGGTTCGAGATGTAGATTTCATGGTTGGTGAGCGAGTATTGCTCCGAGTGTCGCCTATGAAGGGCGTGATGAGGTTCGGAAAGAAGGGCAAGCTCAGCCCTAGGTATATTGGTCCATTTGAGATTTTAGACAGAGTGGGAGGGGTGGCTTACAGACTAGCTTTGCCGCCTAGCTTATCAGCCGTGCATCCAGTTTTTCATGTATCTATGCTTCGAAGATACCACGACGATCCCACACATGTGTTAGACTTCAGTACTGTCCAATTGGACAATGATCTATCTTACGAGGAGGAGCCGGTGGCTATTCTAGACCAGCAGGTTCGACAGTTGAGGTCGAAGAGTTATCCTTATGTACGTGTTCAGTGGAGAGGTCAGCCTCCTGAGGCATCGACCTGGGAGTCCGAGTCTGATATGCGCAGCCGCTACCCACATTTGTTTCCCGACTCAGGTACTTCTTTCTTTTGTCCGTTCGAGGACGAACGGTTGTTTTAGAGGTAGACATTGTGACGACCCAAAGGGTCATCACTTGTTTAGTAATCATTCCGAGCTTTGGAGGTCTTGAAAACCTCATTTAAAGTTGCCTCGATTTGCGTGCACAGTCCGGGCACAAAGCTGGAAAATATTTATGTTGAAATACGTGAAATATGTGAAAAAGTTGAAGAATTTTGATATTAATATTGATATGGTTGACTTTGGTCAACATTTTTGGTAAACGGACCCGGATCCATGATTTGACTGCTTCAGAAAATCCGTAGAAAAATATGGAACTTGGGCGTATGCCCGGAATTGAAATCCGAGGTCTAGAACCCCCGTAAAAGAATTTTTCTGTTAAATTGTTTTCTGAAAATGTTTAAGGAAAATGAAACTGAATTTTGATTAAAAAGTACTGGTATCGGGCTCTTATTTTGGTTCCGACGCCCGGTACAGGTCATATATATTGGTTAAGCGCTTCCTGTAAAGTTTGGTTGAAAACGGATGTCGTTTGACGTGTTTCGGCCTTAAATTGGAAAGTTTGGAAATTATGGAATTTTAAAGAATTCTTGAGTTTTAAGGCTCAATTCATTGATTTTGATGTTATTTTAGCGATTTGATCGCGCGAGCAAGTTCGTATGATGCTTTTGAGTTAGTGTACATATTTGGTTTGGAGCCCCGAGGGCTCGGGAGTGTTTCGGGGATGGTTCGGGGTGTTTTTGGACTTAGAAAACTGGCAGATTTTCTGCAATTTTTACACAGACATTTTACTCTACGCGATCGCGGCCTTGTACACGTGATCGCACTGCCTTGTCACATTACTCAACGCGATCGCAGCTCTCTGCACGCGATCGCGAAGCTTTCCGTCCTTCTTCAACGCGATCGCAGCTCTCTGCACGCGATCGCGTAGCTTTCCGTTTTCCTTCAACGCGATCGCGACCCTGTTCACGCGATCGCGTAGTGCAAATGAGCCACCCAGCGAAATTCTTCTACGCGATCGCAGCATTGTCCACGCGATCGCGTAGTGTTGAATATTTGCCTTCCGCGATCGCGACCCAATTCACGCGATCGCGTAGAACAAATTTCCGCCCAGTGATTTAATACCCCAAAACAGAACACTTACGGGATTTTATCCCATTTTCACAAAATCCTTTCTTCTCCACAACTCTTAGGCGATTTTTGAGGCATTTCTTCATCAAAGTTCATTGGGTAAGTATTGTTAACTCGTCTTCTTCATTTTTCATCAACATCAATCAAATCCTTAGGCTTAAACATGTGTAAATTGGTTGAAAATTTGAGAAATGGGTATAGTTACGGCTTTCAAAGAATTTGCGATTTAGACTTCGTTTTGGAGTCGAACTTAAGAACAAATTGTATATTTGAACTCATGGAAGATTGGGTGAACTTATTTTGGTTCGAAACTTGAGTTTCGACTATGTGGGCCCGGGGTCGATTTTTACTATTCCGGGCAGAATGTTGTAAAAATCATATTTAGCAACATGAACTAGTTTGTTAAGTAGAATTGATGATATTGAATCAATTGTGTATAGATACGATTGGATTGGAGTCAAATTCGAAAGGAAAAGGCATTGCTACGGATTGAATCGTTCGTAAGCATTCGAGGTAAGTGTTTGTTCTATCCTAGCTTGAGGGAATAGGATTATGTGTTATGTGTTATGTGATCGAGTGCGGTGTATGGGCTGTGGTGACGAGCATCCATACACTGGCGTCTAGTATGACCGTGAGTCGTTGAAAAATGATTATTTTGAGATATATTACGGATGAATTGTTATTGTTCTCCCTTGTTGGGACTTGTTGTGAAGATAATTATTGATTGCCCTTGATGGGACGGTTTATGAATTACTGTTTCTTTCTTTGCCCTTAACCGTGATTGTTATTTGGGTGAGGAAGAGTGATAATGCACGAAGGGTGATGCCGTGCCATGTTTATTTATTTATGCACGAAGGTTAATGCCGTGCCATGTTTATTTATTGATTATGCACGAAGGATCATGCCGTGCCCTCTGTTATTGAACCATGTACGAAGGATCATGCCGTACTATGGATGTGAGGATGAGAGTAAAAGCACGAAGGGTGATGCCGTGTACTTTATTTGCTTATTTGGTGAGGATGAGAGTAAAAGCACGAAGGGTGATGCCGTGCAATCTGTTTGCTATTCCTTGACTTGATATTACTTGTGTTTACATTATACTTTGTTTTTCCTTGTGAAATTATTAACCGTGGTTAATTGTTGAATTCTTTAAGATATTCCTTATTGTGTTAATACTTGATTATTTCTTGTTATTTTGTGGTACACATATATATATTGAATTGCACAGGTTTATGTGGGTGTCTGGTCCTAGGCTTGTCACTACTTCGCCGGGATAGGCCAGGCACTTACCAGCACATGGGGTCGGTTGTGCTGATGCTACACTTCTGTGCGTTTTTGCACAGGTCCAGGTTACGATCAGGAGCAGCAGCAGTAAATAGATTGCGTGGGAGTTGATCATATTTGAGACCGAGGTAGCTTGCAGACGTCCGCAGGCCCGGCGTCTCTTTCTTTATTTATGTTATTTGCTGTAGTCTCTTTGTTCCGAGACAAACAGAATTATGTTATATTTCCTTGAGACTTTTATGTGTAGTATTCCATAGTAGTTCGTGAGTTGGTGACTCCACGTCTTGGGTAGAGGATTTCGGTATGATTTTCACCTTGTGATTTGTTATTTCTATTTCGATAAAGCATTCCGCATTTATTTAAGTAAAATTGTGTTAAAAGCAGGATAGTATGAATACAGTGGCTTGCCTAGCTACCACGAGTAGGCGCCATCACGATCCCGATGTTGGGGGAAAATCTGGATCGTGACAAAATTCCTGAATAATCTTGCTTTTTCTGTGGCATAATCGTTGCCCGTTCTTAGTTATCTTCTCTGTTCTTCATCTAGTCTTCCCGGTGACCCAAATCAATGGCTGGCCTTCCTCCTCGCGATGGTCTTCCGGTGGTGCTGCAAGTGTGAGTACGTGATTTTTGCCCTACATGAGAATCACTCCCAGAAAATTCAAAAATAAAATAGTTTTATGTTGAGCATGATTTTTGTGATTTTTGTGTTATTTTTATCTTACATTTGCATGTTTGTGTGTGCGTGTTTATTTATTTAAATTAGTAAAATACAAAATATATACATCATGTTTTGCATTTTTTTAGTGTTTAATATCAAAATTATACGGTTTACATTTAAGTGATATGTAATTATGGGGGATGATTGTAGTAAAAATTAATTGTGTTATGAGTTAGTATATATATATATATATATATATATATATATATATATATATATATATATATATATATATATATATATATATATATATATATATATATATATATATATATATATATACATATATATACACACATATGTACATGATACACCATGGAATGTAGTATGGAAATCGGAATTGGGCCATAGCAAAACCAGGCCCAATGTAATTCAATACACCACCCAATTCCCTACCCGGCCAGCCCAACACCTCAGCCCAACCCGACCCGGTCCGAAATAATCAAACCCCCCTCTTTTCAATACACCATCATTTTCATTACACAAAAACAAACCCTAATCCTAAACCTCCCCCCCCACCTCTCTTCTCTTCTCCTCCATAACCGCCGCTGCTCACCATCCGACGAGCACCAAACCTCCACCACACACAGCCGTCTCTTCTAGAGTAACGGCCGCCGAAACTCCACCAAGAAACCGTGAACTTCGTCGTCTTCTCCACCATTTCCGGCGACCACCGTCGCTGCTCACGACAAACAAACGGACGCTGTTCAACCCATCCGCCAGCTACCCATCGTTCTTGGCTTCTCCAGAAAAACCAGAGCAGCCGGCAGACCCTGAAGAAGCTGCCGCCGCCAGACAGTTCGTCGACCAGCAACCGAACGACCATCAGCCTCCTCATCGCTCACTCCACCTGAAGCAGCGTCCAGCCATAAACGACTACCAACAACCGTCCACAAAACCAAACGACCAGTTTACCATAAGCCATAGCCCGCCACCAGTCCACCAGTGTCGCTGGTTGCAAGCCGTGTTCGTTATCAATCATCTTCGCCAGTGTGTTCGTCGTTTTTGCCAATATGGTCGTCATCATCGTCCGTCGTCATCTTCAGTCTATTCACTGCTCGTTGTTTGTTTAAAACGATCGCTAGACCACATTTTGTTTACGTCAAAGGTAAAGCCTTCGTCCGAGATTCTGGTTCGATGTTGTCGATTTGTTTGGAGCTGTGTTGATTTTCGGTTGTAGTTGTTGCTTCAATCCATTTACCATTTCAGGTTCATCTTTGCTCCGTTGATTTCTCTTTTTCAAATTGAATTAGTTTATGTGAATGTTTAATGTAGTTTTGGTTTCAACAAGTTTGAATGTGTTTGTGATTAGGAAGATATCACTGATAATTAGATGCCTGTGAATTGCTACAAGTGTCCGATTTCTTTGTTTTTTTCTTACTGTGTTACTAGATATGGCTTTCATTCTTGCCTCCTATTAATTGGGAATTAATGTATTTGGGTGTTTGGTTCTGTCTAACTCAGAAGGATCGTGTCTTACTGGTAGCTTCAAGAATGATTCTAATAAAGATTCATGCTAAATGATTTCCATGCTCGTTCATTTTTTTTTGAGTCCATCATGATTGGTTCCCAATATGATTGGTTTGTTCCTGTTGTTTTGATGTTAAATGATCTAATATGAGTTAGAGTAAGTTTGTTATGTGAATTTTGTTAGGCATTGGTTATAGCTGATAGTGATTTGGTGTTTAATTAGGAATTAATTTTGGTCAGTTGTTTAGCATTGTTACAAATGAAGGTTTGGGGGAAAAATAGTAATTTCAGTAGTTTTAGGGGTAATACGGAAATTGAAAACTTAAATAATTATTTATGTTAAAGTATTTTATCCACTAAGCACTAATAATATTAAAATAGGGTATTGTTTAATACTTAGTGAGGAACAAGACATAGTGGTCTTGGAAGAAGTTAAAAGAAGTAGTTAAATATATTACCCATGCTAGGAATTAATTAATAGAGTGGGACAAATGGTAGTGGGGAACAAAACATATGGTAGTGGAGTTGATGGGAAAATAGCTTAATTAAATGGGTCTTAGTGCTGTTATGAGTTGGAAAGAGGTCTTAATTGATATAAATAGGGGGACTGTCACAGAAGAGGGGGGGACATTAGAGAGGACTCTAAAACAAAAACACTAGAAAGAGACACAGGATAGTTTTTTCTTACTGCTGCCGGCTGTTTGGTTCTACTGCTGTTGTTGTGAATTGTTGCTGCGTTTGCACACTTTTGTTTGCTGCTGTTCTTTTTTTATTGTGCTGTTTGCTGCTGGTCGTTGTTGTATTGTCGAGGTTGTTGTTGTGGTTTGTCGAGGTTGTTGTTGTGGTGGTTGCTGTGTTGTCGTGGAGGTTCTGTTGCTGTTGGTCTGTTGTTAAAGCTGTTGCTGTTGGTCTGTTGTTGTTAGCCGCTGTTTGTGCTGCTATATAATGCATCCTCACTTCCCTTTTCTTTAAATTCCAGGTACACATCTTTAGAATACCAGAAATTGTAGTTGGCAAGTTCAAAGTTTGGACATATATGAAGATCTGAAGTCTATGTTTAAATTCATCCTGTTTTGTATACTACACATCTGCAATCGCATCATATTTGTATAAGTTAACTGATGAATTATGGACTGTATCTATTTTGTATGTAATCCATGTTGGTCGATGTTAAATTGAAATTAGAAAACCAAAACAGGGATTTAGTCTAGAACTAGAAATTAGTATGGTCTTATTTAAGATTTGAATATCAAAGGTCATTTTGATTAATTGCGACATGTGTTTGAATAGGGATTAAGACTCAAACCGTTAACATTCAAATGATTGAATTGTGTGAATCGGGTTTATATATTTATTCTAATTCTGAATTTACGAGGTCACTTGGGTAAGTAACGTCATTTTAATTAGCAATTTGAATAATATTAATAACTAAGGTAGTGATGAACATTAGCATGAAGTTCAAAAAATGACTTTTGTATTACACATAGTTAACTTCAATGGTTCGGTTTATCTAATACTGGTGGTTTAAATTAATTAGAGAATGGTTAGTTTATGTTGACATTTTTCAAATTCGTATGCTATTTATAATTGTAGCTTTAGTATTATTCGCTTGTAGAATAAGGCATAAAACAATTTCCCTTATGCAAGCTCGAGTGCAATTTCCGTTCACATTGATTTAATAACTAATAAGAGGTCCGAGCTTATAAATATGCAATAAATTAGGACCTTTTCTCTTTTATTTAGAGACGAACTTAATAGAAAAAATGTAGTCACTTTAGGATTGTCCTTTTAAAATAAACGAGACGAGCCTCGCCAAAAATACACAATTGTGGGGCCCTCGAATAATTGTCATGAAAACTTAGACTTGGAAGGACCGTTTAGTGAATTTCACGGTCCTTTTCCCAAAGTTAAATAGACGATAGACTCTTTAGGCACGACTTGAAATAAAATTACTTTCCTGAATGCGGGTGTGCATTTATGTGACCCAAATCTTACTCTCGGCGAAATTGAAATACATTAGAGTCGCAGGCGTACTGGTTACGGTGCGGCTCGAAATGTGTTTTCGTAACGTCGCAATTCTTAAAAAATAAGAGCGGAGCATTAAAAGCACATAGTTAAAATATATAAAAGAATCAGATAGAAACAAAAAGTGCAATTGAGCGACCGTGCTAAAACCACGGAATCCGGGAGTGCCTAACACCTTCTCCCGGGTTAACAGAATTCCTTATCCAGGTTTCTAGTTTCGCGGATTGTATTACGGAGTCATAAATTTCCTCGGTTCGGGATTAAACCGGTGACTTGGGACACCATTATTTTCCCAAGTGGCGACTCTGAATAATTAAATAAATTGATCCCGTTCCGACTGTCCTTAAAGTTGGAAAAACTTCATCGCGCCCTCGCGGGTTAGCGAAAAAAGGAGGTGTGACAGCTCTGGCGACTCTGCTGGGGACTAAACCTCCGAACTTCGGTTCGGGGTCTAAGAATTCGAGCTCAGTTAAATTGTTGTTTTGTCTATATCTGATTTTATTACATGTTTAATTAATGTGCTACATGTCTACCGCTTTGATACTAGTTGCACTGTATATACAAACTGTTATATGTTTACCGCTTTGATATTACGTGAACTGTATATAAAACTGTGCCGCAAACCCTTCACTTCTCACCCCGGGGATGTGCTCACTGGTTGAGACTCCTTATTCTGTTAGTGTCATAACCCGAAATAATAAAAAGGCTCGGAAAGTTTCTAAGCCGGCTGGCCTTTTGGTTCCCGGAAAGGAGCTCCTTCCTCAGCCCGAGTTGTCCGCTTGGGTACACAGTCTAGAACACATACCCAGGTTTTGAACTTAGAATAACGTGACTTCATGCTGGATCCCTAGTAGGAACGCTTATTTGCATCATGACTTAGGGGACTCAACACAGGGGTTGGGTCCGTCTAGGACAGGTGACCCGTTAATCAAAGACCGAGCATATTATATGTTACATTTATTTGTCTTGTATTATTATGCTGATTGGTTAAATTCCTGAAAACAAAAAGAAAGAAATTTAGAACAAAAAAGTATTAAAATATTGACAAAACGCAGTCGAAAATTTGAAAAGAAAAATTTGAAAAATGGGAAGAGCAATTTTGTTGAAATAATTGGTCATAAAATAATCTGACCGAACTACGCAGGTTTGATTCTCGCCGTTAGGTGGGATACGTAGGCAACCCTCATCGGGTCCAACCACCCCTATAAAAAATCAAAAAAAATGTTTGTTTAATTTTGTCAATAAAATCGAAGGGACGCTGTTTTTGAAAATAGCCGAATGTTCCGAAAGGACGCCGGAAGGCTGTTTTTTGCAAAAATGGCCACTTTGAATCATTTTTAATAATTTGCGGGCACAGCCTTGAAATATTCCTTGTGGAAATGTTGCAAGGCCATAGCCGCAAAATCAAGTTCGGGTTCACACCCCTTTTGCAAAAAATAACCAAAAAATGTCAAATTTTTGATTGTGTTATAAATAAGTCGGGTGATGCTATTCTTGCTTAAAATAAGCCGAATGTCCCTCAAAAAGACACCGGAAGGCTTGTTTTTGCAAGAATAGCCACTTTGAGTCATTTGTAAATAATTTTGGACACAACCTGGAAATATTCCCTCGCGGAAATGTCGAAAGGCTGTATCCGCAAAAATCAAGTTTTGAGTCATCACTCAACTTTACAAAAATAACCACTTTATCAAATAAGCCATTACATGGCCGGAATTTTGCTGAAATAGCCATATTTTTGCATTTTTAATTCCTCAGTCTTGTGTTGGCCTGTGTCGGAGCTGAACGATGCCCCATAGGCCCCAGGATAAAAATTTTTGAATTTGCATCTTCTCAAATAAAATTTTGCAAAAGAGCCACTTTGTCTGAATAAGCCATTACATGGCCAATTTATGAAAAATAGTCTTGCGTTGGTTTATGGTGATGCCGAACGATGCCCCATGAGCCACAGGATAAAAAAAAATTTCAAGTTTATCTTTCTTAAATAATTTTTGCAAAAATAGTCATTTTGTCAAATAAGCCATTATGTGGCCAATTTTGTAGAAATAGTCATAATTGATGCCAAAAAATATTCTTATTTTTTGTAGAAATCTCCGATACAAAATGTGAAAGTTTTTCAAGTTTGTAGTCGGTTTCTGTAATTTTTCCTTCAAAAAAAAAAAAAAAATCAAATAAACATATCTTTATTTCTTGCATTAATTTGCAAGAACTACGCTCGGTCTGATTCATGCGGGGTCATGATACGTAGGCAATCCACATAGGATTCGACCATATCCATAACCAAAAAAAAAATGGAAAACTACAAAGAAAAAAAGAGAAAAGGAGAAAAATGGAAAGAATAATAACAACAACTGAGAAGCACATATATGAGAAGCTGGAACGACGCATGTAACTGAAGCAAATGCATGATAGAAAGGTTTAACTGCCTAGGTTCATTGCATCCTTAATGCACGTTTACCCGTTTGTCCAATGCCCTAACGCTAACGTGATGTCTTCACTTTGTTGTGTAAAGTTCCAGAAAGGTGGTTGGTTGTGGTTCTAAAATAACTCTTCCCTGTAAGACAAAGTCAGAGGACAATGGCTGATAATCTCAAGACTGAGTGGGTTGATACCGATACTCGACAACAGCTGGTTGAACGGAACCGCGGGTTAGTAGAAGAGGTCAAGATATTGAGACAACACGTGGTTGATATGTATCGGGCGTGGATGGATGGAAAAGCACCACCTCCGCCACCACCTAGCTTCCTGGACTCTGTCCTTACCCGTACAATGAACCCGATGCCGGAGGATCCCTCACACTCTCCATATGTACCCACCTATCACAGCTTTTCCAGCCACTCGAGTAGCTCAATTACTCGTCCCCCAGCTATGTTTTCACAACGCTACTCCCGTCCCCAACACCACTACTCTCCAAGGGACACCCAAAATCGTACTTCACCTTCCGGGTACCCAGCTCCACAAAAAGCCTACCAACCCCCACGAACATACCGGAAACCCCCCGGGTCAGGTTTCAGGCCAAATAAGGCGTTTAGGGAGGAGAGGTTGCTGAAGCGAGAAAAGGCGCTCACCCCTATCGGAGAATCCTATGCAAGTCTGTTTGAAAAGTTAAAACATGTCGGCCTGATTACGCCGCTCCCCGGATACACTCCCGATCCACGTGCAAGAAGCTTCGATCCTACCGCACGATGTGCATACCATTCCAATGTCGAGAGGGCACGATATTGAGAGTTGCCGTACCTTGAAAAAGGAAATAGAAAGAATGATTCAAAAAGGGTGGTTGATTGTGGTCAATGATGATGACATGGGGCACACAAATCCTCTGGGGGGTGTATTGACTGGAGCTAAAAATGTTGAAGCAGATGGCAGCCTTGGCAATATTGATGCAGAAGTTAGTGGCTAAAATGTTGTGCTTGGTAATTGGGAAGATACTCCATCTTTTGGTCAGCTAGATGGAGCTTTGGTGGTTCGTTTTGTCGTCATTTTTGTTGTCCGAGTTATTTTCAGGGTTTTCTTGTGGTCAAACCCTTTTGTCCTAGCAGTTGGCTTTGGTCTTGCCCAGTTTTGTTTCAGGGCTGTACTCTAGTTTGTTTTGCTTGTTTTGTCATTGAACCATTTCGTCATTAATTTAATGAAGCTTTCGGCCTTTTGTTACTTCCGGTCATTTTATTTGTTTAGTTCTTTTACCCTTTAGATTTGTCTTGTGCTCAAACGCTGAATCTAGTGACACGACATGCGCACACATAATTATGGCTTAATTCTAAAAGTTAATCATTAAGCAATTGGAAGATGATCGGGTCATCTAAAGGAAACAAAAACAACTTGAGACTATTTGGATCCCGAGTCATTTGAAACCGGGGCAAGTAAAAAAGAAACAGTCAAAGGCAAGCTGGCCAAAATTGACATGGGGTAGTTCATAATGAGAGTGTTGCCCAACAGTGCTTTAAAGATATGATGAATATTAATTGTGTTGTTTACGCTTGGCATGTTTTGAAGATTGGAATGACGAAGGCATTTTGTTCTGCTATCCAAACACTTTATCCATCGTCAACCCTTTGAGCCTGAATTTAAATTCTTTCATACCCCTCCTTCGGGATTAGTTGCAAAGACTAGAAACACAAGTTTGAAAGGCAAAAGAAGAAAGGGATAAAGAAAAAATAAAGAAAAAGAAAACAACAAAAAGAGATAAAGAAAAGAAAAGAAAAATGTATGAAAAAAGAAATTTGGAAAAGAGGAATTGGGAACTACGTTTGACCCGATTCCTTAAAGAGGATACGTAGGCGCTTCACAGCTCGGTCATATTGTAAATAAAGAAATAAAAATCCCCAAGTAAGAAACAGGGGCAGTAAAAAAAAAGTGTTTATGTAAGGAAAATATAGGATTCCGAAGGTTGTAATTTTGAACCCAATTTGTTTTATTTTGAGCCTTTAATACCCTTTCTTTCTAGCCCTGTCCAAACCCACATTACGGTCCAAAGAAAGACCTTTTGACCAATTTTCAAAAGAGGTTGAGTTAGGCAAATGAGAGAAGTTTCATCGGGACATGACACTCTGATTCCCGGCAGAAAGACTCCAAGCTCCAGCAGAAAATAGGAGAGTCTTAGCAATAACACCACCAATCCCCAGTGAAAAAGTAACACAAATGAGAGAGTCTTAGCGGTGAAAACCTTCACAGGCACCATAAGGCAATGAAAGCTGAGAGAAAAACCGAAATGAGAGAGGTTTGGTAGTGAAAACCCCTCGGGCAATACAAGTCGAACGGAGATTGGAAATCAGATGGGAAGGCCCCATGCGAAGATTACAAAAGGCGGTTTAACGAGGGAGGATAGGCTATATGTGCATGTCATGTCCATTAGAGTTGGTATCCACGTTTGATTAGGTTTACTTTATAATTTTTCTTTTTAGAGAGTCATCTTCCTTTTTGTCTTTTATTCTGTTTCCTTTTATCTTTCTTCTTTTTATCGAAAATTCCCCAATAGAGTCCGTTTGCAAGAAATGACTACAAAATTTTCCATCAGCTTTCCAATTACGCAAGGCGAGATTCTAATTGGTACACCCAAGTGGTATAAGTCAGGAAGGATCAAGCGCAAGGCCAGTGTCCAGAGGTATATTCCCGAGCAGTAGGAAAGTGACAAAGGGAGGGATCGGTGTCAATAAGGATATCTCAAGGAAGGTTAATGAGACTCAATGGTTGGGAAATGCCTAGTCTTTAGATATGCCGCAAAAGGAGAGATATCCCAAGCAGAAAGGTATTTTCAGTGACAAGGGTGAACAAAGAAAATGGTTCACCAGTAAAACATGCAAGGTCTTCACGAAGGGTCACTATCATAGGAATTCGGGTGGTCGGTGGAAAACCACGTGGAAAGGTTCGCGAATAAAGAACCGTCAAGGAAGGCGGGGAGCAAGAAAGGAGAAAACTATCCCCAGCATGAATATCATCAAATAATAATATCCCCAGCAAGTTCTGATAATGAAACGCAGAGCAGGGAAAGGGGAGGAGAACCATCCCCAGCAGGAGCACCACAACCAGCCACCACATTTTAAAACTAACCAATTTTTCTTTGATTTGAAACAGGAAGAAGTGGGGTTGTTGGCAGAAAAGCATGCCACGAAGAAGATTCTCAAACTGGGGCGGAAAATTTTCTCCCGTTGCGAAAATTTTCTCGAAACCAAATACCTGGTTGGGGAAAAAAGCCAGATAACGCGGGGAAATGATCTTTGAACCCGGTTATCCCCAGCAGCTTTGAAAGAAAGAAAATAAAAAAAAAAAACAACAAGTTATGATGGAGGAAATTATACTCCCAACAGACAAGATAAAACAAGGAAGGTCGCGTTCAGAAAGGCAAGAAGTCAGTATCATCCCCAGCAGTTCTCGGAAGAATGAAACATTGATTTCGAGATTTCTCCGGCAGCATCATATCCTGCAAGTTTTTCAAGGGAGCGGAGCGCGAGTCCCGAAGGAGGTTTGGAAAGAGGAAAAGGGATTCCCCGCCAGGGTAGTCCTCAGTCAGTGAAATTTCAATCCCCAGCGAGCCCGGAAGAGAATAAAGGTTGAAAGAAGAAGAAAATGAGGAAGTAGAGGAGATTTTTCCCCAGCAGCATTATCCTCAGCAAGTAAGTAAACAATTCCAAAGATATCCCCAGCAATCAAGAAAAAATAACACGACCTAGGAGGAAAGCAATTCCGAAACAAGGTAATTCGGAAGAAAGGATGGGATGGAGTTAGTGAGTTGATGTTGAAGTCAGGGAGCCCGCCTGAAGAATAGAGTGGCGATTTAGTTTTGAAGTTGTTGTTGAAGTCAGGAGCCCGCCTGAAGAGAGGAATGGCGTTTATTTTCAAAAGATGTTGTTGAAGTCGGGAGCCCGCCCGAAGAGAGGAATGGCGATTTATTTTCAAAAGTTGATGATTGAAGTCAGGAGCCCGCCTGAAGAGAGGAATGGCGTTTATTTTCAAAAGATGTTGTTAAAGTCAGAAGCCCGCCAGAAAAGCAGAACGCCGTCTCAGTTTCCAAGATTTGATAAGGAGCCCGCCTGAAGAGAGGAATGTCAATTTATTTTCAAAAGATGTTGTTGAAGTCAGGAGCCCGCCTGAAGAGAGGAATGGCGTTTATTTTCAAAAGATGTTGTTGAAGTCGGGAGCCCGCCCGAAGAGAGGAATGGCGATTTATTTTCAAAAGTTGATGATTGAAGTCAGGAGCCCGCCTGAAGAGAGGAATGGCGTTTATTTTCAAAAGATGTTGTTAAAGTCAGAAGCCCGCCAGAAAAGCAGAACGCCGTCTCAGTTTCCAAGATTTGATAAGGATGGTGAACAATCGAAAGTGACATAGTGTAACGGAAATCCCCAGCATGAATCAGAAGGAAGGCGACAAGGATCAGAAAAGATAGATTCAGACTTCGAAGGAGAATAGCTCGAAGATCACAAGTCAGGGAATTCACTTTGGAGTGTAATGCAAGTTAGCAACAAAAGAAGCTGGCGACCAGAATGCGAGTCAACAGTCCGAGATGATCAACAGAAGTTAGTCACAATGAAAAAGGCAATGAGTTAATCCAAGTGCAGAAGTTGAGGAAAGATGTGGTGTGCTCAAGACATGGCCCAGGTCGCAAGCACTGCATACCTGGTCTCAATCCGAAAAGCAGCACCTGCAACTAGCAAGTATCAAGGTTCAAATTTAGAGTCTGCATGAAGCACCAACCAATACTCAAGACCAAGCTTCAGAAGACTTATAGATAGGAATCTTGTAACTAGGAGAGGAATGGCGTTTAATTTTCGGAGCTGATGATTAAAGTCGGGAGCCCGCCTCGAAGAGAGGAATGGCGATTTATTTTCAAAAGATGTTGAAGTCGGAGCCCGCCCGAAGAGAGGAATGGCGATTTATTTTTCAAAAGATGTTGTTGAAGTCGGGAGCCCGCCCGAAGAGAGGAATGGCGTTTATTTTCAAAAGATGTTGTTGAAGTCGGGAGCCCGCCCGAAGAGAGGAATGGCGATTTATTTTCAAAAGTTGATGATTGAAGTCAGGAGCCCGCCTGAAGAGAGGAATGGCGATTTTTCAAAAGATGTTGAAGTCGGGAGCCCGCCTGAAGAGAGGAATGGCGTTTTATTTTCTAAAGTTGATGATTGAAGTCAGGAGCCCGCCTGAAGAGAGGAATGGCGATTTATTTTCAGTAGTAGTTGAAGTCAGGGAGCCCGCCTGGAGAATGGAGTGGCGATTTTATTTTGAAGTAGTGGTTGTAGTCAGGGATCCCGCCTGGAGAATGGAGTGGCGATCTATTTTAATTTGGTTGAGGCAAGCGGTTGAATGTAACAGAAATCTCCGGCATGAATCCAAGTTCGTAAGCAGAGGGAGGCAACAAGTATCAGAACAGATAGATTCGGATTGCGAAGGAGAATAGTTCAAAGATCATAAAGAAGGAAACAATGGTCGGAGTTCGGCAATCAAGATAGGCCGAAATAACAATTGGCAGAAGAGAAGAAGCATCAGAAGGAACATCAAGACCGACAGAATGGCAAGGAACATGGGAGAGTCAAGATGAAGAGATAGATAAGATTTCGCAATGCTGCAACTTAGTCTAGCTTCTTATTTTGTTTAGCACGATGTAATAAGGAGGTCAGTTAAGCAGTGGCAATAGCAGCAACAACAGTAACAGCAAGATCACAGCAGTCACGGTAGTCCCAGCTACCAAAACTTCCCGAACTACACTGACTTGATTCCCTTTTAGCCAGGGATATGTAGGAGACCTTTGAAGCGAAGGTTCGGTCAAACTTTTCCAAAAAATGCTTCACACGGGGTGCTCGAACAGGCAAAAATCGCTCGTATCCGCTCACTTATCTTTGCACGAAAACTCTTCATGTTTACGCGCAAAGAGGGGCAGCTGTGAGCACGTGATTTTTGCCCTACATGAGAATCACTCCCAGAAAATTCAAAAATAAAATAGTTTTATGTTGAGCATGATTTTTGTGATTTTTGTGTTATTTTTATCTTACATTTGCATGTTTGTGTGTGCGTGTTTATTTATTTAAATTAGTAAAATACAAAATATATACATCATGTTTTGCATTTTTTTAGTGTTTAATATCAAAATTATACGGTTTACATTTAAGTGATATGTAATTATGGGGGATGATTGTAGTAAAAATTAATTGTGTTATGAGTTAGTATATATATATATATATATATATATATATATATATATATATATATATATATACATATATATACACACATATGTACATGATACACCATGGAATGTAGTATGGAAATCGGAATTGGGCCACAGCAAAACCAGGCCCAATGTAATTCAATACACCACCCAATTCCCTACCCAGCCAGCCCAACACCTCAGCCCAACCCGACCCGGTCCTTCTACCCAAACCGGCCCCCCCCTCCTTTGCATTACACAAAAACAAACCCTAATCCTAAACCCCCCCCCCACCTCTCTTCTCTTCTCCTCCATAACCGCCGCTGCTCACCATCCGACGAGCACCAAACCTCCACCACACACAGCCGTCTCTTCTAGAGTAACGGCCGCCGAAACTCCACCAAGAAACCGTGAACTTCGTCGTCTTCTCCACCATTTCGGGCGACCACCGTCGCTGCTCACGACAAACAAACGGACGCCGTTCAACCCATCCGCCAGCTACCCATCGTTCTTGGCTTCTCCAGAAAAACCAGAGCAGCCGGCAGACCCTGAAGAAGCTGCCGCCGCCAGACAGTTCGTCGACCAGCAACCGAACGACCATCAGCCTCCTCATCGCTCACTCCACCTAAAGCAGCGTCCAGCCATAAACGACTACCAACAACCGTCCACAAAACCAAACGACCAGTTTACCATAAGCCATAGCCCGCCACCAGTCCACTAGTGTCGCTGGTTGCAAGCCGTGTTCGTCATCAATCATCTTCGCCAGTGTGTTCGTCGTTTTTGCCAATATGGTCGTCATCATCGTCCGTCGTCATCTTCAGTCTATTCACTGCTCGTTGTTTGTTTAAAACGATCGCTAGACCACATTTTGTTTACGTCAAAGGTAAAGCCTTCGTCCGAGATTCTGGTTCGATGTTGTCGATTTGTTTGGAGCTGTGTTGATTTTCGGTTGTAGTTGTTGCTTCAATCCATTTACCATTTCAGGTTCATCTTTGCTCCGTTGATTTCTCTTTTTCAAATTGAATTAGTTTATGTGAATGTTTAATGTAGTTTTGGTTTCAACAAGTTTGAATGTGTTTGTGATTAGGAAGATATCACTGATAATTAGATGCCTGTGAATTGCTACAAGTGTCCGATTTCTTTGTTTTTTTCTTACTGTGTTACTAGATATGGCTTTCATTCTTGCCTCCTATTAATTGGGAATTAATGTATTTGGGTGTTTGGTTCTGTCTAACTCAGAAGGATCGTGTCTTACTGGTAGCTTCAAGAATGATTCTAATAAAGATTCATGCTAAATGATTTCCATGCCCGTTCATTTTTTTAGAGTCCATCATGATTGGTTCCCAATATGATTGGTTTGTTCCTGTTGTTTTGATGTTAAATGATCTAATATGAGTTAGAGTAAGTTTGTTATGTGAATTTTGTTAGGCATTGGTTATAGCTGATAGTGATTTGGTGTTTAATTAGGAATTAATTTTGGTCAGTTGTTTAGCATTGTTACAAATGAAGGTTTGGGGGAAAAATAGTAATTTCAGTAGTTTTAGGGGTAATACGGAAATTGAAAACTTAAATAATTATTTATGTTAAAGTATTTTATCCACTAAGCACTAATAATATTAAAATAGGGTATTGTTTAATACTTAGTGAGGAACAAGACATAGTGGTCTTGGAAGAAGTTAAAAGAAGTAGTTAAATATATTACCCATGCTAGGAATTAATTAATAGAGTGGGACAAATGGTAGTGGGGAACAAAACATATGGTAGTGGAGTTGATGGGAAAATAGCTTAATTAAATGGGTCTTAGTGTTGTTATGAGTTGTAAAGAGGTCTTAATTGATATAAATAGGGGGACTGTCACAGAAGAGGGGGGGGACATTAGAGAGGACTCTAAAACAAAAACACTAGAAAGAGACACAGGATAGTGTTTTCTTACTGCTGCCGGCTGTTTGGTTCTACTGCTGTTGTTGTGAATTGTTGCTGCGTTTGCACACTTTTGTTTGCTGCTGTTCTTTTTTTATTGTGCTGTTTGCTGCTGGTCGTTGTTGTATTGTCGAGGTTGTTGTTGTGGTTTGTCGAGGTTGTTGTTGTGGTGGTTGCTGTGTTGTCGTGGAGGTTCTGTTGCTGTTGGTCTGTTGTTAAAGCTGTTGCTGTTGGTCTGTTGTTGTTAGCCGCTGTTTGTGCTGCTATATAATGCATCCTCACTTCCCTTTTCTTTAAATTCCAGGTACACATCTTTAGAATACCAGAAATTGTAGTTGGCAAGTTCAAAGTTTGGACATATATGAAGATCTGAAGTCTATGTTTAAATTCATCCTGTTTTGTATACTACACATCTGCAATCGCATCATATTTGTATAAGTTAACTGATGAATTATGGACTGTATCTATTTTGTATGTAATCCATGTTGGTCGATGTTAAATTGAAATTAGAAAACCAAAACAGGGATTTAGTCTAGAACTAGAAATTAGTATGGTCTTATTTAAGATTTGAATATCAAAGGTCATTTTGATTAATTGCGACATGTGTTTGAATAGGGATTAAGACTCAAACCGTTAACATTCAAATGATTGAATTGTGTGAATCGGGTTTATATATTTATTCTAATTCTGAATTTACGAGGTCACTTGGGTAAGTAACGTCATTTTAATTAGCAATTTGAATAATATTAATAACTAAGGTAGTGATGAACATTAGCATGAAGTTCAAAAAATGACTTTTGTATTACACATAGTTAACTTCAATGGTTCGGTTTATCTAATACTGGTGGTTTAAATTAATTAGAGAATGGTTAGTTTATGTTGACATTTTTCAAATTCGTATGCTATTTATAATTGTAGCTTTAGTATTATTCGCTTGTATAATAAGGCATAAAACAATTTCCCTTATGCAAGCTCGAGTGCAATTTCCGTTCACATTGATTTAATAACTAATAAGAGGTCCGAGCTTATAAATATGCAATAAATTAGGACCTTTTCTCTTTTATTTAGAGACGAACTTAATAGAAAAAATGTAGTCACTTTAGGATTGTCCTTTTAAAATAAACGAGACGAGCCTCGCCAAAAATACACAATTGTGGGGCCCTCGAATAATTGTCATGAAAACTTAGACTTGGAAGGACCGTTTAGTGAATTTCACGGTCCTTTTCCCAAAGTTAAATAGACGATAGACTCTTTAGGCACGACTTGAAATAAAATTACTTTCCTGAATGCGGGTGTGCATTTATGTGACCCAAATCTTACTCTCGGCGAAATTGAAATACATTAGAGTCGCAGGCGTACTGGTTACGGTGCGGCTCGAAATGTGTTTTCGTAACGTCGCAATTCTTCTAAAAAATAAGAGCGGAGCATTAAAAGCACATAGTTAAAATATATAAAAGAATCAGATAGAAACAAAAAGTGCAATTGAGCGACCGTGCTAAAACCACGGAATCCGGGAGTGCCTAACACCTTCTCCCGGGTTAACAGAATTCCTTATCCAGATTTCTAGTTTCGCAGACTGTATTACAGAGTCATAAATTTCCTCGGTTCGGGATTAAACCGGTGACTTGGAACACCATTATTTTTCCAAGTGGCGACTCTGAATTAAATAGACTAATCCCGTCTCGATTGTCCTTTAATCGGAAAAACTCCCTCGCGCCCTCACGGGCGCGCCAAAAGGAGGTGTGACAGCAAGTAGATTTTCCGGTGATTGAGGGGTTTTCCCCCGTGCTTCCGGTCGTTGATCGGAACGATATTGAGAGGGTGCCCTCAGTAGACGATATACTCCCAGGGGCGGGGAGCTTGGCGGTGGATTTCACCGCAGATGGTGGTGTTGAGCCCTTCGATGAGGCCCCACTGATGGGGGAGGTAAGCATGGCCCAGCTGCGCACGGAGGGGCTCATCCCCTCTCACGCCGATAATGTGTTGGCTCTGCCCGGAGACATGGTACACACCGACCGCGCCGGGTATTGCATGTTCTACTCCTTCCCATTTAGGCTGGGGTTCAGAATGCCCCTTCCCAATTCTGTTATCAACTTCTGCCGGTATTACAGTGTTTGCCTGGGGCAGCTTACCCCGTCTGTGTATAAGCTCTTGGCTATGCTGCTAAAGTTCTTTGAGCTGGCCGGCAGGTTGGTCACTCTGCAGCATGTCCTTGCTCTCTTTGCTCCTCAGCGGACTCGGGGAAGCATGATTCGGGTGGTCCCGCGCGGGTGGCAGGGACTGGTGACGGCTTTGGACGACGAGGTCGAGCCTCGCCAATACGAACAATTTTTCTATGTCAGGACCAGTCACCTGGTGGCATCCCCTTTAGGTTTTCTGGAGGCCTGGAATCACGGCCGTAAGTCTTTCCTTATTTTTTTTGTTTCGGGGAGGATTAAAATTGTACTTTATCTTTTATTTTGTCTTTTGACTAGTTGTTTTTTTTCGTTTCTGCAGCTAACAGGTCGCCCCCGCCTTTATTCACTAGTCTGTGCGGGTGGTAGAAGTTATCCTTTCGCATACCGAGGGGATTCGCTCGTGGGCGTCCTTCTCGAGGAGGTACCGCCACAGTTTGGTCATAGGTAAGTTGTTTTGCTTTAGTGGGGCGTATCCGTCTTTTGGTAACCGTTGTGGCTTAATGCTGACCCATTTTCTATATTTGTAGGGCGGGTAAGCCACGGCAGGGCTCCTCAGCCTGTATTCCGGCGTCCTGGGGAGATTGCCAGGTTTTTTACTCCGGCGGCGGCTGCTCGGGCTCCCAGGGCCATTTCCGTCGACTCTGTAGTTGCGCCCTCTCCCGTTCGCCCTCTGCTTGATGGCGGGAGCGTGTCGAGAGTTGTCTGCTCCCGAGAGGCGTCGCCTTCTCGAGTGAGGAGGAGAGACCCTTAGTCAGGCGGCGGATCCTTCCACCTCCGACCCCTTTAGAGGCGCGGCCAGTCGCTGATGAGGTGGTAACCGCGAACCCTCCGCCTTTCTCCGGGGTGAGGGAGATTGTCGAGGCGGCGTGCACTCCAACGGGCGGGCCAAATGATCTTCGATCCTGGGACGAGCAGGAAGGGAGCGCTTCTCCTACTGCCCAGTCTTCTACTCATAGATTTGAGGCGGGTGAGCCCTCTCGGGTGGTCGTGGATCTTGGAGATTCCAGCACCCCGTCGATGGGGGCGGCATCGACGGGAGAGGTATCTCCGTCTGGTTCCGACTTGGACTCCGAGGATGTTCGTATGTTTCGTGATGGGATCACGAACGCAACTGTCCATCCAGACGGGAGGCCGCGGGTGATCGAAATTCCCGCGGATGAGAACTTGTTGCTGAGGGAGGCTTCCATGTTGCCGCTGTTGGGCTAGTTATGTTCTTCCGTGGAGAATCAGCCACTGAGAGAGGTGACGGATGTCACTATAATGAATGAGGTAGTGTCGCTGGGTATGAAGGTATGCGTTCCGGACTGACTACTCTCTCCTAACCTTTGCGTCTCCCAAGATTTCCGGCTCTAACTCCTCTATATATTTTTTATTTCGCATGTGTTTTTGCTGCAGGTAGAGTGCCTACGTCGGACCAATGTTCGGACCGGGGTACTTCTCCATTTTCTCGAGAGTTTTCACCAGTTACGACTCCAATGCAGGGAGCTTGAAGAGCGCTTGAGGGATGACCCTCGTAACCAAGAGTTGGTCGGGGAGTTAGCGCGGGCGGAGTTGCAGAGGGACCAAGCGCTCGGACGTATTGAGACCCTGGAGGGGCGGCTGCGCCAGGCGAACAATGAGCTGGAGGCCGCGAGGAGGGCATCTTTGGAGAGCGAGCGTCAGTGCTTGGCCAAGGTGGCGGCAGTTACCTAGGAGTGGAGAGGGAAAGTTGCTGCAGTGGAGGGGGAATTGGCCAACTTGAAGCGCAGGCTGGTCGAGGCTTCTGCCAGGACGGCCGAGCTTGAGGGGATCATCCGAGCCAACGACTCTTAGCTGTCGGTGATAAAAGACGCTGCCGCCTCCAGGGAGAATGGCCTCGAGGAGCGGATCAGGATGTTGGAGAGGAGTGCTCGGGAGGCCGCGGGGCAGATATCGCTCCTCGAACAGGAAAACCGGTGTGTCCAGGAATAGTCCGCGTGTTTGGGTAGTTCCCGTGAAGCTTGGGTTTATGCCGAAGCGCAACGGGACATATATAAACATTTGTTTGAGGCCGGCCTGATTACGGAAGGAGCCTTCGAGCAGGCATCAGAAAGCGTGAGAGGCCCGTGAGGAGTGTGGTTTTAACGCCATGACGCCTGGCAACAATAACATTCCTAGTGGAGCGGAGCCAGAGCCGAGAATAATGGGGGCGCAGCGGAGGCTGGCGGGAGCGGAGCGGGGGCTGACGGGGAGGGAGCTGGTGATGGAGCGGAGCAGGCCGGTGATGATGGAACTGGAGCGGATGGCGTTGTTGGCAATCCCTAGTTAATTGATGATTAGTCGATTGTACCTTATTTTTCTTGTTGCCGTGTGTGGCTATTATTCTTCTTCTTTCTTTCTTTTTTTCCAGTGATTGTTGTGGTTAACTTCAGACAATTCTTGCTTCGAGGCGGACGGGCGTGGCCCGCATTCGCCTGTTTTTAATTTAAAATGGGGGGAATTCCTCCCTTTTTATTCCATTTGCTTACTGCTCGTTATGTTGTGCGTCTTTCATTCATATGGTTATTAGTTGTTTTGGATGGATGGCTCATGGCCCGAGTTTTACTTCGACTGTCGTTGAATTTATATTGGCGAAGGCTCGTGGTCGGAGTCCTAGTTCAACCGTAGTTGGACTTTTATTGATTCTTTCGAGTCAGGGGCTCATAGCCCGAGTTTTACTTCAACTGTCGTTGAATTCATATTGGCGAAGGCTTATGGCCTGAGTCCCAATTCAACCGTAGTTGAACTTTTGTTGATTCTTTTGAGTAGAGGGCTCATAGTCCGAGTTTTACTTCAACTGTCATTAAATTCATATTAGCGAAGGATCATGGACTGAGTCCCAGTTCAACCGTAGTTGGACTTTTGTTGATTCTTTTGAGTCGAGGGCTCATAGATCGAGTTTTACTTCAACTGTCGTTGAATTCATAGTGGCGAAGGCTCGTGGCCTGAGTCCCAGTTCAACCGTAGTTGGACTTTTGTTCATTCTTTTGAGTCGAGGGCTCATAGCCCATGTTTTACTTCAATTGTCGTTGAATTCATATTGGCGAAGGCTCGTGGCCTGAGTCCCAGTTCAACCATAGTTGGACTTTTGTTGATTCTTTTGAGTCGAGGGCTCATAGCCCGAGTTTTACTTCAACTGTAGTTGAATTCATATTGGCGAAGGCTCGTGGCCTGAGTCCTAGTTCAATCGTAGTTGGACTTTTGTTGATTCCTTTGAGTCGAGGGCTCATAGCCCGAGTTTTACTTCAACGGTCATTTAATTCATATTGGCGAAGGCTCGTGGCCTGAGTCCCAGTTCAACTGTAGTTGGACTTTTGTTGATTCTTTTGAGTTGGGGGCTCATAGCCCGAGTTTTACTTCAATTGTCGTTGAATTCATATTGGCGAAGGCTCGTGGCCTGAGTCCCAGTTTAACTGTAGTTGGACTTTTGTTGATTACTTTGAATCGAGGGCTCATAGCCCGAGTTTTACTTCAACTATCGTTGAATTCATATTGGCGAAGGCTCGTGGCCTGAGTCCCAATTCAACCGTAGTTGGACTTTTGTTGATTCCTTTGAGTCGAGGGCTCATAGCCCGAGTTTTACTTCAACTGTCCTTGAATTCATATTGGCAAAGGCTCGTGGCCTGAGTCCCAGTTCAACCGTAGTTGGACTTTTGTTGGTTCTTTTGAGTCGAGGGCTCATAGACCGAGTTTTACTTCAACTGTTGTTGAATTCATATTGGCGAAGACTCGTGGCCTGAGTCCCAGTTCAACCGTAGTTGGACTTTTATTGATTCTTTTGAGTCGAGGGCTCATAGCCCGAGTTTTACTTCAACTGTCGTTGAATTCATATTGGCGAAGGCTCGTGGCCCGAGTCCCAGTTCAACCGTAGTTGGACTTTTGTTGATTCTTTTGAGTCGAGGGCTCATAGCTCGAGTTTTACTTCAACTGTCATTGAATATTTATTGGCGAAGGCTCGTGGCCTGAGTCCCAGTTCCACCATAGTTGGACTTTTGTTTATTCCTTTGAGTCGAGGGCTCATAGCCTGAGTTTTACTTCAACTGTCATTGAATTCATATTGGCGAAGGCTCGTGGCCTGAGTCCCAGTTAAACCGTAGTTGGACTTTTGTTGATTCGTTTGAGTTGAGGGCTTATAGGCCCGAGTTTTACTTCAACTGTCGTTGAATTCATATTGGCGAAGGCTCGTGGCCTGAGTCCCAATTCAACCGTAGTTGGACTTTTGTTGATTCCTTTGAGTCGAGGGCTCATAGCCCGAGTTTTACTTCAACTGATTGAATTCGTATTGGCAAAGGCTCGTGGCATGAGTCCCAGTTCAACCGTAGTTGGACTTTTGTTGATTCCTTTGAGTCGAGGGCTCATAGCTCGAGTTTTACTTCAACTGTCGTTGAATTCATATTGGCGAAGGCACGTGGCCTGAGTCCCAGTTCAACCGTAGTTAGACTTTTGTTGATTCTTTTGAGTCGAGGGCTCATAGCCCAAGTTTGGAGGAGATGAATTGGGCTTGCCCTGGTGTTTGTTTTCCCTTTGTTCCTGACCTCAGTAACAGCTACGTGACCTTGCAATGAAATCCCCATAGACGGCGCCAAATTGTTTGATCCAGAATGTTGATGAACATTTATGAACTCAAAATAATTATTAAAAATAAAGGGCCAATCATAGCAGGTCGTAACATATCTGAAGTTCAGTAAAGGAAAAAATAATGGGAACAAATGTAGAGGTAATAGAAGATATTTAGTGATCTTTATTCATGATAATGAGTTAATCTACCTCTCCATGAAGAGGTTTAGATCCTTACAATCATGTTTTCTTAGATCTACTATTATTATGTGTCTTTGATATGGGGTTCTCACTCTGTGTTGTACTCTGTATTTTCTAGAGACCCCATGGGGAGAGAGTGGAACGCTTTTTTTGATGATTGCTTCGGTATTTATAGGTCTTTAATTATGATAGTTGACTTTCTTTGGAGATCGAATCCGTGTCATGAAGCTATTGTCGGCGTACCCAAAAGGCGTCGTCTCTGACAAAAGAGCTTTAGGCGGCTATGAACAGTAACCCGTGGTTGAGGGCGGCCTCGCTACTTAGGGCGTCTGCGCCCAGTTGGGGATGGCCTCGACACTTATTATACGTATTTGGCAGAGGGGAGTGGTTGATTTATTTCGAGCACTATAAGTCGAATTGTAGCTCATACAGAAATAACAATAATAAACTATTGAATGAAAGCGGAAGTCTTTTATAACATAAATAAATGAAAGCCCAAAATACGGAAGTTTAATATTTTACTATCCAAGTCTGAAGTCGCTATCTCACGAACTACTAATGAATACTACAAACAAGACTGAATAGAAAAATATACAGTGTCTGTCTCGATACAATGAAAACAAACAGAAGATATAGGAAGGGACTCCGGCCTACGAACGCCAACTAGGCTACCTCGTAATCCCTGGACTGAAGTGAACTCCCACTCGATGTGCTATTGTTGTGGTCCAAAAGCTGCTCCGGTGTCATGATCTGTGCAAAAAGCACAGAAGTGTAGAATCAGCACAACCGGTCCCATGTGCTGGTAAGTGTCTGGCCTAACTCCAGCGAAGTAGTGACGAGGCTAGACAAGACTACCAAATTAACCTGTGCAGTTCAATATATATATATATATAATAGCAGGAAAGGAAGTACCGAAAGCTAAATAGTTAACATGGAAGGAAAAACATGCTGTGGGAATTACAATCCGGATATAAAAATCATCAACTTAAATAAGAAACATGACACAACAATAATTAACAAGAACAGGAAATCCAA
Source organism: Nicotiana noctiflora (assembly GCA_032618575.1). NCBI lineage: Eukaryota > Viridiplantae > Streptophyta > Magnoliopsida > Solanales > Solanaceae > Nicotiana > Nicotiana noctiflora. The sequence goes on along the minus strand of JASVEL010004705.1, from coordinate 116,039 downwards.
CAGTTGCACGGCATCAACCTTCGTGCTTTTACTCTCATCCTCACCCAAAGCAATCAAATAAAATGCACGATATCACCATTCATGCTTTCCCTCACATAACTCACATTTCATGGCACGGAATGATCCTTCATGCAAATATAATTAAATTGGAGCACGGAATGTCCATTCATGCATAAATAATCAAAAATAGCACGGAATGACCCTTTGTGCAAATTATAATCAACAATGGCACGGGAATGAACTATCATCACTCTTCCTCACCCAAACAACAATCACAACCAAACAGGCGAGGGAAATCAATAATAACAAGAAATGTTCCAACAAGGGAAAAACATAATTAAACAACTAAATCCCGGCAAGGGAGCAATAACAGCAACTTACACACCCCGTCATGGGAGATAATTAATATACTTAAGTCATCCCGACAAGGGATATAATCACATCTTTACTAATTCCTTCATTTCTTTCTCAGTAGTATTTTATCGTTCGAGTCAACGCTCCAAAGAATCCACAAATTCACAATTTATCCTCAACTCTTCATATTATGTAGGAATCATTACTTAGTTTGGAAGAGTCCCAAAATATACCAAAAATAAGTAACAACAAAGACCCACGGTCATGCTAGACACCGGTGTATAGATACTTGTCACCATGTCTATACACCGCACTCGATCATTTAGCAAATAGAAATTAATAACACTCTAATCCTATTCCCTCAAGCATCACTGAATGTAGTAGTGAAGAGCTTGGTGAACCTGTCCAGCCTCCACAAAGCATCTACAGACATAGTCGCGCCATCGCCGGTCTGAGCAACTACCCCGGCTGAACTGCCATAGCTGGCTGAACCACTGGAATCAGACCCTGGGGAACTACTTGCTCCGGATTACGGGCAACAGGAGTTTGTGCTCCTTCTCCGGCCTGAGAAGTGGCTGGTGCTACAGGAACCAATCCTGCTCAGGTGGCACTCTCCATGAGGCCCACCAACCGGACCAAAGCATCCTAAAGAACTGGGGTAGCAATAAACCCCTTTGAGACTTGAGCTGGTCCCACCAGAAGTACGGCAGCTGGGGTCGGAACCTCCTTAACCTCGGGCAAGCCCTCCTGAGGTGACCATGCTCACCTCACTCATAACATCCACCCGAATGTTGAGCTGAGGAATCTAAGACTGACCCTGTCAACATGAATGGCCACCTGAAGTGCCATGAGTGATAATTTTATGAAGCACAACTAATTATTCACTCTGAAAGTGTTCCAAAGGAAAATAATTTAAAAAAATTAATTTAGCATATTTACATATTCTTCTTGCGAAAGGCAACTTATTATAACCACGACTTGAGCAATTGTTGGAAAATTCTCATAAAGCGGATTAACTCCCTATTTTTACATCTTAATTAAATATTTGCTTAAAAGATGCTGAAAATCTTCTAAATTGTAAAACTAACTGTCATCTCTTGGTGGAAAAGTTATACTTTTCATTTGTTAGAGGCAGATCTGGTAGGTATTTGCCATAATTTTCTTATCATATTTGGTTTTCTCATCTCTTGAAGAAAAGGGTAATATTGGGTTTTTCTTTTTGTACAAGAAAATTATAATTCTCATGTATTTGGCTAGTTCTTTTTCTTGTAGGAAAATGTTTGGACTTCTATAAATTGATGATCATTCATTCTCATTCAGTAGCATTCTCAATGTAGCCATAGGGGGCTTGAGAGTCTTGTTCAGGTGGAGAGCTTTACAGGACAAGTGTTAGTGTATCAATTGTGTTTGACTCTTCGTGAGGTTGTTCTCTCGATATTTTGTACTGTCTTTATTATAGTGGATTGCTCATCTTAGTTGTGCACGTAGGTCAGTTGACCCAACCACATTAAATATTTGTGTCTCTTGGTAGATTTCTCTCTATTGTATGATTTATCGTCGTTTAAGATTTGTTTTGCTAGCTTCCGTATGACACCTGCTTTTTTCGATCCTAACAAGATCTAGGTTTCTAATGTCGGGTTGAACTGAATCATAATTTTTTATGGTGGAGCATGAATTTTATGTAAAATTTATTAAAATTGCAATAAATCATAAATATGAATCCATAATTTTAAAGATACAATGATTTAATAGTAAAAATCTCAAAGGTTGCACTCATAGAGTTTTAATTCTGGATTTGCATATGATGTAATAAACCTCTTATGATGAGACTGTCAACCCAAAACGTTAGCAATAAGAGAAGAACTTCCGGAATTTGAGATCTCAACCAATTAATAAACGCTTTTATTTCTTCTTTTTTCTTTTGTATAGATATTCATCAACAGATACCTAGTTTTGATGCCATGGACCGTTGATAATAAATCTTTGATACAAGTCTATTTGACAATAATAAAACAATAAACAGCGAGTTCGAATTAATGAATCATTGAGTGATTAACACGGTTTGTCAATCTGGTAGAAGCACGTACAAATGGGCTCATCACCAAGCTTTTTCACGATGCAGTCGGAACCTACATATTGTTTGTCATAGGCAAACTTACAATATGGTTCACACTGTGGTTTTTTATCACCTCCTTTACACGAAATAGCGTCAACTTCTGATGGACATACGTTAGCATTTGCTTTGAGCACGTTGGTTATCACCAACATGGCTGCAAAATAAAATATTGTGTGTCATGTGTTTAGGCTATTAACATACAACAGAAAATTAATTTAATTGGATTAACGTAGTGGAGAAAAAAATATAAAGTGTTGTTGTACGTACCGCAAATGTAAGCTATGAGGGAAGCTGTGTTACAAAATGATGCCTTAACTTTTCCCATTGAAGATGTCTGGTGTATAAAGTAGTGTTTTTCCTAAGGTTTTTATAAAAGAATTCAAGTACTGTGGTACCTAAGGTAGATTTTATAATATGCAGCTTCTTTAATGTGATAAAAACTGTTAGGAATGTAATTTGAGTTCGTAATCACATTGGATCTCATAATTTTGTCAAATATTACTAAGTTACTATACTATGAGTCTATGACCAATTAAATCATGGAAAGAATATCATTGAAACTTATGGTATGCTCAAAATTATAGTGTCGAGATCCAGTTAAATGACTCAGATGGAATAGTAGTGTCTTGAAATTATATTGAGTAAATACGAGTTTTTTCATGACTATTCAAGCGAAATAAAATATATGCTCGCTAGCACCTATTTAGAAAATTCATAACATACAAAATTATACTGCAAATGTCATGTATGTCGTATGCATTTCTATTTTACATAACGTGTAAAAAAAAAATTAACAATTCTACTGATGCCATTTTGTAGAGCGGAATAGATATAGGTTGTATGTCTGGCATCACATCAATCCCAAAATTAATCTCCTTTTCTGGTGGAATCCCTAGGAGCTCATTAAGAAAGATTTCTAGAAATTCATTCACAACTAGCATAGACTCAAGTGTAGGTGCCTCAGCATCGATGTCTGTAACCCGAACCAAATTTTAAGTACACCCTTTCCTGATCAACTTCGTGACCTTAAGATAGGAAATAAACCTACCCTTCGGCATCACATCATCCCTTTATCCCAAATTCCATAGCAATATATTTAGTGACATATGACATAGTGGAAATGGGATCACTGAGAGCATATACATCATGAGACTGGAAAGTCAATAAGCCTATGAACTCTTAAGACCCTTCATAGCATAGTAGAGACTAGGTCCTCCCGAACTCTGTACACCACCCTAGCTGCACCACGCCCCGCGGGTGATGGAGTGCCTTAAGCTGGAGGAGATCCCGCGGATGTCGTTGTTGCAGAATTAGTTGGCTGTACCGTACCCTTGCCTACACTGTGGCAGGAAAAATGACAATCCCTCTGAATGTGACCCCTCACACCACACCCGTAGTATATGGGTAGGTCCATGTAGCAGACCTTTGAGTGCATCTTCCCACACCTAGGGTATGAGGGCCTCTACTGCTGTTGGAATCTCCCATCAGGCCAACCCAATTGGTAGGATCCTCTGTTTCCCTGACCGGGCCTAAAACGGCTCCATTGTTGCTGACTGGCCCTGACCCTGATGTTATTTATAAACCAACCCTCCCCCCTCTTTACTTGTTTACTTCTTTTTTTCGTATTTTAAAGCTGTTCAGTTTTCAGTTTCTTTAACTTCCTCTCTTATTTCAATTACTTGCACCTATTATGCAAAATCTCTCTTTTAGTTGTCTGAATTTTCAGTATTATTCCTTCCCAAACTTCTGCCTCTTTCACTTCTTTTTTTAATTACTTGCATCAATTATTTGACCCCTTCCCTTTTACTTGTGTATTTTTCTTTAATTATTAAATTACTTTCTTCCAAATTTCAGCACTCTTTAAACCCCATGTACTTCTTTTATTTGCAACTATATGTGAAAGTTACATAGTATTTACAATGCTTATGTACTTGTTGTTTTATTTAAAATCACAATTGTAGCATGGCCAGGAACCACACTAGTGGATCTTGAGGGATGTCTAACACCTTGCACTCGAGATAATTTCAAGCCCTTCCCTGTTCTCTGGTCCTTTTTTTTCAGTTAAATTTCATCTTAGTGTCCTAATGCACTTAATCATTAGGTGGCGACTCTTCTAAATTGCAAACCCAATTCCCAAATGGAAAAGAGTTGTCCGCCCAAATATCATAAACCATATTTCGCGAGAAAAATGGGGCATCGACAAGTCATGTTTGCGAGATTTGGCCTTGTAACCTCTATCACCGGTCTCTCATCATTTTCTGCTTTTTTGGTTGTGGCTGGACTACGATGCTCAACTATGTAGTTCTTGCTCTTGCCTCTGCATCCCTCCTTAACTTATAAACAAGTCTTTCAGGTTCAGGTTCAAGAGGAGGAAGATTATTCAGAGAATTACTTCTTCTTAGCATTCAATAGGAACACCTTGAACTATGCATACTTTATACACTGCTTCTACGCTTTGTTTCTGCTATTGTGTATAGTTACAGACTATACAGGTTATTAAAAGTGAGTATCTTTTGACAAAATATCTAATTAGTTTATTGGGGTGAATCAATGATACCTATAGAGTACACGTTGATTTATTGTACGCACGCTACACTTGCTGCACCTTTTATGTGCAGGTTCTGAGTGGTATTAATGGAACCTAGGAGAGCATATAGAAGCTACTTTGAGACTCAAGATAGAAGCACCTTTTATGTTGACTTCATAACACCGGTTTCGGCGGTTGAATTGTTAGTACCACCACGCTTATTTTTACTTATTTATGCTATCTCATTAGACTTTATTGTATACTTAGTCTTGTTCTTGCTTATTGTACTATTGTTGGTTCGTCTAGTCGGCTGTATTAGACGTCATCACAACCTTCATAAGATTTTGGATCGTGAATATAATCTCTGTATCACCTTTGTCTGGAGCCAAATGACTCCTCAGAATATGCTACATGCATACTCAACCCGACTAAACCAAGTAGATTACTGAAAGCTTAAGGAAATGTGAAGCAAATTAGGCGATTCAAAAGGGAAAATGGCATTCTCCAGCCACTAGTTTCCTTTTTTTCTGTATACATATCACAATGTCAGGTCTCACTCTTCATGATACTTCCATATAGCAAAATGGGCTGTTACTTTTACATTGTAAAAATCCTAAGAAATAACAGGGAGTTGTAGAGACTAGAATATTAAGGTGGGCTGTTGGGAATTCTACTCAAAATGGAGTGTTCTGGTTTGTGATCACACTCATAATCAAGATGGACAAAAGCACGTTCAACTTCTGGAAGTTCTTCAATCTTAATCTGAAGTGACTCTCCAATGGAATGGGCTTCTTTCAGTGGCAAGTCTTCTGGGAGCTCTATGTCAACCTGTTATAACACAGACGATTATGCACGAAGTTTTGTCTAAATGTTCCAAACTTATACTACTAGAGAAGATAATAATTTATAATGTTGAGGGCGAACGAGCTTAATTGAAGTGACATGGATAGTGAATATTCATATAGCTGACTCCAACTTGCTGCGTAGTTGTTTTCTGGATCTCTTCAACCCATGTTATGAACTATTAAAAACTGAAAATTGTGCAGGAGAAAAGAACTTCAGAGTGTTGGACATCGCACCTCAACAAAGTAAAGAACTCCAAAAGTATAGGCTCGAACGGTATCAACTCTTTTTATCTGAGGATCATGCCTTAGAACAAGATATGTAAGTTTCTGTAGAAATTCAGGAGGGGCTGATTGTCCAACTAGAGAAACTGCAGGAGAGAGCAACATTCAAGTGTTAGCTAGCTAGGTAAATAGCAAATAAACATCAAAATCGTTCATGTTAGCTGACAAAGGGAAAAGAAAGAACCTGCATTTTCCAGCACAGTTCCTGACCAATTTGTAATTGTATATACAGCAAGGACAATAGCACCAACAGGATCGATCCACCAATAGAATCGATCACCAAGAACAGCAGCAACCAAACCGACAACATTTGTTACCACATCGAAGTAATGATCCTGGATATCATGCATGGTTCCATAATTTGTCAAATGTTGCTCAACAGATAAAAGAAAGGATACACTACGTTAAATGGAATTCTTCAGGAGAGCATATGGGGAAAAAGGACCTTTGCATACGCTCTAACTATCTTGTTTCCTGAACTTCTGCAATAAATCCATAAGACGAGCTTAACTCCAGTGGCTGTCAGCATGATTGCATATAGCCAAGCCAGTTGCTCCTCAGTCATCTTGTCCGAAGGTGTATCTTTTATCAGTTGTTCCACAGCCTGCACTAACACTTGAAAGCCTATGCAATCGCAGATACTCAATTAGTGTGACAGGACACGATCAGCATACATGCACTGTATAAATGCAGATCAGAATGAAACAAAAATGCAGACTACCATTATAACTTCTTTAGATTGTTCTTTTCCCTCCCTTTTTTCACAAGAAGAGAAATCATGATCGAGAATTGCTAATTCTCTTTAAACATTTCTCTTTGCAATTTTTGGTATACTTAGTCTTTACTCCACGTCAGTAGCGGAGCTAGAATTTTCATTAAGGGGATTCGAAATATAAGAAAACAAACTCACCAAGAAGTCAAGGGGTATCAGGACAAAATTAAGAGAAATATATGACAGTTGCAGCAGGACATACCAAGAGTAGCCATAACAGCAGCAAAGATGATAATCCCCACTGGTTGAACTCTTAACTTTCCTATAGGGTACTTGTAAATGTTTATGCTCTTCATTGACAAGTGTGTGAACCAAAGAATACCACCAGCCATTAGATCAAGTAATGAATCCAACGTCGACGCTGCAATGGCTAAAGAACCACTTTTTACAGTAGCGTAGATCTGCAAACCGTTCCAAATTAACGAGGGTTCAGTTTGATTTAAGCAAATTTAACTACTCATGGGTGAATATACAACATTTCTTTTCTCTACAAGGAAAATTATTGGAGAAAAATACCTACTGTCTCATAATGATGATTCAATATGTCATTAGTGTCAAACTTACATGTGGCGTAATTTGAGCAAGCAAAATTAAGTAGCTAAACTACCTATTGCAAATTTTAAACAACCCTGCCCTGAATCTGAGGACTGTCTTCCTTTTCTTTGAGATAATAAACTGCATTTTCAGGCACTCAAAGATGTAGCCTACAAGCTAGAAGTGGGTGAAAATTACGAGAGACCAAGGTTCAAAACGATCGGTAATTTCTTCCCATTTGCCTAAATATTGGTGAGGCGATGTAACCTGATACTTGTGTTAGTGGGAGTTAGTAGGCAGGCACTTGTTGAATAGTTGAGGTGCACTCAAGCTAGCTCAGACACTACCGTTATATAAAAGATAATAAAGAAATAAAAGGGATCCTGGGGTGTATTACGGAGAAGGTTTACAACAACAACAACAACAATAACAACAACAGTAACCCAGTGTAATCCCACAAGTAAATGTTGCGGAGCATAGGATGTACGTAGCCTTACCCCTACCCCTGGCAATAACAGAGAGACTGTTTCCCATGGACCCTCGGCACTAAGGAGAAGGTTTGAGGCATTAAAAGTTTGCACAATGAAAAAGAAGTTATACCTTAAAGGCAAGTAATAAAACATTTGCAAAATTGGAAATGTTCATAGCTCTTTCATGTTGTGCTTGATCTAGTAAGTCTTGTTCTTCATCAATTACATCAGCTGAATCAAGTGAATCTACTTCCTCAAAGGACTTTAAAGTTGCAATCTGTCTTTCATAATATTCTTTCTCCCCTATTTATAGCATCATAAATAACAATAAGATAACTATATTAGAAAATAAAACAAGAGATAACCAAAAAAAAGATACATTACCATCAATTAAACCAGTGGTTTTAGACAAGTCCAAAAGAAAAGGTTCTTCAGGATCAAGCCCTGTCTTAACCTTTCCAGGTAGTTTAGAGAAAAAATCACATCTCATAGAAGTAACTGAGTTTCGACGCACATTTGGAACTTCATTCCTCAGCAATGGCTCTTCGACATCCATTTTTATTTTTATTTTTGCAAAATCCTTTTATTTTCTTATAAAAAATCAATCAAGAAAAGAAGTGGGAATGGATGGAATATAACAGAATTTTGAAAATTCAATTACTCCTCAGATCAAGAAACAGCCAGAAATGGAAATTTGGGAAAGAAAGGACATGGGATTTGGCATATATTTCTCACCTTCCCTTTTCCTTTCCTTCCCGTTACTTTAGTTTCAAGAGAGAAAAATTGGCTGTTGATATATATATGCTGACAAAGTTAAGAAGTTTGAAACATGTGAAAATGCGAAAGATATCCAAATTTTCAGTTTTGTGGCATGCATGAGGAATGTGACTTGTTTGATCTTGCTTTTTTTTTTTTTTTTTTTTTTATCATTTCCTTAATTTTTTCGTTTCCTTTCTTTTATGCCTATCTTCTTTATTTATTTATTTTTCCTTTTTTGGTTTCTATATAAGTTCGTTAGGAATGAAACACACGCCTAATTCCCATGATTTTACATAAGGCGTGAATTACTTTGACTGTTTCTACATGGCTGTCCTCGCCTCTTGTCTCATTCATTTAATTGACTGAAGTATTTAAAATCCATACAATTAAGTTAGGTATAACATTTTAATGATAGAATTGAATGATGATCCGTAATATCATTCATACAAGGTTCGTTTCTTCCTGACTCTTTCTTTTGGGCATTTGCATTTATACGCGCTTTTTGGGTCACGTTTTAACGGGATATTTCTAAAAATAGCCAGATTTATAACTGGTCATTTAAAAATAGCACCACATTCAAAAGTAATCGAAATTTAGTCACTTTTTATGTAAAGAAAAATCTGAACGAAAACACTGTTCAAAATCCGGAAAATACTTCAATATATTATGCTGGAGTTCCAGCATAAGAATTCTTGACTCCAGCATATTATACTGGAGTTCTAGAATAGTATACTGGAACTCTAGCATAATATGATGGAGTTTCAACATAAATAGACTATAACTCCAGCATAATATTGTGGAGTTCCAGCAAGTATAATGGTCCAATATAATATACTGGAGTTTGGAGCATAAGTGTTCCAATCTCCAGTATATTCAGACGCGGATCCAGGATTTCAGTAGGATGGGTGCACCATTATCCGACCCATTGTTTGATTTGATTTCCTAAAACTTACCTTAGAGAACTATCAATAATAGCATCATTATTTATAGTTATAAGTGTTAAACTCAATATTTCATTCAAGGATATATCAAAGGGTGAACCAAAAAAGAGAAGAATGCATGAAAAAAAAGAAGAAAAAAAGAAAGACAGGGCATGGGATTTGAACAGAAAAGAATGAAAAAGAGAAATGGAAATAAAAAAATATCTTAAAGATGGAAGATATGCGAGTGGATTTGAACACTAGATGTGGGGTCAATGGTGCACAAAACTATCACTCCACTAAATACTCTATTGACCATGGGTTCACACGTGAAAAATTAAGTACTTTATCTGAAAAATATCCCCGTAATACACAGACTAAGGAAAGGAGCATGGGTGCATGTGCCCCATGCCTTTCCTAGTGAATCCGCCTTTGAGTATATTATACTGGAACAAGAAAAGTATACAGGTCCAGCATAATATGCTGGAGTTCATACACAAGTGCAACGAACTCTAGTATATTATGTTGGACCGGTCTCTATTGCAGCAAAACAATGGCTATTTTTTATTGACTTGGTAAACGGTAGCTATTTTTTATTGACCAATCCGAAAACTGGTTATACCATGAAAATTTGGCTTTTTTAACTTGTATCTGCTTTGCAAAAATAATTACAAGCATACCCACTTTTTCGCGTAACTTCAGCATATGGGCCTGAAGTAGCAAAAACAATCATGCAAACTTCTGCATTCTTGTAGACGGGCATGAAGTGTGTTGAAGTGTTTGTTTGTAATTGCTAAAGATGCTGAAGTTATTTAGTTCATTTGTAAAAACTTGAGCACTAAATAAGCTGAAGTTTTTTTTATCTTGGATTCATTAGTTTTGTCATTAAGCTTTTTTAAAAACTTCAGCCGAAGATGCTAAAGTTATTTAGTTTATTTGTAAAAACTTCAGCACTATATAAACTCAAGTTTTTGAAAAAGCTTTCTAACATACTAGATAAATAATCACCTTATTCTTTCATAGTGTATTACTACTACAAAATAATCAGATTGTCAACAATATCTAAATCATCAATTTTGGAAACAATAGACGTGAAAAGAGCAGAATTATCATGAAAAGAATCACTAAATGTGACCTTAAACTTCTGTACGTGGAAATATTATTGTCTACTAACTTACATAATTATTTAAAATTTATTTTTAAATAATCAGATAAATATACTTATGGCAATCATCCCATGAACTGAAGTTTCACAGCGGCACCAACGGCAGAAGAAGGAGAAGAAGAAGAAGAAGAAGAAGAATAATAAGAAGAAGAAAGGGGGCTTGTTTGAAAAATAGGTACAAGTTCAAACTTTAAAAAAAAAATGGGTATAAGTTAATTAGGGGCGACCAAATAGGACGCCCAGTGCAATTTTTAATCTCCGCTACTATCTAATCAAATTTATCTCTACTATTATACCAATTTCGATTAGAAGATAAAGCCAATGAAGCAATAACTTTAAGTCCCCAAATTTTTAGGACTCCGTTTTTAATCTATCATAGGCTAATTCTATCATTATTATTATTCACACATATATTCAATATTTATGGTAAAACAGTATATAATTTTTATTAAAAAAACAGAGCATTATTTAGCCAATGTAATTTGTGGTGATTAATAGTTAATTTACATTCTAATGTTAATATTCTTCTTTTTCTTTCTCATAATAAAACTTGTATTTTATATTCTTTCTTTTCCTCTTACTAAATTGTCCATTCTCTAAAAAGGGATGAAAGACAGTAAAAATTTATTTGCATCATATATTTATAATTATACCAAGCCAATAAATGTAAAAAATTTGTCTTGCATATATATTTTTGATACTTAATCATGATTGAGTAATATATATTTCCGCTTTAGTTTGTTCATTCTTGAGATTAACTTTTTAGTTTGCAGTAAACTCCTAGCAGATGAGTTTTAAGGACGAAAAACATTGAATAAATTACATTGCTTTTTCCCCTCATTTTTATGAGCACTGCAACAACAATGGATTTTTATTCTGAAATCAAGTTATAGACTTCTATAATTAGATTTTATTGTTCTAACTTCCTATTATTTTTCCTAAGAATTTGAAATTTATTATATTTTTATTTTTATCTCATAGTAGTACATTACTTTATTATTTTTTATTAGAATTCACATATGTCAAAATAAAATATGAATATTTTATATGATTTTTTTAAAAAGGTTTAAGGCCTCTAGAAAAGTTTGGCTTTAGGCTTCAATATTCTTGAGCCGCCTCTGTATTATACTATGGCGACCAAATTTATCCCTACCATCAGCAAAAAATTACACCCTGGTCCGTTAGTAGACCCAGAATCTACCAAATCATTGTGCACCCTCAAGTTAGTCGATCGAACCATATACTAACCAGATATAACAAAATATATTATAATAAATATGTACATACATATTGAACAGTTGCATACAATAAACAATAAATAGATCCACTGAACTCTACGATATATATATACGATTGACAATAAATAAAATTTAAATCAATTCGAAATCATAATCAGAAGAAGAGAAGCGGGTGCTTTGGCAATTAAAAGAATTCATGAATAACTTGTATAGTCTAGTACCTTTAGCATTCACATCAATAGTAATTTTTAAAAATAGTGAAGTAAGAAGAACAATAACTGATTTAAATAAAAGGAATTTGGGAGATTTTGGATACCTAACAGATCAAGGGATAATTTTTGAAAGTTTATTGATGATAGAGATAAATTTGGTCGGATAGTAAAACAATAGGGTGAAATTCGATCGGATAGTATAATGGAGGTTAAATGTAGACAATATCCGAAAGTAAAGAGATATATTTGGCATTTTTCCCTAAATTTATTGATGTTTGAGTTTGCCACATGAATCGATTCTATTCGAAGAGAACGCAGAATCGGAGTTAGGATTTAAATTTTACTAGTTCTAAATTTTAACTTTTCAGTTATTGAGTTCTAAAATTAATGTAATTAATTTTTACGTATTAATAAATATCTTAATACACATATAAAGTTTGGACAAAAATTATTAAGTATACACAAGAAAGAAAATTAAAAGTAAAATCCATCTATCTATACATCATCCACGGTACATAGACTGTTAGTTGACTACTGATTTGGGAGATGAACCGGACCATAAATATCCCTAGTCACACAATACTCCTAATGAAGTTACGTCAATCTTAGAGAAAATAAAACTGTTTTTTTTTTTTTTTTTTTTTGTGGCAGAGAATCTTACAAAATATGAGACCTTAGTTTTCAATATCAAACACCTACCCTAATAAATGAACCAATTGTGTTTGGACATGAATATAATTTTAAATTATTTTTGAATTTTAGTAAATGATCTGAGTGCAAATTTTGAAAAATAGCTCGAAAAATTCAAAAATTTATCTTCAAATGAAAATTAAAAAATTTATGGTCAAACACAATTTCAAAAAAAGTAAAAAAAATTCGGAAAAAAAAAAAGAAAAAATTCTTATGTCCAAACGGGCTCTTAGAAATATGAGATCTTATCTTTCAATATCAAACACCTACCCTATTAAATGAACCAATGGGTTTATGCCTGGTTCATATAATTTTTTTACATAAAATTAAATTGTAAATTAATTAATCAGTTGTAGTTGTTGGATGAGAAGCAGCAGCTCTAACAGCAGATTAAACTCTCTTCTTTTTTTAACTACATTAGATTAGCTCCCTCCTACCTAATTCCTGTTTGGTGACAGAGGCAAATGGGCAATTATTTTTTATTTAGAGTGTTTAGCATGATAAAAGTCATTTTCATGAATTATATTTTTTTGAAAAATATTTTTCACTGTTTGTTGGTGAATTTGGAACATACTTTCAGAATAAAATATATTATAAAATAATAATAATAATTTAAAAAATCAGTGAGTATTTTGTTAGTTGGAGCAAGTAATATTGGAAAAAATGACTTTCTCATAAAAACGTTTTTACTGATAATGACTTTAATCATACTAAATTTAATCTTAATACTTTAATCGTAGTAAAGATTGTGTCATCCAAATATTCGTGCCAGGTGCAAGTGAACCAGTGAAATATGCAAAAGGACATATCTTGAAGAAGTAGAACATAAATTAAGCAAAGGTCATTTTCGTCATTGTAATTAATCAATTGTTACACAAGGAAAAGCCTAAATATGGAAAATTGAAAGATGTAACCGAAAATCAGGCAGGAAGCATCGTATTATCTTTGACTTTTGATTTAATTAAGAATTTAAGATGCTTGGGATGAATTCTGCCATTCAGACACCTGGTGAGGGTATACATGGACCTGGGTTAGTTCATATTTTATTAAAATCAAACCACACTAATTATATTAGTTTGGATTGGTTTGATTTTGTCGGATTTTTTGGGTTTTTCAATTTTTTTTGTTACTTAAATGTTATTTCAATCTTACTTTCTTAAATTTACTTTCTTAATTTTTTACAAGTAAATATATATTTAGTAAAAGTATAAAAATTAATAAATATATTATCTATTAAAATATTCTTATGAGAGAATTTTCTTAGTAAACACATAATAGTTCTTTTTTAGTCGTCTAATAATAATGTTTCGTTGATACGCACTTTCAAGGTTTACCGAATTTAGTAATTAAACATAAAAATTCAATATGATACCGAAATAATAATGATTACTTCACATCGGAAAGATATAACAATTTAATATATCTTAAATATGAATATGAAAGAACAAAGAGATTGATGCATTTAAGTAATACTTGATGAGAAATTGATCATACAACCCATTATTTAAGGTTAATAAATATGGGGCACTTCATATACTATTAAATATTATATCCCTCAAGAGAATCCCAAATATTTCTAGAAATTTTTTAAAGAAAATTCTATATAAAATCTTAAAAATATATATATAAATTATATATTTATATGTTGCTTTGATTCGATTTTTTTTTTACTCAATATCAAACAAAATCAAACCAAACCTTATTGAGTTTTTACTTAATTTAATTTTTTAATTTGATGCAATTTTCCGGTTCTTATTCAGCCGTACGATTTGGTGAACTAACACATACATTTGACGATCGAATATTTCATTTTTTTGACAAGTGAGGCTTGCTCAGTTGGTAAGCACCTCCACCTACGATCGTTAGGTCTTGGGTTCGAGTCACTGTGGAGGGGAAGTGTGGAAACACTATAGATCCTCCTAATTTGGGAGGGGGTTTAAAAAAAAAAAAAAAAAAAAAATATTTCATTTTCGTAAGTTTTCATTTGTCAGCATCACATGCTCCATAGAGAATAGATCTAACTTAATTAATAAATTATTTGCATAAAACAGGCATATATACCTAATACTTAAAATAAAATAAACATTGCATTAGGTCATGTGCAGCGTGGTAGGCTAAGATATGACCACAATCTCACTTATAAATTTATTACTATCTACTACTATGCCTGCAGTTGTCTTTTTATGAATTTGTTAATGTCTACAATTACAGTGATACGGGTCATTTTCTTTATGATAATTGCAATAATTTACTTATGATTACATGTGATTATTATACATTTCTTGACCCATAAATTGCATAATTTAGTATGTATGCCGAAAAAATTACATGTAATGATATTTTTATAAATTAAAATAATCTTAACCAGAGGTTTCGGGTTCGAGCCCTGGGTATGGAAAAAAATTTGGTAGGAAGCGCTTCCCCCGAAAGGGGCCCTATGCGGCGTGAATCCGGATATAGTCGGGCTCCAATGTGGATACCGGACACCGGGTGTAAAACTCAAAAAAAAAAAATTAAAATAAAATTATAGTAGTTCATAGATTAGAACTGTAATCTTGTATCATACAAATGTAAGATTTGATTCTCATATAGTCTTTGACTACACCTGTTGATTTTCTCTTTTCAAAATTTCAACTAAATTAATTATCGCAAAGTAAATATATATTTTTTTTTAAAATTGCATGCAAATTACATGGGATAATTATTAACTCTATATGTCAATTAATGAAACCAAATTTTGCAAAAGAAATGGTAAAAAGAGAATTAACATACCTTGCAGCAATCCTTTAGCAAGAGAGAAATTAATAGTGAGAGGATCTTCAACATCAACTCCACATTTAACTTTGTCAGGCAATCTTTGAATGAAATCACCTCTCATATCACTCACTGTTTTCACATTATTCATCAAATACTTTCCAAACCATCCATTTTTGTTCTCTTTTTTCATTATAAATGGCACTTTCACATCATCATCATGCCTCTCCATTTATTTTGACCTCCAAAATACATAGAAAGGAAATGAAAACTATCTCTGGCTGTTCTTATGACTAAGTATATATATATATAAAAAGGAAGGATAGATATTTATCCCTTTTTTCATTCCAAGTGGGGTTGTCTGTAGTAGTAGCATTTATAATTACTACTAGTAAATGCTTTCTGATCTATTTGGGCAATGTGCACACTTTTTTATTATGTACAACTAGATTCTGAACTATGTATATGTGCTCTATAGAAGGTGGAACTGCCACCTGTGTATATACTGATATTGGTTAAATGGTTAGAACCAAATATCAATAATTAAGCAGTCATTTGGTTACCAAGTGGATAAAAATTTTATTTTGTATCTCGCACAATTAATATTAGTTGTGTAAAATCTCTTTTTTATATCGCAATTATGTGGGTCCCAAAATTTTGTGGATCTAAATATATAAGATATGGGTCTACAAATATGTGAGATAAAAAGATACCTTATTCAATTAGTGTAAGTTGTGACATAATTAATTAGAGGATAAATACAATCTCATATTTTATCTGGAAATTAGTATCTTTATCTTGGCAACCAAATAACCCCTAATAATGTTTTTTTAATAATTAATAGGTTTTACTCATTCATAGTTGTTTTGCCTTTTCTTTTCTTTTTGGTTAGATTAGTTGGGTCAACATTTTGATGAACAACGTGAAACAAATAATAGGTCATAAATCAACTAGCCTAACATGACCTACATTTTGTTCTTTCATTTCGGAGTTCAATCGACATTCTCAATCGAATATGACCCAATCCCACTAGTTAAATTGACAACACAAAAAATTGTATCATTGCAATTCTCAGATTATTTATTTGACCCATTTTTCTGTAATTTAAGGTTGCTTTTTAATTATAAAATGCCAACAGGATTATATGGATGGTAATCTGATTTTCCGACTGCTTGTTAATAACTTTTTAAGGTATTCCTTTTGAAATGATTTACTAATGCATTCCATTTTGAAATTATTGACTGATGGTCAACTTCTGTTTTACGAGTAGTCATATTATGCCTTATTTTGTGTTATCTCCCAATTACAAACGGTAAAAGAGAGGAAATATATATGGGATGATAAATAGTTATTCATGTCCGGTGTTTATGTTAAATAGAATTGTGTACCACTAAAATCGGGGATAAAGTTATCCCCGATTTTTCGGTAAAATAAACAAGAGGAAAACACGATCTGACATGACCTCGAGTAAAGACGAGGGATTCCATGTCTAGCCCGGGGAGGACGAATGGTGCACCCGAGACCGGATACGGCCGAGCATTAGGCCCGAGCAGAGTGAAGATTCGAGACTAAGGAAATAGACGGCTAGACAAGATAAGCGAGGGACCGGAATATTTGCCCTCAATCGGAGATTACGGCATAAATTTCGCCCGGTATCAACTACGTATCAATGTTTACTGGAATGAGAAGATTTTTTACTTTATTAAACTTATACTAGGATTGAAACTCCCCTACTATATAAAGGGGGAACCTTTTTATTTTGAGCATCACTGTTAGCATGCATATCAAAGCAATAAATTTAATTTTTGTTCTTTAGATATTGTTAAAAGTATTCTTCATATGTTGTACCCGAGCCCATTCCGAGGATTGGATCGAGACTAATTTTCGAACGTCCATTGCAAGCTAGACTTAATCATCCATTTCATTTGGGTTGATCACTCAGATTTTCTTTAATTCAATTATTTATTGTCCATAGTTTGTTTGTGTTAAATTAAGTCACGTATCTATTAAATCACGAATAAATTTTACTGTTACTCATTTTAAAGGGTAAACAATGTGACGCCCACCGTGGGGCTAAGGATAATAGTATGTTTTCTTTTCGTGTTATTACTATTTACAATTTAAGCATGTTGCTAACTTAGGGAAGCATATCTAAGTGACTTACCTGCTTTATTTGCTCAAACTGCTTTACCTGAATTCTATGTAACATGTTAGGCTAGAATTACCGTTTGCCTTGATATGAAAATTGTCATTTGTTGAATATTCTTCTTGTTGCTACTGTGTATTTACATTTGGGACTACCGATGTGGGATTTCGGTAGCTCCCTTCGTTTGTTTATTTTGGACTACAAATGTGGAATTCCGGTAGATCCCCCTACACAGTGATATAGAATTACGGGACTGCACCTGGTAGGTTCCCCAGTACTGGGTATTTATATTTGGGACTACGGATTAAGATTTCGATAGATCCCCGTGCACTGATAGTTAGACTACGGGACGGGATCCCAAGAGATCCTTTGGATATATATATATATGATGGACTACGGGATAATATTCCGGGAGATCCTCTGGATAGTTGTAATTGGGACTATGGGACAGTATCGTGGAAGGTATCCTGGTTGTTATCTTTGTGACGAGCTGTATTTTATTTTATGTTTATTTGGCCTCTATAACAGTTGTTGGTGTTCTTCCTACTCTGTGTTACTTTTATTATTTTGCCTATTTAATTTATTTTGCTCTATGCTTTTGAATCTTATATTTTATTTAATCTCAGTAAGGCCCTAACCTTCCTTGTCACTACCCGATCGAGGTTAGGCTTGATACTTACTGAGTACCGCTGTGGTGTACTCATGCCCTTTTTGCGCATATTTTTCATGTGTAGATCTAGGTACCTCTGCTCAGGCTTATCATTTGTGAGGCGAGGCATGTAGAGACTGTGAGGTATATCTTCCACATCTGCAGACCGAAAAGTCTCTTTCTACTCTTCCTTTTGTATTAGCCCTTCTGTACTTTTGTTTCGTTGTTAGATATTCAGGAGATAGATGCTTGTAGTTATTCAAAGGCTTGTGATCGTGAGATTTTGGGTTTTGGAAGACGTTATTAGTTTCTGAGAGGTTTTATTGTGTATGTCGAGCAGCTCTTTTAAACATTATTTTATTCCACAATTTTGGTTTTTATTATTTTGTCACGACCCAAATTTTCCACCATTGGGATCATGATGCCGCCTACTCGTGGTAGTTAGGCAAGCCAACTTATCAGTCATTTTTATTAGTAAAACCATTTTGTTGACAGTTTATAGCATCAGTAATAATAACAACAATAACTACGAAAGTCAAATTTATATGTCTGAAATAATACGGAGTAATCAATAATGTCCTCTACCCAAGATTCGGTGTCACGTCCTCACGAACCACTAAGAATAAACTAAATACAAGGGTCTGAAAGAAATATAAAATTATTTGTCTCGAATACATGAGATAACAGACTGAAAGTAAAGATAGAGAAGACAACAGACTGTAAGGGTACCTCGGTGTCTCGATGGTCGAAGTACCAACACCCGCACTACTGCTACTGTTGCCGTCCGAAATCTGTATCTTCGCAGAAAGAGCACATAATATTGCATCAGCACAACCGACCTCATGTGCTGGTAAATTCCTGACCTATCCCGGCGAAGTAGTGACAAGGCTTGGACCAGACACTTACATAAATATGTGCAGTTCAAAAAATATATATGTACAATAAAAATAAACAAAGTACCGAACTAAACAGTCAGGAAGGAGGGAAAACATACTATGGGGAGCACAAGCCGAATATAAAAGTAATCAGTGTAATTAAGAAACATGGCACAATAATAAATACTAAAAATAAGAAATCCAACAATTTCACGGCATCAACCTTTGTGCTAGTACTCTCATCCTCACTCAAAGAAATCAAACAGAATGCACGGCATCACCCTTCGTGCGTTTACTCTCATCCTCACCCAAAGCAATCAAACAGAATGCACGGCATCACCCTTCGTGCTTTACTCACAGTACTCTCATAGCATGGCACAGAATGACCCTTCGTGCAAATATAATCAACAATGGCACGAAATGTTCTTTCGTCCATAAATAATCAACAATGGTACGGAATGACCCTTCGTGCAAATACAATTAAAAATGGCACGGAATAACCCTTCGTGCATTATCACACTTCCTCACCCAAATAACAATCACAACCAAACGGGCGAGAGAAATAAATAATAATAAATAAATATCCCGGCAAGGGAATAACACAATTAACAACTGAGTCCCCGCAAGGGAATAACACAATTAACAATTGAGTCCCAGCAAGGGAACAATATCAATAACTTTCGCATCCCAGCAAGGTTAATACTTAGTGTATTTAACCATCTCGGCAAGGGATTAATCACAACTCCTTTCAATACTTTCAACTTTTACTCAATAGTATTTATCATTCGAGCCAACGCTCCAATATTTTAATATTTCACAGTTTATTCTCAGACTCTTCATATTTGTGGCAAATTATAGTTTAGCTTAGGAGAGCTCCAAATTATCTCACAAACATGTAAAAAAACAGATACACGGTCATGCTAGACTCCGGTGTATAGACATTCGTCACCACGCCTATACACCGCACTAGATCATTTAGCAAATAACAATTTATTATACTCTAATCATATTCCCTCAAGCTATGATAGATCAAACACTTACCCCGAAGCCTTGAAGTCCGCTTAATCCTCAACTATTGCTTTACCTCGTGATTTAACCTCCAATTTATTGATATCTAGGCATAATCAATTTGATAATATCAATAAAGATTCAATGGTAACATCTCATAGCCTAGATATGAATTTCCTAGCATTATTCCAAAAATCCCAAAATTAGACAAAACCCTAGCCCCGGGCTTACTTCTCTAAACTCAGAAATTTTTACAGAAAAGTGTTCTTCATCTTCTCTCAATTCCGTACATATAAAGAACTTCAAAATCAGAGTCCGTTTGACCCCTCAAATCGGTCCCTAAAGGTCTCATAATTTCAGAACCCAAAATCCTATTTTTCTACTGTTATTCATGGATTAAAGAATGGTATTATGGTCTATAATTACCCATAAATGAGTTTTAATAATCAAATCACTTACCTTTGTGATACCCACTGATTGTGTCTCTTAAAAATCGCCTTAGAAGCTTCTCCCCGTTCCAAAATTGAAAGAAAACTCAACCTGCTCATTTTACGTTTACTGTTCACGCGTTTTACTGCTCCTAATGGATTCCTTGTGAAATTTTAATGAATCTAGGCTTTTGAATCACTCAATTTGACCTTATAATAAAGGAGATATGTAGGTTTTAAGATTTGCAAATAATGCAGGTTTTTAATACGCCGTCAGGGGCAGTTTCATCATTAACCTGAAAATCTGGGCAACCTTAGTAAAATGGCCATCAAATCCTCATACGATGTCGAAATTCGATGATTCTTTTTGCTACAGCTCCGTAATTAGATACAGATCTATTGTTTCATTCAAAACAGTAATCGAAACTCATTTGTTCAATATGATATCATTTATGCTTGAAGAAATGATGTCGAAGCATAAGAAAACGAGTATAACGCAATCCAAACCTATCCGAAACTCACCTGAGCTCCTCGGGACCGCATACCAAATATGTACACTGACTCAAAAATATCATACGAACTTGCTCGAGCGATCAAATTACCAAAATAACATCAAAATCATTGAATCAAGCCTCAAGATCATCATTTCCCCTTCAAACTTCATAAACTTCCAACTTTAGACATTTAGGTCCGAAACACGTCAAACGACGTCCGTTTCAACCAAACTTTACAGAAAGCACTTAAACTATATATAAAACTTGTATCGGCGCCGGAACCAAAATACGAGCCCGATACCATAGTCTTTTAATTAATTTTCATTCTTATTTTCCTAAATAATTTTTGAAAAACAATTTAACAGAAAAATTCTTTTACTCAGGTTCTAGATCTCGGATTTCGACTCCGAGCACATGTCTGAGTCCCATATTTTTCTACGGACCTTTCGGGACAGTCCGATCTCGGGTCTGGGTTCATTTACTAAAAATATTAACCAAAGTCAACTATAATCATATTAATATCAAAATTCTTTAAATTTTTCACAGAATTCACTTATTTCAACATAAAAACTTTTCGGGTACGCGTTCCGACTATCCACGTAAATTAAGGCCATATAATATGAGATTTTCAAGGTCTCAAAAGCATGAACAGATGAGGAAAGGTGATGACCCTTTGGGTCGTCACATCCTCCACCTCTAAAACAACCATTCGCCCTCGAAAGGATAAAAGAAGAAAGTGCCTGAGTTAACATTCGATATGGCGTGCATCCTGATCCATACCTAATCATAACATTCGTTGCGGTGTGCAACCCGATCCATACTCCGTCCACAGTTTGTATATGAGTCACATAACAGATTCAATTAATTTCCCAATTTCCAATTTATTAAGAAGAATATACTTTAGATATTTAACTTTAGGAAAAGTGATTTACACTTTATAACAGTGATTAAACACAGGAATGAGATCAATGATTATATAAAGCATGCTATCATAATGATGTTCATCCTCTCAGGATGCTACAGATCGGCACAAGGATCCAAACACGGAAATAAGCCCAGATATATTCAATACAGGGTGTGTATCAATCGCTAATTTAGAAACATTCTTGTTCGGGATGGACTAAGTCACAATCCCTAGTCATAAACAATCCTGCACTTGCCATGGAATGCGAGTCACACCCTTCATAGGCGACACCCGGAGCAATACCCGCTCACCAACCATGAAATCTACATCTCAGACCTTACGATCTGCATAACTTTTCTACCTAGACTGAGCCAAACGCAGCCTCTCCTGAATAGTCTTGACATTATCTAAGGACTCCTGAACTAAGTCAGTACCCAACAACCGATCCTCTCCCGGCTCAAACTATCCGACTAGAGATCGCCATCGCCTACCATACAGCGCCTCATATGTATCCATCTGAATCCTATACTAGTAGATGTTGTTGTAGGTGAACTCTGCCAAAGGAAAAAACTGGTCCCACGAGCCTCCAAAGTCAATGACACAAGCACAGAGCATATCTTCCACGATTTGAATAGTCTGTTCGGACTGACCGTCCGTCTGAGGATGGAAAGTTGTGCTCAACTGAACCTAGTGCCTAACTCTTGTTGAACCGCTCTCCAAAAGCGTGAGGTAAACTACGTACCCCAATCTGAGATGATGGATATCGGCACCCCATAAAGGCAAACAATCTCCCGGATATTAATCTCCGCTAACCTCTCGGATGAATAGGAGACTGCTACTGGAATGAAATGTGCTAACTTGGTCGGCCTATGAATAATGACCCAAATAGCATCAACTTCTTCTGAGTCAACGGAAGTCCAGTAATGAAATCCATTGTAATCCGCTCCCACTTCCCCTCGGGAAGCTCAATTCTCTGAAACACACCACCAGGCCTCTAATGCTTATATTTGACCTGCTGACAATTTAAACACCGAGCGACATTCACAACAATGTCCTTTTTCATCCTACGCCACCAATAATGCTGCCGCAAGTTCTCATACATCTTCGCAGCGCCTAGGT
The DNA here is from genome assembly GCA_032618575.1 of Nicotiana noctiflora. NCBI lineage: Eukaryota > Viridiplantae > Streptophyta > Magnoliopsida > Solanales > Solanaceae > Nicotiana > Nicotiana noctiflora. The sequence goes on along the minus strand of JASVEL010004705.1, from coordinate 92,778 downwards.
GAATAGAATACCGAGAACTGTGGGCCTCCGCTATGATCAACTCTCGAATCCCATCAACATTGGGCACACAAACTCGCCTCTGCAATCTTAACACCTCGTCATCATGTAACGACCCGGCCCGTCGTTACGGGAATTTCCACCCCGTTACCTTGCATTTACATATATTATGCTTTTAATACAGTATTAGAGTATATCGGGTGAGTTAGGAGTGATTTGGATTGAAAATGAAACAAATAGCATGTTTAAAGAAAGCTTGAATATGAGAAGTCAACCAAGAGTTGACTATTGAGTTAGAGTGCTCGAAACCGGATTCTGATGATTCGACTAGTTCCGGGGATCATTTATGACTTAGGAGAACAATCGGAATTGAATTCGGAGGTCCGGTGTAGTTTTAGGCTTGAATTGGCGAAGGTTGATTTTTGGCGAAAATCGGATGGTAGGTGATATTTTGATCCGGGGGTCGGAATGGGATTCCGACAATTTCTGTAGCTTCGTTATGTGATTTTGGATGTGTCTGCAAATTTTCAGGTCATTCGGACATCGTTTGATCGGGTTTTGGATTGAATGTTAGTTTTGAAAGTTTTGAAGAAACTTAGGCTTGAATTCGTGAATAAATGGAGATTTTGATGTTTAGTATGGTGTTTTTATGATTGGAACAAGTCCGTATCATGTTTTGGAGTATGTTGGTGGTTTTCGTTGGGGTCCCGGGGGCCTCGGGATGGATTCGGACCATCAACCGGGCATTTAGAACTTGGAAAAATTCTGCAGAAAATTGCAGTCAGCAGTTACTCTATGCGATCGCATAGAGATGATTGCGATCGCATAGAAGGGTAGAAGGGGGCGTGATGTTAACTCTATGCGATCGCGTGGAGGGTATTGCGATCGCATAGTATCCGGAAATTGTGCATTGCGATCGCGGGGGCTCGATTGCGATCGCGGAGGGTATTTGATGCGAAGCTATGCGATCGCATGGCTAGGCTTGCGATCGCATAGAACAAATTGGAGGCCTGAGAAAAATTACTCTATGCGATCGCAATAAGGGGCCTGCGATCGCATAGAACAAAATGTTCTGGCAGTGAATTAAATCACAGAACAGAGGGGTTACGGGTTTACAACCCAAAACACACATTTGAGCCCTAGAGAGAAGAAAACTCGAGGAAATCACTGAGAAGTCATCGGGTATTCGTCTGAGGTAAGATTCTTGACTCAAAAACATCATTTTATGGTAGTATTAACATCAATCTTCATGAAATTGGGTTGAAATCTTGAAGAAATGTGGCCTAAATATTGAAAACGGGATTTTTGGATTTGGAAGGCCATTTGAACTCCGATTTCGATAAATTTTATATGCACGGACTCGTGGCGAGATGAGGGTCGCGTTGGTACTAATATCGGAATTTTTCGAGCAGTGGGGCCCGGGGTCGGGTTTTACCAACTTAGTGTAATTATGCGAATTTCATATAAATTGAAGTGGATTATGATTCTTTGACCCGTATTTGATATAATTATTCTTATTTGACTAGATTCTAAAAAACGAGGCAGCGAAATTCAAAGGAAAAGGCATCGCGGATGAGTCTACGACCGGCTAGAGGTGAGTAGTTTGTGTATATGGTAGCCTGAGGGTTCGAAACCCCGGCTTAGCACATTGTGACGCTAGTAGGGCGTGGCTCGCACACCGTGGTAGGTGCGGGATTGATTGTGACTGAGGATAGAGATTTGGTCCATCCCGGAAATGAATAATATGTTGTTAGTGTCGGAAATACACTATATTTGATATACTTGTGGGCTGTAAGCCTTGTTTGGGGCCTTGTGCCGACCTGTAGTGTCCTTAGAGGACAAATATTTATGTGATAGCTATAATTACTTAAATCACTGATCTCAGTCCTGGAATATTGAAATCACACTTTTGAAATGCTAAGTCACCGGTTTTTTTTTGCAAATTTAATAAAGTTTAAGTATTTTTTATAAATTATGAATTGAGAACCGGAATTAAGGAAAATGAATTGTTTTGTGACTTAATTGCTAATTGTGGACTGAGTATGGGATCGGGCTGCACGCCGCAGTGGTTGATATGAGGATCGGGCTGCACGCCGCAGCAGTATTGCGCTTGGGCTGTAGGAGCCCCTCCGGAGTCCGTACACACCCCCAGTGAGCGTCGTCGACGTTAAATTGGATCGGGCTACACGCCGTAGCGGTTATGTGCATTGCATTGCATCTTTATTTGTTGAATTACTCTGTGGTAGCTGTATTGTATTGTTGCTGCTAGTTCGTAGGAGATTCGAACCGTAGTTTAGCTTCATTATGTGGTAATCTGTGGATTTCTTACTGTCAGCTACTTATATATATTTGTTACTCACTGAGTACTTAGTACTCACCCCTACTCCCTGCACCTTTTGTGTGCAGACTCAGGTACTCGGGAGCAGTAGACAGGCATCTCCAGCGTTTGCAGTGTCATATCGGGTTGCTGAGGTAGCTGCCTACGTTCGCAGAACCTAGCTTCTCCTCTCATTCCAGATATTATTTTATATTTTGTATTCAGACTTGAGTACTTCTATATAGTACACTCTATTCATGTTGGGTTTTGTTAGAGGCTCTAGACTTGTGACTCCGGATCTTTGGGAGTGTCAGTATTTTGTTCAGTATTATTATTATTGGAGTTCTTAAACTCATATATTCTTCTTGGGTTGTCCATTTGGGGACTGGTATTGTGTTATAATTAAATTGTTGGTCTGGCTGGCCTAGCTTGATTGTTGGGCGCCATCACGACCGGATTTGGGTCGTGACAAGTTGGTATCAAAGCCCTAGGTTATTAGGACTCGCGAGTCATGAGCCGGTTTAGTAGGCTTTCGCAGATCGGTACGTAGATGTCCGTATCTATCTTCGAAGGGCTACAGAAACTTTAGGAAAAACCTCATTTTCTTGGATTCATATCGTGCGATTTGTGTTATCATGAAATTAAATCTTTCCACATTCTATTCTCTCGCAGATGGCGAGAACACGAGCTAACGGACGTGGCGGACGACCACCATTGGCACCCAGAGGCCGTGGTCGTGGTAGAGGTAGGGCACCAGAACCTGCTGACCCACCAGCCGACCAGACTCAGGACCAGATTCCAGCGGCAGACGCTCCGACAACTCAGGTTCAGGCACCGGCAGTGCCTATTGTGATACCGGGTCTTCAGGAGACCTTGGCTCAGATCTTATCAGTGTGCACAGGCTTGGCACAGATAGTTGCAGCTACTGCTGCAGTATCTTCTTCACAGGCAGGGGGAGGGAATCAGACCCCCGTGGCTCATACACCCGAGCCAGTCCAGCCAGTTGCGCCCGTTGCACCAGCTCCTGCTTATATGGTTCCAGCTATGCCCGACGATGAGCAGCGTCGTTTGGAGAGATTTGAGAGGCTACGGCCTCCGACATTCAGCGGTGCTGAGGGCGAGGACGCCCATGGTTTTCTTGACAGATGTCAGCGCATGCTTCGCACTGCGGGTATTCTAGAGTCCGGCGGTGTTTCATTCACCACTTTTCGGTTTACAGGTGCAGCATTTCAGTGGTGGGAGGATTTCAAGAGGCGTAGGCCCGCTGGGGCAGTGCCCCTCACTTGGCAACAGTTCTCCACGGTATTTTTGGAGAAGTAACGTGCCTCAGTCTCAGAGAGAGGAGCTGCGACGTCAGTTCGAGTGGTTGAAGCAGGGAGAGATGACGATTAATCAGTACGAGATGAGATTCACACAGTTGGCCCGTCATGCCATGTGGATGGTTCCTACAGACAAAGAGAGGATTCAGAGATTTATCGATGGCTTAATTTATCCCATCCGCATATTGATGACCAGGGAGAGAGTTTCGGCAGTTACCTTTGAGGAGGTGGTTGATGCCGCCCGTCATATTGAGACAGATCGCCGCAGAGAGCGGGAGGAGAGAGAGGCTAAGAAGCCTCGTGGTACTGGCAGTTACAGTGGTGCTCCGTCTAGGGGCCAATTTCAACATAGCAGAGGTCGTTCTTTCAGGTCTCATCAGTCTGGACGTGCAGAGTCCAGTGGGGTTTCATCAGATCGTGGTCGTCAAGGCCAGCAGGGTTATCAGGGTCAGCAGAGCCGCCGCAGTAGCCGCCTCTGCACTGAGTGCTCTTCCAGCTCAGAGCTCTGCTCCTGCTTCCTCAGCACAGGGTTCATCGGTAGCGAGGGGTCCTCAGCAGCCCCTTCTTCCATCTTCAGGCCGTTGTTTTGAGTGCGGTGATTTGGGCCATATCAGGAGAGAGTGTCCTCAGTGGCTTCGTAAGCGGTCTCGGCAGAGGGATCAGCCTTCGTCTTCTACTCCTGTTTATTCAGCGCCAACACAGTCGGCTAGGACTGGTGGCCAGGTATCCAGAGGTCGCCCTAGGGGTGAGGATCGTACTGGTGGAGGCCGTGCTCGTTTCTATGCTCTTCCGGATAGGAAGGATGCTAGTGCTTCAGATGCGGTCATTTCAGGTATTATCTCAGTCTGCCACAGGGATGCTTCCGTCTTATTTGATCCCGGATCCACCTATTCTTATGTCTCTACTTATTTTGCACATCATTTGGGTATGACCCGTGGTATTCTTGCTTTGCCCGTACATGTGTCTACCCCAGTGGGGGATACTGTTGTTGTGGATCAGGTATATCGATCCTGTATTATTACTATTGGGGGTCTGGAGACCCGAGTTGATCTATTACTACCGGGCATGGTAGATTTCGATGTTATCCTAGGCATGGATTGGCTATCTCCTTATCATGCGATTCTGGACTGTCATGCCAAGAACAGTCACACTAGCTATTCCAGGTAATCCGAGGATCGAGTGGCGTGGCTTGACCGATTATGTGTCCGACAGGGTGATTTCTTATATAAAGGCCCAACGAATGATTGGCAAGGGTTGTTTATCTTATTTGGCCTTCATTAGAAATGTTGAGGCTGAGACACCCAGTCTTGATTTGGTCCCCATTGTGAGGGAGTTTCCGAATGTATTTCCAGCAGACCTGCCGGGCATGCCACCCGACAGAGATATTGATTTTGGTATTGACTTGGTGCCGGGCACTCAGCCCATTTCTATTCCTCCCTATCGCATGGCACCAGCAGAGTTAAAAGAATTGAAGGAACAGCTTCAGAAACTCTTAGATAAGGGTTTCATTCGTCCAAGTGTGTCACCTTGGGGTGCACCGGTGTTGTTCGTGAAGAAGAAAGATGGCACAATGAGAATGTGCATTGATTACAGGCAGCTGAACAAGGTAACAGTGAAGAATAAGTACCCATTACCTCGTATCGAGGACCTATTTGATCAGCTCCAGTGAGCTAGTGTATTTTCTAAGATTGATCTTCGATCGGGCTATCATCAGTTGAAGATGAGGGACTCGGATATTATGAAGACAGCGTTCAGGACGCGATATGGGCACTACGAGTTCCTGGTGATGTCTTTCGGGTTGACTAATGCCCCAGCTGCATTCATGCACTTGATGAATAGTGTATTTCGGCCATACCTGGATTCTTTTGTGATTGTGTTTATTGATGATATTCTGGTATATTCACGCAGCCGGGAGGAGCATGCACAGCATTTGAGAGTGGCATTGCAGAGGTTGAGAGAAGAGAAGCTTTATGCAAAATTCACTAAGTGTGAGTTATGGCTTGATACCGTGGGTTTTCTGGGACATGTAGTGTCCAGTGATGGTATTCGGGTTGATCCACAGAAGGTCGAGGCAGTACAGAATTGGCCCAGACCTTCCTCAGCTACAGAGATTCAGTTTTCTTGGCTTGGCAGGCTATTATCATCCATTGCTTCACCGTTGACTAAGTTGACACAGAAGAATGCTCCATTTGTGTGGTCTGATGAATGTGAAGAGAGCTTTCAGAAGCTCAAGGAGGCTTTGACCACGACTCCAATACTTGTATTACCATCAGCTTCAGGGTTATATACGGTGCATTGTGATGCTTCCAGAGTTGGACTCGGTTGTGTGTTGATGCAGGAGGGTAGAGTTATTGCATATGCTTCTCGTCAGCTAAAGCCCCACGAGAAGAACTACCCCGTTCATGATTTGGAGTTAGCTGCTATTGTTCATGCCTTGAAGATTTGGAGGCATTACCTATATGGTGTATCTTGTGATGTATATACAGTCCACCGCAGCCTTCAACATTTGTTTAAGCAGAAAGATCTAAATTTGAGGCAGCGGAGATGGCTTGAATTGCTTAAAGACTATGATATTACTATCTTGTACCATCCCGGGAAAGCCAATGTAGTGGCTGATGCATTAAGCCAGAAGGCTATTAGTATGGGCAGTTTGGCGTATATTCCAGTTGGGGAGAGACCCCTAGCAGCTGATGTTCAGGCGTTAGCTAATCAGATGGTAAGGCTGGATATTTCTGAGCCCAGCCGGGTGATGGCTTGTGTAGTAGCTCGTTCTTCTTTATATGATCGTATTCGAGAGCGCCAGTATGATGATCCACACTTACTTGTCCTTAAGGACAGAGTTCAGCATGATGATGCTAGGGATGTCACTATTGATAGTGATGGTGTGTTGCGGATGCATGGCCGGATATGCGTGCCCAATGTTGACGGCCTTCGTGAATTGATATTGGAGGAAGCCCATAGCTCGCGGTATTCTATTCATCCAGGAGCCGCGAAGATGTACCAAGATTTGAAGCAGCATTACTGGTGGAGAAAGATGAAGAAAGATATTGTGAGCCATGTGGCTCGGTGTCTAAACTGTCAGCAGAGGTCAAGTATGAGCATCAGAGACCTGGTGGTGTATTCCAGCGTATTGATATTCCCGAGTGGAAGTGGGAAAGGATTACTATGGACTTTGTTAGTGGACTCCCTCGGACAGTGAGGAAGTTTGATTCAGTTTGGGTGGTGGTGGATAGGTTGACCAAGTCAGCTCACTTCATCCCAGTGTGTACTACCTACTCCTCATAGCGGCTGGCAGAGATATTCATCCGTGAGATTGTGAGACTGCATGGAGTTCCCATTTCTATTATATCAGACATACTCAGTTCACTTCTCAGTTATGGAGGACATTTCGACGAGAGTTGGGTTCACAGGTAGAGCTGAGCACAGCATTTCATCCACAGACGGATGGGCAGTCTGAGCATACTATTCAGATATTAGAGGATATGTTGCGTGCTTGTGTCATTGATTTTGGTGGTTCATGGGCTGATTATTTGCCTCTTGCGGAGTTTGCTTATAATAATAGCTATCAGTCCAGCATTCGGATGGCACCGTATGAAGCTTTATATGGGAGACGGTGTAGGTCTCCAGTCGGTTGGTTCGAGCCCGGCGAGGCTAGGTTGTTGGGGACAGAGTTAGTCCAAGATGCCTTAGACAAGGTGAAGGTGATTCAGGAGAGACTTCGCACAGCTCAGTCGCGTCAGAAGAGTTATGCAGACCGGAAGGTCCGAGATGTGTCTTATTCAGTAGGTGAGAAAGTGTTGGTGAAGGTTTCGCCTATGAAGGGTGTTATGAGGTTTGGAAAGAAAGGAAAGTTGAGCCCAAGGTTCATTGGACCTTTTGAGGTGCTTAGGAAAGTTGGGGAGGTGGCTTATATGCTTGCTTTGCCACCCAGTTTGTCGGGAGTTCACCCGGTGTTCCATGTATCTATGCTCCGGAAGTATGTCGGAGACCCGTCTCATGTGTTGGACTTCAGCACGATACAGCTAGATGAGGATTTGACTTATGATGTGGAACCGGTAGCCATTTTGGGTCGACAGGTTCGTAAGCTGAGATCTAAGGATATAGCTTCAGTGAAAGTACAGTGGAGAGGTCATCCCGTGGAGGAAGTAACTTGGGAGACCGAGCAGGAGATGCGAAGTAGATATCCACACTTGTTTGATACTCCAGGTATGTTTCTTAACCCGCTCGCGGACGAGCGCTTGTTTAAGTTGGGGAGAATGTAACGACCCAACCCGTCGTTACGGGAATTTCCACCCCGTTACCTTGCATTTACATATATTATGCTTTTAATACAGTATTAGAGTATATCGGGTGAGTTAGGAGTGATTTGGATTGAAAATGAAACAAATAGCATGTTTAAAGAAAGCTTGAATATGAGAAGTCAACCAAGAGTTGAGAAGTCATCGGGTATTCGTTGGAGGTAAGATTCTTGACTCAAAAACATCATTTTATGGTAGTATTAACATCAATCTTCATGAAATTGGGTTGAAATCTTGAAGAAATGTGGCCTAAATATTGAAAACGGGATTTTTGGATTTGGAAGGCCATTTGAACTCCGATTTCGATAAATTTTATATGCACGGACTCGTGGCAAGATGAGGGTCGCGTTGGTACTAATTTCGGAATTTTTCGAGCAGTGGGGCCCGGGGTCGGGTTTTACCAACTTAGTGTAATTATGCGAATTTCATATAAATTGAAGTGGGTTATGATTCTTTGACCCGTATTTGATATAATTATTGTTATTTGACTAGATTCTACAAACGAGGCAGCGAAATTCAAAGGAAAAGGCATCGCGGACGAGTCTACGATCGGCTAGAGGTGAGTAGTTTGTGTATATGGTAGCCTGAGGGTTCGAAACCCTGGCTTAGCACATTGTGACACTAGTAGGGCGTGGCTCGCACACCGTGGCAGGTGCGGGATTGATTGTGACTGGGGATAGAGATTTGGTCCATCCCGGAAATGAATAATATGTTGTTAGTGTCGGAAATACACTGTATTTGATATACTTGTGGGCTGTAAGCCTTGTTTGGGGCCTTGTGCCGACCTGTAGTGTCCTTAGAGGACAAATATTTATGTGATAGCTATAATTGCTTAAATCACTGATCTCAGTCCTGGAAATTGAAATCACACTTTTGAAATGCTAAGTCACCGCTTTTACAAATTTAATAAAGTTAAAGTATTTTTCATAAATTATGAATTGAGAACCGGAATTAAGGAAAATGAATTGTTTTGTGACTTAATTGCTTATTGTGGACTGAGCATGGGATCGGGCTGCACGCCGCAGTGGTTGATATGAGGATCGGGCTGCACGCCGTAGGAGCCCCTCCGGAGTCTGTACACACCCCCAGTGAGCGTCGTCGATGTTAAATTGGATCGGGCTACACGCCGTAGCGGTTATGTGCATTGCATTGCATCTTTATTTGTTGAATTAATCTGTGGTAGCTGTATTGTATTGTTGCTGCTAGTTCGTAGGAGATTCGAACTGTAGTTTAGCTTCATTATGTGGTAATCTGTGGATTTCTTACTGTCAGCTACATATATATATTTGTTACTCACTAAGTACTTAGTACTCACCCCTACTCCCTGCACCTTTTGTGTGCAGACTCAGGTACTCAGGAGCATTAGACAGGCATCTCCAGCGTTTGCAGTGTCATATCGGGTTGCTGAGGTAGCTGCCTACGTTCGCAGAACCTAGCTTCTCCTCTCATTCCAGATATTATTTTATATTTTGTATTCAGACTTGAGTACTTCTATATAGTACACTCTATTCATGTTGGGTTTCGTTAGAGGCTCTAGACTTGTGACTCCGGATCTTTGGGAGTGTCAGTATTTTGTTCAGTATTATTATTATTGGAGTTCTTAAACTCATATATTCTTCTTGGGTTGTCCATTTGGGGACGGGTATTTTTGTGTTAATTAAATTGTTGGTCTGGCTGGCCTAGCTTGATTGTTGGGCGCCATCACGACCGGATTTGGGTCGTGACACATCACCTAAGGTTACCTTCATAGCACCTCCATACTGCACCGTGTCTCTCAAGACACACAAATGAGGATCATCAAATTGTCGTTCACGGATACGCTCCAATAGAGAAGAACGAGCGACCGTGCAAGCCAACACTCTACTAGGCTCAAAAATATCTAATTTCACAAATCGGTTGGCTAAGGCCTGAACATCTAAAGCAAGCGGCCTCCGGCTGACCAAAATATAAGCAAGACTACCCATGCTGACAGACTTTCTACTCAATGCATCAGTCACCACATTAGCATTACCCGGGTGATACAAGATATTAACATCATAATCTTTCAACAACTCTAGCCATGTCCTCTGTCGCACATTCAACTCCTTATGCTTGATCAAGTACTGAAGACTCTTGTGATCCGTGTATACCTCACACGCCACACCATATAGGTAATACCTCCAAATTTTTAAGGCATGAACAAATGCTGCCAACTCTAGGTGATGAACCTAATAATTCTTCTCATGGATTTTCAACTGTCTCGAGGCATAGGCAATAACTTTGTCATCCTGCATCAATAATGCTCTGAGCCCAGTATGGGAAGTATGACTATAGACAGTGTAAGGCCCTGAACCCGTGGGCAAGATCAACACGGGTGTCGTAGTCAGAGCTGTCTTGAGCTTCTGAAAGCTCGCCTCGCACTCATCTAACCACTTCAACTGGGCACCATTCTGGGTCAACCTGGTCATCGGGGCTGCAATTGAAGAGAACCCCTCTACAAACCGATGGTAGTAACCATTTAATCCCAAGAAACTCCGGATCCTTGTGGCTGATGTCAGTCTTGGCCAGTCCTTGACTGTCTCTATCTTCCTTGGATCAACCTGTATGCTTTCTGCCATCACAACATGACCCAGTGATGCAATTGTACTTAACCAGAACTCACACTTTGGAAATATTTGCATATAGCTAACTATTTTTCAGAATCTGGAGAGCCATTCTAAGATGTTGCGCATGCTCTTTCTGACTATGGGAGTATGTCAATATATCATCAATGAAGACTATTACGAACAAGTCTAAATAAGTATGAACACCTCATACACATGCACATAACCATGACTCTGGCCATAAGAGTTGTCCCTAAATTACAGCATTGTCAATTAACCGTATGTTATTAAATACCTTATTCCAAACTCCCACTTTACTCATAATAAGGTATGGAGACCTCACGATTACTTTTCCGAATTAATGAGTCATATTTATCCTCACCTGGGTGCTTGTATCAAGGGCTAAACTCAACGATTACAAAATGAAAATGGCTAAATATGAATGGAAAAGAATTATCAAATAAGCCTAACATGCATGATTCCCATTTAAAATACAATACAAATTTTTTTTTTCATAAAAGAAAAATTTTAAACACATAAACTTTTACCACCAGGACTTTGTCCTCATATGATATCCACCGCAGCTTGAAGCTCGATTTAAAAATATTTTACATTATGGAAAAATTTGAGGACCGCATCCTCAACTCTGAATCACAAGTACTTGCACATTGTGCCAACCAAAAATTTTTTATTTTCTTTCTTTCTTCTTTTCAATAATTGTCCGTCAAAGAAAATCACGACATAAAATGAACCTTCATACCGATAGGGCCTACAATTAACAATTGAAATTAGTTATTCCAGGAATTAAATCAAAACCCATTGTAGTAAGTGATATAAAGTTACTTTGAGCCTCATAAATATTCTTAGTGACCAACACATAATAATAGGGATAACTATCTCCATATAATAGCCCAACGTGAGTATTCAAATAAGTAGATTTGATGATTACGAAGCTCACTCGTGAATTGAGCATATTAAGAGGACTCGCATATTTTCAAAAACCAAATCAAATATTAAGGAAAAATATCCTTTTTATAACAATCAAAATTGTACATGTGATGACACCATTTGGTGTAGTGACCTCAGTCATACCATAGAAATTATATCAACGGTTGGGTCTCCACCTCTAGGATTCTCACCTCCACCTCTAACATCCTGACCTCTACCTCTGGCTGGTCATGTAAGATAAGTATTGAATGCAATGGAGCACGTAGCCTGAGTGATTTCATAAATTACATTTCTCCAAACTACCACATTCACAATAATTCTTTTGAGGCTCAGCTAACTTATTGCACATGACGACATATTCGGACACTGTAATGACAACCTGGCACAATCGTTCAGATCGCATATGCCACAAATTGCAGAGAATCTGGGAGGTAAACTCCTTCAAAACATTTCTTAAAAATAGAGTTGAGTATGCATTGTTGCATTGGCCAGCCTACCCTCTTTATAGACTTGTCACAAACACCGACGGCCAATCTCCTCTTTTGCTATGATGGCTCGATACTGCTGAGCTACCCCGTTTACTCATATACTCTTCGTTATCCTTTGGGGCGATTCTTACACCTTGCAGAGTACCAAACCTTAAATATGTATAGTTTGTTTGGGGGACCTTTCCATACCATATATAAATACATTGCAAGCCAAACTGACATAACACATGGCTATCCGGTCTATTCACTAATAGTGGAATTCCCCCTTTTGACCGTAAGTGAGAGTCACAACATCCAATAATTCACAATATTTGTCCTTCACAACTTAAATAAATTAATCAAACATCAAGGTCCGTTGAAACCACAACTGGTTAAAACGTACATTATGTTTCCACTACTTTATTTGCCATCCGAAGCAGAGTAGAATCAACCCCCTCGCTTTTGACTATTCCCACGTTCTGCAATACCTCATAGCAGCGGTCAAGAAATTCTCGTGGATTCTAAAAAGATGCACCGCTGAAGGTGGTAGCGAAGAGTTTGGTGAAACTTATCTGACCTCCGCAAAACTTCTGAAGGCGTGGTTGATCTATTACCAGCCTGTGCCATTGTTCGGCTGAAGAAGCGGTACGTGACTTTGCCATTTGTGGGAAGACAAGTGTAGAAATTCAATTTAACATTTGAAGAACAATCCGCACGAGAGGAAAGAATGAAGGTGAAATTTTTCCTAAATCTGTAGCCTCTGTAGGATAAATACAGACGTCTCCGTATCGATCCCTCAAACTCTACCAAGTTTGTCCGTGAGCAACGAGAACTATGTAACCTAGAGCTTTGATACCAATTTGTCGCGACCCGAATTTATCCCACTATCGGGCATTGTGATGGCGCCTACTAACGGAGCTAGGCCAGCCAAACATTGCACGTCCTCTATCGACATCACCAATAAAATACTATCAATAATTAAATAAAGGCGGAAGACTTTTAAGTTTAACCAAGTAAGATAACGATGCGGAAGTTTGAAACGTATCACTACCCAAAACCTGGTGTCACTAGCTCACGAACTGCTAAGACTACTACACATAATTGTCTGAAAGAAATATAAAACTATTTGTCTCGAATATATGAGATAACAGAGTGAATGTAAAGATAGAGGAGACAACGGGTCCTGCGGACGCCTGCAAGGCTACCTCGGTATCTCGATAGACGAAGTACCAACACCCGCACTACTGCTACTGTTGCTGTCCAAAACCTATATCTGTGCAAAAAAAGCGCAGAGTGTAGCATTAGCACAACCGACCCCATATGCTGGTAAGTGCCTGGCGTATCCCGGCGAAGTAGTGATAAAGCTAGGGCCAGACACTCACATAAACCTGTGCAGTTCAAAATGTATATATATACAATAAAAGGAAACGATGCACCAAACTAAATAGTGAGGAAGGAGGGAAAACATACAATGGGGAGCACAATCCGAATATAAAAGCAATCAGTGTAATTAAGAAACATGGTGCAATAATAAATACCAAAAATAAGAAATCCAACAATTTCATGACATCAACCTTCGTGCTTTTACTCTCATCCTCACCCAAAGCAATCAAACAGAATGTACGGCATCACCCTTCGTGCTTTTACTCTCATCCTCATCCAAAACAATCAAACAGAATGCACGGCATCACCCTTCGTGCTTTACTCATAGTACCCTCATAGCATGGCACGAAATGACCCTTCGTGCAAATATAATCAACAATGGCATGAAATGTTCCTTCGTGCATAAATAATCAACAATGGCACGTAATGACCCTTTGTGCAAATATAATTAAAAATGGCACGGAATGACTCTTCGTGCATTATCATGCTTCCTCACCCCAACAATAATCACAACCAAATATGCGAGAGAAATAAACAATAATAAGAAATGTCCCGGCAAGGGAATAACACAATTAACAACTAAGTCCCAGCAAGAGAATAACACAACTAACAATTGAGTCCAGGCAAGAGAACAATATCAATAACTTTTCGCATCCCGGCAAGGGTAATACTCAATATATTTAACCATCCCGGCAAGGGATTAATCACAACTCATTTCAATACTTTCAACTTTTACTCAAAAGTATTTATCATTCGAGCCAACGCTCCAATATTTTAATATTTCACAATTTATTCTCAGACTCTTCACATTTGTGGCAAAATATAATTTAGCTTAGGAGAGTTCCAAATTATCTCACAAACATGTACAAACAAAGACCCACGGTCATGCTAGACTCCGGTGTATCGATACTCTTCACCATGCCTATACACCGCACTAGATCATTTAGCAAATAGCAATTTATTATACTCTAATCCTATTCTCTCAAGTTAGGATAGATCAAACAGTTACCTCGAAGCCTTGAAGTCCGCTTAATCCTCAACTATTGCTTTACCTCGTGGTCCGGGTCCGTTTACCAAAAATATTGACCAAAGTCAACTATAATCATATTAATATTAAAATTCTTTAAATTTTTCACAGAATTCACATATTTCGATATAAAAACTTTCCGGCTATGCGCCCGGATTGCACACGCAAATTGAGGCAATATAAAATGAGGTTTTCAAGGCCTCGGAAGCACGGAACAGATGAGGAAAACAAGTGATGACCCTTTGGGTCGTCACACATTTTTCCCCAAATTGGTTTATTTTTCGCATTGTTAAGCTTACCTAGTCGTAGAGACTAGGTGCCGTCACGATAGTTCACGGAGGCAAACCGAGGTCATGACAAACATGTTCTTATACACCAACCTTTCTCCTCTTTTTTGTATATTTGCGTATTACCCCCTTTCACTTACTTCTCTCTCACCCTGTTGTTTTAATACTTTTTCTTTTGTATGGTTGCTTGCATTCATGTTTTTGCTCTCGCCAACTTAATTTTTTTAATGTGTTATTCAAAACTATGAAGGTTGCATATAAATCCCCTTTATTTTCCCCACAAAACACAAATAATGGAGTATCGGATTTTAACTCTTCTCCTAATAAATGTTGAGTCGAACCAAATTAATTAAAATAAATGATAGAGATGTGAACTATAAGTAACCATCGTGCAGAGTAACATGACAACATTTCGTACATTGAGTAAAAGTACTTGTGTTCAACCAAATAATTAGAAAGAAATGACTTTTTAAGAATCAACCACTGCAAGGATTTGGGTTTGGGGGAGGGGGGGAATCATATTTCCTACTCTAAAATTTTGTGTAAAAAGTTATCTACCTTTTATGTCATTTGATTCCCCAACATAATAATTAAACATGAATTATAAAGTGAAAATGTATGAATAATTAAAAAAAAATATTACTAATTTAAAATGATGAAAAAATTATGAGACAAATATGAATTTGAAAAGATTCATCAATGAATCATTTGATTAATGAAAATAAAAAATTAAGAGAAAGGGATAAAATACTGAAATATTATCATCCAATACTCAACAACAATTGTGCAAAACATCGCTAGATTTTGTTAGATCTACTTTTATTTTAATGATGCAAAATAACACATATTTTATGTACAGAAATACACCGGAAGCAATGGAAAGGAAGACTATCAAAGATTAGAGATGAAAAAAGAAGGAGTAACTGAAATCTGAAGGGAAAATCGATCAAGGATTTGACAGCAAATTATCAAACAATATTATAAAAAGGACCAAAATTAAAGGACGTCAAGATTGCGAAACTATGCATTAAAGCTTCCTCCATCAAAGAAAAACAACTAAAAGCTGGAATCAAGGGATCTAATTTTGATTGATCAAATGGAAAGATCTAATTTGCAAAAGATAAGTCCAATCAGGACCACGGGACAATACATATCAACAGAAGCAACACCTTATTCTTGGAAAGAATCACTCTATAATTTTTTTTAAGCATCAATTCCTTTGAGTTTGCAATCTCTCAAGATTCACATCAATCGAGAGTCAAGAAAACGTCACAAAGTATATATATACATTTGTACCAGACTTGAAGCCATATACTTTGATCAAGCCAACTTCTACTCTTTTTTTCTACTCTAAACACTGTGTAATATATATATATATATAAGTCCAATCAGGACCACGGGACAATACATATCAACAGAAGCAACACCTTATTCTTGGAAAGAATCACTCTATAATTTTTTTTAAGCATCAATTCCTTTGAGTTTGCAATCTCTCAAGATTCACATCAATCGAGAGTCAAGAAAACGTCACAAAGTATATATATACATTTGTACCAGACTTGAAGCCATATACTTTGATCAAGCCAACTTCTACTCTTTTTTTCTACTCTAAACACTGTGTAATATATATATATATATATATATATATATATATATATATATATATATATATATATATATATATATATATATATATATATAGAGAGAGAGAGAGAGAGAGAGAGAGAAAATATATTGGTGAGGCATTACATCGAAAATATCACGAGCGTAATTAGATCGATAAGTGAGTTAGTATTCAGAGATAACATCAACACGTTTGTATGAAATTATTCAAGGAACATTAAAGAGAACACCCTTGCAACCCAAGGGGACTGGAGTATGATTCACATTGAATACGAACCAGTATAAAAATCTAGATGTCTTTATTCCTTACATTTTACTTCTACTTTTAGTTATATTCTATTTTTATTTTGAGTCAACTAATTGGTAAATTAGTCAACTACTTATGATACCTCTTGCGTATTTAGATTTTGCAACAAATTTGTAAAATAGCTTTTCTATTTACAAAATGAAAATGGATTTAGAGAATCACAAAATATATAACAAAAATGGGAAGTAGAACATAAAGTGGATTTAGCAACTCTCGTGCAATGGACAAAAAAGCAGAAATAGTGGTAATATAATCTATATATCTATATAATTGAGGGAATTTAGAAGATGACTTGGCATAACTTATAGGCCAAGGAACCTATTTATCTTTTTTCTTATTTTTTGCCATTTTCTCCTCATTTTCTATATAAAAAACATTATATGTTTACAAATTTCCAAAAGTCACGACCTAAAATATTTCCGTTACGAAAATCAACACACGAAACTGTTCCAATAAATTTAAAAGTACTATTTCCAAAAGTTACAAACTAAACCGTTGCTATTATTTAGGAACATTGAAAGTTTCATCAGTTTTGTCTTTTGGAGTAAATATAAGATTAGATGAAACAAAAACTCTATGCTTTGAGTAGGGCAAAAAAAATGGGCTGGAGGAAGATGACAGCAAGAAAATATGTTTTACTGGGATGGCCATGTTTCTTCTTCTTTTAATTATTTATTTGCCCATTCAATTCTTCTGTTGATATTATGACAACTAACTTCTCCCTTTAATTTGGTATCCCGAGCCAACAACGAAATCAAAGGCTTACTTACTTATCTACCATTTCAATTTTGTTATTTTATTGTACATTTATTAATTTTGATTTTTGATGTAATAATTCATGTTTTGCCTCTTTTTATTACGTTTCCTTATAATTGATACTATATTTTGTTATTCTTACTTCTTTTGAAGTAAGAATTTCTCTCTGCTTTTGAATTTTTCATTTTTTCTTTATGCCTTTATTGATTGTCTCAACCTTTGACATATTCTTTGTCTCTTCTCTTTGATAATTTATAGGAAAGAGTGATGAGGTATTGAAAAAAGGTAAGATAATTATTCAAAAAAGAACAAAATAAAGAGATTATATATATATATATATATATATATATATATATATATATATATATATATATATATATATATATAGTGTGTGTGTGTGTGTGTGTGTGTTAAAAGTTACTTTTTACAAATATATTTTTAACCTTGAATACCCTTTATAGAATTTTTAGCTTGGCCACTGATCTTACTCCTTTTATAGTCGGTGTATGTACGACAATATTTCGGGTCATGTTATTCTGTACCGACTTCATTACAAATTCATGCAATATTCTTGTATTAGATTATAATGGAACTTATTAGTTGATTTTACTTTTACATTTCTATTTATAAGTTACCTAATTTTATTTTTAATGCACAATTCATGTTCATCTCTTTAACAACTGCGCGAAGCGCAGACTACTTAACTAGTTTAAAAGTAAAAAAAGTCCATAAAAGTGAGTGTTAATAATCTTAGGAGGTAATATGGACATTATCTTTTATTAAATTAGCGGTTAATGAAAATATTTCGATAACTAAAGGGGGAAAATAGCTGTAGTTTGAAGTTTGTGAGGAAGTAATTTCACACACAAAGTTGGGAGAAAATATTCGCATTTGTCACCCTAAGGGGTCGTTTCATAGGGTGCATAAGAATAATTCTGAATATGGTGTATTAACAATGTTGATATTAATTATGCTGGCATATTTCTTATTTATTGTTTGGTTTGATGTATTAAAGTATTGCATAATTTCTAAAGAACTGTTTGTATACATAAATGCCCTTAAAGCTAATCCATACTCTAACTTTTTAAAAGAAACATATGTTAGAGAAATATTTTTATATGAAAAAATTAAAAGAATTATTATTTGTCTACCTATATTGTAAAATAAAATTAAATATTTATTGATAAAAAAGAAAATATGCTAAGTATTTATTTATTTACTAGGGATATAATTTTATTTTACACTATTTGAATTATTTTGAACGTACATTAATATACTAACTAACATATTTTAATCAAGCAAAAATTTTGAAGGACAATTTTGCCTTTCACTATGCTAATGCATACATCAAAATCCATTGCATTGCTAATACTATTATTTTTTATGCATTAGTTACGAATAAGATAATACCAAATAGGATGTATAACTAATGCTTGCATAACTAATGCATAGGTTGAACATATCTACCAAACGATGTATTATTAATACACAAAGCGAATGCATCCTACCAAATGACCCCTGATCTTTTTTTCTTACAAACTATAGGGATCCAACTATCTAGGTATAGTAATTACGAAAACGAAAAAGATGGAACGCCGTCGTTTCGAAAATTCTCACTTCTCATTATATTTTTACCTATCATGCTTATGGGGAGGGGATCTAGTGGACTGCAAATTTGCGTGTGATTGCTGTTAATTGAAAAATACTGTAAAAGTGGTTTTGGGGTATGATACTTATTGGAGGACATAACTGAAGATCAATTTGAATTAGTTATAATGACTTCCTTCCTAGTGTAGAATCTAAAATTCAAGATAAAATACCATCTATTCTGAGTTTGTGAATTTCAAAATACAGTACCAGTACTGCTCTTTTCCATATGTGGAACTTGTTCTCCCCCTTCCATTTTCTTGGTGCTAAATTCTTCAAATTTTGTTTAATATTTCCAGGGTGCGTTGCAGTCGTTACATCCTTTGAGTGAGATTTAAGATTGCCCGATGATTTTGATAATAATTTAATTAAGAAATTTTCTGATCATTTTAGGATAGTTAAGGGACCGAATGGATTAGCTTGCTTAAAGCTTGTTCTATGGCCAGAAGAATATGCTATCTCCGAGTTGCAAAAGATGAATGAGATGGGCACAATAGACGATGGCAGCCCTCCTGGGTATAGAGAGTTTAGAAGAGTCAAAGCTGTATTAGAATTCTCGATGAGTTTCCCAAGGGGATATGGGGCACAGAAGAAGGTCAAGGCGTGGATGGATGAGTTTTAGAAGTTGCCTTACATCTCACCTTATGAGGATTCAAGGGGAATTGACCCCGATAGTGATCTTATGGAAAAGAGAATAGTTGGGGTTTTACATGAGCTTCTAAGCTTGGACACTATACAAGAAAACAAAGAGAAATTACTTGAGGAGCTTGAGAGAGGAACTAAATCTTCCACATAGATTTACTATAGAGATCCTACCAAAGCTAATACACAAAGCTAATGATTCTGTGAGCACGTGATTTTTGCCCTACGTAAGATTTACTCCCAAAAATTCAAAATAAAATAGCTTTGGGCTACACTTGATTTTTTGTGGATTTTGTGCTGTCTCTCCGGAGCATTAGCATTGGTATGTGTGTTTATTTAGCTAGAAAATACAAAAAATACGCATTGCATATTTGGGAATTAAGTGCGCGTTTATGAGAATAAATCGGACATAGGAATTAATCGTAAGAAAATCACAAAAAAAAAAATATGTGCACCTCGTTTCTCGATCATCATGTGATTTTATTTGAATGCATAAATTGTGTTAATCATCAAGTGTTAATTAATAGGTGTAATTTCATTCCCTTTAAATTGATTTGTTTAAAGTAGTTTTTGGTTTAATTAGAGTTAGTTAATAAAATTAAAAATAAGTGTGAAAACAGGCCCAAGGAAGATTGAACAACCCAGGCCCAAGCCAAATCCGGCTCAGGCCATCTCCGGATGCGCCCAAACGACGCCGTAACAGGCCAAGATATCCAAGCCGTTGGATCATTTCGATCCATCGGTCGCCATTTCTCCTCACAGCCCGACCCGTTCCCAGTCAAAGACCGACCCAGTCTCATAATAACGTTGCACGACGTCGTTTCCTTTAAGAAAAACGATCCTGGTCGTTGATCGTAAATGATCCAACGATCAGGATTGAATTTCCTATCTCGTATATAATACGAATCTCCTACCCATCCCCCCCCAAGCCAAACCCACGATCAATATCATCATCTCCGTTAACCTAGAGACCCATGTAACGCCGCCGTGCCCCGCCGCACTCCGCCGACCGGAAATCGCCTCACGGCGGTTCCGGTAGGCCAATGGCTCCCAAATTTACACCGTAGAATCTCCCAAGCCCCCTCTACATGGATCCGTTAGTAGTTAGTCTCGAATATAGCTCGAACGTCTCGAATATTCGTTCGATGTTCGCCGGAACTTAAACGTCTACCCCAAACTACCCCAAATTCACACCAGTGACTCCTCACACCTCCCTCACACCCCTACTAACCCCGGCTTAGCTCGAATCTTACTAGAAATGTTAAAGCCCTAAAGTCGAGCCTCAAGAACCCTAAAAACCCAAAAATTAGGGATTTCGTCGAGTCAACGGTATTTGAAGGCAATAGACCTTAATTGGAGTGTTTTTCGTTGGAAAAACACTTCAATTAAAGTCCGTTTACTTCAAAAGAGTGCAAACTCGAAGTCTTTGGAGCCGAGTCCGTCCAATTTCTTGAGGTATCCCATTTCTCATTCTTTTCCTTCTGTTTTGTTGTCGTGTTCATTATATTAACTTAGTTGTTCGTTTCTATCTGTTTGTGTTTGATTTTAATCTGTTCTGCTTCTACCCCATAAGACCTTTATTTGGTCATTCTTGTTTTATTTATATGTCGGAGTAGATTACGATATAGAAACACGAATTAGCTGTAAACGATACTGTCAAGTAGTAAATTCTGCATTTTTCATGTTTCGTTTGCTTGAGCATTTCGAATCACTAAGTCATTTGATTGATTGTTGTTCCTTATGTGAGTTATACGAATATTGTCAATGAGTCTCGTAGGTCTGTTTATTGGAGTTTTATGGCCGAAATGGACACTGTAAATCACATTGTGAATCACTGTTGGATCGAGATTTCCTTTCTTCTGAACTGTTGTTTTAATTAAGTGGTGAATTGGATATAGTTGTTGTTAGTTAAGAACTGAAGGAGTGTAGTGCACATTAGGACTGCTGGTGGAACCTGCTGTGTAGCAGAGTTTCCCCACTAATGCCCATACTTATCAATTTAATAATAGCCCCATACTTAGACATATTGTAGTGTTAAAACCAGTGTCAGGGAGGCTAGGGAATATCATGGGCTAGGCAGAGAATATAATGGGCAAGGGTTTAGTTTAAGGGTGACAGGATTAGGAGCTGAAGTTAAAAAAAAAAAGCTATATAGATAGAGGAGGGATACACAGACATAGGGGGACACATATTAGACAAAGAAAGAAAAGGATATACATAGTAGAGAAAAGGAGGAAGAAAAGACTCTACTTCTTCTTTTGCTCACTGTTTCAGTCAGTACTTGAGTCCTTTGAGCTATATCCTGATAGGACATTGGTCTTTTGAAGTTCTTGAAGTATTCGTTAGG
The DNA here is from genome assembly GCA_032618575.1 of Nicotiana noctiflora. NCBI lineage: Eukaryota > Viridiplantae > Streptophyta > Magnoliopsida > Solanales > Solanaceae > Nicotiana > Nicotiana noctiflora. The sequence continues at coordinate 70,831 of JASVEL010004705.1, read as the reverse complement.
TATTTTGGAAGTTAAAGCTAGTCTATTTGGATTGTTTGGTGTCATTCTTGGTTCATCCGACATTATTGGATAGCAGTTGGCTGAGTTGGTTTGAAGTTTATTCCGGGGTCTTGATTTAAACATTAAGTGTGTGTTTTCCTGGGTCTTCTCTGTCAAGTTGATGCTGTTTGGTTTGTTTAAAGTTGCCCCATTGCTGTGATCGTTCATTATTGAAACTGCTGCTGTTGTTGTACATTGATACTGCTATAGTTGTACATTGCTACTGCTATAGTCGCGTATTTGCTGAGTGCTGCTGTTTGCTGTATACCTTTGGTGCTGACTCTTTCCTCTAAGTTCTGTTTCGTTGGCTCCAGGTACATATTCTTGTAAATTTCAAACTCATGGGAATGCAATGAATGCTGTTTGGAGTTGTTATACTGAAGACTTCATTTTTCTGTTATTTCCTTAATATTTTGTAAAAAATAATGCATTCAAACATATTCTTTCCCATTTCTATATGCTATTTAGACCCACTTTAAAACTATATAATGAGGACTATTAAGTACTAGATTACAAATAATTGTATGTATTAGATAGAAGTGGAAGGCTATAGTTTATTTTAATAATGTTTTAGTAAAAAGAAGTTGAAGCATGTAAATTGATTGTGGTTGTTTCATAGTGCCGTTTGGTATATAGATATAGTTGGCATTTTGTTTTAATATGTTTCAAAGTGTTAAGCAGGGAAATAGGTTTGAACAGTAGTCATTAATTGTTCTCCGAGCTTTTGAGGTCTTGAAAACCTCATTTATAGTTGCCTCGATTTGCGTGCACAGTCCGGGCACAAAGCTGGAAAAAGATTTATGTTGAAATATGTGAAATATGTGAAAAAGTTGAAGAATTTTGATATTAATATTGATATGGTTGACTTTGGTCAACATTTTTGGTAAACGGACCCAGATCTGTGATTTGACTATTTCAGAAAATCCGTAGAAAAATATGGAACTTGGGCATATGTCCGGAATTGAAATCCGAGGTCTAGAACCCCAGTAAAAGAATTTTTCTATTAAATTGTTTTCTGAAAATGTTTAAGGAAAATGAAACTGAATTTTTATTAAAAAGTACTGGTATCGGGCTCGTATTTTGGTTCCGACGCCCGGTACAAGTCATATATATTGGTTAAGCGCTTCCTGTAAAGTTTGGTTGAAAACGGACGTCGTTTGACGTGTTTCGGCCTTAAATTGGAAAGTTTGGAAGTTATGAAATTTTGAAAGAATTCTTGAGATTTAAGGCTAAATTCCTTGATTTTGATGTTATTTTGGTGATTTGATCGCGCGAGCAAGTTCGTATGATGTTTTTGAGTCAGTGTACATATTTGGTTTGAATCCCCGAGGGCTCGGGTGAGTTTCGGATAGGTAACGGGATGGTTTTGAACTTGAAATTGCAGCAGAAACTCTGCAATTTTTGCACAGAGATTTTCTTCTATGCGATCGCATAGGTGAGGCCGCGATCGCATAGAGCAAAGATTAGAGGTCCCAAAAATCCTTCTGTGCGATCGCAATAGAGCCCATGCGATCGCATAACTTCCACTTTTCCTCCTATGCGATCGCATACTATCCTTCGCGATCGCATAGAGTAAGACCGAGGCCCAGAATTTCCTTCTATGCGATCGCGTACCATTCCCTGCGATCGCATAGAGTAATTTCAGTTCATCCATTTCCTTCTATGCGATCGCATAGGACCTACGCGATCGCATAGAGTAATTTGCTGTCCCCAATTTTTTTCTTCTATGCGATCGCATCACAGGCCCTGCGATCGCATAGAGTAAATTTTCGCCCAGTGAATTTAAGACAGAAAATAGAACAGAAACGGGATAAAAATCCCATTTCTGTTCAACTCTCTTCTCCACAACTTTTTAGGCGATTTTTGAGGCATTTCTTCATCAAAGTTCATTGGGTAAGTATTGTTAACTCGTTTTCTTCATTTTTCATCAACATCAATCAAATCCTTAGGCTTAAACATGTATAAATTGGTTAAAAATTTGAGAAATGGGTATAGTTAGGGCTTTCAAAGAATTTGCGATTTAGACCTCGTCTTGGAGTCGAACTTAAGAACAAATTGTATATTTGAACTCATGGAAGATTGGGTGAACTTATTTTGGTTCGAAACTTGAGTTTCGATTATGTGGGCCCGGGGTCGATTTTTACTATTCCGGGCAGAATGTTGTAAAACTCATACTTAGCAATATGAACTAGTTTGTTAAGTAGAATTGATGACATTGAATCAATTGTGTATAGATACGATTGGATTGGAGTCAAATTCGAAAGGAAAAGGCATTGCTACGGATTGAATCGTTCGTGAACTTTCGAGGTAAGTGTTTGTTCTATCCTAGTTTGTAGGAATATGAATTTAGTTATGAATAAATTGTTGAATAAGAGTTATTGGTGTTATACCGGTAATGAAGGTAAATTGTTGAAATTATTATAAATTATTGGTTTAAAACCGGTAATTATAAATATTGTTGATATAGAGATTATTGGCTAAATGCCGGTAATATATATATTTTATATATTTGGGATCGTGTGGTACGCCGACCACAAAGTGACTTAAAATCTTGGCATTGGCCATAGTTGCCGGTAGCCTATTGATATATTTGGGAGCGGGTGGTACGCCTTGCCGGTAGCCTATTGATATATTTGGGAGCGGGTGGTACGCCTACCACAAGATATAATTATTGATATATTTGGGAGCGGGTGGTACGCCTACCACAAGATATAATTATTGATATATCGGGAGCGGGTGGTACGCCTACCACAAGATATAATTACTGTGATAGTTGGGAGCGGGATATATATATATATATATATATATATATATATATATATATATATATATATATATATATATATATATATATATATATATATATATATATATATATATATATATATATATATATATATATATATATATATATATATATATATATATATATATATATATATATATATATATATATATATATATATATCGCATTTGCATTTAGGATTTAATTCTACAATTAGGAATAATTAATTTTATCTTACAAAAATGAAAATCACAAAAATAGGCATCTTTTGCATTTTTGTGTGATTGTATTTTAATTACCATTTAAAATTAGGTGACAATTATTATTATGAGATTAGTATTTCAAGATAATTTTAGTTTTTATAAATTAATCTTAGTATTTTGGGCTTTATTAATTAGGAAGTTGAATAATGGAGAAGAACAAAATAGAAAAAATTGGATTGGGCCATCTTGCAAATTAAGTTACAAGCCCAATCCTAAGAAACCTTACCCAACCCAAAACCCCTTGGCCCAAGAAGAAAATTTCAGATTTTTTTAGCAAAAAATAATCATAATTACATGACATAAAGTAGTGGGGGGCAAGGAAATCAAGGAAGAAAACAAGGAGAGGAAAACATGGATTAGTGGGTTTTCTTTAAATTAAAAAAATATTTTCTTTTTAATAAAAAATCTGAAAATTTTCGAAATTCTTGCCTATAAATAGAAGAGAGGATTTATGAAAAAAAGGGGGAAAAAAGAGAGGAAAAATAGGAAGAGAAGTAAAAATAAAAAAAATTTCCTGCTGTAGTATACACTCGATATACATTCTGGACACAGAAGTATACATGGCGAAAAATTCAATTTTTGAGAGTTTCTTTTGAGAATTGAAAAGAGTTCAAAGCTAGAAAGACAAAACAAAGAGAAAATCTGGAATATATTTTTCTTTTCTATTTTTATTGGTTTTTGTTTTTCTCCGTATTGCTGGGATTTTCGGGATTGAGGTGTTGAAGCTACTGCTGGTTGTTACTGTTGTTGTTGCTGTATTTTCACCGCCCTGTTGATTTTCCATCTTCCCCTTCTTTTCAATACCAGGTACACTTTTCTTACAACTGAAGCTGTACTGGTGACTTTGATCAAATAAAGATGAAGATTTAGATTATTATATGTTGTCATGTAGTTATAGTTCGATATTACTGGTTTAAGTTTGTGATTTATACATTGTAGTAGTATGTAGTAGCTAAAAATAGAAAGACCAAACAAAAATCATGTAATAGCTAGTAGTAGTAGTAGTATAATCGTAGAAGTAGCATATCACCCAGTTTAATTAGGTAAAACTCCTAAAATATAAGTTAGCATATCACTTTTCTTCAAAAATCACTAATTAATCTTTCACAGTAAGCTTTTCGTAAAAACAAAATCACATAGTTAACTATACTGTCGTAGATTTGTACATGAACACAAGTAGGAGTTTAATCTTAATAAAATCAGGGGAATAGTTGTGTCTAAGCATTGAATCATTTAAATATGGATATTCAGGTTATTACAATCCAGTAATTAAAATTACGAATCATGTTCGTGTAATCAACGTGTTTAGAAACTATCAAATAGGCTTAAATCTGTATTGAAATTAGTAGGTTAACAATGTGGTCATAAACTACTCATCTTACCTTTTAAATAGTTTTATATCTTTACATATAGTTAGCTTCACAGTCTCTCAATTAGTAAATAATCAAAATGACCACAAAATTCATTAGTGAAGGTCAGAATTGAAGATGGCTAGTTTAATAAGCAATCATGTATATAGATATTTGATTAGAATTAGTACCCTCGTGTATTGATTTTTCTCTTTCTGATTAATAAAAGCATTTGATTCCTTAATCATGTGTACTGTGGATTTTACATTTTCTATTCTTGCCTTTATTATTTTTATCTGGATTGGGCCCTGTGTAACGTTGGGCCTGAATTGTCCTACGAAATTGCTTAGTCCACTGATTGAGGGCTCGAAGACCGTCTGGGCTTTGAGACTTGGGGCGGCCCTTTACGGGTCTATTTAGACGTTTGAAGAATCCAGGCCCAACAAACAATAGAAATAACGGGCCTGGAATGTTTAATACTAGAAATCGATTAAGGCAAAAACAATGTATAGCAAATATAGTTGAACAAATAGGATCAAACTTTAATAAAATAATTGGGACGAGCCACGCATAACGAATAATAAACACCGGGGCCCCCATTTAGTAATGGTTTAATATAATAGATTCGGGAAGGTTAGTAGTGAATTCCATAGCCTCTCCCAAAAGATCTTTAAAGCCGATAGACGTTATTTAGGGCACGATTTAACGTACTTTCCTATGAACGAGTGTGCACTTGGTGCGACTCAAATTCAAATCTCGGCAAAGCTGAAATACACCGAAAGTCATAGGCGTACTGGTTGCGGTATGACTCGAGGCGTGTTTTCGCGATGCCGCAAATTCTCTAAAAATAATACTTAATGTAAAAAGCATTACATATTGTTTAAAATCTGTAATTGAGTCAAACAAGAGTCGGGAACGACAATTGAGCGACCGTGCTAAAACCACGGAATCCGGGAATGCCTAACACCTTCTCCCGGGTTAACAGAGTTCCTTATCCGAATCTTTGCTTCGCAGACATTTTTAAGAGTCAAAATTCCTCGGATTCGGGATTAACCGGTGACTTGGGACACCATTATCATTCCCAAGTGGCGACTCTGATTAATCTCAATAAATCCCGAACCGATTGTCCTTTAATTGGAAAAACTCCTTCCCTTACGTTATTTTATCCGTTTCGGATATTTGAGCGTCGGGGTATACCCTACGAGCGTATTTATTTTTATGCTTAAGTGGGGTAGTAAAAAGGGAGGTGTGACAGCTCTGGCGACTCTGCTGGGGAATCCCAACCCCGAACTTCGGTTTCAGGGTTTAAGAACTCGAGCTCCTTAGAATTGCCGTTCGCGTTATTGTTTGACTTCATTATATGATTTGAACAACATGCTATGTGCTTTATCGCTTTGATATTATGTGGATTGTATATAAAGTTGTGCCGAAAACCTTTCTCTCTTCACCCCCGGGGATGTGCTTACTGGTTGAGACTCCCCTTTCCGTTAAAGTCACCTTAAATTAAGAAAACAGAGGCCGGATAAGTTACAAAGCCGATTGACTCCGCGGGTCACCGGTACGTAGCCCCCTCCTCGATTCGAGTTGTCCGCTCGGGTACACGGTCTAGCACTCTATGAAACCGTAAGATTTTGAACATAGGTCTAGGACGATTATTTGCATCATATTTGACTTAGGGGACTTAACACAGGGGTTGAGTCCGTCAAGAACAGGTGACCCGGTATTGGAAAAGACCGAGCATGTTACGTGTTGCATTTTTATTGTCCTTGATCGTTATGCGGACCGGCGAAAATCCCGAGGATAGAAAAATTGTTGAAAAAGAAAAAAAAAAGAGATTTATAGGAAATAGGTATCCGAAAATTTGAAAATCTGAAAAAAAAAAGGTGGAACAATTTTGTCGAAATAATTGGTCAGTTAATCTGACCGAACTACGCAGGTTTGATTCTCGCCGTTAGGTGGGATACGTAGGCAACCCTCATCGGGTCCAACCACCCCTTTTAAAAAAATCAAAAAAAAAATGTGTGTTTAATCTTGTCAATAAAATCAAAGTGATGCCGTTTTTGCAAATAGCCGAATGTTCCGAAAGGACGCCGCAAGGCTGTTTTTTGCAAAAATAGCCACTTTGAATCATTTTTTTGTTTAAAATAATTTGTGGGCATAGCCTTGAAATATTCCTTGTGGAAATGTTGCAAGGCCATAGCCGCAAAATCAAGTCCGGGTTCACACCCCTTTTTCAAAAATAACCAAAAATATCAAATTTTTTATTTTGTTATAAATAAGTCGAGTGATGCTATTCTTGCTTAAAATAAGTCGAATGTCCCTCAAAAGGACGCTGGAAGGCTGTTTTTGCAAGAATAGCCACTTCGAGTCGTTTGTAAATAATTTTGGACACAACCTTGAAATGTTCCCTCGCGGAAATGTCGAAAGGTTGTATCCGCAAAATTAAGTTTGAGTCATTGCTCAACTTTTCAAAAATATCCACTTTATCAAATAAGCCATTACATGGCCGAAATTTTGCTGAAATAGCCACATTTTTGCATTTTAACTTCCTCAGTCTTGTGTTGGCTTGTGTCGGTGCTGAACGATGCCCCATAGGCCCCCAGGATAAAAAATTTTGAAAAAGAGCCACTCTGTCTAAATAAGCCATTATATGGCCAATTTATGAAAATAGTCTTGTGTTGGTTTATGGTGATGCCGAACGATGCCCCATGAGCCACAGAATAAGAAAATTTCAAGTTTATCTTTCTTAAGTAAATTTTGCAAAAATAGTCATTTTGTCAAATAAGCCATTATGTGGCCAATTTTGTAGAAATAGTCATAATTGACACCAAAAATATTCTTATTCTTGTAGAAATCTCCTACACAAATTTGTAGTTGGAGTCAGCTTCTATAATTTTCCTTCAAAGAAAAAGAAAAAAAATCAAAAAAATCAAATAAACATCTCTTTATTTCTTGCATTAATTTGCAAGAACTACGATCGGTCTGATTCATGCGGGGTCATGATACGTAGGCAATCCACATAGGATTCGACCATTTCCATAACCAAAAAAGAAAAAAAAATGAAAAACTACAAAAAGAAAAAAAAAGAAAATGAAAAAACCACAAAAAGGGAAAAAGAAAAGAAAATAGTAGGAAAAAAAAAGAAGGTGATCAATAAGCGGGATACTTTAATGCTGACATGCTGGCTTCGTTTTATTGTGTCCATTTTCAGAAAAGTGGTTGGTTGTGGTTCCATAATAACTCTTCCCTATAATACAAGGTCAGAGGACAATGGCAGAGAATCTCAAGACTGAGTGGGTTGGTACCGGTACCCGACAACAATTGGTTGAACGGTACCACATGTTAGTGGAAGAAGTCAAAATATTAAGACAACACGTGGCTTAAATGTATCGGGCATGGATGGATGGAAAAGCACCACCCCCGCCACCACCTAGCTTCATGGACCCGGTCCTTACACTGAACCCGATGCCAAATATACCTGCCTATCGCAGCCTTTCTAGCCACTCGAGTAGCTCAATTACTTGTCCCCCAGCTATGCTTTCCCAACACTACTTCCATCCCCAACCCCACTACTCTCCCCGGGGCACCCAAAATCGCACTTCACCTTTCAGGTACCCAATTCCACAAAAAGCTTACCAACCCACACAAGTATACTGGAAACCCCCTGGGTCAGGTTTCAAGCCAAACAAGGCGTTTAGGGAGGAAAGGTTGCTGAAGCGAGAAAAGGCTTTCACCCCTATCGGAGAATCTTATGCGAGTTTGTTCGAAAGGTTGAATCATGTTGGCTTGATTAAGCCGCTCGCCGGATGTATTCCAAATCCTCTTGCAAGAAGCTTCGATCCTACTGCACGATGTGTATACCACTCCAATGCTCAGGGGCATGATGTTGAAAGATGTTGGAATTTGAAAAAGGAAATAGAAAGAATGATTCAGGCAGGAATGATTGCGGTCCAAGACACTGGCACCCTGAACATTACACAGAATCCTCTACCTGCATGTGACATTGCGCATTTTGTGGGGACGATGCCCGATGACGAGGGTGAATAGATTTTTCTATGGAAGCCGAGGATATTGAAATAGAAAGCGATCTTAATGTAGAATACAGTGGCTAAGATGCCATGCTTGTCAATTGGGAAGGTGCTCAACTCTTGGAGTTTTGGTAGTTTTATTTTGGTGTCGTTTCTGTTACCCGGGTTATTTCAGGGTTATAATCCGGACGTTGTCTTGAGAGTCAAAACCCTTATATCTTTCATGTTGCTTTGTTTAGTAATAAAAATTGTTTAGTGCCGTCTAGGTTTGTAATTCTAGTCTAGTCTGTTCATTTTGTTGTTCATCTTGTTGTTTCAACCCATCAGTTTAATACAACTCTTTGTTTCCCATCATTCCTAGTCATTTCATTTCTGATCACTTTGCAATTCTTCTCATACCGGTTTTAGCAACATGACATGCACATAATTCTAAGCCTGATTTTAAAAGTCAATGAAACAATGTTGAAGATGTAATGATACTCGGAAGAAATAAAAACATATTGGAATACTGTGAAGCCGGAATCAAGTGAACATTGGGGAAAGCGTAACATAAAGAAATGCCTTGGAAATGCATCATCAACTTAAAGCCAAAGGCAAAAATACCCCAAAGCTAAGGAACCATTCGTGGTATCGAGATTGTTGCCCAATGGCACTGAGAATCGTCAAATACATAAGGCAAAAATGTGAATCAATCAAAGGTGTTTGACCGTGTAGTTTGTACTTGGTAGGTTTTGAAGATTGGAATGACGAAGGCATTTCGTTCGGCTATCCAAACACTTCATCCATTGCTACCCCTTTGAGCCATACTATATTTTCTTTCATATCCCTCTTTCGGAATCAACAACAAAAATTGAGGATTGAGCGAGAAACAAAAGAAAAAAAAAAGAGAAGAAAAAGAATAAAAAAGAAAAAGAAAAGAAAAAAGAAAAATCGGGAGAAGTCAAATCATAACAAGGAGGCGATCTCGTGGTCTGAACTACGTCTGACTTGATCCCGAAAGGGTACGTAGGCAGCCTCACTGAGGTTCAGTCACAATAAAAGAAAAATCAAAAAAAAAATCCCCCAAGAAGGAAACTGGGGCAGAAGTTATGGTTGTTGAAGAAATAAGATTCCGAAAGTTGTAATATTTAAACCACATTGAAATAATTTTGAGCCTTTATATCCTTTTTTTTTCTATACCCCATCCAAAAGGCTGCATTACAGTCCAAAGGAAGACCTTCCGATCAATCTTCAAGAAATGCCGAGTCAAGCAAATAAAGGTGAATCACATCAGGGGCAACACTCGAGTCCGAACAAAGAAGAATGAAGAATTCAAGATGATGAAAACCACCACGAGACTCCACGATGAGGGAAATCAAAATGAGAGAGTCTTATCGGTGAAAACCCTCACGGGCACAGTAAGGCGACAGTGAGTTGAGAGAAAAATCAAATGAGAGAGGCTTGATGGTGAAAACCCTATGGGCACTACAAGTCGATTAAAGAAATGAAGTATTGAAGACCGGTTTCACAGCAGAACTTTGCAACAAGAGTTGAACATCAACTTTGCTATACGGAGAAGGCCAAAAGTGTATGTCAAGGTCGCTAGAGTCGGTATTCAAAATCCGTTAGGTCATTCGTCTGTAGGTTTCTTGTTAGGAATTGTATTTTCCTTTCTCTTTATTCTTCAAACTTTGTTTTACCCTCCTTCTTATCGAGTCAGTCAGGTCATAACAAGTATAGAAATGATTTCAAAATTTGCCACCAAGCTTTCCAATTGCACAAGATGGGATTTAGCCAACACGACGATTGTCGCAGGTCAGGGAATGACAAGTCCAGTGATTTAAGCCCACAAGAGCAACATGTGCAATGAGGATCATGCAAGACATAAGGGTCGGCAAAGTGCCAACTCAGGGAAAATATAACAAATGGAAGTACGGGGTTCGAACAGAGAGGGGGTATATCTTCTAAGAGTCAGTCAAGAAACACCCAAGGTTGTCAAGTGGAGTCATCAAAGGAATCGAGATCGAAGTTTGTGGGATCCGTCAAGAAAGGAACAATATACATACCTAAAGAGAGGTGGATTTTGAACAAAGAAGAAGTAAAAATGGATAGTCGGTGAACAGGCAAGGCACTCGAGTGGAAAGCAGTCGCCATCAAAATTCAAGGCCACAACCAACCACCGCATTTAAACTAACATATTTTTCTTTGCTTTGAAACAGGGGCATAGATGTTATTAGTCCGATAGAGCCAACAACTTACAATGGGCATAGACTCATTTTGGTTGTGATGCGTATCTTACTGTATTGGGCCGAGGCAAAGGGCAAATTTGCGCCAAATTGGCAGGGACCATTTGTAGTATCGTGGGTGTTGTCCAATGGGGCATTATATTTAACAGATATTGAAGGAAAGTGCGTAGAGACTGCTATCAATTTAGATGCGGTCAAAAGATACTATGTATGACTCCTTTTCAATTATGTGTTTTGTATTTTGTTGTGATTTTGGAATTGAAATGACGAAGGCGTTTTATTCTCTATCCAAACACTTTATCCATTGACACCCCCTTTTGAGCCTTAATTGATATATTCTTTCATACCCCTCTCTCGGAATCGCGTATTGCGCAATAAGGAAAGTGAAAACTAAAATTGACAAAATGGAAAGTGATGAAAAAAAAAGGAAAAAAAAGAAAAAAAAAGAGACAAAAGAAATCGGGAAAAAGTCCAAAAGAAATCCATCTAACTTATGAAGTTGGATGAACTACGTCCGACTTGATCCCGAAAGGGTACGTAGGCAGCCTCTCTGAGGTTCAGTCACAATAAAGAAAAAATCCAAAAATTCCCCACATATTGAAACTGGGGCAGAAGTTATGTTTAATAATTCCGAGAGTTGTAAATATTTTTAACCCTCGTTGAAATTTTGAGCCTTTATATCTTTCTTTCTTAACCCACCCGAAAGCCACGTTACAGTCCAAAGAAAGACCTTCCGATCAATTTTGAAATGATAACAAATACAGCGAAGGAGGAGCGAAGCATCGGATAATACCCGTGGTACAGAAAACAAAATACAAAAAGGAAAAAATGGAAAAAATAAAAATATGAGAGAGTCTCATCAGTGAAAACCTTAGCCGGCACTGTGAGGCGATTGTGAGGTTGAGAGAAATAAAATGAGAGAGTCTCATCAGTGAAAACCTTAATCGGCACCGTGAGATGATTGTGAGGTTGAGAGAATAAATGAGAGAGTCTTATTGGTGAAAACCTTTCGAGGCACCGTAAGGCGATCGTGAGGACTATCGGAAAAGAGAAAAGGCAACAAAAAAGAGTATCGGTTTGGGTCAAAGACAATTCAGAGTCAGAATAATGATTGGAACGAACTGGGTCGGAGTTTAAATACATGGCATGGTCGGCGGAATCAGCCAACAAATACCCAGATAAGTTCCGTCATCTCTCCAAAATACCCTTACCTTTCTTTCATTTTTTCTGCATTTCATTGTTTACCCTTTTGAGAGCTAACTACCAGCTCCCGATAACGGAAGTTGAAATAACACTGGATCAGAAAGGATGGAAGATTGGGGAAAGAAATAAAGAAGCTTGGCAAACATGGCCAAAGGAAAAGAAAACAAAACAAAAATGGAGAAATGAGAAAAATACAAAAAAGAGTCTGCAAGGGACGAGAAGTCAAAAGCCATGCAACATGAGAAAGCAAAAACAAAGGAAGCAATAAGAAGTGGGGACGGCAGATGCCAGTTGCCAGCAGCTTATATCTAATAAATTTTGTTTCATGCAGGAACAAATTGTCACTAATCACTTTAAAGTGAATGTGACCAATGTGGAAAATTTAAAATACCAAAAAGAGAAAGTCTGCCGAATAAGTGGAGAAATTCACAGGCAAGAGATAAGTTGGTAAAAGAAAATACCAAAAAGAGGAAGGTAACATCTTTTAAAATCCACTCCCCAGTCCTCAGGCTGAGGGAATACTTTTCTGCATCGCATTGCACGTTTAAATTCAGTTAGGCGCCCACCTTCAAATACGGGAATACTTTTCTGCATCGCATTGCACGTTTAATTTCTGTTAGGCGCCCACCTTCTAATACGGGAATATTTTCTGCATTTCGCATTGCACGTTTAAATTCTGTTAGGCGCCCACCTTCAAATACGGGAATATTTTCTGCATCACATTGCACGTTTAATTTCTGTTAGGCGCCCACCTTCAAATACGGGAATATTTTCTGCATCGCATTGCACGTTTAAATTTCTGTTAGGCGCCCACCTTCAAATACGGGAATATTTTCTGCATTCGCATTGCACGTTTAAATTTCGTTAGGCGCCCACCTTCAAATACGGGAATATTATTTTCTGCATTCGCATCGCACGTTTAAATTTCCGTTAGGCGCCCACCTTCAAATTCGGGAATATTTTCTGCATTCGCATTGCACGTTTAAATTTCCGTTAGGCGCCCACCTTCAAATACGGGAATACTTTCTACATCGCATTGCACGTTTAAATTCCGTTAGGCGCCCACCTTCAAATACGGGAATATTTTCTGCGCATTCGCATTGCACGTTTAAATTTCGTTAGGCGCCCACCTTCAAATACGGGAATATTTTCTGCATTCGCATTGCACGTTTAATTTCGTTAGGCGCCCACCTTCAAATACGGGAATACTTTTCTCTGCATCGCATTGCACGTTTAAATTCCGTTAGGCGCCCACCTTCAAATACGGGAATATTTTCTGCGCATTCGCATTGCACGTTTAAATTTCGTTAGGCGCCCACCTTCAAATACGGGAATATTTTCTGCGCATTCGCATTGCACGTTTAATTTCCGTTAGGCGCCCACCTTCAAATACGGGAATACTTTCTCCATCGCATTGCACGTTTAAATTTCGTTAGGCGCCCACCTTCAAATACGGGAATATTTTCTGCATCGCATTGCACGTTTAATTTTCGTTAGGTGCCCACCTTCGAATACGGGAATACTTTTCTGCGCATCGCATTGCACGTTTAAATTTTGTTAGGTGCCCACCTTCTAATACGGGAATATTTTCTCGCATCGCATTGCACGTTTAAATTTTGTTAGGTGCCCACCTTCAAATACGGGAATATTTTCTCGCATTCTGCATTGCACATTTAATTTCCGTTAGGCGCCCACCTTCAAATACGGGAATACTTTCTCGCATCGCATTGCACGTTTAAATTCCGTTAGGCGCCCACCTTCAAATACGGGAATATTTTCTGCATTCGCATTGCACGTTTAAATTTCGTTAGGCGCCCACCTTCAAATACGGGAATATTTTCTGCGCATTCGCATTGCACGTTTAAATTTCGTTAGGCGCCCACCTTCAAATACGGGAATATTTTCCTGCATTTGCATGGCCAATGTGGAAAAATAGAAAACGCAAAAAGGGAAAGTTTGCCAATAAGTGGAGAAATTCACAGGCAAGGGATAATTGGTAAAAGAAAATACCAAAAAGAGGAAGGTAGCATCCTTGAAAATCCACTCCCCAGTCCTCAGGCTGCGGGAATATTTTCTGTATCGCATTGCACGTTTAATTTCTGTTAGCCGCCCACCTTCAAATACGGGAATACTTTTCTGCATCGCATTGCACGTTTAATTTCGTTAGGCGCCCACCTTCAAATACGGGAATACTTTTCTGTATCGCATTGCACGTTTAAATTCTGTTAGGCGCCCACCTTCTAATACGGGAATATTTTCTGCATTCGCATTGCACGTTTCGATTCTGTTAGGCGCCCACCTTCTAATACGGGAATATTTTCTCCATTCACATTGCACGTTTAATTTCTGTTAGGCGCCCACCTTCAAATACGGGAATACTTTTCTGCATCGCATTGCACGTTTAAATTCCGTTAGGTGCCCACCTTCGAATACGGGAATATTTTTCTGCGCATCGCATTGCACGTTTAAATTCCGTTAGGTGCCCACCTTCGAATACGGGAATACTTTTCCGCATCGCATTGCACGTTTAATTTTTGTTAGGTGCCCACCTTCGAATACGGGAATACTTTTCTCCATCGCATTGCACGTTTAATTTCCGTTAGGTGCCCACCTTCGAATACGGGAATACTTTTCCGCATCGCATTGCACGTTTAAATTCCGTTAGGTGCCCACCTTCGAATACGGGAATACTTTTCTGCATCGCATTGCACGTTTAATTTCTGTTAGGCGCCCACCTTCAAATACGGGAATATATTTCTGCACATCATGGTTTATATAGCTAAAAGCCCACACTGGGGCAGAAAAAAGAAAAAAGTAGTTTGTTGTTTTGTTTTGAGCAGGTTCAGCTCGAGGGCAAGAAGTACCATTGAAAATCAAAAAAAAAAAAGAGAAGAAGAGGAAAACAAGAAAGAAAATCAACAAAAAAAAAGGAGAGTCGAGCATCTCAAAAAATCAAAGAAAAAGAGACAAGGAGAAGCAAACAAAAGCTAGGATAGGAATAATTGTAATTGTAGAATCATAGCTTAGAATAACTTCTTCATTTTACATTCCCCCGGTGTAATAAGGAGGTCAACAAGCAGTAACCGCAACAGCAGCAACAGTAACAGCAAAAAATCGCAGTTTCATTGGTAGTCCCAGCTACCAAAATTTTCCGAACTACATTGACCTGATTCCCTTTTAGCCAGGGATATGTAGGAAACCTCTTGAAGCAAAGGTTCGGTCAAAATTTTAAAAAAAAATGCTTCTCACGGAGTGCTCAAACGGGCAAAAATCGCTCGTATCCGCTCACTTGTCTTTGCACAGAAACTCTTCGTGTTTACGCGCAAAGAGGGCCACTGTGAGCACGTGATTTTTGCCCTATATGAGAATTACTCCCAAAAATTCAAAATAAAAGAGTTTTGTGTTGTTTGCAATTGTTGTGAATTTAGTGTCATTTTTAAAAAATAATGACAATATATATATATATATATATATATATATATATATATATATATATATCTATATATATATATATATATATATATATATATATATATATATATATATATATATCGCATTTGCATTTAGGATTTAATTCTACAATTAGGAATAATTAATTTTATCTTACAAAAATGAAAATCACAAAAATAGGCATCTTTTGCATTTTAGCCTTTAATGTCCAAATTGTGTGATTGTATTTTAATTACCATTTAAAATTAGGTGACAATTATTATTATGAGATTAGTATTTCAAGATAATTTTAGTTTTTATAAATTAATCTTAGTATTTTGGGCTTTATTAATTAGGAAGTTGAATAATGGAGAAGAACAAAATAGAAAAAAATTGGATTGGGCCATCTTGCAAATTAAGTTACAAGCCCAATCCTAAGAAACCTTACCCAACCCAAAACCCCTTGGCCCAAGAAGAAAATTTCAGATTTTTTTAGCAAAAAATAATCATAATTACATGACATAAAGTAGTGGGGGGCAAGGAAATCAAGGAAGAAAACAAGGAGAGGAAAACATGGATTAGTGAGTTTTCTTTAAATTAAAAAAATATTTTCTTTTTAATAAAAAATCTGAAAATTTTCGAAATTCTTGCCTATAAATAGAAGAGAGGATTTATGAAAAAAAAGGGGAAAAAAGAGAGGAAAAATAGGAAGAGAAGTAAAAATAAAAAAAATTTCCTGCTGTAGTATACACTCGATATACATTCTGGACACAGAAGTATACATGGCGAAAAATTCAATTTTTGAGAGTTTCTTTTGAGAATTGAAAAGAGTTCAAAGCTAGAAAGACAAAACAAAGAGAAAATCTGGAATATATTTTTCTTTTCTATTTTTATTGGTTTTTGTTTTTCTCCGTATTGCTGGAATTTTCGGGATTGAGGTGTTGAAGCTACTGTTGGTTGTTACTGTTGTTGTTGCTGTACTTTTACCGGCCTGTTGATTTTCCATCTTCCCCTTCTTTTCAATACCAGGTACACTTTTCTTACAACTGAAGCTGTACTGGTGACTTTGATCAAACAAAAGATGAAGATTTAGATTATTATATGCTGTCATGTAGTTATAGTTCGATATTACTGGTTTAAGTTTGTGATTTATACATTGTAGTAGTATGTAGTAGCTAAAAATAGAAAGACCAAACAAAAATCATGTAATAGCTAGTAGTAGTAGTAGTATAATCGTAGAAGTAGCATATCACCCAGTTTAATTAGGTAAAACTCCTAAAATATAAGTTAGCATATCACTTTTCTTCAAAAATCACTAATTAATCTTTCACAGTAAGCTTTTCGTAAAAACAAAATCACATAGTTAACTATACTGTCGTAGATTTGTACATGAACACAAGTAGGAGTTTAATCTTAATAAAATCAGGGGAATAGTTGTGTCTAAGCATTGAATCATTTAAATATGGATATTCAGGTTATTACAATCCAGTAATTAAAATTACGAATCATGTTCGTGTAATCAACGTGTTTAGAAACTATCAAATAGGCTTAAATCTGTATTGAAATTAGTAGGTTAACAATGTGGTCATAAACTACTCATCTTACCTTTTAAATAGTTTTATATCTTTACATATAGTTAGCTTCACAGTCTCTCAATTAGTAAATAATCAAAATGACCACAAAATTCATTAGTGAAGGTCAGAATTGAAGATGGCTAGTTTAATAAGCAATCATGTATATAGATATTTGATTAGAATTAGTACCCTCGTGTATTGATTTTTCTCTTTCTGATTAATAAAAGCATTTGATTCCTTAATCATGTGTATTGTGGATTTTACATTTTCTATTCTTGCCTTTATTATTTTTATCTGGATTGGGCCCTGTGTAACGTTGGGCCTGAATTGTCCTACGAAATTGCTTAGTCCACTGATTGAGGGCTCGAAGACCGTCTGGGCTTTGAGACTTGGGGCGGCCCTTTACGGGTCTATTTAGACGTTTGAAGAATCCAGGCCCAACAAACAATAGAAATAACGGGCCTGGAATGTTTAATACTAGAAATCGATTAAGGCAAAAACAATGTATAGCAAATATAGTTGAACAAATAGGATCGGACTTTAATAAAATAATTGGGACGAGCCACGCATAACGAATAATAAACACCGGGGCCCCCATTTAGTAATGGTTTAATATAATAGATTCGGGAAGGTTAGTAGTGAATTCCATAGCCTCTCCCAAAAGATCTTTAAAGCCGATAGACGTTATTTAGGGCACGATTTAACGTACTTTCCTATGAACGAGTGTGCACTTGGTGCGACTCAAATTCAAATCTCGGCAAAGCTGAAATACACCGAAAGTCATAGGCGTACTGGTTGCGGTATGACTCGAGGCGTGTTTTCGCGATGCCGCAAATTCTCTAAAAATAATACTTAATGTAAAAAGCATTACATGTTGTTTAAAATCTGTAATTGAGTCAAACAAGAGTCGGGAACGACAATTGAGCGACCGTGCTAAAACCACGGAATCCGGGAATGCCTAACACCTTCTCCCGGGTTAACAGAGTTCCTTATCCGAATCTTTGCTTCGCAGACATTTTTAAGAGTCAAAATTCCTCGGATTCGGGATTAACCGGTGACTTGGGACACCATTATCATTCCCAAGTGGCGACTCTGATTAATCTCAATAAATCCCGAACCGATTGTCCTTTAATTGGAAAAACTCCTTCCCTTACGTTATTTTATCCGTTTCGGATATTTGAGCGTCGGGGTATACCCTACGAGCGTATTTATTTTTATGCTTAAGTGGGGTAGTAAAAAGGGAGGTGTGACAGCTCTGGCGACTCTGCTGGGGAATCCCAACCCCGAACTTCGGTTTCAGGGTTTAAGAACTCGAGCTCCTTAGAATTGCCGTTCGCGTTATTGTTTGACTTCATTATATGATTTGAACAACATGCTATGTGCTTTATCGCTTTGATATTATGTGGATTGTATATAAAGTTGTGCCGAAAACCTTTCTCTCTTCACCCCCGGGGATGTGCTTACTGGTTGAGACTCCCCTTTCTGTTAAAGTCACCTTAAATTAAGAAAACAGAAGCCGGATAAGTTACAAAGCCGATTGACTCCGCGGGTCACCGGTACGTAGCCCCCTCCTCGATTCGAGTTGTCCGCTCGGGTACACGGTCTAGCACTCTATGAAACCGTAAGATTTTTGAACATAGGTCTAGGACGATTATTTGCATCATATTTGACTTAGGGGACTCAACACAGGGGTTGGGTCCGTCTAGGACAGGTGACCCGGTATTGAAAAAGACCGAGCATGTTATGTGTTGCATTTTATTGTCCTTGATCGTTATGCGGACCGGCGAAAATCCCGAGGATAGAAAAATTGTTGAAAAAGAAAAAAAAAAGAGATTTATAGGAAATAGGTATCCGAAAATTTGAAAATCTGAAAAAAAAAAGGTGGAACAATTTTGTCGAAATAATTGGTCAGTTAATCTGACCGAACTACGCAGGTTTGATTCTCGCCGTTAGGTGGGATACGTAGGCAACCCTCATCGGGTCCAACCACCCCTTTTAAAAAAATCAAAAAAAAAATGTGTGTTTAATCTTGTCAATAAAATCAAAGTGATGCCGTTTTTGCAAATAGCCGAATGTTCCGAAAGGACGCCGCAAGGCTATTTTTTGCAAAAATAGCCACTTTGAATCATTTTTTTTTTAAAATAATTTGTGGGCATAGCCTTGAAATATTCCTTGTGGAAATGTTGCAAGGCCATAGCCGCAAAATCAAGTCCGGGTTCACACCCCTTTTTCAAAAATAACCAAAAATATCAAATTTTTTATTTTGTTATAAATAAGTCGAGTGATGCTATTCTTGCTTAAAATAAGTCGAATGTCCCTCAAAAGGACGCCGGAAGGCCGTTTTTGCAAGAATAGCCACTTCGAGTCGTTTGTAAATAATTTTGGACACAACCTCGAAATGTTCCCTCGCGAAAATGTTGAAAGGCTGTATCCGCGAAAATTAAGTTTTGAGTCATCACTCAACTTTACAAAAATATCCACTTTATCAAATAAGCCATTACATGGCCGGAATTTTGCTGAAATAGCCACATTTTTGCATTTTAACTTCCTCGGTCTTGTGTTGGCCTGTGTCGGTGCTGAACGATGCCCCATAGGCCCCAGGATAAAATTTTGAATTTGCATCTTCTTAAATAAAATTTTGCAAAATTATGAAAATAGTCTTGTGTTGGTTTATGGTGATGCCGAACGATGCCCCATGAGCCACAGAATAAGAAAATTTCAAGTTTATCTTTCTTAAGTAAATTTTGCAAAAATAGTCATTTTGTCAAATAAGCCATTATGTGGCCAATTTTGTAGAAATAGTCATAATTGACACCAAAAATATTCTTATTCTTGTAGAAATCTCCTACACAAATTTGTAGTTGGAGTCAGTTTCTATAATTTTCCTTCAAAGAAAAAGAAAAAAATCAAAAAAATCAAATAAACATCTCTTTATTTCTTGCATTAATTTGCAAGAACTACGCTCGGTCTGATTCATGCGGGGTCATGATACGTAGGCAATCCACATAGGATTCGACCATTTCCATAACCAAAAAAGAAAAAAAAATGAAAAACTACAAAAAAGAAAAAAAAAGAAAATGAAAAAACCACAAAAAGGGAAAAAGAAAAGAAAATAGTAGGAAAAAAAAAGAAGGTGATCAATAAGCGGGATACTTTAATGCTGACATGCTGGCTTCGTTTTATTGTGTCCATTTTCAGAAAAGTGGTTGGTTGTGGTTCCATAATAACTCTTCCCTATAATACAAGGTCAGAGGACAATGGCAGAGAATCTCAAGACTGAGTGGGTTGGTACCGGTACCCGACAACAATTGGTTGAACGGTACCACATGTTAGTGGAAGAAGTCAAAATATTAAGACAACACGTGGCTGAAATATATCGGGCATGGATGGATGGAAAAGCACCACCCCCGCCACCACCTAGCTTCATGGACCCGGTCCTTACACTAAACCCGATGCCAAATATACCTGCCTATCGCAGCCTTTCTAGCCACTCGAGTAGCTCAATTACTTGTCCCCCAGCTATGCTTTCCCAACACTACTTCCATCCCCAACCCCACTACTCTCCCCGGGGCACCCAAAATCGCACTTCACCTTTCAGGTACCCAATTCCACAAAAAGCTTACCAACCCACACAAGTATACTGGAAACCCCCTGGGTCAGGTTTCAAGCCAAACAAGGCGTTTAGGGAGGAAAGGTTGCTTGAAGCGAGAAAAGGCTTTCACCCCTATCGGAGAATCTTATGCGAGTTTGTTCGAAAGGTTGAATCATGTTGGCTTGATTAAGCCGCTCGCCGGATGTATTCCAAATCCTCTTGCAAGAAGCTTCGATCCTACTGCACGATGTGTATACCACTCCAATGCTCAGGGGCATGGTGTTGAAAGATGTTGGAATTTGAAAAAGGAAATAGAAAGAATGATTCAGGCAGGAATGATTGCGGTCCAAGACACTGGCACCCTGAACATTACACAGAATCCTCTACCTGCATGTGACATTGCGCATTTTGTGGGGACGATGCCCGATGACGAGGGTGAATAGATTTTTCTATGGAAGCCGAGGATATTGAAATAGAAAGCGATCTTAATGTAGAATACAGTGGCTAAGATGCCATGCTTGTCAATTGGGAAGGTGCTCAACTCTTGGAGTTTTGGTAGTTTTATTTTGGTGTCGTTTCTGTTACCCGGGTTATTTCAGGGTTATAATCCGGACGTTGTCTTGAGAGTCAAAACCCTTATATCTTTCATGTTGCTTTGTTTAGTAATAAAAATTGTTTAGTGCCGTCTAGGTTTGTAATTCTAGTCTAGTCTGTTCATTTTGTTGTTCATCTTGTTGTTTCAACCCATCAGTTTAATACAACTCTTTGTTTCCCATCATTCCTAGTCATTTCATTTCTGATCACTTTGCAATTCTTCTCATACTGGTTTTAGCAACATGACATGCACATAATTCTAAGCCTGATTTTAAAAAGTCAATGAAACAATGTTGAAGATGTAATGATACTCGGAAGAAAGCCGGAATCAAGTGAACATTGGGGAAAGCGCAACATAAAGAAATGCCTTGGAAATGCATCATCGGTTTAAAGCCAAAGGCAAAAATACCCCAAAGCTAAGGAACCATTCGTGGTATCGAGATTGTTGCCCAATGGCACTGAGAATCGTCAAATACATAAGGCAAAAATGTGAATCAATCAAAGGTGTTTGACCGTGTAGTTTGTACTTGGTAGGTTTTGAAGATTGGAATGACGAAGGCATTTCGTTCGGCTATCCAAACACTTCATCCATTGCTACCCCTTTGAGCCATACTATATTTTCTTTCATATCCCTCTTTCGGAATCAACAACAAAAATTGAGGATTGAGCGAGAAACAAAAGAAAAAAAAAGAGAAGAAAAAGAATAAAAAAGAAAAAGAAAAGAAAAAAGAAAAATCGGGAGAAGTCAAATCATAACAAGGAGGCGATCTCGTGGTCTGAACTACGTCTGACTTGATCCCGAAAGGGTACGTAGGCAGCCTCACTCAGGTTCAGTCACAATAAAAGAAAAATCAAAAAAAAATCCCCCAAGAAGGAAACTAGGGCAGAAGTTATGGTTGTTGAAGAAATAAGATTCCGAAAGTTGTAATATTTAAACCACATTGAAATAATTTTGAGCCTTTATATCCTTTTTTTTTCTATACCCCATCCAAAAGGCTGCATTACAGTCCAAAGGAAGACCTTCCGATCAATCTTCAAGAAATGCCGAGTCAAGCAAATAAAGGTGAATCACATCAGGGGCAACACTCGAGTCCGAACAAAGAAGAATGAAGAATTCAAGATGATGAAAACCACCACGAGACTCCACGATGAGGGAAATCAAAATGAGAGAGTCTTATCGGTGAAAACCCTCACGGGCACAGTAAGGCGACAGTGAGTTGAGAGAAAAATCAAATGAGAGAGGCTTGATGGTGAAAACCCTATGGGCACTACAAGTCGATTAAAGAAATGAAGTATTGAAGACCGGTTTCACAACAGAACTTTGCAACAAGAGTTGAACATCAACTTTGCTATACGGAGAAGGCCAAAAGTGTATGTCAAGGTCGCTAGAGTCGGTATTCAAAATCCGTTAGGTCATTCGTCTGTAGGTTTCTTGTTAGGAATTGTATTTTCCTTTCTCTTTATTCTTCACACTTTGTTTTACCCTCCTTCTTATCGAGTCAGTCAGGTCATAACAAGTATAGAAATGATTTCAAAATTTGCCACCAAGCTTTCCAATTGCACAAGATGGGATTTAGCCAACACGACGATTGTCGCAGGTCAGGGAATGACAAGGCCAGTGATTTAAGCCCACAAGAGCAACATGTGCAATGAGGATCATGCAAGACATAAGGGTCGGCAAAGTGCCAACTCAGGGAAAATATAACAAATGGAAGTACGGGGTTCGAACAGAGAGGGGGTATATCTTCTAAGAGTCAGTCAAGAAACACCCAAGGTTGTCAAGTGGAGTCATCAAAGGAATCGAGATCGAAGTTTGTGGGATCCGTCAAGAAAGGAACAATATACATACCTAAAGAGAGGTGGATTTTGAACAAAGAAGAAGTAAAAATGGATAGTCGGTGAACAGGCAAGGCACTCGAGTGGAAAGCAGTCGCCATCAAAATTCAAGGCCACAACCAACCACCGCATTTAAACTAACATATTTTTCTTTGCTTTGAAACAGGGGCATAGATGTTATTAGTCCGATAGAGCCAACAGCTTACAATGGGCATAGGCTCATTTTGGTTGCGATGCGTATCTTACCGTATTGGGCCGAGGCAAAGGGCAAATTTGCGCCAAATTGGCAGGGACCATTTGTAGTATCGTGGGTGTTGTCCAATGGGGCATTATATTTAACAGATATTGAAGGAAAGTGCGTAGAGACTGCTATCAATTTAGATGCGGTCAAAAGATACTATGTATGACTCCTTTTCAATTATGTGTTTTGTATTTTGTTGTGATTTTGGAATTGAAATGACGAAGGCGTTTTATTCTCTATCCAAACACTTTATCCATTGACACCCCCTTTTGAGCCTTAATTGATATATTCTTTCATACCCCTCTCTCGGAATCGCGTATTGCGCAATAAGGAAAGTGAAAACTAAAATTGACAAAATGGAAAGTGATGAAAAAAAAAAGAAAAAAAAAGAGAGAAAAAGACAAAGAAATCGGGAAAAAGTCAAAAAGAAATCCATCTAACTTATGAAGTTGGATGAACTACGTCCGACTTGATCCCGAAAGGGTACGTAGGCAGCCTCTCTGAGGTTCAGTCACAATAAAGAAAAAATCCAAAAATTCCCCACATATTGAAATTGGGGCAGAAGTTATGTTTAATAATTCCGAGAGTTGTAAATATTTTTAACCCTCGTTGAAATTTTGAGCCTTTATATCTTTCTTTCTTAACCCACCCGAAAGCCACGTTACAGTCCAAAGAAAGACCTTCCGATCAATTTTGAAATGATAACAAATACAGCGAAGGAGGAGCGAAGCATCGGATAATACCCGTGGTACAGAAAACAAAATACAAAAAGGAAAAATGGAAAAAATAATAAAAATGAGAGAGTCTCATCGGTGAAAACCTTAGCCGGCACTGTGAGACGATTGTGAGGTTGAGAGAAATAAAATGAGAGAGTCTCATCAGTGAAAACCTTAATCGGCACCGTGAGATGATTGTGAGGTTGAGAGAATAAATGAGAGAGTCTTATTGGTGAAAACCTTTCGAGGCACCGTAAGGCGATCGTGAGGACTATCAGAAAAGAGAAAAGGCAACAAAAAAGAGAGTATCGGTTTGGGTTAAAGGCAATTCAGAGTCCGAATAATGATTGGAACGAACTGGGTCAGAGTTTAAATACATGGCATGGTCAGCGGAATCAGCCAGCAAATACCCAGATAAGTTCTGTCATCTCTCCAAAATACCCTTACCTTTCTTTCATTTTTTCCGCATTTCATTGTTTACCCTTTTGAGAGCTAACTACCAGCTCCTGATAACGGAAGTTGAAATAACACTGGATCAGAAAGGATGGAAGATTGGGGAAAGAAATAAAGAAGCTTGGCAAACATGGCCAAAGGAAAAGAAAACAAAACAAAAATGGAGAAATGAGAAAAATACAAAAAAAGAGTCTGCAAGGGACGAGAAGTCAAAAGCCATGCAACATGAGAAAGCAAAAACAAAGGAAGCAATAAGAAGTGGGGACGGCAGATGCCAGTTTGCCAGCAGTTTATATCTAATAAATTTTGTTTCATGGAGGAACAAATTGTCACTAATCACTTTAAAGTGAATGTGACCAATGTGGAAAATTTAAAATACCAAAAAGAGAAAGTCCGCCGAATAAGTGGAGAAATTCACAGGCAAGAGATAAGTTGGTAAAAAGAAAATACCAAAAAGAGGAAGGTAACATCTTTTAAAATCCACTCCCCAGTCCTCAGGCTGAGGGAATACTTTTCTGCATTGCACGTTTAATTCTGTTAGGCGCCCACCTTCAAATACGGGAATATTTTCTGCATTTGCATTGCACGTTTAAATTCTATTAGGCGCCCACCTTCAAATACGGGAATATTTTCTGCATTCGCATTGCACGTTTAAATTTCTGTTAGGCGCCCACCTTCAAATACGGGAATATTTTCTGCATTCGCATTGCACGTTTAATTTCTGTTAGGCGCCCACCTTCAAATACGGGAATAATTTTCTGCATTCGCATTGCACGTTTAAATTTCTGTTAGGCGCCCACCTTCAAATACGGGAATACTTTCTGCATCGCATTGCACGTTTAAATTCTGTTAGGCGCCCACCTTCAAATACGGGAATATTTTCTGCATTCGCATTGCACGTTTAAATTTCTGTTAGGCGCCCACCTTCAAATACGGGAATATTTTCTGCATTCGCATTGCACGTTTAAATTTCTGTTAGGCGCCCACCTTCAAATACGGGAATACTTTCTGCATCGCATTGCACGTTTAAATTCTGTTAGGCGCCCACCTTCAAATACGGGAATATTTTCTGCATTCGCATTGCACGTTTAAATTTCGTTAGGCGCCCACCTTCAAATACGGGAATATTTTCTGCATTCGCATTGCACGTTTAAATTTCTGTTAGGCGCCCACCTTCAAATACGGGAATACTTTCTGCATCGCATTGCACGTTTAAATTACTGTTAGGCGCCCACCTTCAAATACGGGAATATTTTCTGCATTCGCATTGCACGTTTAATTTCTGTTAGGCGCCCACCTTCAAATACGGGAATATTTTCCGCATTCGCATTGCACGTTTAATTTCTGTTAGGCGCCCACCTTCAAATACGGGAATATTTTCTGCATCGCATTGCACGTTTAAATTCCGTTAGGCGCCCACCTTCAAATACGGGAATATTTTCTGCATCGCATTGCACGTTTAATTTCCGTTAGGTGCCCACCTTCGAATACGGGAATACTTTTCTGCATCGCATTGCACGTTTAAATTTTGTTAGGTGCCCACCTTCTAATACGGGAATATTTTCTCGCATCGCATTGCACGTTTAAATTTTGTTAGGTGCCCACCTTCAAATACGGGAATATTTTCTCGCATTCTGCATTGCACATTTAATTTCCGTTAGGCGCCCACCTTCAAATACGGGAATACTTTCTCCATTCGCATTGCACGTTTAAATTCGTTAGGCGCCCACCTTCAAATACGGGAATATTTTCTGCATTTGCATTGCACGTTTAAATTACGTTAGGCGCCCACCTTCAAATACGGGAATATTTTCTGCATTCGCATTGCACGTTTAAATTTCCGTTGGCGCCCACCTTCAAATACGGGAATATTTTTCTGCATTTGCATTGCACGTTTAAATTCCGTTAGGCGCCCACCTTCAAATACGGGAATATTTTCTGCATTTCGCATTGCACGTTTAAATTCCGTTAGGCGCCCACCTTCAAATACGGGAATATTTTCTGCATCGCATTGCACGTTTAATTTCGTTAGGCGCCCACCTTCAAATACGGGAATATTTTCTGCATCGCATTGCACGTTTAATTTATGTTAGGCGCCCACCTTCAAATACGGGAATATTTTTCTGCATCGCATTGCACGTTTAAATTCCGTTAGGCGCCCACCTTCAAATACGGGAATACTTTTCTGCATCGCATTGCACGTTTAAATTCCGTTAGGCGCCCACCTTCAAATACGGGAATATTTTCTGCATTCGCATTGCACGTTTAAATTCCGTTAGGCGCCCACCTTCTAATACGGGAATATTTTCTCCATTCACATTGCACGTTTAATTTTCCGTTAGGCGCCCACCTTCAAATACGGGAATGCTTTTCTGCATCGCATTGCACGTTTAAATTCGTTAGGTGCCCACCTTCGAATACGGGAATATTTTTCCGCATCGCATTGCACGTTTAAATTCTGTTAGGTGCCCACCTTCGAATACGGGAATACTTTTCCGCATCGCATTGCACGTTTAATTTTTGTTTGGTGCCCACCTTCGAATACGGGAATACTTTTCTGCATCGCATTGCACGTTTAATTTCTGTTAGGTGCCCACCTTCGAATACGGGAATACTCTTCTGCATCGCATTGCACGTTTAATTTCTGTTAGGTGCCCACCTTCGAATACGGGAATACTTTTCTCGCATTGCACGTTTAATTTCTGTTAGGCGCCCACCTTCAAATACGGGAATATATTTCTGCACATCATGGTTTATATAGCTAAAAGCCCACACTGGGGCAGAAAAAGAAAAAAGTAGTTTGTTGTTTTGTTTTGAGCAGGTTCAGCTCGAGGGCAAGAAGTACCATTGAAAATCAAAAAAAAAAGAGAAGAAGAGGAAAACAAGAAAGAAAATCAACAAAAAAAAAGGAGAGTGAGCATCTCAAAAAATCAAAGAAAAAGAGACAAGGAGAAGCAAACAAAAGCTAGGATAGGAATAATTGTAATTGTAGAATCATAGCTTAGAATAACTTCTTCATTTTACATTCCCCCGGTGTAATAAGGAGGTCAACAAGCAGTAACCGCAACAGCAGCAACAGTAACAACAAAAAATCGCAGTTTCATTGGTAGTCCCAGCTACCAAAATTTTCCGAACTACATTGACCTGATTCCCTTTTAGCCAGGGATATGTAGGAAACCTCTTGAAGCAAAGGTTCGGTCAAAATTTTGAAAAAAAAAATGCTTCTCACGGAGTGCTCAAACGGGCAAAAATCGCTCGTATCCGCTCATTTGTCTTTGCACAGAAACTCTTCGTGTTTACGCGCAAAGAGGGGCAGTTGTGAGCACGTGATTTTTGCCCTATATGAGAATTACTCCCAAAAATTCAAAATAAAAGAGTTTTGTGTTGTTTGCAATTGTTGTGAATTTAGTGTCATTTTTAAAAAATAATGACAATATATATATATATATATATATATATATATATATATATATATATATATATATATATATATATATCGCATTTGCATTTAGGATTTAATTCTACAATTAGGAATAATTAATTTTATCTTACAAAAATGAAAATCACAAAAATAGGCATCTTTTGCATTTTTGTGTGATTGTATTTTAATTACCATTTAAAATTAGGTGACAATTATTATTATGAGATTAGTATTTCAAGATAATTTTAGTTTTTATAAATTAATCTTAGTATTTTGGGCTTTATTAATTAGGAAGTTGAATAATGGAGAAGAACAAAATAGAAAAAAATTGGATTGGGCCATCTTGCAAATTAAGTTACAAGCCCAATCCTAAGAAACCTTACCCAACCCAAAACCCCTTGGCCCAAGAAGAAAATTTCAGATTTTTTTAGCAAAAAATAATCATAATTACATGACATAAAGTAGTGGGGGGCAAGGAAATCAAGGAAGAAAACAAGGAGAGGAAAACATGGATTAGTGAGTTTTCTTTAAATTAAAAAAATATTTTCTTTTTAATAAAAAATCTGAAAATTTTCGAAATTCTTGCCTATAAATAGAAGAGAGGATTTATGAAAAAAAAGGGGAAAAAAGAGAGGAAAAATAGGAAGAGAAGTAAAAATAAAAAAAATTTCCTGCTGTAGTATACACTCGATATACATTCTGGACACAGAAGTATACATGGCGAAAAATTCAATTTTTGAGAGTTTCTTTTGAGAATTGAAAAGAGTTCAAAGCTAGAAAGACAAAACAAAGAGAAAATCTGGAATATATTTTTCTTTTCTATTTTTATTGGTTTTTGTTTTTCTCCGTATTGCTGGGATTTTCGGGATTGAGGTGTTGAAGCTACTGTTGGTTGTTACTGTTGTTGTTGTTGTACTTTTACCGGCCTGTTGATTTTCCATCTTCCCCTTCTTTTCAATACCAGGTACACTTTTCTTACAACTGAAGTTGTACTGGTGACTTTGATCAAATAAAGATGAAGATTTAGATTATTATATGCTTGTCATGTAGTTATAGTTCGATATTACTGGTTTAAGTTTGTGATTTATACATTGTAGTAGTATGTAGTAGCTAAAAATAGAAAGACCAAACAAAAATCATGTAATAGCTAGTAGTAGTAGTAGTATAATCGTAGAAGTAGCATATCACCCAGTTTAATTAGGTAAAACTCCTAAAATATAAGTTAGCATATCACTTTTCTTCAAAAATCACTAATTAATCTTTCACAGTAAGCTTTTCGTAAAAACAAAATCACATAGTTAACTATACTGTCGTAGATTTGTACATGAACACAAGTAGGAGTTTAATCTTAATAAAATCAGGGGAATAGTTGTGTCTAAGCATTGAATCATTTAAATATGGATATTCAGGTTATTACAATCGAGTAATTAAAATTACGAATCATGTTCGTGTAATCAACGTGTTTAGAAACTATCAAATAGGCTTAAATCTGTATTGAAATTAGTAGGTTAACAATGTGGTCATAAACTACTCATCTTACCTTTTAAATAGTTTTATATCTTTACATATAGTTAGCTTCACAGTCTCTCAATTAGTAAATAATCAAAATGACCACAAAATTCATTAGTGAAGGTCAGAATTGAAGATGGCTAGTTTAATAAGCAATCATGTATATAGATATTTGATTAGAATTAGTACCCTCGTGTATTGATTTTTCTCTTTCTGATTAATAAAAGCATTTGATTCCTTAATCATGTGTACTGTGGATTTTACATTTTCTATTCTTGCCTTTATTATTTTTATCTGGATTGGGCCCTGTGTAACGTTGGGCCTGAATTGTCCTACGAAATTGCTTAGTCCACTGATTGAGGGCTCGAAGACCGTCTGGGCTTTGAGACTTGGGGCGGCCCTTTACGGGTCTATTTAGACGTTTGAAGAATCCAGGCCCAACAAACAATAGAAATAACGGGCCTGGAATGTTTAATACTAGAAATCGATTAAGGCAAAAACAATGTATAGCAAATATAGTTGAACAAATAGGATCGGACTTTAATAAAATAATTGGGACGAGCCACGCATAACGAATAATAAACACCGGGGCCCCCATTTAGTAATGGTTTAATATAATAGATTCGGGAAGGTTAGTAGTGAATTCCATAGCCTCTCCCAAAAGATCTTTAAAGCCGATAGACGTTATTTAGGGCACGATTTAACGTACTTTCCTATGAACGAGTGTGCACTTGGTGCGACTCAAATTCAAATCTCGGCAAAGCTGAAATACACCGAAAGTCATAGGCGTACTGGTTGCGGTATGACTCGAGGCGTGTTTTCGCGATGCCGCAAATTCTCTAAAAATAATACTTAATGTAAAAAGCATTACATGTTGTTTAAAATCTGTAATTGAGTCAAACAAGAGTCGGGAACGACAATTGAGCGACCGTGCTAAAACCACGGAATCCGGGAATGCCTAACACCTTCTCCCGGGTTAACAGAGTTCCTTATCCGAATCTTTGCTTCGCAGACATTTTTAAGAGTCAAAATTCCTCGGATTCGGGATTAACCGGTGACTTGGGACACCATTATCATTCCCAAGTGGCGACTCTGATTAATCTCAATAAACCCCGAACCGATTGTCCTTTAATTGGAAAAACTCCTTCCCTTACGTTATTTTATCCGTTTCGGATATTTGAGCGTCGGGGTATACCCTACGAGCGTATTTATTTTTATGCTTAAGTGGGGTAGTAAAAAGGGAGGTGTGACAGCTCTGGCGACTCTGCTGGGGAATCCCAACCCCGAACTTCGGTTTCAGGGTTTAAGAACTCGAGCTCCTTAGAATTGCCGTTCGCGTTATTGTTTGACTTCATTATATGATTTGAACAACATGCTATGTGCTTTATCGCTTTGATATTATGTGGATTGTATATAAAGTTGTGCCGAAAACCTTTCTCTCTTCACTCCCGGGGATGTGCTTACTGGTTGAGACTCCCCTTTC
Source organism: Nicotiana noctiflora (assembly GCA_032618575.1). Lineage (NCBI taxonomy): Eukaryota > Viridiplantae > Streptophyta > Magnoliopsida > Solanales > Solanaceae > Nicotiana > Nicotiana noctiflora. Next base: position 40,091 of record JASVEL010004705.1, on the reverse strand, counting down.
TGTTAAAGTCACCTTAAATTAAGAAAACAGAAGCCAGATAAGTTACAAAGCCGATTGACTCCGCGGGTCACCGGTACGTAGCCCCCTCCTCGATTCGAGTTGTCCGCTCGGGTACACGGTCTAGCACTCTATGAAACCGTAAGATTTTTGAACATAGGTCTAGGACGATTATTTGCATCATATTTGACTTAGGGGACTCAACACAGGGGTTGGGTCCGTCTAGGACAGGTGACCCGTTATTGAAAAAGACCGAGCATGTTATGTGTTGCATTTTATTGTCCTTGATCGTTATGCGGACCGGCGAAAATCCCGAGGATAGAAAAATTGTTGAAAAAGAAAAAAAAAGAGAGAAAGGAAAATAAGATTTATAGGAAATAGGTATCCGAAAATTTGAAAATCTGAAAAAAAAAGGTGGAACAATTTTGTCGAAATAATTGGTCAGTTAATCTGACCGAACTACGCAGGTTTGATTCTCGCCGTTAGGTGGGATACGTAGGCAACCCTCATCGGGTCCAACCACCCCTTTTAAAAAAATCAAAAAAAAAATGTGTGTTTAATCTTGTCAATAAAATCAAAGTGATGCCGTTTTTGCAAATAGCCGAATGTTCCGAAAGGACGCCGCAAGGCTATTTTTTGCAAAAATAGCCACTTTGAATCATTTTTTTTTTAAAATAATTTGTGGGCATAGCCTTGAAATATTCCTTGTGGAAATGTTGCAAGGCCATAGCCGCAAAATCAAGTCCGGGTTCACACCCCTTTTTCAAAAATAACCAAAAATATCAAATTTTTTATTTTGTTATAAATAAGTCGAGTGATGCTATTCTTGCTTAAAATAAGTCGAATGTCCCTCAAAAGGACGCTGGAAGGCTGTTTTTGCAAGAATAGCCACTTCGAGTCGTTTGTAAATAATTTTGGACACAACCTTGAAATGTTCCCTCGCGGAAATGTCGAAAGGTTGTATCCGCAAAATTAAGTTTGAGTCATTGCTCAACTTTTCAAAAATATCCACTTTATCAAATAAGCCATTACATGGCCGGAATTTTGCTGAAATAGCCACATTTTTGCATTTTAACTTCCTCAGTCTTGTGTTGGCCTGTGTCGGTGCTGAACGATGCCCCATAGGCCCCCAGGATAAAAAATTTTGAAAAAGAGCCACTCTGTCTAAATAAGCCATTATATGGCCAATTTATGAAAATAGTCTTGTGTTGGTTTATGGTGATGCCGAACGATGCCCCATGAGCCACAGAATAAGAAAATTTCAAGTTTATCTTTCTTAAGTAAATTTTGCAAAAATAGTCATTTTGTCAAATAAGCCATTATGTGGCCAATTTTGTAGAAATAGTCATAATTGACACCAAAAATATTCTTATTCTTGTAGAAATCTCCTACACAAATTTGTAGTTGGAGTCAGCTTCTATAATTTTCCTTCAAAGAAAAAGAAAAAAAATCAAAAAAATCAAATAAACATCTCTTTATTTCTTGCATTAATTTGCAAGAACTACGATCGGTCTGATTCATGCGGGGTCATGATACGTAGGCAATCCACATAGGATTCGACCATTTCCATAACCCCAGCAGCTCTAGTAGACCCAGCTCAGGTCCCAGGAGGAGCTGTGTTTTCACCGGATCTACAGGATGCTTTGGTCCATATAGCAGGTTTTATGGATCATATTACCAGAGCAGGCTTATTACCGGTGGCACCGGCCACTTCTCAGGCCGGAGGAGGTAATCAGACTCCTGCTACGCGCACTCCGGAGCCAGTAATTCCCCAGGCTCAGGATCCTGTGATTCAGCCAGTTGAGACAGTTCGGCCTATTATTGCGACTCCGTCTAATGATGGTGCAGCCATGTCTGCTGATGCGTTGTGGAGATTGGACAGGTTTACCAAACTGTTCACTACCACATTCAGTGGCACTCCTTCAGAGGATCCACGGGACTTCCTATACAGCTGCCACGAAGTTCTCCGTACTATGGGTATTGTGGAGACAAATGGTGTGGATTTTGCTACTTTTCGGTTATCCGGTTCCGCCAAGACTTGGTGGAGAGATTATTGTCTAACCAGGCCAGCGGGATCGTCATCTTTGACTTGGGAGCAGTTTGCGGAATTATTCTTGGAGAAGTTCCTTCCAGCAACTCAGCGGGAGGTTATGCGCAGACAATTTGAGCGTCTTCATCAGGGTTCTATGTCTGTCACACAGTACGAGACTAGGTTCGTGGACCTCGCTCGTCATGCTGTTATCATACTTCCCATAGAGCGGGAGAGAGTGAGGAGGTTTATTGATGGCTTGAATCAGCCAATTCGGCTACAGGATGGCTATGGGTGCAGGAACTGAAATCACTTTTCAGGAGGCGGCTAATGCAGCCCGCCGGATCGAGATGGCTCTGTCACAGGGAGCGAGACATGGATCAGATAAGAGATCTCGTAATTCGGGTAGATTCAGTGGTACCTCGTCCGGAGATAGAGATTTTTATGATAGAGGCCATCCTCCTAGGCCTTATCAGTCAGCTCTTCAGGTTTCTCATGATGCTTCAGGTGATCGTAATTCTCAGCCACGCTACTCTGATCAGCAGCCTATCAGTGCACCACCACTTCGCCATTTTCAGCAGCCGAGGGCTTGTTTTACGTGCGGTGATTTTAGGCACATTGCAAGGTATTGCCCTCGAGCTTCCTGACAGATCTCATCAGCAGGGTTCTCGTGCCATGATTCAGGCCCCAGTTCCCTCACAGCCTGCCCAGCCGGCTAGAGGCGGAGGTAGAGGACATAGAGGTGGAGGTAGAGGTCATAGAGGTGGAGCTCGGACCGATAGAGGTAGAGACCAGCCAGCAGCTGATCGTCCTAGAGATACTGCTCAGGGTGGTGGGGCACAGCCCCGATGTTATGCACTTCCCGCCAGACCAGAGGCTGAGTCTTCTGATGCCGTCATTACAGGTATTATTTTAGTTTGTGATAGAAAGGCATCAGCATTATTTGACCCTGGGTCTACATATTCGTATGTGTCTTCCTACTTTGCACCATACTTGATTCAGCCCAGTGATCCACTGAGTGTTCCTGTTCATGTGTCTACACCAGTAGGCGACTCTATTATGGTTGATCGAGTTCATCGGTCATGTATTATAGTAATTGAGGGTCTCGAGACCCGTGCTGATTTATTACTCCTAAATATGGTGGACTTCGATATTATACTACGCATGGACTGGCTATCTCCGTATCATGCTATTTTAGATTGCCATGCCAAGACTGTGACTTTAGCCCTGCCAAATTCGCCTCGTATAGAGTGGAAAGGGATTTCAGGTCATACTAGCCTTAATGTTATTTCTTATGTTAAAGCTCAGCGTATGGTTGGAAAGGGATGCTTGGCTTATTTGGCCTATGTCCGTGATTCTAGTGCCGAGGTTCCTTCTATTGACTCGGTGCCTGTGGTTCGCGAATTTCCTGAAGTATTTCCTTCAGACTTGCCAGGTATGCCGCCCGATAGGGACATTGATTTTTGCATTGATTTGGCTCCAGGCACTCAGCCCATTTCCATTCCCCCATATCGTATGGCTCCGCCAGAGTTAAAAGAATTGAAGGAACAGTTGCAGGATTTACTTGAAAAGGGTTTCATTAGACCCAGTGTTTCGTCGTGGGGTGCACCAGTATTATTTGTAAAGAAGAAAGATGGTTCGATGAGAATTTGCATTGACTATCGATAGTTAAACAAGGTGACTATCAATAAGAAATATCCACTTCCACGAATTGATGATTTATTTGACCAGCTTCGGGGTGCCAAGGTATTTTCAAAGATAAATTTGAGATCTGGCTATCATCAGCTGAAGATTAGGGCATCTGATGTCCCTAAAACCGCGTTCCGCACTCGGTATGGACATTATGAATTTCTGGTCATATCTTTTGGGTTGACAAATGCTCCAGCAGCTTTTATGGAATTAATGAATCGGGTGTTCCGGCCTTATTTAGACTTGTTTGTAATAGTCTTCATTGATGACATATTAATATATTCCCGCGGTCAGGAGGAGCATGCGCAACATCTCAGAGTGGCCTTACAGACTCTGAGAGATAGCCAGCTATATGCAAAATTTTCAAAGTGTGAATTTTGGCTAAGTTCGGTTGCATTCCTGGGTCATATTGTGACGGCAGCAGGTATTCAGGTTGATCCGAAGAAAATTGAGGCAGTCAAGAGCTGGCCTAGACCGACATCAGCCACGGATATTCGGAGTTTCTTGGGGTTAGCGGGTTATTACCGCCGATTCGTAGAAGGATTTTCTTCTATTGCAACCCCACTGACCAGATTGACCCAGAAGGGTGTTCAATTTGAATGGTCCGATGAATGTGAGGCGAGCTTTCAAAAGCTCAAGACAACCTTGACCACGACACCGGTATTGGTTTTACCCACAGGTACGGGACCTTATACTGTTTATTGTGATGCTTCCCGTATTGGGCTTGGTGCAGTGTTAATGCAGGATGGCAAGGTTATTGCCTATGCTTCGAGGCAGTTGAAGATTCATGAGAAGAACTATCCAGTGCATGATCTAGAATTGGCGGCGATTATTCACGCATTGAAGATCCGGAGGCATTATTTGTATGGTGTAGCATGTGAAGTGTACACCGATCATAAGAGTCTTCGGTATTTGTTTAAGCAGAAAGAGTTGAATATGAGGCAGAGAAGGTGGCTAGAGTTGCTAAAAGACTATGATGTTACTATTTTATATCACCCAGGTAAGGCCAATGTGGTGGCCGATGCATTGAGTAGAAAGTCTGCCAGCATGGGTAGTCTTGCATATATTCCGGTCAGTCAGAGACCATTAGCTCTAGATGTTCAGGCCTTAGCCAACCGGTTCGTGAGATTAGACATTTCTGAGCCTAGCAGGGTGTTAGCCCGCACGGTCGCTCGTTCTTCTTTATTAGAGCGTATCCGTGAGAGGCAATTTGATGATCCTCATTTGCGTGAGTTGAGAGATACAGTACAGCGGGGAGGTGCCACACAGGTAAATCTAGATGATGATGGGGTATTGAAATTGCAGGGTCGAGTTTGTGTGCCCAATGTCGAAGGGATTCGAGAGTTAATCTTAGCAGAGGCCCACAGTTCGCGGTATTCTATTCACCCGGGCGCCGCGAAGATGTACCAGGACTTACGTCAGCACTATTGGTGGCGCAGAATGAAGAAAGATATCGTTGCGTATGTTGCTCGGTGTCTAAATTGTCAGCAGGTGAAATATGAGCACCGGAGACCTGGTGGTGTATTCCAGGAGGATTGAAATTCCCGAGTGGAAATGGGAGCGGATCACTATGGACTTCGTTACTGGACTTCCTTTGACTCGGAGGAAATTTGATGCTATTTGGGTCATTGTTGATAGGCTGACCAAGTCAGCACACTTTATTCTAGTATCTGTCTCCTACTCATCGGAGAGGTTAGCGGAGGTTTACATTAGGGAGATTGTTCGTCTCCATGGAGTGCCGGTATCTATTATCTCTGATCGGGGTACGCAGTTTACCTCGCGGTTCTGGAGAGCGGTCCAGCAGGAGTTAGGCACCCAGGTTCAGTTGAGTACAGCATTTCATCCTCAGACGGATGGCCAGTCCGAGAGGACTATTCAGGATTCTAGAGGACATGCTTCGAGCCTGTGTTATTGATTTCGGAGGCTCGTGGGACCGGTTTCTGCCATTAGCAGAGTTCGCCTACAATAACAGTTACCAATCTAGCATCCAGATGGCTCCGTATGAGGCGTTGTATGGTAGGCGATGTCGATCACCGGTTGGATGGTTTGAACCGGGAGAGGCTCGGTTGTTAGGTACAGACTTAGTTCAGGAGGCCTTGGATAAGGTCAACACTATTCAGGAGAGATTGCGTTCAGCTCAGTCCAGGCAGAAGACTTATACGGATCGTAAGGTTCGAGATGTAGATTTCATGGTTGGCTAACGAGTATTGCTCCGAGCGTCGCCTATGAAGGGTGTGATGAGGTTTGGGAAGAAGGGCAAGCTCAGCCCTAGGTATATTGGCCCATTTGAGATTCTAGACGAGTGGGAGGGGTGGCTTACAGACTAGCTCTACCACCTAGCTTATCAGTCGTGCATCCGGTTTTTTATGTATCTATGCTTCGGAGATACCACGGCGATCCCACACATGTGCTAGACTTCAGCACTGTCCAATTGGACAATGATCTATTCTACGAGGAGGAGCCGGTGGCTATTCTAGACCGGCAGGTTCGACAGTTGAGGTCGAAGAGTTATCCTTCTGTGCGTGTTCGGTGGAGAGGTCAGCCTCCCGAGGCATCGACCTGGGAGTCCAAGTCTGATATGCGGAGCCGCTACCCACACTTGTTTCCTGACTTCGGTACTTCTTTCTTTTGTCCGTTCGAGGACGAACGGTTGTTTTAGAGGTGGAGATTGTGACGACCCAAAGGGTCATCACTTGTTTTATTAATCATTCCGAGCTTTTGAGGTCTTGAAAACCTCATTTATAGTTGCCTCGATTTGCGTGCACGGTCCGGGCACAAAGCTGGAAAATATTTATGTTGAAATATGTGAAATATGTGAAAAAGTTGAAGAATTTTTAATATTAATATTGATATGGTTGACTTTGGTCAACATTTTTGGTAAACGGACCTGAATCCGTAATTTGACTGTCTCAGAAAATCCGTAGAAAAATATGGAACTTGGGCATATGCCCGGAATTGAAATCCGAGGTCTAGAACCCCGGTAAAAGAATTTTTCTGTTAAATTGTTTTCCGAAAATGTTTAAGGAAAATGAAACTGAATTTTGATTAAAAAGTACTGGTATCGGGCTCGTATTTTGGTTCCGACGCCCGGTACAGGTCATATATTTTGGTTAAGCGCTTCCTGTAAAGTTTGGTTGAAAACGGACGTCGTTTGACGTGTTTCGGCCTTAAATTGGAAAGTTTGGAAGTTATGAAATTTTGAAAGAATTCTTGAGATTTAAGGCTAAATTCCTTGATTTTGATGTTATTTTGGTGATTTGATCGCGCGAGCAAGTTCGTATGATGTTTTTGAGTCAGTGTACATATTTGGTTTGAATCCCCGAGGGCTCGGGTGAGTTTCGGATAGGTAACGGGATGGTTTTGAACTTGAAATTGCAGCAGAAACTCCGCAATTTTTGCACAGAGATTTTCTTCTATGCGATCGCATAGGTGAGGCTGCGATCGCATAGAGCAAAGATTAGAGGTCCCAAAAATCCTTCCGTGCGATCGCAATAGAGCCCATGCGATCGCATAACTTCCACTTTTCCTCCTATGCGATCGCATACTATCCTTCGCGATCGCATAGAGTAAGACCGAGGCCCAGAATTTCCTTCTATGCGATCGCGTACCATTCCCTGCGATCGCATAGAGTAATTTCAGTTCATCCATTTCCTTCTATGCGATCGCTAGGACCTACGCGATCGCATAGAGTAATTTGCTGTCCCCAATTTTTTTCTTCTATGCGATCGCATCACAGGCCCTGCGATCGCATAGAACAAATTTATGCCCAGCGAATTTAAGTCAGAAAATAGAACAGAAACGGGATAAAAATCCCATTTCTGTTCAACTCTCTTCTCCACAACTTTTTAGGCGATTTTTGAGGCATTTCTTCATCAAAGTTCATTGGGTAAGTATTGTTAACTCGTTTTCTTCATTTTTCATCAACATCAGTCAAATCCTTAGGCTTAAACATGTATAAATTGGTTAAAAATTTGAGAAATGGGTATAGTTAGGGCTTTCAAAGAATTTGCGATTTAGACCTCGTCTTGGAGTCGAACTTAAGAACAAATTGTATATTTGAACTCATGGAAGATTGGGTGAACTTATTTTGGCTCGAAACTTGAGTTTCGATTATGTGGGCCCGGGGTCGATTTTTACTATTCCAGGCAGAATGTTGTAAAAATCATACTTAGCAATATGAACTAGTTTGTTAAGTAGAATTGATGACATTGAATCAATTGTGTATAGATACGATTGGATTGGAGTCAAATTCGAAAGGAAAAGGCATTGCTACGGATTGAATCGTTCGTGAACTTTCGAGGTAAGTGTTTGTTCTATCCTAGTTTGTAGGAATATGAATTTAGTTATGAATAAATTGTTGAATAAGAGTTATTGGTGTTATACCGGTAATGAAGGTAAATTGTTGAAATTATTATAAATTATTGGTTTAAAACCGGTAATTATAAATATTGTTGATATAGATATTATTGGCTAAATGCCGGTAATATATATATTTTATATATTTGGGATCGTGTGGTACGCCGACCACAAAGTGACTTAAAATCTTGGCATTGGCCATAGTTGCCGGTAGCCTATTGCTATATTTGGGAGCGGGTGGTACGCCTACCACAAGATATAATTATTGATATATTTGGGAGCGGGTGGTACGCCTACCACAAGATATAATTATTGATATATTTGGGAGCGGGTGGTACGCCTACCACAAGATATAATTATTGATATATTGGGAGCGGGTGGTACGCCTACCACAAGATATAATTATTGATATATTTGGGAGCGGGTGGTACGCCTACCACAAGATATAATTACTGTGATAGTTGGGAGCGGGTGGTACGCCTACCACGAGATATGAAATGAGAGAGGAATTGAGACATGAAAGTAAGATTTATTATGTTGATTAGATTATTCTGGATATCGTGAGTTATTGACTGTTATTTCAGAGCAGAGTATTTCTTTATAATGTATTATATATATATGCCTATATTGCAACTGTACAGGTTTAGGTGGGTGACTAGCCTTAGCCTTGTCACTAGTTCGCTGGGATAGGCCAGGCACTTACCAGCACATGGGGTCGGTTGTGCTGATACTTCTGCGCTCTTTTTGCGCAGATACAGGTTACGGACAGCAACAGCGGCAGTAGCGACTTGTGGATTTTTTGAATAATGAGACTACGAGGTAGCCTTGCAGGCGTCCGCAGGACCCGTTGTTTCTTCTATCTATGTTTTTCATTCTGTTATCTCATGTAACCGAGATAAACAGTTTGTATTTTCTTTCCAACAATTATGTGTATTATTCTTAGAAGTTCGTGAGTACTGTGACACCAATCTTGGGTAGTGTATCAGATTTAGATTTTCTTTATCATATTTGACTAAGTCTTCCGCTAATTTTAATTATTCCGCTGTAATTTTTATGTTGTTAATAATAAATTGGTAATTAATGGAGATGTAATTAATATTTGGCTTGCCTAGCTTCCATTTAGTAGGCGCCATCATGACCCCTATGGTGGGAAATCCGGATCGTGACATAAGCAGGGAAATAGGTTTGAACAGTAGTCATTAATTGTTCTCAATAATTGTTAACATACATTTGTCAATTAGTTCTGTTTGATACGGTAACCATAGGAATGATTCCCTAAATAAGGATTAATGAACTTCAGAATACAAATCTGTTGGATTACTCAAACAGACTTGTATCTCAATAATGAACTACCCTTTAAAATACGAACTTGGATTTCAAATCAGTTAAAACGGCAATGTGGCAGAACATCTTCACTTAAAACATTGAGCATGTGGAATTTAAATTATTCAGTCCTACAGGCCTCAGTACGTCACTAATAGGCTCAAACATTATAAAAGTCTCTTAGTGACATACAAATTGAAGCAAACAACAAACGATTAAGGCCTTTAGAGACAATTCTTTAATAGAAAAATCGTAATATGGCCTTTAATAAATAATGAGATGAGTCTCGTTAGAGGGCAAAAACACACGGGGCCTTCAAATAAATTGTTATGAAAAATCGTAGATTTGGAAGGACCATTTAGTGAATCTCACGGTTTTTTTCCCAAAGTTGACAATACGATAGACTCTTTAGGCACGACTTTAATAAAAATATTTTCCTAAATACGGGTGCGTATTTATGTGACCCAAATCTTATTCTCGGCGAAACTGAAATATATTAAAGTCACAGGCGTACTGGTTGCGGTGTGACTCGAAATGTGTTTTCGTGACGTCGCAATTCTTCTAAAATTAAAAAGCGGAACATTAGTAGCACCTAGTTAAAATATATAAAGAAATCAGATGAAAGCAAAAATGGCAGTTGAGCGACCGTGCTAAAACCACGGAATCCGGGAGTGCCTAATACCTTCTCCCGGGTTAACAGAATTCCTTATCCAGGTTTCTAATTTCGCAGACTGTAATACTAAGTCACAAATTTCCTCGGTTCGAGATTTAAACCGGTGACTTGGGTCACCATTATTTTTCCAAGTGGCAACTCTGAATTAAATAAATAAATCCCGTTTCGATTGTCCTTTAATTGGAAAAAACTCCCTCTTGCGGGGCGCGGTAGCGCCGAAAGGAGGTGTGACAGCTCTGGCGACTCTGCTGGGGATGATGCTATTCACCCAGAACTTCGGTTCAGGGTTTAAGAATTCGAGCTCAGTTAAATTGTTGTTTTTGTCTATATCCGATTTTATTATATGTTTAATTAATGTGCTACATGTCTACCGCTTTGATACTAGTTGCACTGTATATACAAACTGCTATATGTTTACCGCTTTGATATTGCGTGAACTGTATATAAAACTGTGCCGAAAACCCTTCACTTCTCACCCCCGGGGATGTGCTCACTGGTTGAGACTCCTTATTCTGTTAGTGTCATACCCCGAAATAACAAAGAGGCTCGGAAAGTTTCTAAGCCGGTTGGCCTTTTGGTTCCCGGAAAGGAGCTCCTTCCTCAGCCCGAGTTGTCCGCTTGGGTACACAGTCTAGATCATGTACCGAGGTTTTGAACTTAGAATAACATAACCGCATACCGGATCCCTAGTAGGAAACGCTTATTTGCATCACGTTGCATTCGACTTAGGGGACTCAACACAGGGGTTGGGTCCGTCTAGGACAAGCAACCTGAAAAGAAAAGACCATCCTGCTATACCATGTTTGTTTTAAGCATTTATTCAAACTTGCATGCTGACCGGCTTTTAAATACTGAAGAAAAACGAAAAAACAAAAGAAAACAGTATGGAGAAATAGATATTTTCAGAAAATACAAAATGTGCTTTACCAACAAATCAATAATTTAGTTTGCTAATAAAAGACGACGGAAGGTTGACTCTGCCAACAAAATGGTTTTCTTAACAAATGTGTTTTCTTTGTCGGTCAATAAAAGAAAAATAGTTTGTTTTGACGGTCCGAACTACGCGGGTTTGATTCTCACCGGATGTGAGATACATAGGCAACCCCCGTCGGGTCCAACTTGCCTTTTTAAAAAAAAATACCAAAATCTTAAAATTTTGAAAAAATAGTCCAATCATTGCCAGCCAAAATGATCTTCTTCTTTAAATAAATGTGCAGGATGAGCACGATTCGAAATGAACCCTTTTCACTCATGACTAAAATCCCGGTACAAATACGACTATGGTGGGATGATCTAGGCGAAGAAGGGCAGGAAGAGGTTAAGAAATATTTGAAAGGTCTCACAGGTCTACTTGAAATAAAGCCTCGAGGGGACATCATAAGAGCATTGGTCACATATTGGGACTCCGCGCACAATGTCTTTCACTTCTCGGACTTCGAGCTCACCCCAACTGTGGAGGAGATAATCAGATACATTGGAAACACTGATATACCATTGGGGCATCAATATCTAATCGCTCCTAGGGTTGTCGCCATACACCGATTTTTAGACTCACTGAAGACAGCCAGAACGGTACGTAACCCAGATCTAGCACAAGGGTTTTGTACTTTAAGCTTCATCTATCAAAGGTACGGTCATGTGGGAGGTTTTGACAAGCCGGAGAACAAATTATGCAGCAAGGGTAATCGCCAGAAATGGGAGGAGCACAGACGAATTGCCTTCATGATAGCCTTCTTAGGACTCGTGGTATTCTCGAGAAAAGACGGGAATATTGATATAAAGGTAGTCGGAGTCGTCAGTACTTTGCTTGACCAAAGCGAAAGTACTCTTGCTCCCATGATACTATCAGACATGTATCGAGCTCTCACAGCCTGCAAAGCCGGAGGAGATTTTTTTGAAGGCTGTAATTTACTGCTACAGATGTGGATGATCGAGCACCTGTGTCGCCGCACCCAATTCTTGAGATATGGGTTGGTTGAAAACTTGCATAAGCGAATTCTATATAAGGATTGATAGGACCGTCTTGCCTGAAGGAACATTGGCATGGAGGGCATACTTTCAGGCCCTCAGCGCAAGTCAAATACAATGGACGTTGGGTTGGTTACAGATAGACAGAATCGTGTACATGCCAGCGGCTAGGTCCCACTTTCTCATAATGGGGCTTAAGAGCATTCAATCTTATGTGCCCCATCGGGTTTTGAGACAGCTTGGGAGGTGCCAGATAGTACCCAAAGAAGAAGACCTGAGTACCCAGGTCATTGAAATTGGTCCCGATGGTCAATTCCCGGAAGCAAGGGTCCGCCAGATCTGGAGCAAATGCCAATATCTGGAGGCAAACACTTGTGTGCAGGATCGAGCTAGAGGAGAGGTTGTACCCATATATCTTACTTGGTACAAAGGAGAAACATCGGGTGAAAGACCAGCCAAAAGACCTCACCTCGGGGAATTTGCTGAAGCGTCACAAGAACAATGGGACTGGTTAGCTAAGGAAGAGGTTTACAGAACAAGGATTGGCAAGATAGAGCAACGGGTCCAAGATCTCCAATTTGAAAAGGATATGCAAGCTGCCACCGACGAGGGAGATAAAAAGAAGTTGGCACAAGAAAATGACTTTTTGAGAGCTCAAATCCAACAAATGAAAAGGGATGCTGACAGACAGTTGAGGAGTCGAGCGGACGAAAAATTGATAAAGGGTTTGAAAAACCAAGTTGCCGATGTCCAAAGAGAATTGGAAGAGTCAAAGACCACCCAAACAATGAGGATCCGTGCTAGCTGGAGAAAGGAGGCACATCAACATGCACTTCACCTACAACGGGTGGAAGAAGATTACACTGAGATCATCACTAGTCTAAGGGAAGCAAATGTTATCCTCAGGGAGCGGGTTTTCAAGCAAGCCCGAGATGCCAGAGCAGACCTCGACCGTTGCCACGATTTGATGGCCCGACTGCAAGAACAAGTGGATAGGCTCTTAGACCAAGTCACCAACAATGCTCGAAGATTGGGGGCGAAAAACCAACAGATAGAAGGGCTACTCGGAGAAAGGGACATGATCAAGGACAGAATTGGAGAAATAGGGCATTATGTCACCATGAAGTGCTTAGCTTGTGAACAAATGCCCCACACCGCCCTTTTTGCTTCAGTTATGGGCTATGTTCATTAGATCATGAGAGAGTTAAGGGGACTACACAAGGACCTCACACCAAGGCCCGCGGCAAGGCCGAATGATGCCTTGCGGGCCCCTAGGAATTTAGGAGCATTAGACTTTTGATTAAAAAATTATTTTCGAAATTTTGAGTCAAATCGGCTGGCATTTTATTCTCAAGTCAAGCATTTCTCTTATTCTGTTGATTGTTGTAAGACATGTTTTGTAACCGTAAGAGTTTTGATATAAGAATTCCAGAATTTCGCCACAATTTTGTTACCAGAACTACGCTCGGTCTGATTCACGCGGGGACGTGATACGTAGGCAATCCACATAAGATTCGACCACCACTAGAAAGAAAGGAAAAGAACATGAAGGTTAATAACAATAAGGCTTTCAAGGATAATTGAAAAAGGAAAAAACAAAAAAAAAAGAAAAAGAAAAGAAAAGAAGCTGGAATGACGCATGTGATGAGTACATATAGAAAGGGTTATTTGGTTAGGTGCATTGCATCCAACGTGCTATAACATATATGTTAAACTCGGTAAGCTAACAAGTTTGTTGCATTCCAGAAAAGTTTAGCAGTTGGGTTTGACATAATATCCTGGCCAGCCACCATTACCGTACTAGATCTAAAGGGCCAATTCCAGCAAGCATGTCTAATTCCGGAAAAAGCCTCGAGGAAGAGAAATCAGAGATACAGATCATGAAAGAAGAGGTAGATCGGTTGAAACAGCAGATAACAGAGATGCACCTAGCCCGGGCTAGGGGACAGTCTTCACCAAACCTCCCTACTCTCGCATCAGCTCCAGAACATCCACCCCTTGATCCCTTCGACAAGCGCCCCACTCTATCCATACTATCAAGGGAAAACCCTTATGCCACCCAAATTCCACCAGCCAAACAAAATCCTCCTCCGGTCACCCCTGTTTTTGTAGCACCCCCACCTGCTACCCTACAAAAGTCGTCCGGTGAGCCGCATGTTCAAATCCACGACAATTCTTACTATCCTCCCGAGCCTACCTTTAGGGCTCCTGAACCGCATCCACACACCCCTCACTGGGATAACCCGGCAGAACCGGAAAAGCACTTCCAAAGTTCGGAACATGAGGAAGTTATTAGAAAAGTTAAAAGCCTGGAGCAGTCCTTCAGGAATATGCATGGTTTGGGTAACCAGGTCAGTGTCGCTTACAAAGATCTGTGTCCATTCCCAGATGTCCAGTTGCCAACCGGGTTCAAAACGCCCAAGTTTGACCTATACGAAGGGCATGGTGACCCAGTAGCCCATCTTCGAGGTTTTTGTAGTAAAATGCGAGGAGCCGGAGGGCGAGACGAGATTCTGATAGCTTACTTCGGTCAGAGTTTGGGGGGATCCGCACTAGAGTGGTACACTAGGCAGGATCCCAGCAGATGGTTTACATGGGATGATTTGGCTCAAGCATTCATTGGCCAGTTCCAGTACAATCTTGAAATAGTCCCCGACCGCTTATCATTGCTAAAGTTAGAGAAGAAACCCGCCGAAAGTTTCAGAGAATTTGGTTTCCGCTGGAGGGAACAGGCAGCGAGGGTAGATCCGCCTATGAGAGAGAACGAGATGGTGGATTACTTCCTGCAGACACTAGAGCCAACCTATTTTGGACATCTGGTGACGTCCGTGGGTAAGTCATTCACTGAGGTGATAAAGATGGGGGCTATGATCGAGGAAGGCTTGAAAGCCAATAAGATCATGAGCTATTCAGCATTGAAAGCCACCACTCAAGCTATTCAAAGTGGTACCGGAGGAGTGCTTGGGAAAAAGAGGAGAGAAGAAGTCACGGCAGTCGAGTCCGGAACATGGTTCAGAAACAGAGGCCCTGCACCCCAGTATAACCCGCCACAACCTCATCACCAAAATTACCTCCACAATCCATATAACCACCCGCAACACTACTATCCAGCACATGATCCCCATTTTACTGTCCATCACGCTCAGTCATATTCCACACCTCTCGTCCATGCACCATGGCGGGCACCAAACCCGCCAAATAATTATCCAACCCCAAGAGCATACAGAAACCCCACTGGCATGGGTTTTCGTCCGAACCAGGCATTCAAGAGCGACAGGGCGCCAAGGCCAAAGACTTTCACTCCCTTGGGAGAGTCTTACACCAGTTTATTCCACCGTTTGAAGCAAGTAGGGCTGCTAAATCCGGTCGAGGCTAAGCTACCAAATCCCCTTCCAAAGAATCTGGATCATTCAATAAATTGTGCATACTGCTCAGGATGTCCGGGGCACAACACAGAAAAGTGTTGGCGGTTGAAAACAGCTATCCAAGAACTCATCGACACTCGCCGAATTGAGGTCCAGACTCCAGCGGATCCCAACATCAACCAAAATCCACTTCCAACTCATCATGAGACCAACATGATCGAGTTGGTACGGGTAGAGGAGGGAAAGGAGAAAACCTCTCAGACTGTAATGATGATCAAGTCTAGCGGGGTAGGGATGAGAAAAGGGCCAAGCCTTGATGAGTCACTCATTTGCAAGAAGGACGTACAAGGGGGGTCGGAAGCAAAAAAGGGAAGCGTGAACAAAGTGCCGGTGAGGTCGGGGGAAGTAAAAATAACTATACCAGGGGTGGCAACCAAACCCATCTTGACGGTAGCAGGTGTTCGAGTGGATCCTTTCATCATCAAGCCAGCAATACAGTTGCCAATAGCTGATAGCAGAGCTATTCCATGGAATTATGATCGGGTCACGACAACCTACAAGGGAAAAGAAGTTAAAGAGGAAGTCTGCGAAGCGCAAGGGTTGACCCGCTTAGGGAGATGTTTTGCCCCGGCGAAATTAAGGAAGACTACTCCGGCAACATTAAAAAAGCCGGTAACTGACGAAGAGGCAGAGGAATTCCTGAAAAAGATGAAGATGCATGATTATTCTGTCCTAGAACAGCTGAAGAAGACTCCTGCGCAAATCTCATTGCTGTCCTTGCTAATACATTCTGAAGAACATCGGCAAACTTTGATAAAAGTTCTGAATGAGGCCCACGTACTCGATAAAATCTCGGTGAGTCATTTGGAGAAGATCACCAATAGGATCTTCGAAGCGAATCAGATCACTTTCACCGATGATGAATTGCCTGAGGAAGGCACCGAGCACAACGAGGCTTTATATCTTACGGTAAAGTGTGAGGAGGCGGTGGTCACCAAAGTCCTTGTCGATAACGGGTCCAGTGCTAACATATGTCCTCTCTCCACACTTAACAAGTTGAAAGTGGACATCGACAGGATACGCAAGAACAGCATATGTGTCCGAGGGTTTGATGGAGGAGGCAAGGCGTCGGTCGGGGACATAGTGTTAATCTTGACAATCGGACCAGTGGAGTTCGCCATGGAATTCCAGGTGCTGGACGTGGTCGTGTCATATAACCTTCTGATAGGGCGACCGTGGATCCATGCCGCAAAAGCAGTTCCATCCAGCCTACACCAACTCGTCAAGTTCGAGTGGGACCAACAGGAGATCGTAGTCCATGGAGAGAATGATCTACAACCAGGCACCATCGTCCCCTTTGTTGAGACAGAAGAAGATGTTGGGCCATGGGTATACCAGATCTGCAATGTGGTATCCGCCAACCGAGTTCCTGAAGGGGAATGCATTCCCAATGACAGAATAATTACTGTAGACGTCATGGTGGCTCATGAAATGTTGAGAAACGATTTCATACCCGGCAAAGGTTTAGGTGCATCTCTGCAAGGAATCATACAACCGGTATCTGTGGTCGAAAATGTGGGAACCTTCGGCTTGGGATTCAAGTCAACATCAGAGGACATCCAGCGAGCCAAGAGGAATAAGCAGAAGACATGGATGCTCCCGAAGCCTGTTCCGCGCCTTTCCCAATCTTTTGTCAGGTCTGGAGTAAGAGGACATCCGACGACAAAGATTCCCAGTCCTATGGTTAGGCCAGGACGAAGAGTTCTTAAGAAAATTCGAGGACCTATTCGCAGATGTATGCATGCTAGAGGATGGCGAAGGATCCAGCCATGCCGAGATACAGCTTGTGGGATCGAAAGCAAAATTGAATAATTGGAAGGCTACTCCTCTCCCTGTCCGGAAGGAGTCTTGGTATTTTTTTTTGGATTGTCTTCTTTCGAAATTTTGTGTTGGGGTTGTCCCCGGAGTAAAATCCGTTTGTTTTAGTTCTTTTTTTGAGTTTGCAAGCTTGTTTTTCCTTGTACTATTCCCATTAATGAAATTTTGTTCCCTTCGTGTCTAATTTTGTTTATTTTCCTTCTTTTTACTTTTCTGAGCAGCTTTCTTTCAACTGATCTTAATGATATGGCGTGCTTAAAGATTAATCAACCCAGTCTAGAAAGTCAATCTGGTTTGGAAATAATAACGCATGAAATAAGAGGTGACGAGAGTGAATCGGAATACGGCGATGATGAAGCCGTAGAAGAAATCGGTGAAGAATTAAGTCACTTCGAGGAAAAACCCAAACCAAATTTAAATGATACCGAGGCTTGTTAATCTGGGGGACACAGATGACGTCAAAGAAACCAGAATAAGTGTCCATATTGAACCCAACCTGAGAGAAGAATTGATCAAAACACTCATGGAGTTTAAATACATTTTCACATGGTCGTACGACGACATGCCAGGACTCAGCACTGACCTAGTGGTCCACAAATTACCTACTGACCCGGCATGCCCGCCCGTCAAACAAAAACTGCGAAAATTTAAGACGGAGATGAGTGTAAAGATCAAGGAGGAAGTGACCAAGCAGTTGCAGGCGAAAGTCATTCGTGTCACTCGATACCCTGAATGGTTGGCTAACGTAGTACCGGTGCCAAAGAAAGACGGAAAGATCAGAGTATGCGTGGACTATCGCAATCTCAACAAGGCGAGCCCTAAGGATAATTTCCCGCTTCCCAATATCCACATCCTGATTGATAATTGCGCCGGACGTGAAATCGGATCCTTTGTGGACTGCTATGCGGGATATCATCAGATCTTGATGGATGAAGAGGACGCAGAAAAAATGGCTTTTATCACACCGTGGGGGACTTATTGCTACCGGGTGATGCCGTTCGGTCTGAAGAACGCAGGGGCAACATACATCAGGGCGATGACTACGGTATTCCATGACATGATACACAAAGAAATTGAAGTGTACGTGGATGATGTGATCATAAAATCTAGACGTCAAGAAGACCACATTGCCGATCTCGGGAAGTTTTTCCAAAGACTTCGAAGATATGATATCAAGCTTAATCCAGCCAAATGTGCATTCGGAGTTCCATCAGGAAAGTTGTTAGGATTCATCGTCAGCCGACGGGGCATTGAGTTGGACCCATCCAAAATCAAGTCCATCCAGGAGTTACCCCCGCCAAGGAATAAAACAGAGGTAATGAGTTTGTTGGGAAGGTTAAATTACATCGGTAGGTTTATTGCTCAGCTTACAGCAACCTGTGAGCCCATATTCCGTCTGTTGAAGAAAGACGCTACGATAGAATGGACGACAGAATGTCAGGAAGCGTTTGACCAAATCAAAGGGTATCTGTCAAACCCACCCGTACTAGTTCCGCCTGAACCGGGTAGACCCCTGATTCTTTATCTGACGGTTTTGGAGAATTCGTTCGGCTGCGTACTGGGGCAGCATGATCTTACCGGCAGGAAGGAACGGGCCATTTACTACCTCAGTAAGAAATTCACGGTCCACGAGGTCAAGTACACTCATCTAGAAAAGACATGTTGCGCTTTGACTTGGGTAGCCCAAAAGTTGAAACATTATTTGTCTTCTTACACCACTTACCTCATTTCGCGTTTGGATCCGTTGAAGTATATTTTCCAGAAACCTATGCCTACAGGGAGGTTAGCAAAATGGCAAATATTACTTACAGAGTTCGACATCATATATGTGACAAGGACGGCTATGAAAGCTCAAGCCCTAGCCGATCACTTAGCTGAGAATCCTGTTGATGACGGATACGAACCTTTGAGGACGTATTTTCCAGACGAAGAAGTACTGCAGATTGATGGGTTGGAGTTAACCAAGGATCCAGGGTGGAAACTTTTCTTCGACAGAGCGGCGAACGCACAAGGAGTCGGAGTAGGGGCCGTGCTTATATCTGAAACAGGACATCATTATCCTGTTACTGCTCAACTGCGTTTTCACTGTACCAATAATATGGCTGAGTACGAGGCATGTATCTTGGGGTTACGATTAGCGGTGGACATGGATGTACAGGACGTCTTGGTCTTGGGGGACTCGGACCTTCTGGTACATCAGATTCAGGGAGAATGGGAAACCAGAGATTTAAAGCTTATCCCGTATCGTCAGTGTTTGCATGATCTGACCAAGCGCTTTCGATCAATAGAATTCAGGCACATCCCAAGGATGCATAATAAGGTTGCCGACGCTCTAGCTACTTTAGCATCAATGCTACATCATACGGACAAGGTTTGTGTCGATCCGTTACATATTCAGATCCGGAATCAACATGCTTATTGCAATATGATAGAGGAAGAGATGGATGGTGAGCCACGGTTTCATGATGTCAAGGAATACCTCAGGTTAGGAATATACCCAGAGCAAGCAACTGGAGATCAAAAGAGAGCTATTCGGCGATTGACGAACGGATTTTTCCTTAGTGGAGGGGTGTTGTACAAAAGAACCCCAGATTCGGGATTGTTGAGATGTATAGATGCGAGTCAAGCCACAACGGTGATGACAGATATACACTCCGGAGTTTGTGGGCCACACACGAGCGGATATGTATTGGCAAAGAAGATTCTTCGAGCAGGATATTACTGGCTCACTATGGAGCGTGATTGTGTAAGTTTCATGCGAAGATGCCATCAGTGTCAGATACACGGAGATTTGATTCATTCTCCGCCGACTGAATTGCATACAATGTCGGCACCATGGCCGTTTGTTGCATGGGGTATGGAT
Organism: Nicotiana noctiflora; assembly: GCA_032618575.1. Lineage (NCBI taxonomy): Eukaryota > Viridiplantae > Streptophyta > Magnoliopsida > Solanales > Solanaceae > Nicotiana > Nicotiana noctiflora. The sequence continues at coordinate 19,950 of JASVEL010004705.1, read as the reverse complement.
GTTATTGGGCCTATTGAGCCTGCGGCTTCCAATGGTCATAGGTTCATCCTGGTGACGATCGATTATTTTACCAAGTGGGTGGAGGCCAAAACCTTCAAATCAGTGACCAAGAAGGCGGTGGTAGACTTTGTACATTCCCACATCATCTGCAGGTTTGGAATTCCAAAGATAATCATCACAGATAACGGTGGCAATCTTAACAGCGGATTGATGAAAGAGGTATGTCAACAGTTCAAGATTACACACCGAAATTCTACACCATATTGTCCCAAAGCAAATGGTGCGGTTGAAGCATCAAACAAAAATATAAAGAAGATATTGAGGAAGATGGTGGAAGGGTCTAGGCAATGGCATGAAAAGTTACCATTTGCACTGTTAGGTTATCGCACTACCGTCCGTAATACCAGCAGAAGTGGAAATCCCATCCCTCCGAATTGTCGCTGAAGCTGAGATTGACGATGATGAGTGGGTCAAAACCCGATTGGAGCAATTGAGCTTGATCGATGAAAAGAGATTGAAAGCAGTATGTCATGGCCAGTTATATCAAAAGAGAATGGCGAGAGCATACAACAAGAAGGTACGTCCCAGGAAATTTGAAGTGGGACAGCATGTGCTGAAGAGAGTTCTACCACATCAGGCCGAAGCAAAAGGCAAGTTCGCTCCAAATTGGCAGGGACCATTTGTTGTGACGAGAGTATTATCCAACGGCGCTCTATGTCTAACTGATATTGAAGGAAGGTGCACCGATATGGCTATCAATTCCGATGCAGTCAAGAGATATTACGTGTAATTCTTTAATGTACTTGTCAACGTTTGGTTTCGTTTGTGTGTATTTGGCATTTTTCGGAGAATGAAATGACAGAGGCAATTTTTTCTACTATCCAAACACTTTAACCCTTGTTTTCCCCTTTGAGCCTCAATTATTCTTTCATATACCCTCTTTTGGAATCCTCAAGGAAGATGTATAACAAAATAGAAAAGAAACAAAGAAAAAAAAAACACAAGAAAAAGTGAACTACGTTCGACCTGATTCCTCCAGAAGGATACGTAGGCGCCACACGGCTCGGTCATAATAAAATAAAAATCAAAGATTCCCCAAGCAACAAAACTGGGGCAGAAGTCATTGTTTCGTTTGAAAAGATAGTGTGGATTCCGAAAGTTGTAATGAGCTAACCGTTGAGGATAAACCCCTTTTCTTTAGCCTCAGGCACAGAAACCCTATTAAGGACCAAAAAGACCTCTCGATCAGTATTTGAGAAATGCCAAGTCATGCGAATGAAACCACGAATGACACTTCAATCCTCGACTGAATCTAGGACTCACAAGCTGAAAAGGGATAGCCCCTTTAGAGGAAATCCATGGATAATACCCCAACCCACCGCATGGAAAGAAAGCGAAATGAGAGAGCCTTAACGGTGAAAACCCTTGCGGTCACCTTAAGGCGAAGAAAGCTAAGAGAAATAAAAATGAGAGAGTCTTACGGTGAAAACCTTTACAGGCACCCTAAGGCGACGGGAGGTCGAGAGAAATGAGAGAATCTCATTAGTGAAAACCCTTTGAAGGGCACTATGAGGTGACAAGGCGAGATAGTTACAAGGTGTCCGTATGAGACAAGGTTGGGACATTCGTTTGCTTCTAGCAAAACGCGGCCATCAGAAAGTGATTGACATAAATAGACTGGGTAGATTAATCTCAAAGGCGCGGCATAACCATTGGATCAGTTACACATTCAGATAAGTTTTTCCCAGTTTCGAGCTCAGAAAAGTTTTCCCTTTCTTTTGTCATTCGTGGTCAGCATTCTTTATATATCATTTTTCCTTTTCTTTTGTTTTCGAAAATTAACTTTTCAAAGCTTACTACCGAGTCTCCCAAAGCGGTACAATGAAGATGAATAGGTGTGGAACGAGGCAATAAGGCAAAAGTCGTTCCGATATTAAGGTTGGAATGACAGGTTGATTGAAAGGTTCACGGGAATTATGGAGTACGATGGACACATATTACACATCCAGAAGACGATTTCTCACAACAGATCATCGACTAAAAGGGTCGGACCAAACCGAAGGTTGGAATAAAAGGAGAGATGAGGGATCATCTGCGGAAAGAGCATCATCCCCAGCAAGTGTCAACGTCGTCCCCCAAAAGTTCGAGGGAGGCCAAGCAACTGAAAGAGAAAAGGAAAATGGCCCCCAACAAGAGTGGCACGACCACTCACCGCGTTTTGAAACTAACAATTTTTCTTTGATTTAAAGCAGGAAAAGAGGGTTCGTCGGCGGAAAAGCATGCCGTATAAAAGGTCATCAAACTGGGGCAGAAAATTTTCTCCCCTTGCGAAAATTTTCTTGAAAACAAATACCCAGTGGATAAGGATAACGAGATCTCGCGAAATACCAGTTCTGAGCAGAATAGTTTTGAGAGAGGCCGGACAACACGAGGGGGTGATCTTGGAGCCTGGTATCATCCCCAGCAGTTGTTGGGAAAATGAAACACTAACTTCGAGATGCCCGCAGCAACATTATATCCCATAAGTTTTTCAAGGAAGCAGAGGCGTGAGTCCCGGAGGAGGTCGGGGAAGAAGGAAAAGGAAAAGGGGTCCCCCGCCAGGGTAATCCTCAGTTAATGACATCTCAATCCCCGGCGAGTCCAAGAGAGAACGAAAGGTGAAGGAAATAGAAAAAGAGGAAGCAAAGAATACCTCCCCAGCAGCATCACCCCCAGCAGGTGAGTAAACAGTTCCGAAGATATCCCCAGCAGCCAAAAGAAAAGTAACACGACCTCGTGGGAAAGAAATTCCAAGACAAGGTAATTCAGAAGAAAAGGATGGCCCAAGAGACGATGCAGGAAGAAGAAAATGGTACGGGAAACAAAGGAAGGCGATAAGGATGGGATGAAATTAGTGAGTTGTAGTTGAAGTCAGGGAGCCCGCCTGAAGAATGGAGTGGCGATTTATTTTGAAGTTGTAGTTGAAGTCAGGGAGCCCGCCTGAAGAATGGAGTGGCGATTTATTTTGAAGTTGTAGTTGAAGTCAGGGAGCCCGCCTGAAGAATGGAGTGGCGATTTATTTTGAAGTTATAGTTGAAGTCAGGGAGCCCGCCTGAAGAATGGAGTGGCGATTTTATTTTAAAGTTGTAGTTGAAGTCAGGGAGCCCGCCTGAAGAATGGAGTGGCGATTTATTTTGAAGTTGTAGTTGAAGTCGGGGAGCCCGCCCGAAGAATGGAGTGGCGATTTTATTTTGAAGTTATAGTTGAAGTCAGGGAGCCCGCCTGAAGAATGGAGTGGCGATTCATTTTGAAGTTATAGTTGAAGTCAGGGAGCCCGCCTGAAGAATGGAGTGGCGATTTATTTTGAAGTTGTAGTGGAAGTCAGGGAGCCCGCCTGAAGAATGGAGTGGCGATTTTATTTTGAAGTTGTAGTTGAAGTCGGGAGCCCGCCCGAAGAATGGAGTGGCGATTTTATTTTAAAGTTGTAGTTGAAGTCGGGAGCCCGCCTAAAGAATGGAGTGGCGATTTATTTTGAAGTTGTAGCTGAAGTCAGGGAGCCCGCCTGAAGAATGGAGTGGCGATTTATTTTGAAGTTGTAGTGGAAGTCGGGGAGCCCGCCTGAAGAATGGAGTGGCGATTTATTTTTGAATTTGGTTGAGGAAAGCGGTTGAATGTAACGGAAATCCCCAGCATGAATCCAAGTTCATAATCGGAAGGAAAGCAACAAGGATCAGAAAGATAGATTCAGACTTCAAAACAAAATAGTTTGAAGATCACAAGGAAGGGACCAATGGTCGGAGTTCGGCAATCAAGATAGACCAAAATAACAATCGTCGGAAGAGAAGAAGCATGTGAAGAAACATCAGAACCAGCAAGATGGCAATGAACATGACAAGATCAAGCTGGAAAGATAGATAAGAGTTTGCAATACTGTAACTTAGTCTAGCTTCTTATTTTTGTTTAGCACAGTGTAATAAGGAGATCAGCTAAGCAGTGGCAACAGCAGCAACAGCAGTAACAACAAGATCACAGCAGTCATGGTAGTCCCAGCTACCAAAAATTTCCCGAACTACATTGACCTGATTCCCTTTTAGCCAGGGATATGTAGGAGACCTTTTGAAGCAAGGTTCGGTCAAACTTTTCCAAATAATGCTTCATACGGAGTGCTTGAACGGGCAAAAATCACTCGTATCCGCTCACTTATCTTTGCACGAAGACTCTTCATATTTCCGCGCAAAGAGGGGCAGCTGTGAGCACGTGATTTTAGCCCTACGTAAGATTTACTCCCAAAAATTCAAAATAAAATAGCTTTGGGCTACACTTGATTTTTTGTGGATTTTGTGCTGTCTCTCCGGAGCATTAGCATTGGTATGTGTGTTTATTTAGCTAGAAAATACAAAAAATACGCATTTCATATTTGGGAATTAAGTGCGCGTTTATGAGAATAAATCGGACATAGGAATTAATCGTAAGAAAATCACAAAAAAAATGTGTGCACCTCGTTTCTCGATCATCATGTGATTTTATTTGAATGCATAAATTGTGTTAATCATCAAGTGTAAATTAATAGGTGTAATTTCATTCCCTTTAAATTGATTTGTTTAAAGTAGTTTTTGGTTTAATTAGAGTTAGTTAGTAAAATTAAAAATAAGTGTGAAAACAGGCCCAAGGAAGATTGAACAACCCAGGCCCAAGCCAAATCCGGCTCAGGCCATCTCCGGATGCGCCCAAACGACGCCGTAATAGGCCAAGATATCCAAGCCGTTGGATCATTTCGATCCATAGGTCGCCATTTCTCCTCACAGCCCGACCCGTTCCTAGTCAAAGACCGACCCGGTCTCATAATAACGTTGCACGACGTCGTTTCCTTTAAGAAAAACGATCCTGGTCGTTGATCGTAAATGATCCAACGATCAGGATTGAATTTCCTATCTCGTATATAATACGAATCTCCTACCTAGCCCCCCCCCCAAGCCAAACCCATGATCAATATCATCATCTCCGTTAACCTAGAGACCCATGTAACGCCGCCGTGACCCGCCGCACTCCGCCGACCGGAAATCGCCTCACGGCGGTTCCGGTAGGCCAATGGCTCCCAAATTTACACCGTAGAATCTCCCAAGCCCCCTATTCATGGATCCATTAGTAGTTAGTCTCGAATATAGCTCGAACGTCTCGAATATTCGTTCGAAATTCGCCGGAACTTGAACGTCTACCCCAAACTACCCCAAATTCACACCAGTGACTCCTCACACCTCCCTCACACCCCTACTAACCCCGGCTTAGCTCAAATCTTACTAGAAATGTTAAAGCCCTAAAGTCGAGCCTCAAGAACCCTAAAAACCCAAAAATTAGGGATTTCGTCGAGTCAACGGTATTTGAAGGCAATAGACCTTAATTGGAGTGTTTTTCGTTGGAAAAACACTTCAATTACCGTTTACTTCAAAAGAGTGCAAACTCGAAGTCTTTGGATCCGAGTCCGTCCAATTTCTTGAGGTATCCTATTTCTCATTCTTTTCCTTCTGTTTTGTTGTTGTGTTCATTATATTAACTTAGTTGTTCGTTTCTATCTGTTTGTGTTTGATTTTAATCTGTTCTGCTTCTACCCCATAAGACCTTTATTTGGTCATTCTTGTTTTATTTATATGTCGGAGTAGATTACGATATAGAAACACGAATTAGCTGTAAACGATACGGTCAAGTAGTAAATTCTGCATTTTTCATGTTTCGTTTGCCTGAGCATTTCGAATCACTAAGTCATTTGATTGATTGTTGTTCCTTATGTGAGTTATACGAATACTGTCAATGAGTCTCGTAGGTCTGTTTATTGGAGTTTTATGGCCGAAATGGACACTGTAAATCACATTGTGAATCACTGTTGGATCGAGATTTCCTTTCTTCTGAACTGTTGTTTTAATTAAGTGGTGAATTGGATATAGTTGTTGTTAGTTAAGAGCTGAAGGAGTGTAGTGCACATTAGGACTGCTGGTGGAACCTGCTGTGTAGCAGAGTTTCCCCACTAATGCCCATACTTATCAATTTAATAATAGCCCCATACTTAGACATATTGTAGTGTTAAAACCAATGTCAGGGAGGCTAGGGAATATCATGGGCTAGGCAGAGAATATAATGGGCAAGGGTTTAGTTTAAGGGTGGCAGGATTAGGAGCTGAAGTTCAAAAAAAAAAAGCTATATAGATAGAGGAGGGATACTGTGAGCATGTGATTTTTGCCCTACATGAGAATTACTCCCAGAAAATTCAAAAAAAAATAAATAGTTTTGTATTGTGCGTGATTTTGGTGATTTTTGTGTTATTTTTCTTTTATTATTTGCATTTTTGTGTGTGCGTGCCTATTTATTAAATTAATATAAAATACAAATGTTTGCATTCTGCATATAAAATTCATGTTTGTAATTTAGAGTAATTAAGTTTATTTGACGAAAATGGAAAAAGAACAAAAATATGTGTTTAATGTCTAAAGTCTAATTGTGTGGTTTTATCCCTAATTGTTATTTAATTTTTGTATTAATTGTTATAACGATTTAACTCGTACCTTTTATAAGTCGATTTATTTCTATAAGTTAATTTAGAATTTTTAGAATTTTAGTTTTATTTTTAAGGAATAAAAAAAATATATAGAAGAACAAACCACATTTGGGCCATCTTTCATTAAATAAGACTAAGCCCAAACAAAATACCCCAAAAACCAACCCATACCCACGCCCAACCCGTTTTACCCGACCCAGCCGGCTCATAACCCAAACGACCCACCCTCTCATTTTCATTCTTCATTCCCAAACCCTAAATTAGAGACCCCCCTCCTCCTCTTCTCCTCCATAGCCGCCAGCCACTCCAACAGTCTTCACCCTCCGTGAACCCAACGACCAGCACCATTACCGTCATCCCTCAACGCCAGCTGCCGGCGAACTAGACCACCTCCCCCCTGTATCTTCGTCTTCAGACCATTGACCCGTCGACCACCAACGACCAAATGACCTCCAGTCCTTCACCCTCGCGAATGACTCCTTAACACCACCATCTCCTCACCACCTCTTACTCTCCCTCATCTCAACTGTTTATATCTCTGGCCATCTCTGTTTTATCCAGATCCTCTTAATCTCTTCTCTTTTCCGGATTTCATATTCAGATTCGAGTAGATTATTTCCCAATCTATCATTTGATTGTGGATTCGAATTGTTCCTGTGGTATGCTCGTTCATCAAGATCGACTAGTGGAACAATGTTTCTGTCGTTCGATCTTCGTCCCCATTGCCGGTGGCAAAGCAAAGATTACATATTTAAGTCGGCTGGATTGCGCTTGGTAGAGGATCGAGGAAGTTCTGTTTCTTGATGAAGATCAATATACATTTCTTCGGATTTACGGTGACTCCATTGTTTGCGGTGATGCTATTTGGATGGTTTCACGCTTTGACTGTCGAGATATGTACATCAGCGGCGTTGAGGATAATTGCCATAACAATATTTATTGTCTATATGGACTATAGTATGTGAATGACTGGTGTGTCATCGGAGGTCAACACGGTTCAACATCGAATTGCTAGAATAAAGGTCGTCGTCGCAATTCTCTATCCGGTCAGTTGATTCCAGCTTCGTTTCTATCCGGATTTTAGCTTGTTCGATTGTTTGATCTGAAAAGACTGCATATGTGATTCATTTGCTTTGGATAGTTTACTGCAATTGCTAGTATTTCATCTTTTAAATTGCTTACTTCATTTAAAGATAGCTTAACTAAGTTTTTGGTTGTATGTTTGGTTTCTACTATCAGATTTGTGCATTTAAGTTCATTTCCAGTTTAGGGTGTTATTAACGTTTCAAAGCTTTTCATGGTTTTAGTATGAGTTGAATCCAATGATTGAAATCATCTTTTTGAGAAGAGTTGAATGAAGTACTGGACTTGATCTTTAAGTTATAAAAGTCGAAAATAGCTTCTAGTTCGGACGAAATTCTGTGGGATACTAAGGTGATGTTTGGTTTCCTTTGTTGTGATTTGTTTGTCTAGTTATCAGGAGATCTATTTGTTTTGTTACTGAAGCTTGGTGATCTGTCCAGTTGAATTAAGAATCAGGATTATTCAGTTTTTAAGAATTAGCTAAGTTCTCCTCATTAGATGAATTGGTTATAGCTGGTAGGATAGAAATTTCAGAAGTTTCAGGGGTATTTTGGGGTTTAACAGTTTGGCAAATGGTCTAGCTAAGTGGACTGTCACTATAGTACTTAATTAACCATTAATTTAATGTGTTAGTGGGAAACAAAGCATAATGGGGAGGTAAAGAGATTGATTAAACAAACTCACCCATAACTTTGAATTAAATAAGGAAAAGATAAGTGTTAATGGGGAACAAAACACATGGTAGTGGAGTTGATGGGAAAAATGCTTAATTAAAGGGGTCTTAATTTGCATAAGTAGAGGGATTTTTAGATTCTAAAGACAGAGACTAACGGAGGGAGTAAGATACAACAGACATTGGAGAGTATTCTAAAACAAAACACACTAGAGAGGTATACAGGATATAGTTTTTTCTTACTGCTGCCGGTTGTTTTACTGTTGCTGCTGTGGTTGTTGCGGCTGTTGCACACTGCTATTGCTGCGGTTGTACACTTTTGTTTGCTGCTTGCTTTTTATTTTGCTGTTGCTGGTCGTGGTTGTGTTGTTGCTGCTGTCGTTGTTGTGCTGTTGCTGCTGTGGTTGTTGAGGCTGTTGTTGTGGTGGTGGTTGTTGTTGTTCTGTTGCTGTTGGTTTGTGGTATCTCACTGCTGCTGCAACTGACTTCCCCTCTTTGTAATTTCCAGGTACTTCTAGCTTCATTGCTTCGCGAAGAACCAGATTTAAATGTGTCATTTTTGAAGTTTAACAGCGAGTAAATTGTTATATGAATGTATTGATATACATTTGTTTTGAATATGATATGATGTTTGAAGAATAGCTAATCACTGTTGTGCTAAGTTTTTTTTTTTTTTGTAATTGTATACTTTAAACTGTCAAACCAGCTCAATATATGAACTCTGTATTTAGTAGTGTTAGTTTGTTTTAGTTTAAAATCAGAGTTGTATTACCAAGTGTGAGTTCGAAAAGCAGAAACATAACAGCAGGAGTTTGGTTGAAAAATAGGAATCAGTATTATCATATTCATGATTCAAGTAACAGTCAATTGAAGAGATGTGTATGTATAATTTGTTAGACTTCATTACAAGCAAATCATTTTTATTTAACATTAAAGTCTTCGAAGATCACTTCACATCGTGTGGTCCATGAGTCTATTGGGCAAAGTTTGGTTTGTTTAAACCATTAATGATATGATTATGCACAAATCCTGTTTGGTTGATAGTTTGTCCTTGAAAAAAATAAAATTTAAAAAAAAAAAATTAGTTAATTGATTCGCTAGTTTACTGCTATTAGATTAGAAAATTAAATTCCAGTTTATGCTTAATTTCCTGAATTGGATTGTTACTGTTATGAAATTAATTATGAATGATACTAGGCTTCTTAGGCCACAAATCTGGGCTCAACTTGGCCCAGTTGCGCGAAACTGGCCATAGAATGGCTTGTAACTCACTTCAGGCCCTTGTAATTTGATTAAGTTAAAGGTTGGAGTATATTTGGGCCTAAAGTCGAGGTCGTATTATGTTCATTTTAGAGTCCCAAAGTTGCTCCAAATTTAAGTGAGAACAAAAATTCCAAGAATGATGATATTAAAATAATAATAATTAGGAATATGGAAAATTAATCCATAAATATGAAATCGAGTTTTGAATTAGGTAGCGGGTCCAAGCTAAAAGATTTCACCCTTTTGTTTGAATTCGGACTTGAATTCGAGATTTGAATTTATATTCATGAATTAGTTGACTATTAGAGACAAATAAATAGAGAATCTTAGATACTTTAATTTGGCCTTAATAAATAAAATGAGACGAGTCTCGCCCAAATAAAATGAATGAATTGCGGGGCCCTCAATAATTGCTATAAAAAATAACATTAGAAATTGGGAGGATCGTTTAGCAAATTTCACGGTCCTCCCCAAAGTTAATAAAGACGATAGACTCTTTAGGCGCGATTTATAAGTAAATCATTTTCTTAAATGCGGGTGCGCATTTATGTGACCCAAATCTTACTCTCGGCGGAACTGAAATACACTAAAGTCGCAGGCGTACTGGTTGCGGTGCGGCTCGAAATGTATTTTCGTGACGTCACAATTCTTCTAAGAAATAAAAGCGGAGCAGTAAAAATGCACAGTAAAAATATATAAAGAAATCGGATAAAAGCAAAAGTACAGTTGAGCGACCGTGCTAAAACCACGGAATCCGGGAGTGCCTAACACCTTCTCCCGGGTTAACAGAGTTCCTTATCCGGTTTTCTAGTTTCGCAGACTATATTACAAAGTCATAAATTTCCTCGGTTCGGGATCAAACCGGTGACTTGGGACACCATTACTTTCCCAAGTGGCGACTCTGAATTTAATAAAAATGGATCCCGTCTCGATTGTCCTTTAATTGGAAAAACTCTTTGCGCCCTCGCGGGTGCGGAAAAAGAAGGTGTGACAGCTCTGGCGACTCTGCTGGGGATATAATGCTCTGAACTTCGGTTCAGGGTCTAAGAATTCGAGCTCAGTTAAATTGTTGTTTTGTCTATATCTGATTTTTTACATGTTTAATTAATGTGCTACATGTCTACCGCTTTGATACTAGTTGCACTGTATATACAAACTGCTATATGTTTACCGCTTTGATATTGCGTGAACTGTATATAAAACTGTGCCGAAAACCCTTCACTTCTCACCCCCGGGGATGTGCTCACTGGTTGAGACTCCTTATTCTGTTAGTGTCATACCCCAAAATAATGAAGAGGCTCGGAAAGTTTCTAAGCCGGTTGGCCTTTTGGTTCCCGGAAAGGAGCTCCTTCCTCAGCCCGAGTTGTCCGCTTGGGTACACGGTCTAGATCATGCACCGAGGTTTTGAACTTAGAATAACATAACCGCATACCGGATCCCTAGTAGGAAACGCTTATTTGCATCACGTTGCATTTGACTTAGGGGACTCAACACAGGGGTTGGGTCCGTCTAGGACAGGCAACCTGAAATGAAAAGACCATCCTACTATACCATGTTTGTTTCAAGCATTTATTCGAACTTGCATGCTGACCGGCTTTTAAATACTGAAGAGAGACGAAAAACAAAAGGAAACAGTATGGGTAAATAGATATTTTCAGAAAAATATAAAAATAGGTTTTACCAACAAATCAATAGTTCAGTTTGCTGATAAAAGACGACGGAAGGTTGACTTTGCCGACAATGGGTTTCTTAACAAAATGTGTTTTCTTCGTCGGTCAATAAAAGAAATGTGTTTCTCAACAAAATATGGTTTCCTTGTCGGTCAATAAAAGAAAATAGTTTGTCTTGACGGACCGAACTACGCGGGTTTGATTCTCACCGGATGTGAGATATGTAGGCAACCCCCGTCGGGTCCAACTTGCCATTTTTTAAAAAAAAAAAAAAAAAAAAAAATACCAAAATCTGTAAATTTTGAAAAAAATCATTGCCAGCCAAAATGATCGTTTTCTTTAAATAAATGTGCAGGATGAGCACGATTCAAAATGAACCCTTTTCACTCATGACTAAAATCCCGGTACAAATACGGCTATGGTGGGATGATCTAGGCAAAGAAGGGCAAGATGAGGTTAAAAAGTATTTGAAAGGTCTCACAGGTCTGCTTGAAATAAAACCTCGTGGGGACATCATAAGAGCATTAGTCACATATTGGGACTCCGCGCACAATGTCTTTCACTTCTCGGACTTCGAGCTCACCCCAACTTTGGAGGAGATGACCGGATACATTGGAAACACTGATATACCATTGGGGCATCAATATCTAATCGCTCCCAGGGTTGTCGCCATACACCGGTTTTTAGACTCACTGAAGATAGCCAGAACGGTACGTAACCCGGATCTAGCACAAGGGTTTTGTACTTTAAACTTCATCTATCAAAGGTACGGTCACGTGGGATGTTTCGACAAGCCAGAAAACAAATTATGCAGCAAGGGTAATCGCTAGAAATGGGAGGAGCACAGACGAGTTGCTTTCATGATAGCCTTTTTAGGACTCGTGGTATTCCCAAGGAAAGACGGGAACATTGATATAAAGGTAGCCGGAGTCGTCAGTACTTTGCTTGACCAAAGCGAAAGTACTCTTGCTCCCATGATACTATCAGACATATATCGAGCTCTCACAACATGCAAAGCCGGAGGAGATTTTTTCGAAGGCTGTAATTTACTGCTACAGATGTGGATGATCGAGCACCTGTGTCGCCGCACCCAATTCTTGAGATATGGGTTGGTTGAGAAAACTTGCATAAGCAAATTTTATACAAGGATTGATAGGACCGTCCTGCCCGAAGGAACATTGGCATGGAGGGCATACTTTCAGGCTCTCAGCGCAAGTCGAATACAATGGACGTTGGGTTGGTTACGGATAGACAGAATCGTGTACATGCCAGCGGCTAGGTCCCCCTTTCTCTTAATGGGACTTAAAAGCATTCAACGCCCCATCGGGTGTTGAGACAGCTCGGGAGGTGCCAGATAGTACCCAAAGAAGAAGACCTGAGTACCCAGGTTATTGAAATTGGTCCCGATGGTCAATTCCCAGAAGCAAGGGTCTGCCAGATCTGGAGCAAATGCCAATATCTGGAGGCAAACACTTGTGTGCAAAATCGAGCTAGAGGAGAGGTTGCGCCCGGATATCTTACTTGGTACAAAGGAGAAATATCGGGTGAAAGACCAGCCAAAAGACCTCACCTCAAGGAATTTGCTGAAGCGTCACAAGAACAATGGGACTGGTTAGCTAAGGAAGAGGTTTACCGAACAAAGATCGGTAAGATAGAGCAACGGGTCCAAGATCTCCAATTTGAAAATGATATGCAAGCCGCCGCCGACAAGGGAGATAAAAAGAAGTTGGCACAAGAAAATGACTTTTTGAGGACTCAGATCCAGCAAATGAAAAGGGACGCTGACAGACAATTGAGGAGTCGAGCAGACGAAAAATTGATAAAAGGTTTGAGAAGCCAAGTTGCCGATGTCCAAAAAGAATTGGAAGAGTCGAAGGCCCAAACAATGAGGGTCCGTGCTAGCTGGAAAAAGGAGGCACATCAACAAGCACTTCACCTGCAACGGATAGAGGAAGATTACACTGAGATCATCACTAGTCTAAGGGAAGCAAATGTTATCCTCAGGGAGCGGGTTTTCAAGCAAGCCCGAGATGCCAGAACAGACCTCGACCGTTGCCACAATTTGATGGCCCGACTGCAAGAACAAATAGACAGGCTCCTAGACCAAGTCACCAACAACGCTCAAAGATTGGGGGTGAAAAACCAGCAGATAGAACAGCTACTCGGGGAAAGAGACATGATCAAGGACAGAATTGGAGAAATAGGGCACTACGTCACCATGAAGTGTTTAGCTTGCGAACAGATGCCCCGCCCTGCCCTTTTTGCTTCGGTTATGGGCTACGTTCATCGGATCATGAGAGATTTAAGGGGACTACACGAGGACCTCACACCAAGGCCCGCGGCAAGGCCGAATGATGCCTCGCGGGCCCCCAGGAATTTTAGAGCATTAGACTTCTGATTTAAAAATGTATTTTGAGTCGAGTTGGTTGGCATTTTATTTTCCTTTTTCGAGTCAAGCTTTCCTCTATTTTGTCGATTATTGTAAGACATGTTTTGTAACTTTAAGGCTTTATTTGATATAAAAGTTACTGAATTTTACCACAATCTTGATATTAGAACTACGCTCGGTCTGATTCACGCGGGGACGTGATACGTAGGCAATCCACATAAGATTCGACCACCGCTAAAAAAAAAAAAAAAAAAAAATGGGGAGATTAATAACAATAAAGTTTTCAAGGATAAGAGAAGAAGAAAAAGAAAAGCTGGAATGACGCATGCGAGGAATACATGTAGAAATGGTTAATTGACTAGGTGCATTACATCCAACGTGTGATAACATGCCTGTTAAATTCAGTGAGCTAACAAGTTTGTTCCAAATACCAGAAAGGTTTAGCAGTGACTTGACAGAGTATACTGGCCGATCACCCTTACCATACCAGATCAAAAGGTCCAATTCCGGCAAGCATGTCTAGTTCCGGCAAAAGTATCGATGGGGAGAAAACAGAGATACAAATCATGAAAGAGGAGATGGACCGGTTAAGACAACAAATGACAGAGATGCACCTAGCCTGGGCTAGGGGACAATCATCACCAAACCTTCCTACTCTTACACCAGCACCAGAGCGTCCGCCCATTGATCCCTCGACAAGTGCACCAATCTATCCATATTATCAAGGGGAAAACCCTTATACATCCCAGGTTCCACCAGCTAGACAAAATACTCCTCCTCCGGTCACCCCTGTTTTTGTGGTACCTCCACCTGCTACTTTACAAAATTCGTCCAATGAGCCGCTTTTTCAAATCCATGACAATCATTGTTATTCTCCCGAGCCTACCTTTAAGGCTCTTGAACCGCATTCACACACCCCTCACTGGGATAACCCGGCAGAACCAGAAAAGCACTTCAAAAGTTTGGAGCATGAGGAAGTTATTCGGAAAGTTAAAAGCCTGGAGCAGTCCTTCAGGAATATGCATGGTTTGGGCAACCAGGTCAGTGTCGCGTACAAAGACCTGTGTCCATTCCCAGATGTCCAGTTGCCGGCCGGATTCAAAACGCCCAAGTTTGACTTATACGAATGGCATGGTGACCCAGTAGCCCACCTCCGAGGGTTTTGCAGTAAAATGCGAGGAGCCGGAGGACGGGATGAGATTATGATAGCTTACTTCGGTCAGAGTCTGGGAGGATCTGCGCTGGAGTGGTACACTAGACAGGACCCCAGCAGATGGTTTACGTGGGATGACTTGGCTCAAGCTTTTATCGGGCAGTTCCAGTACAATCTTGAAATAATCCCCGACCGCCTATCATTGCTAAAACTAGAGAAGAAACCCGCTGAAAGTTTCAGGGAATTTGGTTTCCGCTGGAGGGAACAGGCAGCAAGGGTAGATCCGCCGATGAGAGAGAGCGAGATGGTGGATTACTTCTTGCAGACACTAGAGCCAACCTATTTCGGACATCTGGTAACGTCCGTGGGCAAATCATTCACCGAGGTGATAAAAATGGGGGCTATGATCGAGGAAGGCTTGAAAGCCAACAAGATCATGAGCTACTCGGCATTGAAGGCCACCACTCAGGCTATCCAAAATGGTACTGGAGGAGTACTGGGGAAAAAGAGGAAAGAGGAAGTCGTGGCAGTCGAGTCCGGGGCATGGTTCAGAAATAGAGGCCCCGCACCCCAATATAGCCCGCCCCAGCCTCACCACCAAAATCACTTCCACAACCCATATAACCACCCGCAACATTACTATCCAGCACTTGTTCCCCATTTTTCTGTCCATCACGCACAATCCTATTCTGCACCTCCCGTCCATGCACCGTGGCGTGCACCAAGCCCGCAAAGCAATTATCCACCCCCAAGAGCTTACAGAAACCCCTCGGGCGTGAGTTTTCGTCCGAACCAGGCATTCAAGGGCGACAGGGCGCCAAGGCCAAAGACTTTCACTCCCTTGGGGGAATCTTACACCAGTCTGTTCCACCGGTTGAAGCAAGTAGGGTTGCTAAATCCGGTTGAAGCTAAGCTACCAAATCCTCTTCCAAAGAACCTGGACCATTCAGTAAATTGTGCCTACTGCTCAGGATGTCCGGGACACGATACGGAAAAGTGTTGGAAGTTGAAGACGGCCATCCAAGAGCTCATCGACACTCGCAGGATTGAGGTCCAGACTCCAACAGAGCCCAACATCAACCAAAATCCACTTCCAACTCATCATGAGACCAACATGATCGAGTTGGTACGGGTAGAAGAAGGAAAGGAGAAAGCCTCTCGGACTGTAATGATGATCAAGTCTAGCGGGGTAGGAATGAGAAAGGGGCCGAGCCTTGATGAGTCATCCACTTGCCAGAAGGACATACCAGGAGGGTCGGAAGTAGAAAAGGGAAGTGTGAACGAAATACCGGTAAGGCCGGGGGAAGCAAAAATAGTTGTACCAGGGGTAGCAACCAAACCCGTCTTGACGGTAGCAGGTGTTCGAATGGATCCTTTCATCATCGAGCCAGCAATACAGTTGCCAATAGCTGATAGCAGAGCTATTCCATGGAATTATGATCGGACCACGACAACCTACAAAGGAAAGGAAGTGAAAGAGGAAGTTTGCGAAGCGCAAGGTTTGACCCGCTCGGGGAGATGTTTTGCCCCGTGGAGTTGAGGAAGACTGCTCCGGCAACACTGAAAAAGCCGGTGACTGACGAAGAGGCAGAAGAATTCCTGAAAAAGATGAAGCTGCATGATTATTCTGTCCTAGAACAGCTGAAGAAGACCCCCGCGCAAATCTCATTGCTATCCTTGCTGATACATTCTGAAGAACATCGGCAAGCTTTGATGAAAGTGTTGAATGAGGCCCACGTACCTGATAAAATCTCAGTGAGTCATTTGGAGAAGATCACCAATAGGATCTTCGAAGCGAATCGGATCACCTTCACCGATGATGAGTTGCCCGAGGAAGGCACCGAGCACAACAAGGCTTTATATCTTACGGTAAAGTGTGAGGAGTCGGTGGTTACCAAAGTCCTCGTCGATAATGGGTCCAGCGCCAATATCTGTCCCCTCTCTACACTGGACAAGTTGAAAGTGGACATCGGCAGGATACGCAAGAACAGCATATGTGTTCGGGGGTTTGATGGAGAAGGCAAGGCATCGGTCGGGGACATAGTGTTAATCTTGACGATTGGGCCAGTGGAGTTCACCATGGAATTCCAGGTGCTGGACATGGTGGTGTCATATAACCTCCTGATAGGGCGACCATGGATCCATGCCGCAAGAGCAGTTCCATCCAGCTTACACCAACTCGTCAAGTTTGAGTGGGACCAACGGGAGATCGTCGTCCATGGAGAGAATGATCTACAACCAGGCACCATCGTCCCCTTCGTTGAGACAGAAGAAGATGTTGGGCCATGGGTATACCAGATATGCGATGTGGTATCCGCCAACCGAGTTCCAGAAGGGGAATGCATTCCCGATGATAGAATAATTACTGCAGACGTCATGGTGGCGCATGAAATGTTGAGACATGGTTTCATACCCGGCAAAGGTCTAGGTACATCTCTGCAAGGAATCATACAACCGGTATCTGTGGTCGAAAACGTGGGAACCTTCGGCTTGGGATTCAAGCCAACATCAGAGGACATCCAGCGAGCCAAAAGGAATAAGCAGAAGACATGGGTGCTCCCGAAGCCGATTCCACGCCTTTCCCAATCTTTTGTCAGGTCCGGAGCAAGAGGACATCCGACGACAAAGATTCCCGGTCCTATGGTTAGGCCAGACGAAGAGTTCTTAAGAAAGTTCGAGGACCTATTCGCGGATGTATGTATGCTCGAGGATGGTGAAGGATCCAGCCATGCCGAGATACAGTTTGTGGGACCAAAAGCAAAACTGAATAATTGGAAGGCTACTCCTCTCCCTGTCCGGAAGGAGTCTTGGTAGTTTGTTTTGGATTGTTTTCTTTTGAAATTTTGTGTTGGGGGTTGTCCCCGGAGTAAAATCCGTTTGTTTTAGTTCATTTTGATTTGAGTTTGCAAGTTTGTTTTTCCTTGTACTATTCCCATTAATGAAATTTTGTTCCCTTCCTGTCTAATTTTGTTTATTTTTCCTTCTTTTTACTTTTCTGAACAGCCTTCTTTCAACTGATCTTAATGATATGGCGTGCTTAAAGATTAATCAACCCAGTCTAGAAAGTCAATCGGGTTTGGAAATAATAACGCATGAAATAAGAAGTGACGAGAGTGAGTCGGAATACGGCGATGACGAAGCCGTAGAAGAAATCGGTGAAGAATTAAGTCACTTCGAGGAAAAACCCAAACCAAATTTAAATGATACTGAGGCCGTTAATCTGGGGAATGCGGATGACGTCAAAGAAACCAGAATAAGTGTCCATATTGAACCCAACCTGAGAGAAGAGTTGATCAAAACACTCATGGAGTTTAAAGACATTTTCGCATGGTCGTACGACGACATGCCGGGACTCAGCACTGATCTAGTGGTTCATAAATTACCCACTGATCCGGCATATCCTCCCGTCAAGCAGAAACTGCGGAAATTCAAGACGGAGATGAGTGTGAAGATCAAGGAGGAAGTAACCAAGCAGTTGCAGGCGAAAGTCATTCGCGTCACTCGATACCCTGAATGGTTGGCTAACGTAGTACCGGTGCCAAAGAAAGACGGAAAGATCAGAGTATGCGTGGACTACTGCAATCTCAACAAGGCAAGTCCTAAGGATAATTTCCCACTTCCCAATATCCATATCCTGATTGATAATTGCGCTGGACGCGAAATCGGATCCTTTGTGGACTGTTATGCGGGATATCATCAGATCTTGATGGATGAAGAGGACACGGAAAAGACGGCTTTTATCACACCGTGGGGGACTTATTGCTACCGGGTGATGCCATTCGGTTTGAAGAACGCAGGGGCAACATACATGAGGGCGATGACTACGGTATTCCATGACATGATACACAAGGAGATTGAAGTGTACGTGGATGATGTGATCATAAAATCTAGACGTCAAGAAGACCATGTTGCCGACCTCAGGAAGTTCTTTCAAAGACTTCGAAGGTACGACATCAAGCTCAATCCGGCCAAATGCGCATTCGGAGTTCCATCGGGAAAGTTGCTAGGATTCATCGTCAGCCGACGGGGCATTGAGTTGGACCCATCCAAAATCAAGTCCATTCAGGAGTTACCCCCGCCAAGGAATAAAACAGAGGTAATGAGTCTGTTGGGAAGGTTGAATTACATTAGCAGGTTTATCGCTCAGCTTACAGCAACCTGTGAGCCCATATTCCGTCTGTTGAAGAAAGACGCGGCGATAGAATGGACGACAGAATGTCAGGAAGCGTTTGACCAAATCAAAGGGTATCTGTCAAACCCCCCCGTACTAGTTCCGCCTGAACCGGGTAGACCCCTGATTCTTTATCTAACGGTTTTGGAGAATTCGTTCGGCTGCGTACTGGGGCAGCATGATCTTACTGGCAGGAAGGAACGGGCCATTTACTACCTCAGTAAGAAATTCACGGTCCATGAGGTTAAATACACTCATTTGAAAAAGACATGTTGTGCTTTGACATGGGTAGCCCAAAAGCTGAAACACTATTTGTCTTCTTACACCACTTACCTCATTTCGCGTTTGGATCCGTTGAAGTATATTTTCCAGGAAACCTATGCCTACAGGGAGGTTAGCAAAATGGCAAATATTACTTACAGAGTTCGACATCATATACGTGACAAGGACGGCTATGAAAGCTCAAGCCCTAGCCGATCACTTAGCCGAGAATCCTGTTGATGACGGATACGAACCTTTGAGGACGTATTTTCCAGACGAAGAAGTACTGCAGATTGATGGGTTGGAACTAACCGAGGAGCCGGGTTGGAAGCTTTTCTTCGACGGAGCGGCGAACGCAAAAGGAGTCGGAGTAGGGGCTGTACTTATCTCTGAAACAGGACATCATTATCCTGTTACTGCTCAACTGCGTTTTCATTGTACCAATAATATGGCTGAGTACGAGGCATGTATCTTGGGGTTGCGATTAGCGGTGGACATGGATGTACAGGACGTCTTGGTCTTGGGGGACTCGGACCTTCTGGTACATCAGATTCAGGGAGAATGGGAAACCAGGGATTTAAAGCTTATCCCGTATCATCAGTGTTTGCATGATCTGACCAAACGCTTTCGATCAGTAGAATTCAGGCACATCCCAAGGATGCATAATGAGGTTGCAGATGCTCTAGCTACTTTAGCGTCAATGCTACATCACCCGGACAAGGTTCGTGTCGATCCGTTACATATTCAGATCCGGAATCAAC